>CM074727.1:114056169-114726169 GCA_037306005.1 Rhinophrynus dorsalis | reverse complement strand
TAGACATAAAGAGGTATTAAATAGTACAATCAAATGTGGAAAACAGAAGTATCAGAGGACCCTGCCCGTGACAGCTTACAGTCTAGAGGAGGGTAGGTATGATACAGAAGGAGTAAGTGATATTGGGTGTAAGTGCCTCCTGCCACCTGACCTGCCAGTCAGTGGGAGGGAGTGAAGTGCTGTTGAGTGCAGTGGTCAAGGCAAGGGGTGATTCTTAGTGATATTGTTTATGGAGGCAGCTGATAGGCATCCCTGAAGAGGTGAGTTTTTAGGGAGCGTCTGAAGATCTGAAGGCTGGGGGAGAGTAAGAAAAGGATTCCGTCTTGCCACCCTACCCCATAGCCCATTCATATGAAAAATATGGGAGATTGTTGTCACATGTAGCACACAGCCAGTACTTGCCAGAAATTCCTGCAGTTCCTTTAATGTTGCAGTAGGCCTCTTGGAAGCCTCCCTGACAAGTTTTCTTCTTGTCTTCTCATCAATTTTGGAGGGACTTACAGTTCTTGATAATGTCTCTGTTGTGCCATATTCTCCACTTGATAACTGTCTTCACTGTGTTCCATGGAATATCTAATGCCTTGGAAATTCTTTTGTACCCTTCTCCTGACCGACATCTTTCAACAATGAGATCCCTCTGATGCTTTGGAAGCTTTTGGAGGACCATGTCTTTTGAGATGAGATGCAACTAAGCAAATGTCAGGAAAATCAAACTAGAATGGCTGAACTTTATTTGTGATTAATCTGAGTCAATTTAAATGATGGCAAGTGTGTAATGGCTTCTATTTAACATGAGATTGAATGTGATTGATTAATTCTGAACACAGCCACATCCCCAGTTATAAGAGAGTGTGCACACCTATGCAACCAGGTTATTGGGAGTTTTTTTATCTTTTTATTTTTCCCCCTCACCGATTTCAGTTTGTTTTGCAATTGAATTGTTCACGTTATAGGTCACATTAAAAGGTGGATATATATATACCTGTGTGCGTGTGTTACATTAAATCTTCTCCCCGTACAACTCCTTACCGTTTGTTTGAAGCCTACTGCTGTGTGTTGTGGAGCCTTCCTCAGCGCATTAGTCAGGGTTCTCCTGGCTTCTGTGTACTCCAGCTGAATGGCTTTAATCCGACCTAAAAGAAAAAGGTTTTAAGGAACAATATACAAAAAGAGGCATATGTACAACAAAAGTCATGCAATTCTGGGGCAAAGCAACTGCACCACTACCATAACAAAAAAGCCTATGCTTTAAATGGTAAAGGGTCTCCAATGCATCCAAGGAGTTAAAAGGCCCATATAAAATGGACAGGTACATTAGGAATTTTTATTTGTTCGTCTTGATGCAGTTGGTTTACTCCAGAATCTGACCATTGTTTTCTAAGTACATGTACAAAGTGTACAGAAATGTCCTCCTGTTATAGTGCGGCAAGGGCCCTCCCTCTCCACCTGTCCATGTGCAAAGCAGAGATATTCTTTCCTCCACCCCCTCCCCTGAACTAACAGTGGATCACCACCTCTCTCCTCTGTTGAGAGAGAGCCCTCTCCCCACCTTGGCCTTCCCTGTACAAAGCAGCGACCCTTCTCCTGAACAAGCAAGGCCACCATCTCTCCTCTAACCTATTCCCCCTGCACAAATTTGGACCTGCTTTCCTCCATCTCCTCCCTAGCAAAAAGCTGGGCACCTCTCATCTCTTCCTTTTCTCTGTGCAAAGAGGAGACACTCTTCTATCCCTCTACCCTGCACAAAGCAGAGCCCATGTTCTATCAAGCAGTTACCATCCCATTTCCTCTCTCTTCTACAGAACACGCTCTGTACTATATCACTGATGCCCCTTCTTGCTAATGCACTGCAGAAGTCGCTTTCCTCTCACCTGTATAGTACAAGTACCGGGCCCACTCATTGTTATTAGCCTGTTCAGGGAACACAGACTTAGATACCAGTTTCTCAGCCTGGTCATACAGATTGTACTGCAGATAGTTCCTGAGCAGTAGGTTGAGCAGTGTTGCTTGTCCATCTGCATCATGGCGGAGTGTGGCAGTGCGCAACCTTGCATGAAGAAAACTGCAGGATTAAAGAAAAAAAGAGAAGTCAGCTCCTCTGTCAAATACCATCAAATCCTTACAATACCAGACATACTACTCATACAAACATATCACCCCAGATAACCAGAGGTATGGAAACATCAATGCGTTTCGCATATTCACCACTTAATCATGATTAAGCAGTGGATACGCGTTGTTTCCATATTTCTGGTTATCTGGGGTAATATGTTTGTACGAGTCTTAGGATTTGATAACTATTACTATGTTTTTAATTGATGGAATAAATATTTTTCATGTTTTACTATAGGGATGTATTAAGTTATAGTGCAGCGGACTACAGTGTGAACAGACACAATATAAGCTCCCGTGCCACAAATCCATCTTGGTAAACTTGACACGCTGTATAACTCATTATGCCCATTTGCCCTCCAATGTAATTTATCTACCCCTCACTATCATATGTTTAAAAAAAACTAAATTTGCTAACACTCTAATCTAGAAACACCTTTCACTTTTCTTGCTTAGTTTACAACCACTTCTATGGAAAGCTACCAGACTTCCTGATCAGTATGTTCTCTCCTGCTTCCCAAACTAACTATTACCTCGGCTCCACTGCGAACCACTCACTGTGTATTTCTCACTGCAAGAAAGAAGCCAGAAACAACTCAGCTCTGAAAGCCTGGAATAACTTACCTAAACCCCCACCCCCAAAAAACTTAGATAGATAGATATATCCATCTATCTGTTTATCTTCTCCAAGTCTAAAATCCTTTTAAATAATTGCTTTGCATCTAAAAATAATATGTAACTGTATATACATTTTTGTATGTATGTATGTATGTATGTATGTATGTATGTATGGTTATGTCTCTCTCTCATATATATTTTATTTGTATAAATATTTAACTATTTACTGTATAAAAAAATCCCCAGGACATACTGTGACAGTCCTGGCATGTCACCCAGCATTAACAGGTTAAACTACAGGTGAAGGGTTACATTATGTAAACAGAGTAAGACATTTATAAGCGGACTTAGCACTCACCTCCTGACAACATCCAGCTTGTTGAGGAACTCATAGATACGCGAGTGGTAATAGTAACATTTTGCCACCACCAAGTCCAAAGCACGGCGGTTCTGGGGGCTGATCTTCTGCATCAAGTCGTCTGATAACTTTTGAGCCTAGATGCATGTGTGGAAAGAAAATTGGAAATGGCCATGTGGGAAAAAGATAGGACTTGTTAGCTGATAGATCTTAAACTGATTGGCTGAACTACCCATAAACTCCCAATATAGTGGATATGCAATCCTTTACACTGAGATTGCTACAGTATTCAGGGAAGACTCCCATGGGGGGGGGGGTGTACAAACAGAGGGAAGCTAGAAAAAAAATAAACAAATGCCTCAGATTATACAGCGATATAATTACAATAGAGTAAAAGTAGAATACATACCAGATATATGTGACTCACTATGGGTCTTATGTATCAAGGAAAAGGGATATAATTTTCAGCCAAGCCAACTTCACTAAAGAGAATATAAAAATTCCCATTGACTTAAAAGGGCTTTTTTTGTGTAATTGTAGAGGGAACTCAAACACATTGTTTTGAAGTACTCTCCAGAATTCAAGGGGGTTAAAAGACCCATTTAAAATCAATTATTTAAAGGGATAGTAATGCTTGAAATGAAGTGAAGCATTCATAATTCTGACACTGCTATAGATTCTTAGAACTTATATCATTAATTGTACCTCTGATGCCCCTTTTCATCTAGGGAAGCCACCTCCCCACAGATGTGAAGTTCGGTCGCTTGACTGCAAAGTGAGAAAATCTTCATTAATCCACTACAAGGAAAACCCTGCCCTCCTTAACCAAGTAGGGCAGCTTTTTCCTAATACTGAATGACGATTGTCCCTCGTCGCAATCCTCTGTCTGTTCTGATGCAAGGAATATGATGTAAGTAAAAGGAGTGTGAGGAGGACAATTTATTACATAATTTCTAAGAATATATATAGCGATGTAGGCATTAGGATTGTTACAGAGCAGCAGTACACTGTATGAGGATAGATCATTTTAAACATATCTAACCCTTTAAAATTTCCCTCTCTGGGTCTTATTTGGGCAGTGATCTATAAAAAAAACCTCCTTCTTACCTCTGTGTAGCGTTTACTGTTCATCAGGTAAATAACTAGCAGTAGCTGCAGATAGGCTTCTACCTCTGGAAGCAGCGGAGCAGAAGCAGCCTTGCCTGTACGAGGCCGGAACTGCAGGTCTCCTTCTGTGTCCATAAGCTGTGAATAAGTAGAGATAATTGAGAGTCATACATGATGGCAGAGAAACTGAAGTAATTTAACAAAATGCTGGAGCACTTGTAACTCAGTAAATCTCAAATATTTTGCTGTAGTGGCAATTAACGCGAAAAATATACTACATCTCAGTCTTTTACTAGTTAATAACTGCTACTCTCACCTAGGTATAGGCTCATAACAAGCTTTATAAAAGCCTTATTCCCATTTGCTATTAAGGTGAATGTGATGTTGAATCAGCCAATAGGAATCATCTGCCATTCCAGAGCTGACAACACCAGTTCTAAGTTGGAGAAATAGGGGGCAACAGACCAGTGCATAGAGGGATGCAATTTAAAATGCACCTATTACCAGATTCAGGAGAAGCAAAAAGAAGAAGACCTGTCACACTAGGATAGGTTTAGTTAATTTAAAAAAAGCCAATATGTTGTACTAGCCATTTGTTTGTAATATAGTTTTGAGAAAGTAACCTTTGCTGTTGGCTCAATGTGGCATGTTATGCTAATTAGTTATATGCTGGTCACTATAACAGTCACTGTATTATGAATTGATCTAGTTAAATCTAGGTACAGCCCACAGATTAGGACATTTCCAATAGCACAGCCAGTGACTAGTTCTGCTTGATGCCACACTTATTAACCAATGTGGCGTGTATTAGCATAAAGTGCCACACTGTGCCACTAATGCAAAAAAAGGTTATTTATTTTACAGAAACATTGCTAGTACATAGTTTACACACATTTCAATTCTGTATAAAACACATTAAATTTGTATAAAATTCACAAATCCACAATAACTAGAGGAAGAGTGGGACAGTATATATATATTAGGTCGTTAGGTCTCCAAAGCATTGATGTCTAGTGTCCAAGGGGTTTCCATGACAACAAAACAAGAAAAAAGAAAAGAAAACCGGCACACACTAATCCCTACTCCTAGCAAGGGTTAACGTTACATCAGTTGTTGATCAGTACTCACAGGATAATAAAGTAGAAATTCAAAAGCAGAAAAAAGATCCCTGCAGTATTAAGCACTCAATCTTCACAACCAATTCCCTCAACCCTTGCAAGTCAGAACAAAAATGGGGAAGGTAATGTAAAACAAATTTTATTAGTAAAAGTAAATCTAAAAAGACTGCAAATTATTAAAAGAAATCATTCGGTCATATATAGTGTGAATTAAATGTATTCAGTCCTTAGTGGCCATAAACACTTATAGAAGTAGATTTTAAAGTTTCTATGTAACCCTAATCAAATCAGATATAGAAGCCTGTTAGAACTGATACGGCTAACAAAAGGAGCCGTTAAATCAGAGCCGGCTTTAAAAAGACACCAAAAAGTATTCGTTACTGCAATTATATATTTCTTGACTCGGTCAAAGTTAACAGGTATAAGATTATTCAAAAATACCTCCAATTATTATTAATATAATTCTGTACGTCAAATAAACCAAATCTGGTCTGTAAGAGGCAGTTCATAGTGATACGGTCTGACAAACCAATTGTTTAATCAGGAGTAATTAAATGATAAATTGTACCCCTCCTGCCCCTTTTACCTAGTGTAAGACACCTCCCCTCAGATGTGGAATCTGGTCCTGGGACCAGGAAGCACATAGTAATGGATAATCTTCTTATTATGAGCAGAAGGAAATCCCTGACCCCTTGACAGGTTTTTTCTTATGCTCACTGAAGATTGTCCCTCTCTGCAATCCATCTGGACAGTCTTGCTGCTCTGAGGCGTGCAGTGTTACATCAATAAAAGGGGGGAGGGGGATACTTTATCATTCAATTACTCGAACCACAACTCGGACAGTATTGAAATAACACTCTCCATGGACCAAATACTATGAACATTAATTGGAGCTGCGTTTTTTGAAACATTACTATCCCTTTAAAGAAAAACTGACTAATGGGTGGATCCTAGGGAACAGTGCTAGGTAACAGATTCTCGAGCTCTTGAGATCACTAACTGTAAGTCCGTGGTGAAGGGAATTTTAGACACGGACTTTGTACTCCCCAATGGACACAAGAGAAGTCTAATTACAAAACTGCAATGTGTAAAATGTTTCAATCTTACACAAATCCACTGGCAGCAGAGAACCTGCCAGTGGAGTAGGCCAATGGCAACACAGGGGACAAATATACAAAAATTTCCATTAATTTAAATAGTGCTTTTAACCCCTTGAATGCTATAGAGGTCTATAGAGCATTGCTTCAGAAAATGAAGAAGACTACTCTAGCATTCAAGGGGTTAAAAGCCTAATTTAAATTAATGGGAATTGTACATTTTGTTTGTCACAGATTTGCGCCAACTCTTTTTAGTACATCAGCTTCAATGTCTCCCTCCTTAAAGGAGCAGTAAACTTTTTTTTATGAAAAACACATGTTATAGAACTTTTCCTGCTGAATAAAACAAGGGTACTCCCATCGCTGTCAGATGTTTTATTAAAAATTTATAGCAGTTTAAATAATCAGGAAGTGAATTTACTGTGTTTACTTCCTGATAGTTCTAACTGACAGGAAGTGACAGGCAGTTTCTATCACATTCTACGGAGAACTATATGTCTCTAAATTTTCTGACTTTCCTCTCCATTAGAATCAAACAGGACATCTAATTAGAATTTGACCACTAGAGGGCACTATTAATGTAAAAAAAACATGGGTTTAAACTGTAATAACTCTGGAAATATAAATCTCTCGGCAGTGGGAGTACCCTTATTTTACTCAATAGGGAAATCCCTACAATATATATTTTTTCATAAAAAAGGTTTACTGCTCCTTTAACATGGTTTCACTGTTACATACATTTGTTTCCTGGAAGCCCTTGTAGTCCGCCAGGAGACAATGGGGTTCCATGGACAACAGCTAGAGATTCAGTGCTCTAAGTTGTTATCAAATAGAATGGTGCAAAACAAAGTGTTGCAGAGTCCTGTTACAGCAAAAAGCACAGTCTCGGTGGAGTGGCAATGATATGGATGGGTCCTCTCACCTCTTCCAGATAGCCCAACATGAAGTCCCGGGTGGTAGGGTTGGAGGTGAAGAAGCCATTTATTGCCTTGTGCAGGACGTTGGGGTTAAGACGACGGGAGGTGGATGGTAAAGCTCGCAGAGCACGAAGCACAAAACGTGGTTCCTTACCCGACACAGCCCTCTCAATCTGCCTTACATGTTCCTTTATGTCTGAAAAAAACAACAGAAAGAGTAGGTTTTATATAAAGATAAAAGATGCAGAGTGTTGCCCATGCAAGAAGAGGCAGGGGGAAGGAAGAGATATTCCAATGTACAAACACACTTTCTGATCCCCTAGAGTTAAACATACACTGGCTGCTTCACCAACCATGTACCACTATTTGCCACCCTAGGCCTGTTCTTCCATAACACAGGAAGTCACAGACTTGCACATATACTGTCTGGACTGTCCGGGGGGGGGTTGAAATCCATATTTAACCCTTTCAGTACCAGGAGGACAACCATCACATCACTTTGTAATGCATTAGTAACCCTTAGGCATTAACTGGATTCATTCAGTGAAAAGACCATGCAGCAAGAGGGGTGACACAGGAAAGGTAGAGGGGTGATACCAGGGAGAGAACAGTGTGGTAACAGGTAAAGAAGGGAGCATTCCACTTTGCCACTGGAAGACTATGGGCCATAAGTTCTAAGGGATAACGAAAAAAAATTGTCATATGAATGACAAAAATAAGTAACTGAATATGCATGGACATATTTTCTATAGAGTATATGACAAAAAACTAGTAATGTCCGTTGTGTACAGCACAACAACAGAATTGATGGGCAAAGGGGCGTGGCTAAACTATTCTCCAGTGTCGTATAGAGGTAAAGAAAATTTGTCGTAACTAAAGACAAAAAATGTCTTTCAAAAGAAAATTTTTACGTTAAGAAAAAAGTGGAGGGAATGTGTTCTGAATGTGAGACTTTTTATCGTAAGTTAAACCATTTTTAAGACATTTTTTGTCGTTACATACGACAGTTGCAGTCAGGACAAACGACATATTTCTAATCATAACCGACACTCTCTGAACATATTAATGAGCCCAACGACACTGTACTTTGAAAAGTCGTTACAAACGACAAAAGCTATTTCGCTACTTCTTTGAACATATGGCCCTATGAGTGGACAGTGGAGCAAGGCAAAGGTGTCAGACTGTTTAGTGCAGTGTACAAGTCCCTGTGGGGAATGTTATGACTAATACAGTCAGTGCTTTGCCCTGAATGCATTAACAAGGCATTCTGGGCCTGTGCGAGAGTTTTGGAACATAATAAATCTCTCTGACAATGGACATAGTGAGGCACATTTTGCCACTGAGAACCACCACGTGGCATATTTTTATTTATATATATATATATATATATATATTATGTATGGACACTCATCTGTTTATGAAACATATATATTTATTGTGCTTTTCATTATCTTTAAGATACAAATCTCATGGGTTTAATGTAACCTTTTAGGGACCAGTGGGGTGCAAAGTATTACTTTGCAATATGTTGCACCCACTATGGTCCTTAATGCAGGGGTGGGAAAATCTCAGGAGCCTTGGAACCAGGGCTCCTAAAATTTCACTGCTGGGTCCTAATTTTTTTGGTATATTTTATATATAATTGTGTACATTAACCCTTTCACTGGCACCTAAACTTCACAAATGTATCCTGATAATTTTATCTGTCTCCAAAGGACTTTATATATTTGAATATGCTGCTTTAAAGTGCTAATAACGTATACAAAATACATAAACTCAGGGGTGGATATATATCAGAAGCCTGGAGCTTAGTTTCCTAAATCCTTTTGCTGGCTCCAAAATGTTTTATGTTTTTGTTCAGTTTGCATGGACTAAAGGCTAATATGTAAGGTAGTATATTGAATACATACAATACTTATGCATCCATGAAGCACATGCACACACAGGCTGATGTACTAACAAAAACTGTAGGAATCCAAATGCTCCACAGAGGGCAAATATAAACAGATTTAAATTGGGGTCTTAACCCCTTTATTGCTGGAGAGATTTCCAGCTTGTATAACTGTGTTTGAGAAATATCTAGTACTGAAGGGGATAAAAGCACAATTTAAAATCAAATGTAATTCATTTTTGGTTACTTGTTGTTCCTTATTTAGAAGTTGCATTGTCCCAGAATGTCTCCAATCCTTGTTAGTACATCAGCCTCACACTAGGTGTGCTCATTATGTGAAAACACACAAGCACATACTAAGGTAGATGCACACAAAGCATAAATCCCTAAGAGCAGCAGCGCGATTCTATGATCAGTGTCGTGAAGCAGAATATGAGGTGTGATAGCAGACTCAAACTCCCCCCCCCAGTATGTATACATCTAGTACTACAGACACACAGAGTTGTAGAACAGGTGTAGCCAACCCTGTTACTCTATAACTGTCAACAATGCATGCTCTCAATATATTCCAGTTGGAGCACAAGTGGAATAATATGTAGTCTGATCACTTTAATTGAGCTACCTGTGCTCCAGCTGAGATATCTTGAAAACATGGTTTTTGGGGACATGTGCTGGCTATCCCTGTTGTGTAATACACATACACACACAGGAAGTGTACAAATTGTCTATACAAAAATGATGCAAGTATAGAATACATATATTATGCACACTGCATGTTCAGAATGTATACAGACAGACACAGGAGTTGTACAATGTGGTCACAAACAATTTAAAGGGATAGTAATGTTTCACAAAAACAGCAGCTCTATTTAATCTTCATAGTATTTGAGCCATAGAGAGTGCTATTTCAGTACTGTCAGAGTTTTGTGGTTCAATAGTAACTGAAGGATAAAGTTTCCTCCTTTTACCTAGTGTAAGCCATCTCTTCTCAGATGTGGAATCTGGTCCATAGACTAGATAGATAACAGCAGGGGACAATCTTCTTCCTATGAGAACAATGAAAGCACTGTCCCCCTTGACAAGCTTTTCAGGTTTTTCCCTTATCTTAATTGAAGATTATCCCTCTCTGCAATCTACCTGGGCACCTCCCTTCTGCTGTGGCTGAGCAGTGTTACATCAGTAAAAGGGGCGGGAGGGGGACACTGTCATTGAATTACTCTTGAACTACAACTCTGACAGAACTGAAATAACACTCTCCAAGGTCCAAATACTTTGATAATTAATTAGAGCAGCTTTTATTATGAAACATTACTATCCCTTTAAGTACAAAATGTATGTATACACAAAGTAGTTCAGTAGTTCTCAGCCAGGATGCTGGACACCAGCTCCCACTTTTCTTATTAAGACTTCGCAAAATAATGTTACACTTGAGTTCCTAATGTATATTTATGGAATTTATTATGCACAATATGCCCTTTGCTGTCATTCTCATTGTTATACGTAAGAATAAGTATATATATTTGTGTATTATTCCCTTCTTTAAGTGCTTGGGAAATTACCCATATAATGTGAGAGTGCCTTGAAAATTCCATATTGCATGCTAGGGTTATCGTGAGAACCACTACACTACTGTTCAACAAAATGTATACATACAGAAGCTGTGAAGCATACATACAAATATATGCACATAGTACTATACAGAAGCAAATTAATACCCTCCAATGTGACACTGTCTAGTTCTTTCTTTCCTCCTTCCCCGACCCCCGCTGCCGGCTCTTCTTCTTTCATCTCCACATCCTCCGGTTCTTTCCGCTTTGCCGTTGTCTCCTTCATGTTCAGCTCCCGGTGCTTGATTGGATTGATTTCCGCTTCCGGTGCCGGGATGACTAGCAACTCTTGGTTTGTGAAGACCGCGGGGGATTCTGGGACTGAGGCGCAGGAAGAAGTGTAGAGAGTCGAGAAAGCTGAGCAAGTAGCTGAGTCACAGAAGAATATAGCTGTGTGTCAGCCATCATAAGTACGGGAAAGTATTGAATTAAGCCAGTTTTCTTGCTAGTGTACAACAGTCTTAACCCTTTCAGTGCCAGAGGGGTACTCAACTCATTGCTTTGCAATGTGTGGCGTACCACTCTGGCACTGAAAGGGTTAATACATTTGAAGTTCATTTTAGTTTAGGTGCTGAATTCTTGATTATAGACAATGCAGGGGGAATTGGAGATCTGACATAAAATCCTTTTTAGCCAAGCAAAAGACCTATCAACACGTAATAATGACATTTCATGCTAGCGTCTGTAAGAATTCTGTATTTGTTTTCTGGAATGTAAAATTTAGTCTTATGTATGTTGTGAGGGAGAATACATTACTGCGTTTTGTAGGGCTCACATTGGCTGGCCAGGATTGTCTGTAAATGGACTGCGATAACATCCCTCCTGGATACAAGAGTATTGGTCACAAATAAGTCAATTAACTGACTAACTCCAATGCAGACAACATGAACTGTGTTAGCTGTAAGTAAGCTGTTATGTCAGCCTATTTCTTTTTTAATACCTATAATTTGATTCATGTAATTCTGCATCCAAACAGTTCTGGAGTTTCCTTTGAATATACAATGAGTTGCAATCTGAAACTATCATCTGCTGTTGGACTATAATGCCTGTCATCCTGAGGATGATGACATTTAAAGCCCTACAACATCTGGAGAACTCCAGTCTACCCACACATGGCATAGACATAAGTTCAAGAGTAGCAAACATTATTGATTTGTCTCTCTTTCAACTTATAAGTGCACAACAGTGAAAGGGTGGGCATGTCTGGCAACTAGAAAGCATGCCTCATTTTCCTTTGGTATAAACACTGGTTAATTCAATAGTTTTTAATTTAAGCATGTAACTAATCATGGTCACAATATTAAAAATTATGTATTTAGTTTACTAAGGACTTGTTTACAACACTCAGAAACTGGAGTGTCTAAATGTCAAAATTGTTGCATCAACTCCAGTGCTGGCAATCATTCCTACAGATCAGCTCCTTATTAAGGAGAAGGAGCTAATGTCACATCAACGGGAGGGTGTTTAAACTAAAAGTTCAATAAGTTGCCAAATGTATAGCATTGCTAACTAATTAACCTGTTTTTATAAAGCATTACTATATCTTTCAGTGCCAAAAGAGAAGCATATCACAACATACCTCCCAATATTTCAAATGGCCAAAGAGGGACACTTTTGTTTTAGGTGATGTTGCTGGGGGAGTGGGTGGGGCATTACCAAAAAACTTTTAGATTATTTTTATGACCTACTGATACATCTTTGTGCAACTGAATACATGATTTAGAGCAAAACCAAAGTATTTTATTTACACAGACTATTTTATAAACACACATACTGAAGTTCAAACAATCATTAATATGAGTTTTATTGCTGTGTAGCGATCGGATACATTTATATACATTCCACACAGTTTCATCTCCTAAAAAGAGTGAAATCAGAATAGGAATGAGGGACAGAGGGATTTGGATCTCACAGAGGGACTGTCCCTCCTAAAGAGTGACATTTGGGATATATGACACAATACCTTGGAAAACCCTGAAATTCAGTGTTTAGACCCAAATCTTAGGGTGAAGGACCATTCCTAGGACGATTCAGTATAGTGTTACATGCTATATGATCTGCATGAATTACTGCTACTACTTCTTCATCATCTGAATTGGTGTAGATTGCAATGGTACAATTAATACTATTATCCTGGAGGATGGTTGGAGCCCTTTTCAAAGATGAGTAAGATGAAATAAATAATTTTTATTGTTTACATACAGTGTTAAACTATGTGTCTGCACTGTTCTTTTTCATTTGTCTAGAATATGTAGTTCTATGTTGTTGCAATTAGAGGTCTGGAATTTCAGAATAAAGATAAAGACACACTGCAGTGAAAACTATAAACTACAGTTTATTAAAACATGCAATAATTAAACAGGTTATGAGATAAACATCCTGCCAGAGTTCATATAAGTATGAAAGCATACCAACTCCGGGATATAAAAAGAGAACTTTCTGCCAGAGTTCACAGGAATATGAGAGACATACCAACTCTGGGATATAAAAAGAGACATGCAATAATTTAAAAGATACTTAGCTACGGGGAGCTGCACATCAGTGTGGGAGAGCCGTCCACACTAAACTCCGTAGTATCGTTACACAGGTGAACAGCCAAACAGACCTGACGTCCCAAATGGCTAAACAGCAACACACAGGTTTGGATGAGGTAAAATCTCTACCTCTCAGACTTGAGACCAGGTACACACTTCCTAAGTCTGCAAAATGGCTCTGAGCTCTGTTGTGTTGAGTAAAGGGTGAAATACAGACTACACCCTTGGATGTCTAACACTGCGCATGCTTGGTTACAGAAGGCTGAATATTGGAGACATCACTACCTGTCTCTCATAAACACTACATAAGCTAGCATAGCCTGCCCCTCTGCTGTTGCAGGCCAAAACTGCAGATAATTAACCCCCAACTAACCATGAGGAGATCACCAAAAAAAAAAACAAAAAAACATCCCTTACATATGTAGTGTTTACTTTCCTCTCAAGCTACAAAGACTAGATAGTTAAAGCAAATAGAAAACACAGAAGGACTGAGGAGTGGGATAAGAACCAGTTACAGGCATTTCAATACTGGCTAGTCACGGTGAGCAAATGTTGCATGAATGGTGCTCTTTTCTAATAAGTTTACACTATATGAGAAGCATATCGGGAGTGTGGAAACCAAGCTTGGGGGCTGTATGACAGCTGTTTCCAGCAAAAGAAAGCCATGCATTACTGTATATAGTGGAGCTTTAAAAACATGGACCTATGGTTGTCTTTACTAGTGGCCATCTGTCTCTGCCTTTTCATGTAGCTGCCGACATCTCTGGCTCTTTGGGACAACAGAAGGGAAGCACCCACAGGTCCACCAAATCGATTTCAACCAAAACCACACTATATATAAAACTTGAATTTTAGTCACAAGTATTAAAAGCATCCAGTATAGAAGGAAACAAAGACACATTGCAGTGAGTCGCAAGACCAATTGCCTTATGCATTTCGTGATCGTATGACTATCACTTAATCATATACCGTGGTTTTGTTTGAATCAATTTGGTGGACCTGTGGGAGCTTCCCTCCTGTTGTCCTCTAGTCTGTGGAATCATGGCTGTGACTGTGGGGAGCAGCACCGGGTCTGCTGACCCTAATCAGGAAGGATGAGTGCATTAGTTTACTACATTGGAGTGACTATTTGAAGTAGAGACTGTGTCCTTATTGTGTGGTGGCCTTTGAATAAAAGGCAGTGTAGAAGTGGCATCCCTTGCAAATTTTGGCACGAATGCTCATGATGTAAAGGCGTGCATGTGGCTACCTGCATTTTTACAAGGGTGATGTAGTGCCAGTAGTTCTTTTAAAGCAAAGAAAAATGACAATAGTGAGCATTATTCTAAACAGGAACAGGCACACTGTTTTTGCTAAAAGGGACACTATCACTAAAAAACAGCTTCTGTCATTTTGAAGGGGCTTTAAAAATCATCTATATCAAGGGGTTAAAGGCTAAGTTTATGGAGCACTGGTGGTGGTGGGGAGGGGGATTGCCAGTTGACAATTCCTTAATACAAGGATAATTGATGAGATCAGAGGAGGACCTCTGGACATCGTTCTTATCACTAGCCTGAAGGGGTCTTCCTGAATGGGGGTCTTTGGACTTTGGTGGTTGGCAAAGTTCTATTTTACGTCAGGCAATTTGGTAGGATGGCACATATCCATGCTTTATGGGATTCTCTCCACTGAGTAAACAATTACGTGCCTTCCACAAGATTCTCATAAAAGATAGTAGGATTTTAGTGTTCATACCGGTTAAATCCTTTTCTGTATAGTCCTTATGGAACACAGGTACCATGGGCATTTTGTCCTTCCTTCTGGAGGGCAGGACACATCTCAAAGACAGAGGCTTGTAGCTTAGACTCCCAGCCACTCCTCCTTCTCAACCCTTCCCCTGCCTTGCATCTCCAGTATGAATGTGACCAAAACCACACTAACAAGGCAAGCAAGTAAGCAAGAGAAGAAGAAGGAAATCTCCCGTGAGAACATAGACTCTAAGAGGACTTCGCAGCCCAGATAGACAAGACCCAACAGAGGTCCCTTTACCTGTGTGAGAGTCCTGTGTTCCATATGGACTCTAGAGAAAAGGATTTAACAAGTAAGAACACTAAAATCCTGTTTTCTCTTACATCCAATATGGAACACAGGTACCATGGGGATATACCAACATTAAGCTCCCAGAGGTGGGAAAAAAGAGAGAGGACCTCACGCCGGTCCCCATGATACCGAAGTTCCCTTGGACTATCCATAATTGAAATAGCCCAAACAGAAAAAGTGCCAACTGACACTGAATTTAAACAGCACACAAGAACACGAGCCAACAGGGCTCAAACTGCTGAACAACAGTAAGGAAAATAATACTGCAGGTCCCTAGACAGGCAAAACTGCCTGGAGGACCTTCCAGCCAAAGCTGAAGCCAGAACATTGGCATGGTAGTGCTTATCAAAGGTGTGCAAGGAGGACCAAGTTGCTGCCTTGCTCAGCTGAGGATTGATTCTTGTATGCCCAGGAGGCTCCCCACAGACCTAGTGGAATGTGCTGTGACCTTAAAGGGAACAGGTTTTTTTCTAAGCTCATACACCAAGAGGCCATAGTGACCTTGGAAGCAGCTTGGCCCCAGACAAGCGGTGATAACCGCTTGTCTGGGGTCTTCCACTCATCCCGGGGCGCTCAGGCTGAAAGCCAGCCTTATGAAAAGACTCAGTGCGATGTACATAACGTTTAAGGCACCACACCATGTCCAACAAGTGGAGTTACTTCTCCCTGTCAGACTTAGGATCAGGACAAAATGAAGGCACAACAATTTTCTGATTGATGTGGAACTCTGAAACCACCTTAGGAAGAAACTCCTGAGAAGTTCAAAGCACTGCGTTGTCCTTATGTAAAACCAGGAAAAGTGGCTTGCAAGACGAGGCCTGCAACTCTTTGGACTGAGACTACTACCAAAATTGACTGCGTCAATTGATGCAGAGGAATGGAAGCAAGGGTCTCAAAAGTAATCCTGTACAAAGCTCCCAGTAGCAAATTAAGATCCCAAGGAGAAGGTGGAGCCTTAAAGGCAGGGAGAGCATGAGCCACATCCTGAAGAAACACCTTGACATCTGCAATGGTGGCAGTAAGTCTCTGGAAGAACACAGAAAGAGCTGAAATTTGAACCTTTAAAGGGGAACTTTTACCTGTAAAAAACTTTTTGCCATATGCTTACCTATGAAAATAGTATTAGGAAATGTATATTTTTTTCATTTATGTACATTGTAAGATATTTAGCCTTCAAGCTGTGCACTTATGCATTTTGCAGCACACTGAATCTTCAGTAAAGTATCTGAAGGACTTCCCAGTGCTGTTTAATTCTCCTCCCACCTCCCTCCTTGCTGCCTCAGGGAGCGCGTTCACACTTCCCTTCCTTCCTGTGAATCGCCTCTATTATTGCAGCAAGCTCTATTTATCATTATCATTACAGCAAGCTCTGCATGACGTGTGTCTGAAGCTCCCTGGTGTGCACCTGAGAGTAAAGCACAGCCTCCAGTGCTGACACCATTGTGCCCAACACTCTCATGTACTCGCTGATCATGGCCGAAGGCATTACCAGAAGGATTTTCTCTGTTGGTAGGAAGACTTTCCCCAGGTGGGTTTCAAACCTTGTTTCCAGGAGCATCAGCTCCTGAGAATTCACCAGAGAGGACTTCAGCATTTTCAGAATCTACCCATGGTGGACCAGCAGATGAGCACAGTCTTGGACGTGTTAGGCTATGAGCTCCTCGGTGGGAGCCTTGAGCAAAAGGTCATCCAGACAGGGTGTCATGGAAATGGCCGGGTGTCAATGAAGGCCGCTAAGGCCCCCGTGACTCTGGTAAACACCCAAGGAGCAGAAGCAAGGCCAAAGGGCAGAGCTGTGAACTGGTAATGATTTGAGCTGAAGGCAAATCACAAATAGCGTTGGCTGTCTAGGTGAATAGGGATGCAAAGTTACGCATTCTGAAGGTCTAGCAAGCCTGATACTCCCCTGTGCGCATTGCTGCAATGACAGAACTCAAAGATTCCATCTTGAATTGTGTAGTCACCACATTTGTTGAGACATTTGAGGTCCAACATGGGACGACAGCCACCTTCCTTTTTCGGGACCACGAACAAGTTGGAATAAAAACTTGAACCGAGCTCCTGGGGAGGTACTGGAATCAGAATCGTCTTTGCTAGCAGTGAGTCCACTGCTTCCTGAAACAGCCATGCCTTGTCTGGCTCCTTTGGAACCCTGGATAAAAAGAAACAATACGGTGGAAGGGATCCAAAGTCTATGCGGTACCCCTCTGAGATAACCCGCAAAACCCACTGGTCTGCCACTTAGGACTCCCAGGCGTCTCAAAAAAGGTTAAGATGCCCAGTACGGGTACCAGCGGACCAGGATTCTGCAAGTCATGTGGAATATGGCTTGACAGACTTAGCCTTGGAGTTGGTCACTTGGGCTGCCACTGAAGTCTGGACTTGGTGGAAGAGTGCATGTGTAGGCCTTGCGGCTCCGTTTGGTGTATGGGAATGAAAAAGATTCAGTTACCTTGCAAAGTTGGACTTTTGGTGGGCATCTGAGGCAATAAGGTGCTCTTGTTCCCAGTAGCATCACTGCAATTCAGGCCCAAACAGTGGCTTGCCCTGAAGAGGTAAGGAAACCAGTGACTTCTTGGAAGACTGATCCGCAGACCAAATCTTAAGCCACAAATTTTGTCACACAGCAACAGAAAATGCTGAGGCTTTAGAGGACAACTGGACTGCCTCAAAAAGACCCTCAGAAACATAAATGTTAGCCTCCTTAATGTTGTCCAAGAAAACCAACAGATCCTCGTTGGAAGCGTAAGCATGGACAGCCTCCATTAGCTATGCACCCCACATGGCAACAGCCCTGTTAAATCAGGCAGAGGTGAAAATAGGCCTCCGTGTCTCCATTGGAAGCAAACTTGGCCCTTAGAATAGAATCCAGTTTCTTATCTGATGGATCATTCAGGCCAGCTGCATCTGCCAAAGGCAAGGCAGTGGACTTGACTAACCTGGAGACTGGGGGATCCACCGTAGGAGGAGAGGCACACTGCACCAAAGCTGCCTCTGAAAAGGGGTTTTGTCTGGAGAGCCTCTTGGTGATAGCCGCTTGTCTGGGGTCTTCCACTCATCCACAAGGATCTGGTCAAGAGTGGTATTTGGGGGAAAAAAGGGTGAAGATTTTTTTACAGCTCCGGAAGACATCTGTAGAAGAAGACCCCTCATCAGCGTTGTCAGAGACCTGAAGTTGTCAGGTCTCTGAGAGGTGTCAGAGACCTGAAGGGTCTCCAAGACAGCTCTAATGAGTCCCTCAGCCGAGGGAAGGGGGTCAGTGTCATAAGAGTCCCCATAGGAGTAGGAACAGTCCATATGCTCTTATTCCCCCTCCTCATCCTCCCTATAGATAATTCCTCCTCTGAGGAGGCCCCTAGAATCTGAGGAACACTCTGAGAGATAGGGGCCACATATTTAAAGGCAGTGGGGGCTTCCAAGATTGTAGGATCCCCTGAAGAGAGAAGGGGATTTGGGCCATTGAAGACAGCAGTGTTTTCACCCAAGCTGGCTCTTGGTCAGTGTTGGAGGGCCCAGGTGTAGTAGTAGAGGCCACAGTAGAAGAGGGGCTGAGAGATCCAGAACACTCTCTAGGGAGACTCGTTTGACATGAGGAACATCAAGCAAGGGGGTAAATGACTCTTCTGAGTCCTTTATCTTAGGTCTAGTTCCATATCCTTTAGAATACGACATCCTGACAGAAGAGTGTCTAATACTAGTATAAACAACCAGTAATAATTCCCCATACTAATAATTCACCCTAGAAAGCCCAGAAAATCACTTATCTGGCAGGTGAAGGGTTTATCTGGAGAAAAAGAGTCTGTCTCGGTGTAGGATAAGCAAGATAGTAAAATAAGGCAGCCAATCAGAAAAATGCCTGCAAAATGGGCATTTTGGTGTCACGGTAATCAGGCAAAGAAGGATAGACACAAAGATAAAATATAACCACCTTTATTTAATAACAGCAATAATGGTAGAGCCCACACAGAACCCCAGACATATACAAATAGGAACCAAGGTCCCTCTGGAGCAGCACACTGTGCTGTGCACTGCACTATTCAAGATCTCAAGACTAGGGAAGCTGCTCAAGTGGGACAACAGAAGAATGGTAGAATATGTGTAAGTCACCACTTGGTCTGCGAACGGAGGCAACAGAGAGGGAGACCAGAGCCAGGAGGCACCGAGACTACAGGTCAGGCAAGCAGGTAGTGTAGGGAGCGATTAGGCAGCCAGAGTCACAGATCAGACAGGCCAGGGACTACACAGAGCGAGAGTAACCAGGCCACTGGTCAGACAACTGGAGACTATGCTGAGCGAGTAGGAGCCAGGGCCATTGGTCAGGCAAACCGAGGACTACAAGGAGCGAAAGCAACCAGGCCCACAGGGAAGGCAACCGGTGGCTACACTGAGCAAGTTGTAGCCAGGGTCACTGGTCAGGTGAGCCGAAGACTATAAGGAGCAAAAGTAACCAGGCCCACAGGGAAGCCAACCAGAGGCTACACTGAGTGGGTAGTAGCCAGGGCCACTGGTCAGGCAAGCTGGGGTCATACACAGAGCGAGTAGTCAGCCAGTGCCACAGGTCAGAACCAATGTGGGTAGTCAGACAAACTGGGGTCATACACAGAGCGAGTAGTCAGCCAGAGCCACAGGTCAGAACCGATGTGGGTAGTCAGACAAGCCGGGGTCATACACAGAGCGAGATTCTCAGGCAAACATGGGTCACAACAGAGAGCAAAGTGTAACGAGCAGGAACACCACGTAAGGAGGATTATAAAGGAGCAGAAGGAGGCAGGACCCAATTAGGCCACCCAGAATAGGCTCATAAACAGGCGTCCGAGCCAGTGCCTGTAACAGACTTAGTAATGCAGAGGTGGCCGCAAGGATGCCGGCCAACACACCACAGAGGAAGGAAGCACAGGCTAACTAGGCCTCAAAGGAAGACTGTGATGTTTGGGAAACATAGTCTTCTCTTTAGCCATTGCCTATCAACTCCTACAACCAAGCTGTGGAATCGCCATGGCCTTCAAGACAATATGGACATGAACCGGATGAAAGGGAATGAAGAGACAAGAAGAAAGTGCTTCTGTATGTAAAACCAGTGCAGAGATATGTCCCATTGAAGTAAATAAAGCAAACATGGTGACAGCGTGGGTGCCCGTTCTTAAAGGGGCCGCAGTACAAAAAACGGACAACATGCCAAAGGTACCCCAGGACCCAAAAGACCCCAGAGACCATGTGAGGGAAACCAAAACGGTAGCCCAAGATGGGGGGAAGCCCAGAAGACCCCAACCCAGAGAGAAAAGCAGGAAAAGGGTTAAAACCATGCAAAAACCACAGCCAATGTTGCTCCAGTGCTCAGGGGATAACTAGAATATTAATGAAGATACCCAACATGAGTGCAGGAGCCCAAGGACTCAGAGAAAACATCCATATAGAGAGGTACTAGTTAGGGACACGTGGACCAAGGCAGTCAAAGGGTTACTCTCCAGTCTTCCATCTTCAGTTTACCATTGTAGAATTAAGCAGAGCCCCAAGAGACTGTGCTGGGAGGGAAAACTTGGCCTGCAAGATTCCCTCCACAGGGCTGCAAGGGTCCACACAGCACATGTACAATAGTTAATTCACTCCAAGGGAAGCCCAGTAACGGTAACCAGCCTAATGGGGGAGTTTTTACAGCCCCGTATCTATCAGAAAAATAAAAAAAAGCTAAAAACTAAGAGAGTATCTTCTCCATCCTTTCACCACAGAGGACACATTCATACCGGAGATGCAAGATGGGGGAAACCTTGAACTGGAGGAGTGGCTGGGAGTCTCCACCTACAAGACTCTGTCTTTGAGATGTATCCTGCCCTCCAGAAGGAGGGACTCAATCCCCCCCCATGGTATCTGTGTTCTATATTGGACGTAAGAGAAAATAAAATTGTTTGCCCAGTTTTCTCCATCAAAATAGTGTATTTTTTATGCTATAGTGTTAGTCACCGGTCATGAGCATTTTAAAGTGATAGTAATGTTTCACAAAAACAGCAGCTCCAATTGATCTTCATAGTACTTGGGCCATGGAGAGTGTTATTTCAATACTGTCGGAGCTGTAGTTCAAGAGTAATTGCCCCTTTTACCTAGTGTAAGCCACCTCCCCTCACACGTGAAATCTGGTCTCCTGACCGGAGAGCTCTCTTACTGTGAGCATAAGGAAAACCCTGCCCCATCTTGACAGGTTTTTTCTTTTGCTCATTGAAGTTTGTCCTTTGCTGCGATCCATCCGGACAGTCTTGCTGCTCGGTGAGCAGTGTCACATCAGTAAAAGAGGCAGGAGGGGGATACTTTATCATTCAATTTTGAACTACAACTCAGACAGTATTGAAATAGCACTCTCCATGGCCCAAATACTATGATGATTAATCTGAGCTTCTGTTTTTGTGAAATATTACTATCCCTATAAGCTGATAATACCCTTTTGCCTTTCTGTTAGTAAGGGATCTGTGCGTACAGTGCCTGTAGGTAAAACGGGATCAATTAAGAATAAATGAAAATGTCAAAACAAACATCAGTATGTTTGCTATAGTGTATGATAAAAGAATATATATAATAGTGTATGCGATTAACCGAATGCCATTTTTTATATCTTTTCATATTTATGACATCATAATTTGTCACACGATGCGAAATTTACTTGAATGGAGGGATCATAAATAAGCTGAATTTGTTCTGACAAAACATTTATATATAGCTTTACATATATATAAAACTAGAAAGTTACCTACACAGATAGATATCAAAAATGTATCCAGCCCTGAGGTATAAAAAATTCCCCAAGCCTCTGGCACTGAATGGTTGGTTCTCTAGAAGCAGACAAGCCAATGAAGCCAACATTGCATTATGACCCTCAGCGATTTAGTGGACAAGCTGAGTTGGGGTCTGAAAGTGGCCCCTAGTGCTCCTTCTATGATCTCATGTTGGACTTTGAAATGGAAGTCTTGCATCTTGGCAACACACATGGTACCTGACGCAGCAGTCCTATAAACCTCTATGTAGCCCTTCCCACTGCCTTTCCCACTGGAGTCTGTGAGCAACAAATTTTTGTGTTGCATTCTAGCCCACTGCCAGCAGAGGGAGACAGTTTTCTGACCCACTAAACAGCTGACACTAACCATTTTGGAGCTGCACAGCGCAGCCCTTGACTTTTTGCTAAGACTTCTCCCTTAGAAATAAACATTTTTGAGTGACCTTTCAATCTGGCTATTAAATCCCTTGAATGCTAGAGGGGTCTCCAAGACGTTTCTCGCAGTCAAGGTGTTAAAATCTCCATTTAATTAAATGGGAATTTGTATTTGTTCCCTGTGGTGTAATTGCCTTAGAATTGTTCAATTTTTCTTAGCACATCAGCCCCCCTTGTCTACATTGTCATTAAAGGAACACCAAAAAAAAAATTAATTTTTTATATATGTACTTCTAGCAGCAGCTGTAAAAATCAGTGATTTTCTGTGATCTCTAAGATGTGACCCAAATTTTTATTTTTAATGCTTGTGTAGACTGTCTTATATAGATAATAGTTTAAAGAGGATATCATACCTATATTAAAGTAGCCTTAATCTGAATCCTCCCTTGGCTTGAATCTTTGATCTTGTATTTTTTTTAAAAATATACTACTGTATTCTCAGAGATATTAGCTTTAAAAGTGAAGCCTTTGATATCAGTTATGTACAGGCTGCGGTACAGCTCTGTACCGCAACCTATCAATTATTGTCATAACCCGCCCCAAGACTTGCCTTCTTCCTTCCTCTGATGATGGTGAAGGATTGTGGCATGTGAGAGGACACTGTATAGGCATTGACTGAGCGCACAAATCGGCAATGACCGAGTGCATTCATGCACTCAATCATTTATAAAAAGTGGCAGTCCACTTGCCTCTGCTTAGTTCGGCAAGCAGACTTCAACTTTTATAAATGACAGCGCATGAACGCGCTCAGTCAATGTCTATACAATGACATGGACGCACATTAGCATTAGCCAGGTCACATGCCACAATCCTTTGTCATCGGAGGAGGGGAAACAGACAAAAATTGACAGTCTATGGTACAGACATCAGCTTGTACATAACTGACTTCACAGGCTTCACTTTAAAAGTTAATATCTCCAAGAATACAGCAGTATATTAAAAAATAAATAATTAATACAAAATCAAATATTCAAGCCAAGGGAGGATTCGGATTAAGGCTACTTTAATATAGGTGAGAGATCCCCTTTAATTGTTTGTACACTGCTAATGCTGACAATCTGTTGAGATTAGTGCACACTGCTCTTCTATTCAGGAAGGCTGATATTTTATCTCAGGCCCATTTTTAACAGACATTAAAACACTATTGCTTCTGGGACACCTGTAAACATTGATATTGTAATGGGTGCCCTGGAAAAAGCAAAAATGGGAGCCCCAAGACAACATATATAAAACTAGACTTTAGGCCTCAAAAAACATAAAGTACGAGGTATTTAAGTGTGTATATCTTCAATATGCTATTTCATTTAGCTTTCAGGGACTTGGGCTCCCTCTTCTGGCAATCTGTAAATCCACACTGCAATTCACCAGTTTAAAGCCCTTTTTAGCACAATGGGAAGTTTTTGAATTTGTATTTATTCACTGTGGTGCACTGGGATTGCATCAGGATTTAACCACTTGTCCTTGTACATTCAGGGCTGGATTATGTACCAGGCAACCTAATGTCTGGGGCCAACACCAACACGATGGACCTGGCTACTGTTTGGACCAGTTTTCAGGAGACACTGGCTTGGGTGAAACTGCATGAGCATAGCTGACTTTTCACACCGGTCTGGACTGGTTAAATGCTGGGAGTGTGGGGGTGATGTCAAAAATATTTTGAGCCAAATTATTCTGGCTGAACATTAGCATCATGTGGAGGAGCAATAGCAATGGAGAGCTGCAGCATAGCAGTTAGGCACGTGGGAGAGAGACCTTACCCAGTCCCTGTCCATACATGTATGAAACTCAACTTCCCCTAAAGCACACACAGCAAGCATAGTAGCATACATTTCCCCACTGTTCAGTTAAACCTTTGACTGCTAAAGGATGTCCAGTGCATTGCAATGTATTGGTCACCCCTCTGGCTTGCAAAGGGGCTGTTTACCGTAGCTCTAAACAAAGACTGACTTCTCCCACAGCACTCCAATGGAAATTATTTGCAATACAGTGCTCCCCTTCTCTGAAGCCACAATATATCACAGTCAGGTAGCACAGGGCACAAGGACTGCTGCAAGGTTGAAGATCTGAGGTCTTCTTGGTGCCCTGCAGACTGGAACTGGGTGATGTGTGGCTGCCTGGTGTAAGGAGTGGGAGCTGGGTTTACTCTCTAGGGAGATCTAGTTACAAAGCACTCAGTGGCGCGTATGAGTTTGTGGTACCTTTTATCTGCCCACCATCATACCTGGAACTCTCTGGATCTGCCCTGGAAACTCTGTTTTTTGAAGTAAATTATCAGCTCCCTGGGGACCAAGGCTGAATACCGGTGGTGGTGGTGAGTTTCTTATGAAACTCTTCCCACTTATCCTAGTTCCCACCCTGTTCCTCCCACTTTCTGCCCACTTTTACTCCTTCCCATTTCCCGCCCACTTAATGACAAGGTCTGTTAAGCCCTGACCCATCTTGCTATTAAGCCCTGCCCCTTTGTGAAGCGAACAGCAGCATTTATATCCCCTAGGCAAACCTCATGAGCCCTCTCCGGGGACTGAAGAAGGAAAAGTACCACATAGCTTTTAGCAATATGAATAAATGTTACATTATTTTTAGGACACTTCGCATGTATATCCCTCTAGCTCTGCAGTTTTTTGGGGTTTTTTTCCTTACAAATGGGGAATGTAGTGTTTGCATTGGGACACTGGTGCCAAAAACTCTCCTCCCAGGGCTGGTGCAAAGATTTTTGCCACCCTAGGCAAAACCTCATTTTGCCGCCCCCTTGGCTCCCCCCCTTTGTGCCTCGCAGTGTGTGTGATCCCTATACATGCATAAGTGTCAATGTATATGAATTCCCTGTATGTGTAGAAGTGTCAGTGTGTTTCCTATATGTGTATAAGTGTCAATTTGTGGTTCCCTATATGTGTACAAGTGTGTCATTCTGTGCAAGTTTCTGTAGGGGTCTCAGTGTGTGATTGTGTGCTTCTCTATATGTTTATAAGTGTGTCAATGTGTATGCTTGTCTGTATGTGTATCAGAGTGTCAGTGTGTGCGCTTATCCTACATGTATCAGTGTGTTAGTATGTGTGTTTGTGTGCTTATCTCTATGTGTATGAGTTTATGTGCGTGTGTGTCTCTCTCCCTGTATCATACAGAAGCATTCCAACTGTCGAAGGCTACAATTCCCAGCTGTAGTCCTCAACAACTGGGGGCCTCAAGTTCTCAAGCTGACAATGGCCCACCACTGCCATATACAATATGTATGATAAACAGGTACTATAATTATGCACCAGACATAATATTTATTTGTCTGAAAGAACAGGTATTTCTGGTATTTAATTTTGCCTCCCCCTTGTTTCTCCCCTCCAATGCCCCCCTTAAACCTCTGCATGCGATCACAAAATTGGGAATGGGATTCCCAGGCATCTTCCGTGCTGCCCTGTGACCCTGGTGTGCTCCCTGCCTCTGTATGGCAGTCCCTTCTCTCCCCTTGGTTAGGTGTGAAGTGTGTTGTCACACAGCGCCATTTGTGAGCGACAGACATAACATCGACAGCTAGAGGTGCAGCGCCATCCTTCTTCCCTCTCTTTTCCACCTCCCTCCTTCCCTCTGTCACTGGAATGAATCCTGTTAGTGTAATACGATTAGGTTACCTTCAACTAGAATGTTTTGTGGTACCATGGCATGGCATGTTCTAGACGGCAGTGCTCGCTCTTTTCAGAGTGGCACCTCTCTCACTTCTTCACACAACAGCCGAGCTGCATGCAGCTCTTCTCTGCAACTGCGCCCCTGCACGATGTGCACTCTAGGCTGGCGCCTACCTTGCCTATGGGTGGCGCCGGCTCTGGGTCCTCCATATTCTAGTTGAGGTTTTAGCAGGGGTGTACTGTATGGAGAGATAGGGCCATATTATTCACACGAAACATGATCAATTCTGGAGCACCGTAGGGGAGAATTGAAGATTTCTATTGATTTAAATGCTAGAGAGGACTTCAGTGCATTTCTTCCCAATTTGTTGGAGACCCCTTTAGCGGTGAAAACCCTTATTTAAATCAATGGGAATTTTCAGTTCAACCCTATGGTGCTTTTGGTTTGCTCCAGAATTGCTCGATAAATAGGGTCCATAGAGTAACAGTCTTATCCCATTGGTCCATGCACCTCTTTATCCTGATAAAGAAGCACCATACAGTTACAATCTTATCCCATTGGTCTATGCACCTCTTTATCCTGATAAAGAAGGACCATACAGTTACAGTCTTATCCCATTGGTCTATGCACCTCTTTATCCTGATAAAGAAGGACCATAGAGTTACAGTCTTATCCCAAGAGTAACAGTCTTATCCCATTGGTCTATGCACCTCTTTATCCTGATAAAGAAGGACCATAGAGTAACAGTCTTATCCCATTGGTCTATGCACCTCTTTATCCTGATAAAGAAGGACCGTACAGTTATAGTCTTATCCCATTGGTCTATGCACCTTTATAATCTTCTGGCTGTTGAAGCAGCAGAGTGACTGTGCACTGTGAAGCTGATGTACTAACAAAAAGAGGAGCAAGTCTGGAAAAATAAGTGACCACTCTAGCATTCAAGGGGTTAAAACCCCATTTTAATAAATAGGATTTTTTATTTGCTCCTTATGGTGCTGTTGGTTTTTTCCAAAAATTGTACCACTTTTACTTTATAGGCTAAACCATATATATCCTTGTTCCTGGGAACTCTCCGTTGCTGCCCGTTGACTGTGTTTTTTTAGTGTTAATTGCCAGGTCTCCAGGGACAGAGGCTGATTCTCTGACATAGAATAACATGGGAATTGGAAAAGTGATATCACTGGAGAAGTCATATCCACTTTATCACTCCTTATTGTATCTCCCCTAATATGTGTGCATGGATAAAAAATGGTTAAAGGGATAGTAATACTTAAAATGTAAAAAAAATATATGTTGTAGGGTTTATCCCCCTGAGTAAAACAAGACTACTCCCACTGCTGAAAGGTGTTTCATTCAAAAGTTATTAATTTTCAAAGCTGGATTTTTTAGCTGCAATATCACAGTGGCCTGAAATTGTACAGTGGCGCTGTTGCTACACGATCCTATGGACAGCTCTGGTCCCGGGACCATAAATCTCCATAGGATGGTGTAGCAACAGCGCCACTGTACAATTTCAGGCCACTGTGATATTGCACCCAAAAAATTCAACTTTGAAAATTAATAACTTTTGAATGAAACACCTTTCAGCAGTGGGAGTACTCGTGTTTTACTCAGGGGGATAAACCCTACAACATATATTTTTTTAAATTTTAAGTATTACTATCCCTTTAAGTGATAGAATAGAGAGTTTTGAGCTGGTCTAAAGTAATAAGTGGCGTGCCTCAGTGTCCAGTTCCAGGTCCAATGGTTTCTAAATTGTTTATTAAAGGTAGTAATGCTTAACATAAAATAATAATAAAACAAAAATCTGTTTTATTTAAATGTTATTGCAGCTCAAACTTCCATTTTTTGTTTCCATACCTCCATAGTTTGAAATTTTACATTGGCGCTATTGCTTTAACACCCATAAAATGAATGTTAACATGTATACATATGGTGTAGGTGTATATATAATCTTCCCAGGTGTTTGTAGAACTGAGGGTAGATGGCTGTATTTCAGTAGGGTAGGGACATATAATTGATTTAGAGAAAGGATTAGATGGGATGATTCAGTATTTAAAATAAGTGGAAGTTGAATTTGGGTTGCAATAGTGAAATATCTATGAAGGGTATGTGAAATGAAAAGATATATAGGGTTAACTATTGGATGGAATGGAGAGATGCAACAAATGGAACCATTCGATCTGGACCGGATATGATGATATGGAGTAGAAAGTCAGGACGAATGGTTCCATCTGTAAGCCCTGAGGAGGCAGACTGTTTGATCCGCGACACACTTCGGCTCTATTGTATGCCACCATGGCCGGTGCAAGGATTTTTTTATACACAGGCGAAGGTGCATTTTGATGCCCCCGACCCGGACACAATCCCCTGACCCCCCCCCCCGACCTTGCCACAATCCCCTACCCCGCCCACATATTCACCTCCACACTCTCCCCACCTCCAAATTGCCCCTTCCACAATGCTCCCTTCATCTCCACAATGCCCCTTCACCTCCACATTGCCCCTTCCACAATACCCCCTTATCTCCAAATTGCCCCTTCCACAATGCTCCCTTCATCTCCACAATGCCCCTTCACCTCCACATTGCCCCTTCCACAATACCCCCTTATCCTCCGCATTGCCCCTTCATCTCCACAATGTCCCTTCCACATTGCCCCATTATCTCCACATTGCCCCTTCCACATTGTCCCCTTATTGCCACATTGCCCCTTCCACAATCCCCCCTTATCTCCACATTGCCCTTTCCACAATGCCCCCTTATCTCCACATTGCCCCTTCATCTCCACAATGCCCCTTCCACAATGCTCCCTTCATCTCCACAATGCCCCTTCCACAATGCTCCTTCCACAATGCCCCCTTATCTCCACAATGCCCCTTCCACATTGCCCCTTCATCTCCACAATGCCCCCTCCACATTGCCCCTTCATCTCCACAATGCCCCCTCCACATTGCCCCTTCATCTCCACATTGCCCCTTCATCTCCACAATGCCCCCTCCACAATGCCCCTTCATCTCCACATTGACCCTTCCACAATGCCCCCTTAACTCCACATCGCACCTTCATCTCCACAATTCCTCTTCACAATGCTTCCTTTATCTCCACAATGCCCCCTCCACATTGCCCCTTCATCTCCACAATGCCCCCTCCACATTGCCCCTTCCACAATGCCCCCTTATCTCCGTATTGCCCCTTCATCTCCACAATGTCCCTTCCACATTGCCCCATTATCTCCACATTGCCCCTTCCACATTGCCCCCTTATCGCCACATTGCCCCTTCCACAATGCCCCCTTATCTCCACATTGCCCTTTCCACATTGCCCCTTCATCTCCACAATGCCCCTTCCACAATGCTCCCTTCATCTCCACAATGCCCCTTCCACAATGCTCCTTCCACAATGCCCCCTTATCTCCACAATGCCCCTTCCACATTGCCCCTTCATCTCCACAATGCCCCCTCCACATTGTCCCTTCATCTCCACAATGCCCCCTTCATCTCCACAATGCCCCTTCATCTCCACATTGACCTTTCCTCAATGCCCCCTTAACTCCACATCGCCCCTTCATCTCCACAATTCCCCTTCACAGTGCTTCCTTTATCTCCACAATGCCCCCTCCACATTGCCCCTTCATCTCCACAATGCCCCCTCCACATTGATCCTTCCATAATGCCCCTTCATCCCCCTACCTTGAGTCCCTGGTGGTCTAGCGGCGTGCCACAGCTTAGAGCTCTGTGCCTCCTTCGGCACAGAGCTGAGGCTCCCGCGTGCTGCTCTCAGTAATGCAGAGCACTGGGAGATGATGTCATCTCTCAGCGCTCTGTATTACTACAGAGCCTGGGTCTCTCTGCGGTGTGTAACATAGACGCTGCGAGGGAGCGCTGATTTACACTACCAAGCGCTCCCTCGCGGCGTCTTTGTAACACACCGCAGAGAGACCCAGGCAGATATATATATTATAGAAAAAAAAAAACAACTTCCCTCTTTTCGGCGCCCCTCCATTGCGGCACCCTAAGGCAGCTGCCTGTTCTGCCTTAATGGCAGCGCCGGCCCTGTATGCCACTGTGTACTCATTTCTACTCCCAGGATAACCCAAGTCGGTGCCGATTCCTTGAGGTGGTGTCCAGTGGAACAACTACACGGCGATAGATATAAGACACAACGCAATAGTGTGGATAGACGGTACGGCTATCACTGTTAGTGGTAGGTTGTGCTGTCTTCACCAGCGGAGGTTGTCTGATATACTGCCTGTGTTTCTGGAGACGTTTGACATCAGATAAGAGGAGAGGACGGCAGATGTATCCATGGGGGTAACAATCTGGAGAGTGATATGCTTTTATCATATTGGCATTCTGTAAGTCACATTTCACTTTGCACACAATATTTTAAAATAAACTTTTAGATATTTTTCCTTTGCATTTCTTTTTTTGGATATAACTTATAAACACACCTCCTGAAGTTTAAATAACGATTAATACCATTTTCCTCTGTGTCCTTTCCACGGCAGGAAATCAATGGGTTAGCTCCGCCTCCCAGCTGGTAGGACCAATTAACAAACTCTTAAAAGAGACTCCTGGGAGATAGGATTCAGTTTTCTTTGGTCCTACCAAGCTGGTAGACGGAGGCCATTGGTCTCCTGCTTCTAAAAGTTTTGTTTGTTATTTTTTTTTTTTTTTCATCCATGTGTCCAGCCTGCAAACGCTGGACACATTACTGGGAGCACTGCGGTCCTCATACCTTAATAGGTCCCTGAGGACCATGGAGCATTCATTCCTCGTCCCCACAGCACTGCCTTGCCTCTAGCACGCTTCTCTCTTCATCCGGTATGAAGAGGGCGCGCGGGAAGTCGGCGTTCCTATTCTGAGCCGAAACCGGAAGTTCGGCCTGATGCGTTCCACCGGTGGAACGCACTTCCGGTTTCGGCGTTTTCGGCGTCTCTTCAGCAGGGCAGCGTCCTGGAGGATAAAAGACCCTGTTCCAAAGATGTAGAGCTTCCATTAGGTGAGTGATCTTCAGTCCTTATGCTGATTTGATGCTTTATCTGTATCCTTTGATTGAGTACCATGTCTACTGCTCCTAAATCATCCTCTGCTGATAAGACTAAGGCAGCTACAGATGCAGTGACTCCCAAAGAGGATAAGCCTACCACCAAGTCTAAGACTTGTGCAGGCTGTGATGTTAAGCTCTCTGCCTCAGATTCTGCTAAGCTATGCCTAGCTTGCATGAAGAAAGTGGCCAACACTGAGATTCCTGCTCAATTCCAGGATTTCCTTGGATGGATGAGGTCTTCTATGCAGGAGACTTTCTCTGCGATGCAAGAATCATCCAGGAAGAGGCCTAGAGCATCAGATCCAGAGGAAGGTACTTCTGCTATGCATGAGATAGAAGATGAAGGCAGTATTATGGATATAGATTCTGTTGCCTCATCCATTGAAGAAGGAGAGTTAACAGAAGAAAGTGGTTCGTTTAGCCTGGAGAAATTGGAGGGTCTTCTTAAATCTGTTAGAAAAACGCTAGGCCTTTCCGATACTCAGAAAGAATTGGATGTTATGGATGCAGCTTTTATAGGTCATAAGAAGCCTGCTCTAGTATTTCCTGTACACAAATCCATTCAAGACACTATTAAAGGTGAATGGGGACTGACAGATCGCAGATCAGCCATGTCCAGACGTTTTGGGAAAATGTTCCCCTTTTCTGATGAAGAAACTGCAGCATGGACCTCTCCTCCTAAAATTGATGCAGCCATTGCTCAGATTTCAAGACGGACCACCATATTATTAGAAGATGGGTCTACATTGAAAGACACCATGGACAAAAGAGCTGACAGTGCTTTAAAAAAGCAGTTTGCAGCCATTGGAAATAATCTGAAATCAGCCACGGCCTTGGCCTGTATGTTTCGTACCCTTAGAATTTGGCTGACTGAATTAGAAGAAAAAATTGATTCCTCAGTATCCCGCTCCAGACTATTGAAAGAGGTTGCTTCCATCAAAGACGCGGTCAATTATTCCTGTGACGCGTCATTGGACGTCATTAAACTACTAGCCAGATCATCAGCCCTTTCAGTAGTGGCACGAAGAGCCTTATGGATTAGAGCATGGGAGGCAGATGCTTCTTCCAAGAACCGTCTAGTATCCTTACCCTTCTCTGGTGAAATGTTATTTGGGGATCGTCTACAAGAGATCATCAAGAAGTCTTCAGGAGGAAAGAGTACCTTCCTGCCTCAAGATAGAAGGAACAGATCTCCTTTCTCCAAGTCCTCAGGGTTTCGTAAGCAATCCTTTCGGGAAGCAAGCAAATACAGGCCAGGACGGAGCTATGACCAGAAAAAGAGAGGTCCTGCACCAAATCCCAGAGGTGGATCCAGAAGGGAATTTCCCAAAAAGGGTCAATTCCCAAAACCATCGCAATGAAGAGCACAGGGCCCCATCTCTACTCCCAGTTGGGGGCAGACTGGGTCAGTTCCTAGAGTCTTGGAAAATGATCCAGACAGATCGATGGGTTCTGAAAATAGTAGAGATGGGATACCCCTTAGAATTTCTTTCTGTCCCAACCATATCAAGATTCATGACATCCCAAGTGACGAACAGAGGTCTCAGGATCAAAGTGGTTCAAATGGTCAAGGATCTTCTGGAAGCCCATGTAATAGAGGAGGTGCCTCTGGACCAGAGGCATTCTGGAGTTTATTCAATTCTTTTTCCAGTAAAGAAATCCTCGGGTGGTTTAAGGATGATTCTAGATCTCAAATGGATCAACTCATTTATCAAGACACAACGATTCAAGATGGAAACCCCGGCATCAGTAATCCGGGTGATTCCTCCTCAAGCCTTTCTCACGAAGATAGATCTGAAGGATGCCTATCATCATATTCCTATTCTATCATCCCACAGAAGGTTCTTGAGGTTTGCGATTTTTGGAAAACATTACCAGTACAAGACTCTTCCTTTCGGATTGGCATCTGCCCCCAGAGTCTTTACCAAAGTCCTAGCTCCAGTCATGGCAACACTAAGGAAAGAAGGTATGAGGTTAATACCTTATCTAGACGACATTCTCCTTATAGAAGAAAGCAGAGAGAAAGCCATTCAAAGTACTCCTCGTTGCCTACAGTTTCTGTCTCAGCTAGGTTGGGTCATCAATCATCGGAAAAGCCAGCTGACCCCATCCCAGGATCTAGTGTTTCTAGGCATTCAGTTCAACACTCAGCTGGGTCTTGCCAGTCTATCCGAGGAGAGACAAGCCAGAATTCGGTCCAGAGTACTAAACTTCCTTCAAAAAAGGATGCACACAGCAAAGGACTTCTCCAAACTGTTGGGCAACCTATCTTCAGCAGTACACATAGTTCCTTGGGCAAAATTCCATGTCAGAAGAACTCAGGACAACTTCCTGACAAGTTGGAGAAAGCGTCCAGGAGATTTCTCACAGTTAATCCACCTAAAGCAAGCCACAAAGATAGAACTGACTTGGTGGCTCAGAGACAAAAATCTTCAGAAAGGAAGAACCATCCTGGATCCCACACGGCACATAGTCACCACGGATGCAAGCAGCACAGGATGGGGAGGCATTTACAACCAAAAGACGGTTCAAGGCCTCTGGACTCAGAAAGAAAGCAAGTTTCACATCAATCTCTTAGAGCTGGAAGCCATATGGAGGACACTCAAGCATTTCAGCAAATTCCTGAAGGGACAAGCGGTTTGTGTCAGATCAGACAACGCAACTGCAGTCAGTTACATTTTAAATCAAGGAGGGACAAGAAGTCGCAGTTTGAATGCTGTAGCAGGAAAGATCCTAAATTGGGCCCAGCTAAATGTGTCCCACCTATCAGCATCTCATCTAGCAGGGTCTCTAAACACCCAGGCAGATTTCCTCAGTCGTCAAACCCTGGATCCAGGCGAGTGGTCCTTGAAGGACAAAGTCTTCCAGACCATAACATCCATCATGGGTCATCCAGTAGTGGATCTGATGGCGTCAGACAAGAACAACAAGTGTCAGCTGTTCTATTCCAGGTGGAGGAACCACAGAGCTTTGGGGCAGGATGCTCTCAAGTTTCCCTGGAAGTTCCAGTTGGCTTACATATTCCCTCCTCTGCCTCTTCTGCCAGAAGTAGTAAAGAAGACCAGGAGGGACAAGGCCCAGATCATTCTGATTGCTCCAGACTGGCCCAGAAAAATTTGGTATGCGGATCTCGTGAGGATGTCCATCCTACCTCCGTTTCCCCTGCCTCTTCTTCCAGATCTATTATCCCAGGGTCCCATTCTTCACTCCAACCCTTCTTTCTTGAAGCTAACGGCCTGGAGGCTGAGCGGAGATCACTCAGATTAAGAAATATCTCCTCTCAGGTTGCGAACACCATTATTTCAGGAAGACGTTCATCATCTTCTAGGATCTACTATAGAATTTGGTCCATTTTTCACAATTGGTGTTCTGAGAAGCAGCTATCCAGAAAAGATATTTCTTCCAGCACCATCCTGGATTTTCTGCAGGAAGGTTTTAAGAAAGGATTAAAACCCTCTTCATTAAAAGTCCAACTTTCCGCTCTATCAGCAGTTTTGGCTACCCCTTTTTCAGAAGAGTATATTGTTAAAAGGTTCATGACTGCTATTACTAAGATCAAACCTACCATTAGAGAAATCATTCCGGCATGGGACCTGAATTTGGTTCTCACTCAACTGGCATCCCATGAATCCTTTGAACCCCTGCAATCAATTTCAGTAAAAAATCTGACTCTTAAAACAGCCTTTTTGACGGCTATCACTTCAGCCAGAAGAGTTAGTGAATTACAGGCCCTTTCCTGTTTATCTCCTTACACATCTTTTCACCAAGACAAGGTGGTACTTAGAACTAGACCATCCTTCAGATGTAAGGTGTCATCTGAATTCCACCTTAGCCAGGAGATTGTTTTACCCTCATTCTGTCCAGATCCTAAGCATCCCAAGGAAAAGATATTCCACAATCTAGATTTGGTCAGATGCCTGTCTACCTACCTTGAAAGGACTAAATCCTTTCGCAAGTCAGAATCATTATTTGTCCATTTCTTTGGGAAATTCAAAGGTTCCACTGCTTCCAAACCTTCTATCGCCAGATGGATCAGAGATTGCATCAAATTGGCGTATGTGACTGCTGGTCAAGATCCTCCAGTAGGTATTAAAGCACATTCTACTAGAGCAATTTCAACTTCCTGGGCTCAGAAGGCGGTAGCCTCACCAGAAGAAATTTGCAAGGCAGCAACCTGGTCTTCCTTGTCAACCTTTATCAGGCACTATAGACTTGACGTCCAGGCCTCAGCCGATGCGAAGTTTGGCAGGAAGGTCCTTCAGGCGGTGGTGCCTGTCTGAGGTAGTATCCCTCCCTAATTTTACTGCTTTGGGAAATCCCATTGATTTCCTGCCGTGGAAAGGACACAGAGGAAAAGGTGAAATTTACTCACCGATATTTGGTTTTCCTCTGTGTCCGTCCACGGCACACCCTCCCATATTTGGGACACCCATCTGGGCATTTTTTGTCAGTAGTGTGCTAGTGGGTGTTATGTTTATTTGAGAGTATGTTTAATTTCCTGGGAAGGAATATTGGATTTATTGTATATATATATATATATACTAACCTGTTTCTCTTCTACAGCTTGGACAAAAGTTTAACTGAATCCTATCTCCCAGGAGTCTCTTTTAAGAGTTTGTTAATTGGTCCTACCAGCTGGGAGGCGGAGCTAACCCATTGATTTCCTGCCGTGGACGGACACAGAGGAAAACCAAATATCGGTGAGTAAATTTCACCTTTTTATTGCTGTGGAGCAACTTAACACACTTATACACACCACAGAGTCTTCTGTGATTTTCGCCCCAGAGGGACAGTGCCCCCCTAATGAATGAATGACTGGTTATATCTTTCATGCAGTCTCCATAAAAAACAATTTTATTATTACAAGAGAACCAATGAAAAGTGTGTGTTTTTTTTTATTTTTTTTCATCATTGGCTTTATTTTTAATAAAATAAATGGTGGGTTATCCATATAAGTGTGGTATCAAAAGGATGCCCTACTTGTGCTTAAAAAAACGGTATATAATTTGTGTGGCTGGAATAAAAAACTTAGAGGGAAAACACTGTTGAACAAAGAAATTGTCAAAAAGGTGAAAATTGCTATGGTCTTTAAGTGCAAACAATCCTAGATTTTCCCGGTCTTTAAGGGGTTAAGGAAACACAAACAAAGTATGATTTATTTTTTTTTCTACAGAAAGAACTAGATAAATTAAGTGAATGGGCAGAGAATTGGCAGATGAGGTTTAAAGGGTTAGTAATGTCTTAATGATATAAAAAGTAATATTGTAGTGCAGAAAATAAGAAATCCATTGGTGCTATTCCTATCTCTCAAACCTTTATGGTTTGAGAGATAGAAAATTCTTAAGTTCCTCCCTCCCTTCCCTTCTCTTGACGTCAGCTGTAAGCTTGTCAGCAGGAGTTCCTGGTCTGGGGACCGATAGACAGCTCTTCAGCAGAGCTGAAATAGCGCAAATGAAAAAGAAATACTTAATTGGAGCTGTCTACAAAGTGTGCTTAGTTTGCAAGCACACTTTTTAGACCATTCAAAAGAAGTATTTATATTTCATTTGCGCTATTTCAGCTCTGCTGAAGAGCTGTCTATCGGTCTCCAGACCAGACCAGGAACTCCTGCTGACAAGCTTACAGCTGACGTCAAGAGAAGGGAAGGAGGGAGGAACTTTAGAATTTTCTATCTCTCAAGAGCCTCTCTGAAGAGCCTCCTCGAGTCGACCCACTTGGATCTCTGTCTCTCAGCTTTACAGCTGACATCAGGGAGGGGGAAACTTTAGAACGCTCTATCTCTTAAACCATAAAGGTTTTTTTTTAGGGAAGGTGGATCCTCAAATAGCCACCTTTATACCAAGAGACAGCGACAGTAACCAGGCAACAGTTGGGATCACTTCTGGATTACTCATTTGCCAACATCAGATTTCATATAATCAGTAATGTTTATTGAGCATTAAGGTAAATGGGCAAAAGTTGTTCAGAAGTGTTACTGTTCCTTTAATGTTATGGAGTTTCTCTTGATATATTTTGGTACTTAGACCATGCTCCATTTTAGAAGCTCTTCAATTAATAGCCTCTAATTTATTGATTCCTTTCTGAAGACGAGGAGGCTGAAGTACAAACTAGAGTGCATCTGGTCCAATCAATCTGCATGATAGGGAAGAAAAAAACATTTAACCCCTTGAATGCTAGAACATCGAATAGGTTAAAATCCCCATTCAAATCAATGGCAGTTTTAGACATTTTTATCTTTCCCCTATGGGACAGTTGATATGCTCCAGAATTGCTCCAGTTTTCTCAGCTTCATGGTTCCCAGACCTGTACAATGTATGCTATATGAGGTCTAACTAGAGATCTTTAAAATGATATTATAACTTTTTTTCTGCTGATAATACCATTTCCTGCTTGTTTTTCCCATAGCTTTGCTGCATTGCTTGCCTACCTTTACATTTTCAGTTATGACTACTCCTAAGTTCCTTTCCTGTGCTGTTATTGTCACCAAAGTACTATTACATTTATATTCTGCCTTTGGGTTTTGGTGTCCTGTATACATCATTTTGCATTTTGTGGCATTAAGCTGTACAGTTATACTCATTAACCCTTTGAGTGCCAGAGGGTTACACAATGCACTGCAAACCCCTCAACTACTCAGTGGGTTAGAAATATGCACAATGTAGATTTTTATATCATTGGAAAACAACATGAAAAAAGGGATGTATTTCAGTTTATCAAACAAGAAGTAATCATATCCAAAAATAAATACATCATTAAATAAACAATATAACAAAGACAACAATAAAGAAACAATTTCTCAACATAATTAGTTCTTTTATCTATTTAGAAAAACTGACCGAAATGATGAATGAAAATAACCACAGCATATTTCAAAATAACTTGAAAGAACATCGTCTCATTCTGTTTTCAAATGAATTATCCAATACATCTCATATTTCTTAATATTAGCTGAGTAATTATCAATCTTTTACCTTATTTCTCGCATTCTTAACTGTGTGGGAAATTATAGATTTAAGCATTTAAATATGCTTCACAATGGGTGATAAATCTTTTTTTTTCAATACTTTTTGTGTTCTCAAATCCTTTTTGTAAACCTTCTTGTAGTTCATTTGTTATGTCATAAATAAGTTATAGGGGAAGTGCTCTCAACCTTATCCATGATCAGGGGCATTTCATTGCTTGGGACGACCCAAGGTTTGCTGAGGGCCTCCTATTTCAGAAGGTCATATAGAAAATTGTATTATCAACAGAAAAAAAGAGGTTAAAATTCCACTTTAAAGATCGCTAATTAGACCTCATATAGTATACAGGAGGCAGAGTGGCAGTCATGATTATCCAAAAGATTGTCAAGAGCTGTAGCTAAGACCATTACTTCTGGTAGGAAGGCCTTCCATATTTCCTGAAAATATACTAGATTTTCTTCATCTGGGTTTTAGTTTAGGCCTTACTCCATCATCTTTGAGGTTCAGCTATTGGCTTTATCAGCAATATTGGCGATCTAAATTGTGGTTAAGAAATTTATCATGGTGGTGGATAAAGTGAGACCCAAGATCTTTGAGCTGTTCCTTCATGGGATTTGAATATTGTATTAAATCAAGTATCTTGATTATCATTGTTTTAACCCATTGACCAGTCATCTATAAAATATTTGACCTTAAAAACAGTTCATCCTGTCAGCCAGAATAAGTGAATTGCATGCCCTTGTTTGTGAATCTCATTATCTGGCCCTCCATCAGGACAACATAGTCCTTAGGACTAAGCCATCATTTAGGAGTAAGGTGGTTTCAGATTTCTGCCTACATAAAGACATAATCTTGCCTTACTTATGCCCTAACCCCAAAAGTCGTGGATATAGTGAGATGTGTCTCCTCATATCTCCACAGAACTAAGGATTGTAGGATATCGAACGCTCTGTTTGTGCGCTTTTCTGGGAAATTTAAAGGCAGGGTAGCATTAAAGGCCTCATTGGCCAGATGTATCAAAGACTGCATTAGCCCTGCCAATCAGGAAGCAAATCTCCAGCCTCCTTTAAGGATTAAGGCACATTCCACAAGATCTCCACATCCTGGGCAAACAAGGACACAACTTCTCTAGAAGAGGTTTGTAAAACTGTAACACTGTTATTGATCTTGACATTTTTTAAGCATTATCAAGTGGATGTTCAGGCCTTGGCTGCAGCCATATTTGGAAGGAAGGTCCTGATAGAAGTAGTACCTACATAACAGTAGTATTTTTGCATTCCTTTTCTTTTCTGTATTAGTTTTTTTCTTCTTCTGGTTGGCTGCTGTGGTTTTCCTGCTCTTGACTTACCTTGCAGGTTCTCTGGTGATTGGTCTCCCTCCTTTCTAGAGTGTGTCATGGGTATAGCCCACCCTAATTACCGTGGAGCAGGAAACAGAAGAAAGGGAGAAATGTACTTTTATTATTCTTATTATTCTTTATTTATATAGCACCAACTTATTCTGCCGCGCTGTACAATAGGGAATAGACAAACAGAGATATTAAATAGTACAAATCAAATGTGTACTCACAGGTATTTCTTCTGTGTCCCTCCATGGAATACCCAACCCTTTCACTCTCTTTATGTTTTCTTTTACAGCTTGGGCAATGGTATAACTGGCATGGGCGTCTGCAGACATTTTTTCACGGGGGGGGGGGAGCAAGGCCATAATATGACACCTAAGTCAGCCTAACCAGGCCCTGTGTTTATGTGTAGGGGTCCAGTGTTTGTGTGTGTGTGGGGGGAGGACAAGTGTTCCCCCCTCACCCCTCCAGACGCCTATGATAACTGGAGAAGCTGAGGGACAGCTACGATTTATGTGTTAAAGTGATAGTAATGTTTCATAATAAAAGCAGCTCTAATTAATCTTTATAGTATTTTGGGCATGGGGAGTGTTATTTCAATTCTGTCAGAGTTGTAGTTCAAGAGTAATTCAATGATCCCCCTCCCACCCCTTTTACTGATGTAACACTGCTCAGCCAGAGCAGGAGGGAGGTGCCCAGGTAGACTGCAGAGAGGGACAATCTTCAATTAAGATAAGGGAATAAGCTGAAAAACTTGTCAAGGGGGGCAGGGCTTTCATTGTTCTCATAGGTAGAAGAGTGTCCCCTTCTGTTATCTGTCTGGTCTATGGACTGGATTCCACATCTGAGAAGAGATGGCTTACAGTAGGTAAAAGGGTCGGGAGGGGAAACTTTGCTTGTGAATATCTCTTAAACCATAAAGGTTTGAGAGATAAGACATATCGTTCTTCATGTTTTTTTAATGCCTACAAAATAAAATAAAGATAAAACGAAGTATTACTATCCCTTTAACGGGTCCTACCCAGCTGGAGGGCAGAGATAAGACCCACTCTAATTGCCATGGAAGGACACAAGAAATTGAAATATCAGTATATTTTTCCCTTTATTTATTAGAAGCACAGCTTGCCACTATGTACTAATTAGCATTTATGCTGGGATAATATTTCACACTGTGCTGTGAATGAATCTAGAAGACAACACTACAACAAATGTTTCTCTCCTTCTATGTATGGGCTTGTGTGCACCCACACTAAAATGTGGCACACACCCTGAAACACAACCAGAGAACTCCATGCACTGGGATCCCCAACGAGTCTTGAGCCAACATCAACAGAGAAAAGGCTCTATGATAATCACATCCACAGCAACCAATTAGCAATCATTTTTAATATATACTGAAAGTATTTCAAAATAGAAATAAAATCTGGACCAAAAGAATCACTATAAGTAAAAGTATAGTACCTAAAAGTAATTATCAAGGCTAAGACTGTATAAAAGGGAAATATATCTCTTAAAGGGATAGTAATACTTAAAGTGTAAAAAAAAAAAATATGTTGAAGGGTTTATCCCCTGAGTAAAACAAGAGTACTCCCACTGCTGAAAGGTGTTTTATTCAAAAGTTATTAATTTTCAAAGTTGAATTTTTTAGGTGCAATATCACAGTGGCCTGAAATTTTACAGTGGCGCTGTTGCTACAACACCCTATGGAGATTTCTGGTCCCGGGACCAGAGTTGTCCATAGCATCGTGTAGCAACAGCTCCACTGTACAATTTCAGGCCACTGTGATATTACACCTAAAAAATTCAACTTTGAAAATTAATAACTTTTGAATAAAACACCTTTCATCAGTGGGAGTACCCTTGTTTTACTCAGGGGGATAAACCCTACAACATATTTTTTTTTTACATTTTAAGTATTACTATCCCTTTAAACTCAAGGATACATCTTCATAAGAAAATCAGATGAGGAACACACAATAAAACATAGCTCTTTCAGACAAATAAATCATAGGAACAGAAGACGTTCAAATGTTCATAATAAATAACAAAACAAAACATTCACAGATGAAGGATCGCTCTTCCAAAACAGGAGTTACTAGCACATAAATCAGAAAGCAATAGAAATCGATATCAACATAAGCCAGTTTGCACTTTTCTGTCTCTTAAAGGGATAGTAATACTTGAAAATAATTTTATTTTATATTGTAGCCCTTAAAAACATTAAAATGATATAAGTCTTATCTCCCAAACCTTTATGGTTTGAGAGATATTCACAAGTAAAATAAAGTTCCCTTTTCCTGGTTGTTTCAGCCAAGTTTGCCATCTAGTGGACAGATTTGGAATCCGGTCCACAGATCAACCGGCAGCTCTTTAGCAGTGCCGAGTTCACGATCTTTAAAAAGAACTACTTAATTGGAACTGTGTACAAAGTGTGCCTGGCTTGCAAGCACAATTTGTAGACCATTCCAGTGAATAAATTCTTTTTAAAGATCGCGATCTCTGCACTTCTGGAGAGCCGCAGCCAGTCCCAGGACCTGATTCTAAATCTGATAGCTAGAACGGTGACGTCCTTCAGGGGGAAATTTTGCTTGTGAATATCTCCCAAACCATAAAGGTTTGGGAGATAAGATATATCATTTTTAATGTTTTTTTAAGGGCTACAATATAAAATAAAATTATTTTCAAGTATTACTATTCCTTTAATGATGTAGAGAACCAAATAAAAATAATTGATGAGGATGAGATATCAGTATAAATCAGTTTACACTTATTTGTATCTTAATGATGTAGAGAACCACGTGAGAAATGGGGATGGAGATGTAAACTGGGAGTCAGAGACACTCAGCTAGGACTGAGCCAGCAATACAATTTTGCAGGCTCTCTAGGAGTGGTGTCCTGCCCCACTTGCAGTCTCTTTTAGCCTACAAGTGCCCATCACAGAGAGGAAATAACCTAAAGCACATCATACTGGTCCTGCCAAAACAGTAGTCCAGCCACAAAGTGCCAGGTAATTCCTTTCTGAACAAAAAGCAGCCAACCCCAGATGTACATTTCGGCCCAGTTGGCCTTGTCAGAGAGGTGTAACTGATCTCGCTTGGTACTGTAAGCAAGGGGTCCACTGCTGGATTCTCCTATTACCCTTGGGGTGGCCAATCCCAAGGGTAATTTGCATATGTAAAGTGGAAGTCAGAGACACTTAACTAGGAGCAAGCCTGCAATACAAATTTTCAGGCTCTCTAGGAGTGGTGTCCTATCCCAGGTGCAGTCTCTTTTAGCCCAATAGTACTTTTTCCAGAGAGGAAATATCCTAAAGCACATCATACTGGTCCTGCCAAACATTACTATCCCTTTAAAGGAAAGAAGCCACTAAATGTTTCCTACATTTGTGGACATCTATTTACAATTGCACTGTGGACCTCTAACTTTCTTAAAATGACCCTATTCCTGACACTCCAATGTGGTGCCACATACTGGAAAAAAATGTGCACTTAGTTTTTTATATTTTCACTCTTCTCTTCATTTTTCCAGAGGGGAGAGTCACTAAGTGGTGATAGAGGGAGATGACTTCTCCAGTTTATCATTTCTCCATTTCTAGGGTTGCCACCTTTTCCTCAAAAAAATACCGGCCACAGTTGTCGGTCGGTGAGGGCGGAGCCACAAAAGGGAGGAGCCACAAAAGGGGCAGAACCACTCTCAGACTAAGCACTCTCTCTCTCTCAGACTAAGCACACTGACTCTCTCTCTCTCAGACTACGCACACTCTCTCAGACTAAGCACACTAACTCTCTCTCAGACTAAGCACACTAACTCTCTCTCTCTCTGACTAAGGACTCTCTCTTTAAACACTCTCTCTCGCTCTCAGACTAAGCACACACTCTCTCCCTCTCAGACTAATCACACACTCTCTCCCTCTGACTAAGCACTCTCTCTCTGACTAAGCTCTCTCTCTCTCTGACTAAGCTCTCTCTCTCTCTGACTAAGCTCTCACAGGCCAGGACCAGTTTGGTATCTGCCCCCCTCACCTCCATCACACATGCCGACTCTCCTATCACAATCTTCTCCTTATCCATGGGAGTTTTCATGGTAACCAGGATCTGTCCAGCCTGAGGACAGCACAGTGGCTCTGATCTGCCATATTGCAACACACTTATTTAATGTACTAGGACATTCTTCCTCTCTTACTGTGATTGGCTGGGCCTGAAGTCAATCCCCTTGTTGATAGGATACCTCAAACCTACTTGGTCTTCCTTTCTACAACCCCCCAACCCCTGGTAGGATATGGGGTAGAGTTCTGCCAACCTGACTGGCATGGTTATAGCATGGCTTTTCTATACATATAGATAGATCCTTAAAGGGTTAACACTTTGACTGCCAGAGATGTATCCATACCTTTCTGGCTTTCAAAGGGGTAAAGGTTCAGACAATCCAGGTGTACACAAGTGCTTTTACAGAGAGAAACAATGTGACAGGGGCCGCTGCCCTATAGCTTACAATCTAAAGCAAATAAGGCAGGTATGCTGAGGGTTAAGAATTCTATGTAGGGGTTCAGGTCGGGTTAGGGTAAAACATAAACTATAAGTACCATGGCTGTAGTTATACACACAAATTATATATTTATATACACTCTTTGACTAGCCCAGACCTAGCAAGTACAGGAGAGGGTTAGCTGCAGTACCAGAAGCAGCCCAGTGATCGCCAGTCTGGTTTTTTAGGAGTTTCTGCAGCAGCTGACGTTGCTCAGTGCTATAAGGGGCCCTGGGCATGCGGATTGATATCAGTGTCCGGTGCCAGTTTGGAAGAATGAACCCCTTCAGTGTCAAATGGGTGACCAATGCATTATTTTGGAATCACTGGCGCTGATGGGTTATTTTGCAACCCAGACCAGAAGCTGCCAGTCTGCCCACGATGTACATGGCACAGTCCAAACCTCTAAAGTGTTTATTATCCAGGCCACATGGTTCTACCCCACTAGTGCCCCCTGGTGCCCCAGATCTCACTCACCTGGCACGGAAAACTCAGCACTTTGCCACCGTCATGAAGTTTCTTTCCCTGTCTGATCCCACCCACGGGCACTGGACACGTGGGCTTGTGCCAGCCTGGAGAAGAGCTGGGGCTGGAGGGGTAGTGAGGAGGGGGCTCGGGGAGGAGAGAGAGTTAGTGGTGAGAGATGGGGGGAGCTAAAGAGCAATAAATTGTTTCCACTGCAAACAAAAAAACACACATGACCAGAGGGGAGAAATGTGGGTAGGGCGTCATCCAGGAGAGGGGGCAGACATGGGCTGGGGGTGCGACACCCAAGTGGAGGAGGGGGAACACATAGACTGGGGGAGAGTCACCCATGGTGAGGAGAGGGGTACGCATAGACTGGGGGGAGACAAACCCATGGGGAGGAGGGGGTACTCATAGCCTGGGGTGCAGAAACCCAGTGGGAGTAAGGGGTACACATAGACTGGGGGAGAGACACCCATGATGAGGAGAGGGGTACACATACACTGGGGGGGAGACACCCATGGGGAGGAGGGGATACACATTGACTGGTGATAATAAGGGTTGGCATTATGTGGCAGACACATATGGGGGAGTAAGGGAAGGACTGTAAGACATTTAATCCCATGGGTACAAGAGAGCAGACAGGATCCTGACCCCAATATTAACCATTTAACTGCCAAAAGTGGCAGCCCGCGGTCCCCTATTAGAGAAGGCAGCTGTGTGTTAGGGGCAGAACTGAGTTTTTTGCCCTCTGTGAAACATTTTCAGCACATAAACATGAATCATATTCCTACATAATGATTATTTGGATACTCCTGTGCCATGTTGTCAACAGTGCCAGCTTGCTCCGAATTCAACCCAGACTTCAGAGTCCCAGCCAGTGGCAGAACATCAACAGATTCCTGAGTGCCAACCAAAACCAGCCCAGCCAATCACCAGTGGAATCAGAGTCCCCCCTGATTCTGTGGTCCCCAGTAAATACCAGGAGAGGTGGAACCAGGGGGCCCTACAGAGCTCACAGCACCCTGATACAGCAATGATATTAATAACCCTCTGAGTGCCAGAATAGTGCCCAAAGCATTGAATTGCACATTCTTCTAGCACTCAGAGTTAACCCTTGCACTGCCATTTCAGTCAACAGCCTCCAAGCAAAGAATACTCACTGTGAAATGATCGCAAACATCCTACTGGTGACTTGTTAAGTCCTCCCATTGACCACTCCACACAATCCACTCGAGGAGGAGCAACAGGAGGTTGAGAGCCGGCAAGAAAGGGAAAGAGGTCTCTTCTTGCTGCCCCTGCGTTTCCATATATCCTAACCACTTCTTACTGCAGCGCCCTGCCCCCTACAGGTTGGGAGGAGATAGAGCACACTGCTCTATCATCTACTCTGCCTCTCCCCGCTCAGTCAGCTCTTTCCCCTCCGCAGACACACAAAAATACCGGCTTTTAAATTGCCGGTATACTAGTTATACCGGCACCGGCTCCAGTGAGCTAATTACCGGCTATGCCGGTAAAATACCGGCCGGGTGGCAACCCTATCCATTTCCTATGTTATTCTGTGGAGCCTATGCGCTAAGATTTCTGCAACATTGGAAATCTTAGTAAATAGGCTCCATAGAATAACAAAGGAACTAGAGAAGTGGTAAATTGGAGAAGTCATCTCCACTTTCTCACCTCTTTATCACCGCCTAGTGAATCTTCCCCCTTTTCTGGTAAATTCAGCTGGTCTCATCTTCCTCCTGCCCATTCTATACTTTACACTGATGGCATCAAAGGAAAGTGTAATGAAGATTGCAAGAACTGGATAGGACTTTACGGGCTGACACGACCAGTGGAAGTGAGATCGATAGCCAAAACTCTCCCATTTGCCTGTTACATTATTATTATATTTCTATGGAAATGAGACAAAGAATAGGCAGCAGAATGGCCTAGTCTAAGGCTAGTCACCGCTCAGAATCATCACATTTTAGCTCTCTAGTGCCATTAGAGGAGAAATTTCTACTAACATTAGACTAATCCAGCCTAAGGGTTAGCTGGTGTTTCTGTGCTGCATCATGCAATTTTTTTTGTGGGATTGTTATGGGGGAGATAACTAGCATGAGCCCCCCAGTGTCTTAAAGCAGCCCTGGTAGAAATGCATACAAATCATACAACTAATGCAAGTAGCTGCATTTTCCTTGCAATTTTCTTACTTCTGTATATACTTAAAAAATGAAATGCTGGGAAAATCTTGCTACACTGTTATTCTTAACTGTTTGAATGCCAAAGGGGTGCTCAACGCGTTCCAGAGCAATGTGTTGTGTACCCCTCTGGAACTCAAAGGGTTAAAATTGCTCGAATATTTTCAGTTGCTACAAACAGTTGTGCTACAAAAAGTTGCCTGTGTGAGAGCCCTTTTAGTGGCATCTGGGTCCAAACATTTCACCTGTTATTCACCTGGGGAAAGATGCACCAGGGTTCAGTAAGGATACTGTTTGTGGATGTTGTGGCAGATTTGACCCAATCCATCACATTGTATGCACTAAGCTGTCTTGGTTACCTTAACCCTGTGATTACGCCTCAAATACACCTACATTACTCTGTGTACACCACGCCTTTGCACACTATTGTGTACAGTACTGGAGACCCCATCTCTAGAAGGATATAGATACTCTATTGAAAATGTCGATGAGGGCAACTATAATCATACCTGGGAACATTTTGTTTAGGACTCCCCGGGGAGGGGAGACCTGTGCTGCCAATAAGAGAGAAAAATGACGAGATTTGTGTCAAAGGGGGGCGGAGCTTGAAAAATGAAAAAAATAAAAGTGTACAGAATAAGAGGAGTAAGGAGGACAAGAGGCTGGGGAGTGGGAGGAACACAATGGGAGGAGTGGATGTGGGCAGAGTTTCATCAGAGACTCCCCACATCTGGAGAACCAGCCTCTGCCCCGGAGACCCGGTAACTAGAAATTAATACTGGAGCAAATCTGGAGAGTTCCAAGCTACGACTATAATGATGACTGGTTTAAAGGAAAAGAAATATCAGGATAGACTAAAGAATCTGAACATGTATCTTGGAGGAGAGAAGAGAGAGAGGGGATATGATAGAAACCTTCAAATATATGAAGGGATTCAAAAAATGCAGGATGGAAGTATATTTCAAAGGAGTAAAAGTGTTAGAACAAGAGGCCATAGTCTAAATCTAGAGGGACACAGGTTTAGACGTAATGTAAGAAAGTTTTACTTCATTGAGACAGTAGTAGATAAGTGGAATAGCCTACCAGCAGAAGTGGTAGAAGTTAACACAGTGACAGAATTTAAGCATGCATGGGATAGGCATAAGGCTGTCCTTAAAGGGATAGTAATACTTAAGTATTACTAATCCCTATAGCAAAGTACTACTTAAAAAAAAAACGTATTGCCCCCAGTGTCATCTCTCAAACCTTTATGGTTTGAGAGATGAACGCTTCTAAAGTTGCCCTCTCCCTCCCCCTTCCCCGTAGTCAGCATTCTAGCTGACTCAGGGAAATCCAGTCAGAGATCATCAGGTGGCTCTCCAGCAGAGCTGCGATCGCGTTAACTAAAAAAAAACTTTCACTGTCGTCCAATACAGGTCACTGGTACCATGGGATGTGTAGTCCCCTTTAATAGGCAGGAACAATTATGCAAATAATTTGCAAGGGGCGGAGCCTCCCCTCTTACTTAAGCCACCTTCTGGCCAGAGCCACCCATATTGATTTGTTCCTGGTGTGCTTGCACACCAGGCAGAGAACAGCTATGCTTCTTAGAGTTTTATTATTTTTTATTCAAATATGGAATACCACCATTAGGAGGGTGACCATGGCTGTGAATTGCCCTCTTCAAAGTGGCTGGTGCAGCTTCCAGGGATTTCTGTGGACCTATACCTGAAGAGGGGACAGCTTGTGTTAAGCAGCTCCCCTGTTGGGGAAATTACCTCTGGTTCTTTCCCTCCCTATCATGGTCACCTGAAGACAGAAGTCTGCGAGAAAGGTGAGTCACCCATTGAGTGCTGAAGGTCCACTTGTCCCCACAGTGTCCCTTTGATGGGCTTGTATTTGGGAGTTTTTAATACACTCCAGCACTCATAGGGTGTTTTTATTGCATTATCTCTATTTATGCAATTTCTGTGTTATTCTCTGAGTTTTGGAGCATTGGGTATTCATTTATTTATGTTTCTCATGTGTTTCATGCTTGTTTGGGCACTTTTTAATGTTTTTCTAAACTTTATTAAAAATGGTGTTCCGCGCCTTTAAGCGCGGCTTTTTCCCGCTCAGCAGCAGCGCTCCTTTACTCTCTATGGGAATTCACAGTTTGGGACATATCTCTGAAACCGCTTGTCACAGCAACTTCAGAGAGGGCTCATTTTAATGCTAGGCTCCTGATCTGTCATCCGGTTGGTGTTTTATTAATGTAGGGGGTTCAGGGGGGCTTCGGGCACTGTTTGGGGTACTTGCATAGGGAAAACTACATTTCCCATGAGCGCTTAGTTCGCGCCCGTTTCTGATTGGCTGTCATGACGGCCGCCATTTTGTGGTACTTTTCCAAGGCGAGTACACTACGCAGGGACCGAGCCTTCTCTCTCCTCACCAGATTAACCCTTCGCTGGCCAGATAAGTCCGTTTTTAGACCTTTTCTGGGGTGAAACTTTAATCTTTAACACTTTTCTGGGTGATAGTGTTGTTTGTGGGGTATATTGACGCTGTGAGCATGTCTACTTCACTGGAGCTAGGGGCTAGACCCAAGACTAAGGAGGCTGGGGGGTCTTCTACCCCCATGGCGTTTTGCTCCTCTTGCCACATTGGGCTGGATTGCGATAATGTGGGGGATCTATGCCCTAATTGTACTGATAAAGATAGCAACCCTGGGCTTTCCAGCCACGCTATTGAGCCATCTTGGGTGAGGGAGTTTAAAGCTGCCACTAGGGATCTCAGATCCACGCTTCAACTCTTTCCCTCTCAGGTACAGGGGGCTCTCCAGGTCTGGCAGACCCCCTCTACTATCAGGACCTCCCTGCCTAAGCCACAGGGAGCTCCTGATATCACTGATTCTTCTGAAGAAGAACTTTTACAGGATTCTGATGCTGAGGAACGTACTGTTATTGAATCTAACAGGTCCATTGGGGACCCCTATGAGTGTGACCCTGAAGTTTCGGCTGAGGGTCTGATCAGAGCGGTTCTGAATACGCTCAACCTTCCTCTGACTCAGGAATCCACTTATGATCCTACTGATGTTTTTCAGAAAAAGCCATCTAAGCCTGTTGTTTGTTTTCCTACTAACCCTACTCTTGCCCGTCTGGTCTCTGAGGCATGGAAGAATCCTGATAGATCTTCCTCTGTCTCCAAAAAGTTTGCCAAACTTTACCCTTTTCCCGAGGCGGAGCTGGCAAAATGGGTTCATCCTCCTAAGGTGGATGCTCCTGTGTCTAGACTATCCAAATCTACTGCTTTGGCTGTCTCAGATGCCTCTGCCTTGCAGGACTGGACGGATAAGAAATTAGAGCTCTCTCTTAAATCTATTTTTGCCTCTATTGGCACAGCCATGCGCCCCACCTTTGCTGTGGCATGGGTTAATAGAGCTATTGCAGCCTGGACTGAGCGACTGACTGAAGCGGTTCGCCAGGATGCGCCTGTATCTGAACAGTTGCAGCTTCTTGCTAATATCACTGAAGCTCAGAACTATGTTGCTGATGCTGCTTTTGATGCTGTGCGCATGATGGCGAGGGCCTCCACTTCTTCTGTGGTGGCTAGACGCGCCCTTTGGCTGAAAATTTGGTCTGCTGATACAGCCTCTAAGAAAGCCTTGCTTTCCTTGCCCTTTCAGGGTAATTTGCTCTTTGGCTCTGAGCTCAAAGAAATGATCAGTGAGGCTACTGGCGGTAAGAGTACTCTTCTACCCTCAGTCTTTAAGAAAAAGTTTCCAGCCAAACGCAATCGGTCCTTTCGTTCCTTTCAGACTGAGACACGCTCCTCGGCCCAAACGGGTCCTCCCACTACGCGCTCCTCCTCCAAGCCCAAACAGTCCTGGAGGCCCAAAGTTGCCTCCAAGGCCAAGACCTCCAAGACTGCTTCGGCATGACTCGCCGAACCCGGGTCCGCATCCGGCTGTAGGCGGTCGTCTCCGCATCTTTCGCCGGACTTGGGAGGAGTCAGTGGCGGACCCATGGGTTCTTCAGGTGGTGTCAGAGGGATACAGGATCCCTTTCTCTTCCCTTCCTCCTTTTCGGTTCCATTTTACTCGTCCTTCTCAGGAACCCACAAAAAGGCGTCTGTTCGACGACGCTATTCAGGATCTCTTGGACAAAGAGGTCCTGGAGGCGGTTCCTCAGGGGGACACAGGTTCAGGATTTTATTCCAACCTGTTCGTGGTAGCCAAAAAGGACGGAGGAGCCCGTCCCATCTTGGATCTCAAAGATCTCAATGCCTATGTGGTGACTTCCCACTTCCGCCAGGAGTCCCTGCGCTCTGTGATTGCAGCAATGTCTCCAGGGGAGTTTCTTGCCTCCCTGGACCTTCAGGATGCTTATCTTCACATCCCTATTCATCCAGAGAGCAGGAAGTATCTCAGGATTGCCTGCCACAGGGGACACTTTCAGTTTACAGCGCTCCCCTTCGGACTGACTACAGCTCCTCAGGTCTTCCAGCGGGTGTTGGGTTCCTTGATAGCGGTGCTCCATCAGGATGGGATCAGAGTGACACCCTACATGGACGATCTCCTACTGAAGGCCTCCTCAGCGGAGCTTCTCCACCAGCAGTTGCAGAGGTGCATGCACACCCTGAACCGTCACGGCTGGATCCTGAATCTGGACAAGTCGGACTTGATTCCTTCTCAGAGGCTTCTGTTCCTGGGTCTCCTGTTCGACACTCGCCAATGCATGGTGTTTCTTCCAGAGGACGTGGCTCACCAGATAGCTGTCAGAGTGGCTGGGATTCGGGACCTGGACGCGGTTCCAGTTCCGAAGTTGTCGTCCTTAGTGGGGAAGTTCATTTCCACAATCGAAGCAGTACCATTTGCCATGGCCCACTCCAGGGATCTTCAGAGATTTGTGATCCAGACGTGCAGGAATCATCCAGATCATCAACATCTGTCTGTTTCTCTTCCTCCTCATGTCGAGTCGAGTCTGCACTGGTGGTTAGATCTCTCTCATCTCTTGAAAGGGTAATCCTTTCTAGTTCCTCATTGGACCACAGTCACAACGGATGCCAGCCTTCGGGGCTGGGGTGCAGTCTGGGGTCGCTTCAGTGCTCAGGGGAAATGGGGTCTGGAGGAATCCCTTCTCTCCATCAATGTTCTGGAACTTCGAGCTGTCCGGCTGGCCCTGAGGCACTGGGAGTCTCAATTGACCGGTCTTCCTGTCAGAGTGGAGTCCGACAACGCCACGGCGGTGGCTTACATCAACAGACAAGGCGGCACAAGAAGCGGTTCCGCCTGGTGGGAGGTCAAGGATATTTTGTCTTGGGCAGAAGATCACGTGCCTGTCATCTCTGCAGTTCATATTCCAGGCGTGGACAACGTCATGGCAGACTTCCTCAGTCGTCACACCGTCGACAGCGGAGAATGGGCTCTTCACCCAGAGGTGTTTCACATGCTCACTCAACGGTGGGGGATGCCAGTGGTGGATCTGATGGCTACCAGACACAACAGGAAGGTTCCGGTGTTTTGCTCCCGGCTGAGGGACTCCCTTGCTCTAGCAGTGGATGCCCTGTCGATCCCTTGGGACTTCTCCCTGGCTTACATCTTCCCTCCTCTTCCTCTATTGATCAGAGTTATCCAGAAGTTGAAGAGAGAACGTTGTCCTGTCATCCTGATTGCTCCAAACTGGCCTCGCCAGTCCTGGTTTCCGGAACTGATGGCCATGTCAGTGAAGGATCCAATCCCACTTCCAGCCCGTCCGGACCTGCTTCTTCAGGGGTATCTGTGGAAAGAGGATGTTCTCTCTCTCCGTTTGATGGCATGGCGGTTGAATCCTCGATTCTAGCTAAGAAAGGCTTTTCTCCTTCTGTGGTATCGACGATGCTCAGTGCTCGTAAGCCTGTGTCTTCCAAGATCTATCATCGCATATGGTCAACCTTCGTGACATGGTGCTCTGACAAGAAGTTGTCTCTTGACTTCCATCTTCCCACTGTCCTGGCCTTCTTGCAGGACGGTGTGGACAAGGGACTCAGTCTGAGTTCCCTCAAAGTTCAGACCTCTGCCTTGTCTGTGTTTTTCCAGGAACGGATTGCCATCCTTCCGGATGTGAAAGTCTTCTTCCAAGGTGTGACTCATGTTCGACCTGCCTTCAAGAGTCCTGCTCCCCAGTGGGATCTCAATTTGGTGCTGGGAGTTCTTCAGCGACCACCGTTTGAATCCTTGGCTTCCATTCCATTGCGTCTTGTGACTTGGAAGATGGCCTTCCTTTTGGCTATTGTGTCAGTACGCCGGGTGGCAGAGTTACAGGCCTTGTCTTGTAAACCTCCTTACCTGGTGTTCCACAAGGATAAGGCTGTGCTTCGCACTACCAAGGAATTCTTACCCAAGGTTGTGTCTGAGTTTCACATCAATCAGGAGATTGTGGTTCCCTCTTTCTGCCCTAATCCTTCATCTGACAAGGAAAGAGATCTCCATTTGTTGGATGTGGTGCGTTGCCTCAAGTTTTATGTTCACCGCACCGAATCTATCAGGAAGTCTGACGCTCTATTCGTCATTCCTGAGGGGCCTAGGGCAGGAAGACCGGCTTCCAAAGTTACCATTGCCTCTTGGATTAAGGCTACCATCCGTGAAGCCTATAAGTTGAGGAATAAACATGTTCCCTTCAGGGTGACTGCCCATTCCACCAGATCTATTGGGGCATCTTGGGCCTACAAGAATCAAGCTTCTGCTGATCAACTGTGCAGAGCGGCCACTTGGTCCTCTGTGCACACTTTTTCAAAGCACTACCGGGTTGATGTACTGGCATCGGCTGATGCCAGTTTTGGAAGGAAGGTCCTGGAGGCAGTCTTGCCTGTGTAGGTCTTCCGCTCTGTGATCCTTAGTGCTTCCTTACTGTTGAGCCCGGTTGGCTCGTGTTCCGTGTGCTGTGTTAAGTTCAGGGGTTGTTCCCTTGGTTGGTGTCCGTTGACACTTACAGTTTGGGCTATGTTATCAACTGGTTATAACAGTTCTAGTGACTTAGGCCTTGCGCCTGGTCCTTGCCTTACTTCCCGCCTCTGGATCAGCTCAATGTTTGTACATCCCATGGTACCAGTGACCTGTATTGGACGACAGTGAAAATAGGATTTTAGTCTTACCTGTTAAATCCTTTTCACTTAGTCCATACAGGTCACTGGTCTCCCACCCTGTCAAGGGACCAGTCTTGGCTCTCCTGTGGCATTCAGTGGGAGACCGTTCGGGCATGCTCACAGGAGTCTTTCTTTTTTGCTTACCTGAGGTCAGTTTTAGGGTCTCAAATCAATATGGGTGGCTCTGGCCAGAAGGTGGCTTAAGTAAGAGGGGAGGCTCCGCCCCTTGCAAATTATTTGCATAATTGTTCCTGCCTATTAAAGGGGACTACACATCCCATGGTACCAGTGACCTGTATGGACTAAGTGAAAAGGATTTAACAGGTAAGACTAAAATCCTATTTTCACTAAAACGGTCTTCTATGTGTGCTTGCAAGCCAAGCACACGTAGAAGACCATTTCAGTGAAAGTTTTCTTTTTTAGTAACGTGATCCGGCTGTGCTGGAGAGCCGCCTGAAAGTCGTACGACTCTCTTCCTTTCAGTCAGCTAGAACGCTGACTACGGGGAAGGGGGAGGGAGAGGGCAACTTTAGAAGAGTTCATCTCTCAAACCATAAAGGTTTGAGAGATGACACTGGGGACAATACGTTTTTTTTTAAGTAGTACTTTGCTATAGGGATTAGTAATACTTAAGTATTACTATCCCTTTAACATAAGACAAGATCAAGGACCAAATAAGGTTTGATGTTTTTACTGTAGGAAAATGGGCAGACTAGATGGGCCAAATGGTTCTACCTGCCTTCAAATTCTATGTTTCTATTTACAGTGTTTCAGCATCTCCTCCAGTGACTTATTTGCATATTGAAATTTGACTTAATGAAGGGCATATGTCAGCGATAGATTTGCCATTAGGCAGAGAAGGCAACTGACTTAAGCATTACATTTTGAGGAGCTTCTCAACTGTGCTGGCTACATCCTTATTTAGAATTGTGGGTGTGGCCAGGTCAATCATAATTCCCCTGTATTTGGTGCTTGTACCTTATAGGTTCATAGTATTTTCCGTAATGGAACAGTCGATGCAGCTGGAGGTGAGGGCATGGGAGAAGTTGGGGTGGTGCCACATGCAGAGCTGAGGGCTCCTTAGATGTAAATCCGTCCCAGGCCCCCATCATAGATTGGTATGATCACCATATTTGGGCATATGTCTAAACAAAAAATCTGGAGTAATTATGGGGCAAACTAATTGCATCATATGGATCAGATACAAATTCCCATTGGTTTAACTATTTTGGATAGAAGAAGTCAGAGATGCTCAACTAGGCTCATGAGCTTGCAAGGCTATGCAAAAAGTTCACTGGGACTGTGTCCTCACGCCCAGTGTGGAATCTTATTTAGCTCACAAGCCATACACAGAGAAGATTTATTCTAAAGCGTGTCATACAGACCCTGCCAAAATGACAGTCCAGCCACAAAATGCCAGACAACTCTTCTCTGAACAAGGAAACAGCTAACCCTAGACACGTTTTGACTTTTTTGTGCCTCGTCGATGAAATGCAGCTGATCCCTTTAGGCACTTGTGAGCAAGAGGTCCACGTCTGGATTCCTCCCATTACTCTTAGGGTGACTAATCCTAAGAGCAATTTGCATATAGATAGAAGAAGTCATAGATGCTCAACTAGGCTCATGAGCTTGCAAGGGTATGCAAAAAGCTCACTGGGACTGTGTCCTCACACCCACAGTGCAATCTCTATTAGCTCACAAATGCTATACACAGAGAAGAAATATTCTAAGTATATTATACAGGTCCTGCCAAAATGACAGTCCAGCCACAGAATTCTTCTCTGAACAAGGGAAACAGCTAACCCCCAACTGTACATTTCAGTCTTTTTGGGCTTCATCAGCAAGATGCAGATGATGTCTCTAGATACCTTTGAGCAATGGGGTCCACGTCTGGATTCCCCCATTACCCTTAGGGTGATTAACCCTTAGAGCAATTTGCATATAGATAGAAGAAGTCAGAGATGCTTAACTAGGCTCATGAGCTTACAAGGGTATGCAAAAAGCTCACTGGGACTGTGTCCTCACGCCCAGGGTGGAATATCTAACTTCTTCTATTTCTGTGCAAATTGCTCTTAGGGTTAGTCACCATAAGGGTAATGTGGGAATCCAGACGTGGACCCCATTGCTCACAAGCACATGGAGGGATCAGCTGCACCTCACTAATGAGGCCCAACAAGGCTGAAACATACATCTGCGGGTTAGCTGTTTCCCTTGTTCAGAGAAGAATTGTCTGGCATTTTGGCAGGACTTTTAAGATATGCTTCAGAATATTTCTTCACTGCATATGGCATTTTTGAGCTTAAACAGATTGCCCTCATGGCACGAGGACACAGTCCCAGTGAACTTTTACATACCCTTGCAAGCTCATGAGCCTAGTTCAGCATCTCTGACTTCTTCTATTTCTATGAAAAATGATCTTAGGGTTAGTCGCTCTAGGGGTAATGGAGGAATCCAGACGTGCACCCCTTGCTCACAAGTGCCTAGAGGGATCAGCTGCACCCCACTGACGAGACCCAACAAGGCTGAAATGTACATCTGGAGTTAGCTGTTTCCCTTGTTCAGAGAATAATTGTCTGGCATTTTGGGTCTGGACTGTCATTTTGGCAGGGTCTGTATGATATGCTTCAGAATATTTCTTCTCTGTGTATGGCATTAGTGAGCTAAAAGAGATTGCAGTCTGCATGCGAGGACACAGTCCCAGTGAGCTTTTTGCATACCCCTTCAAGCTCATGAGTCTATTTGAGCATCTCTGACTTCTTCTATTTCTACGTAAATTTCTCTTAGGGTTAGTCACCCTAAGGGTAATAGGGGAATCCAGATGTGGACCCCTTGCTCACAAGTGCCTAGAAGCATCAGCTGCACCTCACTGACAAGGCCCAACAAGGCTGAAACATACATCTTGGGTTAGCTGTTTCCCTTGTTCAGAAAATAATTGTCTGGCATTTTGTGGCAGGACTGTCATTTTGGCAGGACCTGTATGATATGCTTCAGAATATTTCTTCTCTGTGTATGGAATTTGTGAATTGAAAGAGATTGCACCCTGGGCGCCAAGACACAGTCCCAGTGAGCTTTTGCATACCCTTGCAAGTTCATGAACCTAGCTGAGCATCTTTGACTTCTTCTATGTTTAACTTTTTTGCCAGAGGGGTCCAAAGCCATTTCTCTGGCACTCATAGGGTGAAATGGGAGTTTCAACTCCTTGATTGCTTGCTAAAGAGATCTCCAAATCATTGCAAACCAATCGATTTGCCCCATAATTGCTCCACTTTTGATTTTAAACATACACCCCAATGGTCTCCTTATGTATAAAGGCAACATTCAGAAATGCTGAGGTAAACCAACTGCACCATAGAGGACCAATAAAAATTCCCAATAATTTAGCACCCTGAAGGATTTTGGACCTTTCTATCATTTAATGGGTTAAAAAAAACAGTGTAACCCATTGAGTGCCAGAGAGGTATCCAATGCATTGTATTGTGATGCGTTGGATACCTCTCTGGCATTCAAAGGGTGAATCAATAGAAATGTATGTGTGGGGGTTATTTTTCCTCCTTTGGTGCAGTTGGTGTGTTCCAGAATTGTTCCCCTTTCCGTTTACATATGCAGCGGTTTATATTTAGGAATATTTAATAGTTTTCTTTGTTTTGTTTTTTTTATTTTTAAAGGAGCAGTAAACTTTTTTTTATGAATATATATATATATATATATATATTGTAGGGATTTTCCTATTGAGTAAAATAAGGGTACTCCCACTGCCGAGAGATTTATTATTACAGTTTAAACCCATGTTTTTTTTACAGTAGCAGTGCCCTCTAGTGGTCAAATTCTAATTAGATTTCCTGTTAGATTCTAATGGAGAGGAAAGTCAGAAAAGTCAGAGACATACAATTCTCCATAGAATGTGATAGAAACTGCCTGTCACTTCCTGTCAGTTAGAACTATCAGGAAGTAAACACAGTAAATTCACTTCCTGATTATTTAAACTGCTATAATGTTTGAATAAAACATCTGACAGCAATGGGAGTGACCTTGTTTTATTCAGCAGGAAAAGCTCTATAAAATATGTGTTTTCATAAAAAAAAGTTTACTGCTCCTTTAATTCTCTGTTGCATTGATACTTTAATGGAACAATTTAAAGGCAGGATTAGTTTATTTTTGATAGATAAGTATCCATCCCATTCTCTTTCATGTTGAGTTTCAGTGATATGAAGCTTCTTCTGCTTTCTGTGGATTTCCTAGATTTGAATATTTATACAGCTTAATTGGAGCCTTTTATATGTATGCCTTGTATTGTCTTAATATGTACAGCTTGGAAGAACAGAGGGGAGGGTGATATGATAGAAACGTTTAATATATTGAGGTTAAAGTTGCAATTTTGAAAAGAGTGTCCAAAATCCTACTTATTTATGTTAGTTATTTTTAATTTCAGACTATAGTTTCTGAGATATTAAGCTTTATTTATGTGTCAGTTTAAGCCAGGGCTTAACAAACCCCAGACGCCAGGCGACTAGGAATTGCTTCCTGACTCCTGGGATTTTACTTCACATAAATTTTTTTTTTTAAGGGATAGTAATGTTTCACAAAAACAGCAGCTCCAATTAATCTTCATAGTACTTGAGTCATAGCCATACCTGGGAACTCTCCGGTTTTGCCCCGGAGACTCCGGATTTCAGACTGAATTACCGGGTCTCCGGGGCAATGTTTGGATCACCGGGTGGGCAGAGTTTAAATAGAAACTCTGCCCACTTGCGCTCAGTCCCGCCCGGTTCCTCCCAATCCCCGCCCTCTTAGATACATTTTGTAGGGTTTTTTTGTCCCGCCCCCCCACGCGACTAAGCCCTGCCCCTTTTATGACGCAAATCACGTCATTTTCCTCCCCCTGGGCACTGACAGGGTTACCCTCCGGGTAGCCCTATTTCAAAAGTTCCCAGGTATGGTCATAGCGGGTGCTATTTCAATACTGTCAGAGTTGTAGTTCAAGAGTAACTGAATAATAAAGTTTCTTCCTCCCACCCCTTTTACCTAGCATAAGCCTCCTCCCCTCAGATGTGGAATCAGTTCACAGAAAAGGACACTCTTCTTACTGTGAACAATGAAAGCCCTGCCCCCAATGACAGACTTTTCAGTATTTTCCCTTATGTTAACTGAAGATTGTCCCTCTCTGCAATCCACTTGGACTCCACCCTGCTCCTCTGAGGTGAGCAGTGTTACATCAGTAAAAAGGGTGGGAGGGAAATACTTTATCACTCAATTACTCTTGAACTACAACTTTGACAGTACTGAAATAACACTCTCCATGGCCCAAATACTAAGAAGATTAATTGGAGCTGCTTTTATTATGAAACATTACTATCCCTTTAAGAATTAAACAGACCTCTTGATCTTCCACATATTGATGGGAGATCAATGTAGAGACTCCCTTTCATTCCTACCCGAACTTCCGTGTAGGAGTGGGCGGGAGCCTATGAATAAGTGATATGTTCATGAAACATGATAGGCGTTTTGTGAACTTGGTCTGACATTAGTGTTGCAGGTTTATATTCCACATCTTGTTTGATGTTTTTAAATAGAGATAAATAAAATCTTTGATTTTAACAAGTTACTGAACACTCATTGGGCTGTGGATGAGCGGTGGATCCGTGTAGCACCTCCTCCGGTGTCGCCTTTAAGAATTAAACAGACCTCTCGATCTTCCAGCTGATATCGATGGGAGATCAATGTAGAGACTCCCTTTCACTCCTACCCGAACTTCTGTGTAGGAGTGGGCGGGACTGGGGAAAACCTGCTACAGGGGTGAGACTGTAACTTCTCGCTCTGAAACCAGGGTTTAGTGAGCTGTGGGTGGGATGCCTCTTACTTCTGTGTTCTAATCAAAGAACAAAAACACACGTAAAGGAGATGTGAAATAGACCGAAAGAAGACTCATTAATTGAGGCACTCAACCCAGTAATATGGACTGATATACAAAATAAATATAACAACAAACTAGTACACATCAAGGGAGACAGGTTGTGCCCAAATATACTAAATTTGAAAGTCAGTGATAATTTAAAGAAATACATCAAAAATATATCACAGGTGCAAAATCTGGCTACAAATAAGATGAATGTACAATCACGCAAGTATAGATAAACAGGGACGTGCACAGACGTTATGGGGGGAAGGGGCTCAAATGAAAAAAAGGGCACTTCTCATAATTATTTATTTATTTATTTAGTTAAAAGGGCACAAGGGCACTTTGGACAAAAAGGGCAGGTGCTCAAGCCCCCCTTGGTGTCTATGTGTGCACGTGCCTGTGGATAAATGATACAATTAATGAGATGCTAAAACTGAACCCTAAAGTGCAAATCGCTACAAATATCAATAAATGATGCTAAAAAAGGTGCAGAAAAAATTCATACATGTCTATATAAATAATAACAGATACTTATCTGAAAATATTAATTCAAAAGCACAAAATATGAAGTAGAAGAAAAAAAGGAACAGCCAAGTCTCCCTGCCCAACGTATATTGTTAAGCAGCTGGCTTTGTCATCTTACTTTACCTTGGGGGAGATTCACTAAGCGATGATAAAGTAGAGATAACATCTCCAGTTTATCACTTCTCCAATTCCTATGTTATCCTGTGGAGCCTATGCTTTAAAATTTCTTCAGCTGTGGAGATCTTAGTGAATAGACTCCATAGAATAACATAGGAACTGGAGAAGTGATAAACTGGAGAAATTATCTCAACTGTATCGACTCTTTATCACCTCTTTGTGAATCCTCCCCTTGTGTCTTTGAATTTATATTTTCATATGAATATCTGTTATTAATTATATTCTATAACATAAAGTGGTAGAATGCGTCGCTCACTGTGAGCTGTAACCGCACATGCGCAGTAGAGAGTCTCTACTGTGCATGTGTCGTTTCGCACACAGGGAGCTTTGCTGTGAGCCGTCTGGACCTCCCCGCTAAGGATCAGCGCATTCGGCGAGTGTCTGCTGTGCATGACTGCAGTCATGCCCAGTAGAGACTCGCCGAACGTGCTGCCCCCTCCAGATGGCTCACGTCCTGTCTCTGCTCCTGGCTCCGGGGCAGCTGGGTGCACTTTAGCTTTCATACTAGTATATATATATCTCAGGACTTCAATAGGGGTAAAATCAAAGTTCTTTTATTATATCAACATTTCGGTCAGACAACGCAGGCCTTCCTCAGGACAAACTAATGGCCTGAGGAAGGCCTGCGTTGTCTGGCCGAAACATTGATATAATAAAAGAACTTTGATTTTACCCCTATTGAAGTCCTGAGAGTGCTTGATAACGTCTATTGTCTACATACTCAGTCTTTGTCTAAGCACCCAGGCAACCTGAACATTTTTAAGTGAAAGTGCTTCCTTACTTCCTATATATATATATATATATATATATATATATATATATATATATATATGCTTCTGCACTATTTTTTTACTTTATTAGCATCATAGTTATTGTAATTTATTGCTATTTGTAGTGATTTGCACTTCAGTGTTCACTTTGTAGCATCTCATTAATTCTATCATTTATTTAGGATTTCTAGATTGTAGGAGGAATTTCATTCATCTTATTTGTAGACACATTTTGTATCTGGGATATATTTTTGTATTTTTGATGGCTTTCCATTTTAGTATATTTGGGCACAACCTGCCTCCTTTGATCAAATGCATCAAATGGAGAAGTAAAACGTGTGTTTAAGTGAGTTTGCCTGTTTCAGAGTATGAAACATACTTACCTATTCCCTTAAGGGGTATACGAGAGGGCTACAGCCATTTCATTCACAGAGCCAGTGGCATAACTAGAAGCCACCGGGCCCTGGTGCAGAAATTGTCATGGGCCCGGCACCCCTCCCATCTTCACATTGCCCGATGTCCATCTCCTACCTCCATCACCCGCTTCCGCGCGGTTCTCAATAATGCAGAGCGCTGGGAGATGACATCATCTCCCAGCGCTCTGCATTACTAGAGCACCGGGAGATCAGCTGAGCTGCTGCGGGTGAGTGGCGATGGGTTCACAGGGGGCGGCCTGGCCCCTGGAGTGACGGGCCCGGTCACAGGTGCAACCCCTGCGACACCTATTGTTACACCACTGCACAGAGCCAGCATGTGAGGGATCTCATGTACCAACTCGTCATGGGAAAGGCTGAAACTGACTGCTCCGGTCTTGGAGCAGTCAGTTTCAGCCTTATATTGTGATCATTTAACTCACGATGTGCCAGGACTGTCACTGGTCCTTAAAGGACTGAAAGTCGTGACAGTCCTGGCACGTCCACAGTCGTTAAAGGGATAGTAATACCTAATTTCATGTTTATTTAGTATTGTAGGCATTAAAAAAAACCTTTATGGTTTGAGAGATATTCGCAACTAAAGGTCCCTCTTCCTGGCTGTTTCAGTCAAGTCTGGCATCTAGCTGACAGACTTGGATTGTGGTCCACAGACCGGCCGGCAGCTCTTCAGCAGAGCTGAGATCATGATCTTTAAAAATAACTACTTCATTAGAATGGTCTACAAAGTGTGCTTGTAAACCAGGCACACTTTGTAGACCATTCCAATGAAGTAGTTCTTTTTAAAGATTGCGATTTCGGCTCTGCTGAAGACCTGCTGGCTGGTCTGCGGACCACAATCCAAGTCAGCTAGAGTGCTAACATCACAGAGGGGGGAGAGACTTTAGTTGTGAATATCTCTCAAACCATAAAGGTTTGAGAGATAAAACTTACATTGTTCTTAATATTTTTTTAATGCCTACAATACTAAATAAACATGAAATTAGGTATTACTATCCCTTTAAGTGGTGTTCAAACTGTCACTGTGTAGGTGCTATTGGATTACAACTACCACAGTACTAAAGATATTGGGAACTGGAGTCCCACAGCAGTTGGTGGAGCCACAGGTTGAGCACCCCTGTATGCTACGAGCTAAAACAACTGTGCAAGAGTATAGACTCAAGAGAGCTCACTTGCCCAATATAACACATGTGCACTAGGAGTTGAGTGGTGGTTCTTTGCTGTGATGGCAAACCTGACTTCTAAATGTTTGGACTGGCTCCTACAGTCATTCTAAATACGTCAAGCCCTGGTTTAAGTAGCTGAGCTAGTACTTCCTGGTAGGAAAGGGCAGTTGGTAATGCAGAGCTACATTGAATGTTTGAGTCCTTCAAGTGCGCCTGGAGGACTTGCACAAACTGACAAATAACTAGAGCTAAATATCTTATAAACTATTGTTTTAACCCTTTGAGTGACAGGGGCACCTAAAGCATTGCAAAGCAATGCGTTGTCTACCCCTCTGGCACTCAAAGGGTTAATTAAAACATGCCTAGCATAAATATAGTTTGCTTTGAAAGCTTTGTGGCACTTTGGTGTGCCACTAACATCCACTTAGGGTTCCCTCTGTTTTCTATAGAGATGGTTACAAAATGTGACCGTTGCTTTTAAAAAAATTTTTATGATCGTTTTATGTGCAATAAATTAGTTTTTGTTACTCTAATTGTGAGACCTAAAAATAAAAGTATATTACTTCTTTGTACCATTCATAATGCCCTTGACAATTGTAGGGTGCCCCTAAAAATCTAGATGGTTTTTAAGGGTGTCCTGAACAAAAAACAGATCGGGAACCACTGACTTCAGCTTCAGTATGGCTAATGTGCTAAGGGGAATTGGAGCAATTCTGTGGCATAGCAATAAAAATTCCTATTGACTATAATGTGATTTTTAACCCCTTGAATGCTAGAGATCATACCTGGGAACATTTTGTTGAGGACTTCCCGGAGAAAAGAGTCCTGTAGTGCTGATGGGAGCCAAATATTATACGGCTTATGTCTAAAAGGGGGTGGGGCTTAATTGTGGGTGGGGGCGGAGCTTGAAAAAATATATATACAGAATAAGCTGGGGAAGGAGGAGAAGAGGCCAGGGAGTGGGAGGAACATAATAATAGGAGTGGATGTGGAAGAGTTTAATCAGAAGCAACCCACATCCGGACAATCAGCCTCTGCCCCGGAGACCTGGTAATTAGAAGCCAAAACCGGAGTCTCCGGTGCAAATCCGGAGAGTTCTCAGCTATGTTAGAGATGTCTCCAATGCATAAATACACTAATGCAGTTTGTGTTACAGGGGCTGATGTGCTAATTATGTGACAAAACAAATGTACCATAGGAAATAAACATTTCTATTGATTTAAAAGTGTTGCCCTAGTATTATAATAGCTTTTTCCATATAACAACCTTCATATCATAATCTGGTAGCATCAACCTGAGGCTCTCCAGTTACTGCCAGAGTGCAACTCCCATTATTACCCGCCATCCATTGAATGATGGGAGTTGTAGTCTGGCAGCAGTTGGAGGGTCTCATATTGTCCATAATAAAACCACACAACACATTTTTAACAACAAACTTTATTCACATTCCACACGCACACAGGCAACACAGTGTTCAATTCTCTAGTGTGTGTATATATACATATATATATATATAAGAAAAAACCTGCCCTGATGCCCATTACCCAGAGGCTCCGGCATAGACCTATCAAAGTGGCCTCCAGCCCACACACATACACCCAGAGGGAGCGACGGAGACCACTCCACTACCAGGTAAGAAATTAGCTGTCCGGAAGGTGCTGTATATACAGTACATGTGGCCTATACATTAGGGTGACCAGACCTCACCTTTAACCGGGGACACATAGGAAAAATGCATACTGCAGGACTGCTTTGATTTCAGTAAAGTATGAAATATGCCTATTTCCTATGTGTCCCCGGTTAAAGGGGAGATCTGGTCAGCCTACTTAACATTAGTGATATTTCAGATCTTCATGTTCCGGACCCAGATCTGCCACTCAATAGGGTTAATAAATGGTGCCATTTTGCAATTTTATTTTGAAGTAAATCTGGGACACACAAGACACAACTGCACCAGCATGGTGGGGTGCTTACTCCAGCCTCTCACACCATACATTTCAATATCATGGCTACAGAACACACTTCAGTGCCAACGGCAGCAGTACAGTGAGGGCATTTAGTAGAAGTAGCAACAGCATACACTCCCATATCCTGCACACAGAACACACTGCAGCACCGATGGAGCCTCTTACAAGTACCTCAATTACTCTTGGATCGCTAAAATGAATGCAACATATATTATTGCTAACAGACATAACAGAATTATGAATCCGTGTTATCTCATTCAAAACTTCAGTAAATTGAGCTGAATGTGTTGTGAAACCATACTGGTGAAATTAGTATAGCAAAATAAGTAATTTGGGAAATGTGAGGATACTATTAGTAATATGCAGTAATCACCTATCATGGAATCCAGCCCATAGTTATAAAATGTGGTCAGTAGAGGGCGAACTAGCTCCTTCATAAAAATGTCAATGGAGAATTATTAAAGAGTGCATGTATTTAGACAGGTATCGATTTAATGAATTGCGCATCAGCAAAAGTATTTCAGGAAATGTATGAATCTGCCAGAGCAGCCCATTTGCTGGGCTAGTCTTAAACTTGAAAATCCTGAGCATGCACCTAAGCTTATGTACAAACAACATTTGTGCATAACAGCACACACAGTTTCACCAGAGCAATCATCTAATGAGAGCAAAGCCAACCTTATAGCAGGTGCAGGAAAATGGAAGAATTTAGAGTAGATTGCCCCTGTGCTGTGTTAACCCTTTGAGTGGTATACCCCTCTGGCACTAAAAGGGTTAACACAATGTGGAAAACAGGGTGTGGAAGAAAGCCACACCCCAAAATGCCCATACAGTTCCACTCTGTCTCCCCTTGGCTCAACAGCTGTAAAGTGGCCATTTTTTTAAAGGGATAGTAAAGTTTCACAGAAAAAACTTCATAGTATTTGAGTTGTGGAGAGCATTATTTCAATACTGTCCAAGTTGTAGTTCAAGAGTAAATGAATGATAAAGTATCCCTCTCCCTCCCCTATTACTGATGTAACACTGCTCACCTCAGAGTAGCAAGACTGCCGGGATGGATTGCAGAGAGGGACAATCTTTAGTGAGTATAAGGAAAAACCTGTCAGTGGGGCAGGGTTTTCCTTATGTTCACAGTAAGAAGATTGTCCCTTGCTGCGACATATCCGGTCAAGAGACCAGATTCCACATCTGAGGGGGAGGCGGCTTACACTAGGTAAAAGGGGCGGGAGGGGGATACTTTATCATTCAGTTACTCTTGAATTACAACTCTGACAGTATTGAAATAACACTCTCTGTGGTCCAAATACTATGAAGATTAATTCGAGGATTTTCCTAACACAGTGACGGAAAGTCAGAATTTTATTAAAGACACGGAGGCGAATATTATGCATTATCTCCTTCTTTTACTTCTTAGCAGCAAAGGTTCAAACAAACTATTTTGAAAGAAAAAACAAGACTGTTGAACAGTTAGCCCCGCCCCCAAATTCCATCAACCAATCCCTTTAATGTCCAGGTGAAATATCAGTTAAAACATATACAACTTCTTCCTCTTTCTTTGGTAAACTTGTGAAGTCAGATGTGGAACTTTTAAAATCGTGTCAGAACTTAACCGGTAGCTCTTTTCTTAACAATCTTCAGGTAATAACACCCATTAGCCTGTGAAAATATAAGAGATAGGGAGGGTTAAAACAGGGAGGGATAATATTCGCCTCCGTGTCTTTAATAAAATTCTGACTTTCCGTCACTGTGTTAGGAAAATCCTCGAATTTTATGGCAAGACCCGGAGGCTCATATTATGCATTTTTAAAGCTGTGTAATAACATTATTAGATGCATGGTCAACAGGTTTAAAATAAAACGTTTTAAAAGTGGATTCGTTGGACCAGTCCGCTGCTTTTAGAATATCTTCTAGTCTTCCACCATAAAGAAAGGATTTGGAGGCCATAGCTCCTCTAGAGGAATGTGCACCAAATCTATCCGTATCTACACCTGCAGCGGACATGATCCATCTAATCCATCTAGCCAAAGTGGCCGAAGACACAGGTGAATATGGTTTTATAAAAGAAATCAATAGTTGTTGAGATTCAATAGTTCTAAAGCATGACGTAGCTTTTTCATATACCTTTAAACAATCAACTACACACAGTTGGGGTTTCTGGGGAAAAGATGGGTAAAATATTTCCTTGGTAGAGGATTTAGTTCTCCTAGAGATCCTGAAACGTACCCCATCCGGTTCGTAAGATCTATTATTAACGTCTAAAGCTCGAATATCTGAGACTCGACGAAATGATATGAGGCAAAGCAGCATAGTAAGTTTCACTGACAGTTGTTTAAGTGAAAGATCTGGATTAGGAGGCCAAGAGTCAAAAAGGTTCAGAACTAAGTTAACATCCCAAAGACTAGAATATCTCGGAATGGGAGGTCTAGAAAGTTTTATTCCTTTCATCAATCTACATACTAAAGGGTGTTGTCCCACTGGGAATCCTTCAACATATTCGTGGGCCGCTGAGATTGCAGATCTGTAGCAATTGATGGTTCTGAACGCCTTGCCTAGTTGATAGCAATTTGATAGGAAATTAATTACAGAAACTAGATCGGAACAAATGGGATCCAGGTTCCGTTCCAGGCACCAACGTACCCAAACTTTCCAACAGGATTGGTAACATTGTTTGGTGCCTGGAGCCCAGGCTTCAGAGATAAGGTTTCTAGCTGAGTCCGAAAGGTTGTGGATAAGGATTCCAGTCCCGAAATTAACCAAGCTATGAGATGGAGTTGGTTCTGTAGGATCAATTCGTGTGGATTCCCTGCTGGATCCTGAAGTAATTGAGGAAATGGGGTTAAATAACGAGGGACGTCTATGGATAACTCGAGAAGAAGAGGGAACCATGGTTGAGACGTCCAAAAGGGGGTGACCAGGACTAGGGTTACCCCTTGTTTCCTGGTTTGAAGAATGGTTCTGGAAATCATGTTGAAAGGAGGAAAGGCATAATTGCCCTCTCTTGGCCATGTCTGAAGGAAGGCATCCATGGCTAGAGCCTCCGGATCTGGTTTCCAGCTGAAATATTTCGGTAAACGCGTGTTCAGTCTGGAAGCGAATAAATCCAGTGTTAATGGACCCCACAGACGGACCAGTTTCTTGAAAGTTCGACTGTGGAGAGTCCAATCGCTGAAGTCTCTGAGGTACCTGGAATTCCAATCTGCAATGGTGTTGGAAAGGCCAGGGATATACTCTGCTTGGATTGAAATGTTCCTGTCCAGGCAGAAGTGCCAAAATTCTTTGGCTAGAGTGGCTAACATTCTGGATTTTGTCCCTCCTAGGTGATTGATGTACCGGACTGCTGAAACGTTGTCCATCTTCAGGAGAATGCAGCAGTTCGACACATTCTTTGTGAAGCTCTTTACTGCAAAAGAGCCTGCTAATAATTCTAAGCAATTGATATGCAGGTCTTTCTCTGTTGTAGACCATTTCCCCCCTGTGGTAAGTTGACCGCAACGGGCTCCCCAACCTGAAGTGCTTGCGTCTGATTCGATGACTATTTCTGGAGACATGCCAAAGATTGCTCTTCCATTCCATGCCTCCATATGTTCTAGCCACCAGAGGAGTTCCTCTTGTGCTTCTGTTGACAGCGGAATCATGTCTGAGTAACCGAGACCCCTGCGTAAATGTTGAGTTTTTAGTCTCTGAAGTGCCCGGTAGTGTAGTGGTGCGGGAAAGATCGCCTGTATTGAAGCTGATAAGAGACCTACGATTCTCGCCAACATCCTCAAAGAAATTGTTTCTGATTTCAGCGTCTGTTTGATTTCCCGACGAATGTTCTTTAATTTGTTGCGAGGAAGACGTAGTGAAGAATTTACGGAGTCTACCACGAAACCCAGAAATTCGATAACTTGAGTTGGTTGAGTTATCGACTTTTTCCAATTGATGAGAAATCCTAGGTTTAAAAGGGTTTGAAGTGCTAATTGTAGATGGGCCTGGAGGACTTTTCGATCTTGGGACATTATAAGAATGTCGTCCAGGTAAATTATTAATCGAACCCCCCTGCTTCTTAGGAAAGAAACCACAGGTTTCATAATTTTTGTGAAGCACCATGGGGCCGATGACAGGCCGAATGGAAGGCATGTAAATTGCCAAATCGTCCCTTTCCAAACGAATCGGAGTAGATTTTGTTGATCCTTGGCAATAGGAATAGTCAAATAGGCATCTTTTAGATCCAGTTTGACCATCCAGTCTAATGGAATTAATAGATCTCTCAGGTAATGAATGCCTTCCATTTTGAAATGTCTGTAAAATACGAAGGCATTCAGATTTCTTAAGTTTATGACTGGACGAACTCCTGATTCCTTTTTGTGTACCAGAAAGAGATTGCTGATGAAGCCTGGTTCTGATAATGGGGCCTGAACTATTGCTCCTTTTTTCTGGAGCTCTAGGATTTCCAAATCCACTAGAAGAAAATCTTCTTTTGAGAATCGAATGGGAGGTGGAATCTCTGTTTGGTAGGGATTTGAATAGAACTCTATGCGGTAACCCCGAATTGTTTGTAAAACCCATTGATCTGAGGTTAGGAGAGACCAATTGAGGAAAAAATGGGTGAGTCTGCCACCCACTTTTTCCTTGTTTAGTGGAAAATTTATACTCACCTGAAAAGGGTCTGGAACGAGTGGATCCGCGAAAGCCTCTTCCTCTCCAGATTCTGCCACGAGTGGGGAAGAAAGGGTTTGGGTTCTTATTTTCCTGGTAAAAGGATCCCCTTGAGGATTGATTAGGGTCTTGGGAATTCCTAAACTGTTGTCTCGAGGAATTTGAATATTGGCCGGGAAGTCGACCTCTACCCTTCCCGGCCCTGGCAAAAACCCGTTTATTAAAAACCTTTTTGATAGATGATTGGGCTTTGTCCAGGGCCGTGAAGGTGCCGACAAACTTTCCCAGTTCTTTAACAAAAGAATCCCCGAAAAGGAGACCATTGGCATCTGGTCCTGATTCTCTATCTGCCATCTCTGATAGTTTGGGATCGATGCGGAGAAGGATGACTCTGCGTCTCTCCGAGGACAAAGCCGTATTGGCATTCCCCAAAAGGCATAGTGCTCTTTGAGCCCAACCTCTTAAAATATGGACATCCACCTTAGATGATGAGGATAAGGCGTCCTCAGCCAAATTAAATATTTTTGCGAGAGGTCCCAGAACGTCCAGGAGCTTATCCTGACATTGTTTTAAAGAACGCTCTAGACCTTTTCTGGGGTCTCTACCAGATTTGGCTATAAAGCGTGCCATTTGAGGGTCTAGAACTGGAGTGTCACATGACTTAATTGAGGGTCTAGGGCACTCGGAACGTAATTTGTTCCTGGCTTTTGATTCCAGAGATTTGCGTGCCCAAAATTCAATATATTGTGCCACATGTTGTTTTGGCACCCAATCAGATGATCTGGGGTGTTTGATATAATCAGGATTAAACAGGGGATTACCCTGTTCGTCTAAGATAGTATCTACCTCCATGTTATTTTTGTCTCCTGAGTCCAAACCCAAGTCCTCATTATATTCAGAATAAGATGCATCTGAGGATTGACTAGAATAAGAAGGGTTTTCTCTATCTGAATCATCAGAGGACGACAGTAAATTGAAGGAATCTGGTTTGGACCGTTTCTTTTGTCTTTCCACCGGTTTTCCATCCTCCCGGGGTGAGGTTCTAATGTGTGGGGGTGACCCACAATTCATATTGCCAGATTTACTTGGCAAGTCACTTGAAGAGCTTTTGAGCTCTGATTCATTGAGACAATGTTTAGTTTTTCTTTTTCTTTTACCCTGACTCTGAGGTTGATTTGTTATACCAGAGGTAACTACTGGAGGGGCAACAGAAAAAGAAGACTGATGTTGTAGAAAATCTGTGAAAGATTTTGTTAGGGATTCCGTCATCTGCCCCATACAAGAAGATATGGCAGTAGAAATTGTTTTATTTAATGATTGGTCAATTATATGTTGAATATGATCTGTTTTAGGAGCCATAGCCATATCTTCTTGTGAATCAGAGCAAATGGATGCATCATCCCTGTCAAGAAAATGTGTCAATTTTTTGCCTTTTAAGGGAGTTTGAGGAGGTATTACTTTTTTTTCTGGGACATTTTAAATAAATGGTCAAATAAAAAACCAATAGTATTCTGGTTAAAGATATGAGAAATATTATAGAGGCAACCCAAGGGTTAAATTGGGATAAAAATGAAAGAATTCACCACAGAAGTTAATTTGTATAGGAGCGTTTGCTAAAGCTGCCGTCTGTCAGGCGGTGAGCAGGAGAGTGAAATTCGGCGCCGTTGAAAGCCGCGCATGCGCAGAACGGAAGATGGAAGAAATGCCCAAAACAAAGATGGCCGCCGTGCCGAGCGGTCAGACGAACGCTGAGGGAGAAGGGGAGGACATAGCTTGAGCGGTGATGTCCTAACCGTCAAACTATCAAGTAAGTAATTGCAAAATGTATAGAAGTGTTGAGATGGGAAAGAAACAAGTAAATTCGCGCCGTTATGGCGCTCCAACGGGCCAAAGAGAGATAGTGTAGATAAGAATATCAATAGGAAAAGTAGAAGACTGGATAGGAATATAAATATATAAAGTAATATAGGTATTTGGACAAAATTAAATGGATTTACATGCTGAATAGAACCAATAGGTCTAACATGTATAAGGGGACAGAGAATTATTAGAAAATATTTAAAGAACTATAATAAAATAACCAGTAATAAATTTAATATAACTAGAATATTACAGAGAAATTTTTCACATATACTTATCTGTCGCTAAGCAGCAAAGAAAGAGGAAGAAGTTGTATATGTTTTAACTGATATTTCACCTGGACATTAAAGGGATTGGTTGATGGAATTTGGGGGCGGGGCTAACTGTTCAACAGTCTTCTTTTTTCTTTCAAAATAGTTTGTTTGAACCTTTGCTGCTAAGAAGTAAAAGAAGGAGATAATGCATAATATGAGCCTCCGGGTCTTGCCATAAAATTGGAGCTGCTTTTTTGTGAAGCATTACTGTCCCTTTAATGTAAAAAGTTATGTACAAGTGTGGTAGGAGCATGACACACAAAAGCAGTTTCTGAGAGCCCATGTTAGTATAGAATCACATCTGCATTTTCCCCACACTGTGTTTTACAGCAATCTGTCACATATTTTAACCCTTTGAGTGCCAGAGGGGTATGCAATGCATTGCTTCAAAATGCATTGCATACCATTCTGTCACTTAAGGGGTTATTTCATGTACTGATTGTTTTTAGGATTGAATCTAGGACTCCTGCAGAAGAGTACATAGAACACCATGTTATCTCTGTATTTCCATTAATTCAATTCTGATTATCTTTGTTTAACCCTTTGAGTTCCAGTGTCGTGGATCACTGCTTCAAAATTCATTGCATATCCACTTGACACTCAAACGACTAATTTTTACCTATTCTTTCATAGTAACCTAATATTAATCAGATTGTTTTATCAGGTGGAATGTTCAGCAGGGGTAGATTATGATATTGGGTAGTAAATATAGTACCGTAGGAATATTACTTCCAAATATTTTGCACCATGTAAGTTGAACCATGTATGCTGCAGCATTTAGCTTCTTTTGGGAATGGGTAATACTGTGGCTGTAGTAAGGAGAACAGGAGTGATTTTGGAGCACACCAGCTGTATCATAGGGGATAAATAAAAATCCCCCAAATTCCTGTTAATTGAAATTAGGCTTTTAATCCCATGAATACTAGAGAGGGACCTCAGTGAGATTGGTATCCTACTGAAATGTCGCCCTCTAGTTCACGACATTCTGATGTCGCCCTTATGATTCAGGCAACATTATGATCTTGTTCTTTTGATGGTCACCACTAGACGGCGACATTTCAATAATAAACCAGTGAGATTTATGGTAGTGGTGAAGAGAAGTCTACTAAAAAAAGTCTTCTTCTTCTTATTCTGTATTTATATAGCACCAACTAATTCCGCAGCGCTGTACAATAGTCTTGGTTGTATAAGATGGCTCTGAACACAGATTACTGTTCATACTTTTAGAGGATATCACAAGTAGCTTTCAGTGGACTATCAGAGGAGCCTGCAGATCAGGGAATTGACCTCTCCTGGCTGAGACAAGATACATCATGAGCTCATATCTCTCAACATGTCCAATGGCTAAAGAGGGACACTTTTGTTTTATGTTGCTGGGGTGTGGCTAGTGGGTGGGGCATTACCAAGAATTTTTAGGTTATTTCATGACCTGTCGACAGCTCTTTGTGTAACTGAATAAAGCCTCGATCCAACTGACCATGATAAAAAAATAAAAGCACCATCACTAGTTTTAAGTCACCGTCAGGTATGCAATTACCACCACTGTGACACATTACTGAACGCAAAACATTCACATTGGGGGGTAAATTTGCTCCCATAGGAAGCAATGGGAAATTAGTTGAATTTTCAACTGAATTACATGATTTTGGTAGTAATATGCATTAAGAGACTCAACTTTATTGCCAAAAATTGTACCTACAAAAAGTTGATGTTGAGTCCCCTAATGTGTGTTAACCCCTTAAGGACCAGGAAAATCTGAGCTCGTTTTCCCTTAAGGACCGGAGCAATTCTGACCTTTTTGTCTATGTCTTTGTTCAACAGTGTTTTCCCAGATAGGCTTTTATTCCACCCCCATAAATTATACACTGTTTTTCTACACACGAATAGGGCTTTCATTTGATACCCCACTTATATAGATAACCCACCATTTACTTTATGAAAATTTAAAAAAAAAGTTAAAAAAACACCATTTTTGATTTTTCTCTTGGGATCAATTGGCCACAAAGGGTTACATTTTTATGGAGACTGCATGAAAAGTATGACCGGTCAGTCATACCTACAAAATGTGCAGTTTAAAGTGGCCACTGTCCCCCCTGGGTGAAAATCCCCATGTCCCTTTTTCCCACCCTACTTTGACACTTTTTTATCCCTGGCATTTGGTGGTGTATATAAGTGTATTACATGGCTCCACAACAATCACACTTGCAATATTGTTTAATTATATATATTTTTTTAAATAAAATTTTTTTTTGTAAAAAAAAAAGTGTTGTGTTTTTTTTTTTTAAGTGTATAATTGCAGGTCAAAAATTGACCTGCATTTAGCCAGCCTCCTGCACCAGCAGTGAAGGGGTTAATACCCCCAGCTGCTGTATTTTTTTTTACCACTAGGTGTCTCCCGTCTACTTCTGTCTCCCTTATTTTGATAGCAAGGGAGACAGAGGCAGACGAGACAGGCACAGACAGCATGCTTTGCATGCTGCCTCTGTCTGTCACTATGCCGGTACATGTGATCGCTGCTACGGCGATCACATGAACTGGCACAAGCAGGAAGGGCTGAGACTGAACGCCCCGGTCTTGGAGCGCTCAGTCTCAGCCTGGAATTAATGATAGCAGCGTGCACGGAGGCACGCTGCTATCATTTAAGCCATGACGGTCCTGGACCGGCATGGGTCGTTAAGGGTATAACAACCCATGACGGCGCAGGACCGTCATGGGTCCTTAAGGGGTTAAAAACCAACAGACAATGGAAGTGACGTGTAAAAAAACAAAAGAAAACAAGCTAAGTGACCCATGGATGTATTGATATGGAGCTCTAAGCCCTGTATCAATACAGCCTGAGGCATTAAAAAATGTATGTAATGTAAAAATGTGTAACCCTTTCACTGCCAGAAAGGTACACAATGAGTTGCAAAGCAATGTGTTGCATACCCGACCGGCACTCAGAGGGTTTTCAAAATGTGTATTAAGCATGAATAAGTAACCCTTTCAGGGGTACGAAATGCATTGTTTAAAAGTTTGTTGCATACCTTTCTGGCACTGAAAGGGTTAAAAAATGGGTTTAAGTGGAAAATAAAATAAAAAACCCTTTGGGTGCTAGTAGGGTAGACAAGATATTTCACAGCGTTGCATTCCCCACTGGTACTCAAAGGGGTTAAGCAGCCAAAAAATAACACCAAAAAGTAAAACCAATACTTACCAGTAATGCTGGGATGCAGGACACGGAATGTAACCCCACCTCCCAGGCAATTAGTTCCAGTGTGTTGAGTCATATTTCCAGCCAGAAGCTGATTGGCTGGGAGGTGTGATTACTGCAGGGCACATTTCATGCCCTGCGTAAGCCCACATGCCAGCCAGTGGGGTCAATTTGAACAGGGATTGGCCATATAAAATTCCCCTCAATTGCTACTTTTTCCTGCAGCAGTGGTGGCAGTGTATGCTTAAAATTAGATTATTTTTAATAACTATAAGTTTTTTAGGTTCCACACTAAGGTTAAATAAGAAGAATGAAGAGGAGCACAGATGAAGAAAGAATATGACAGATGAAGATGGAGATGATAGATGAACATAACAGATGAATAAGAGAGAAGAAGAAGATAACTAAATCCTTTGAGTGCCAAAGGGTTCAGATCGTTAACAAGGGTATAAAATTCATGATGGCCACTATGAAAAATTTTGCGTGGGGTGGTTTTCCAAAATTAATCTTTATTTATTAATGGACATCATATCCATGTATGTGGACATGACTCTTTGTCGCAGGACTCAAGCAGATCCAGATCATCCATTATGGCAATCTAGACTACTTCCTAGGGCCCATGGCAATATGAGGGGCCCTGGCTGCAAGTAATGGGTCATAGGCAGAGGCCCTGCTGTTGCTGCTGCTAACATCTTGTGTCAGACAACAGTTTTGTTTAGGCAGACCAGCATCATCCAGGTGCTTCCACTTCAATTAGAGCCACAATGCTAGTTCTGCTGGTAGTGCTGTGTCAGAAGCACCACATAAACAGAGGTGGGGCACCAAATTCATACTTTGCCTAGGGCTCTATGGAGACTTATGCGTCTCTGGACTCATAGACTACAAATTCCTCCCATTGGCCTCCTATATGGGCATTTCTCAGACTTATTTCTCAAAACTTGCACTAACAAGACACAGAGAAAATTGTTATAAAATTATGTATAAATATACTAGAAAATGGAGCATGGCATGGCTAGATGCTGATTGTCTTAAAAGTGAGGTTACTCCAGTGCACATTGTGTGCCCTGCATGGCCCCAACATCCCAGCCAATGGGAGCGTGGGAACTAATTTGAATAGGGACGGCCATATTAAATGCTAATCCCTGCTGATTTTTTGATCATTCTGTCTCTCAGGTGGAGGCTGCGGAGATGGTGGAGGATGGACCTCAAACATCAAGGTAAGTGTACTTATTCAGAATATTGATGAAAGAATTTTGTCTAGAACAGAAATGTTCACCTAAATTCTGACTAACTGAATGGGAGCTCATCTGAACGTGTAAAAAATATTACCTTATAATTCAAACTAATTGAATTTTTTTCTGTAGGATTCTAGTTTCTAATAGCACAGTAATTGGTAGGTTTGGCCTTGAACAGGGCTAATTAGTATACTGTGCTGGGAATAAGCATTAAAGGGATAGTAATGTTTCATAAGAAAAGCAGCTCTAATTAATCATCATGGTATTTGGACTTTGGAGAGTGTTATTTCAATTCTGTCAGAGTTGTAGTTCAAGAGTAATTCAATGTCAAAGTATCCCCCTCCCGCCTCTTTTACTGATATAACACTGTTCACTGCAGAGCAGAAATGAGGTGCCCAGGTAGACTGCAGAGAGGGACAATCTTCAATTAAGATAAGGGAAAAACCTGAAAAACTTGTCAAGGGGGCAGGGCTTTCATTGTTCTCATAGGAAGAAGATTGTCCAATCTGTTATCTGTCTGGTCTATGGACTGCATTCCACATCTGAGTAGAGATGGCTTACACCTAGGTAAAAGGGGCGGGAGGGAAACTTTGCTTGTGAATATCTCTCAAACCATAAAGGTTCGAGAGATAAGACTTATATCGTTCTTCATGTTTTTTTTAATGACTACAAAAAAAAGATAAAATGAAGTATTACTATCCCTTTACTACGCTGTGCCACCAATATATAATATATTTCTCAAAAACTGCTTATTTTACACACACAGTACAACATAGAGGCAGACTATGATTTTCTGTAAATCAAACTAAACTTGTCTTAGGTTGACACTCCCACTTTAAGAAAACACATTCATTTATTCATACAAAAATAGCCCAAAGTAATAGAGGGGGGTAAAAAACTATAAATAGACTTACTGTCAGCTTGAATCTCATCAATAAAAAATTGGTAAGTCTAGTAATGACAGAGATCAGGAGCCTGACAGCAAATTTGTCACCAACCCACAGAAATTACATTAGCAGTATCATACCAGATGTTAAATGACACAGGTTGCACTATGATGGTGAATTGCTCAGACCTTATTTTATATTATACTAGCAATATTGGCACTGCGTTGCCCATGCGGTTAACAATGACTGTTTTAATGAGTGGCTTGTTGAAGTATCAGTGCTTAGCCCTTTCAGCTCCGAAAAGGTGTGCAACACATTGCAAAAGCACTGTGTTACACAACTCTACATCAGTGTGTGTGAGTGTGTTTGTGTGTGAGTGTGTGTGAGCATGAGAACAAGCACACATAGGTGAAAGTGTGTGTGATTGAGAGAGAGTGAGCTTGTGTGTATTGTGTATAATGTTTTGAGTATAGTGCATTGCATATAGCATATCGCCTAATAGCATTGTGCATATTGCGTTTTGCATATACCATTTTGCCTGTTGCATATAGAATATACCGCATACCTCCCAACATTTCAAATGGCCAAAGAGGGACACTTGTGTTTTAGGTGGTATTTCTAGGGGCGTGGCTGGTGGGCGGGGAATTTTTAGGTTACTTTGTCACCTATTGACACCTCTTTGTGTAAATGAATAAATGATTTAGAGCAAGACCAATGTATTTTATTTACACAGATTCAATTACAAACACATATACTGAAGATTAACTACACATTTATGTGAATTTCATTGCTGTGGAGCAATGTGATACACTAATATATACACCACTCACTCTGATGTCCTAAAAAGAGGGACAACAGGGTAGAAAAGAGGGACAGGGGGATTTGAGCCTCAAAGAGGAACTGTCCCTCCTAAAGAGGGGCACTTGGGAGGTATGATACCGTAGCGCTGTACAATAGGGATTGGACATACAGAGATATTAACCCCTTAGTGACAGCCGCGTGTGTACGCGGCTGTCACCTTAACGCCCGGCTAACATTTTGTTTTACTAAATGATTCCGGAGTCCCCGTGCAGCCGCATGGAGACCCGGACTTCTGGGACTTACCAGGTACATCCTCTGTCAATAAGTGACAGTTTTTATGGGACGTACCTGGTAAGTCCATTGTCTGGATGGGGTTAAATAATACAAATCAAATGATGAGAACAGAAGTATCAGAGGGCGCTGCTTGTGAAAGCTTACTGAGCATAGCGTTTTGCCTACTGAGTGACCGCTTACTCTTTTATAGTATAGATATGGAACATTTCATTAAATCATTGATTGTAAAGGGGTCTTTAGGCAACTTGCAAGAAAGTGGAGCAATAGCTATTTTTTGAAAGCCATAAATGCATGCCTTGTTAGCGACTGTGTACCAACATGAATCCTATAGTATGTTCACAAGAACACATGGGAACGCTAAAAAATGTGAGCTCCTGTGTTTACACAAATCTACAAAGGATACCTGTGCAGTGTAGGAACCACAAAAATAGAAAATGACCAAATCTTACAGGAAAAACATCAGTAATATTCCCTTAGGTAAAAAAAGGAAAATCAATAATAAAATGATATAAGATAATTCAGTGTGGACACTCTCTATCTCCTTAAAGGGATATTAGTACTTTGTTTTATCCTTATTTTATTTTGTAGTCACTAAAAAAACATGAAGAATGATATAAGTCTTATCTCTCAAACCTCCCCTCCCACCCCTTTTACCTAGTGTAAGCCATCTCTTCTCAGATGTGGAATCCAGTCCATAGACCAGACAGATAACAGCAGGGGACATTCTTATTCCTATGAGAACAATGAAATCCCTGCCCCCTTGACAAGTTTTTCAGCTTTTTCCCTTATCTTAATTGAAGATTGTGCCTCTTTGCGGTCTACCTGGGCACCTCCCTTCTGATCTAGAAAGAAGAACCAGAAGGGGCGCAATACCAAACAATATTTTGCAAATCCCAACAATAGGGGCAAATACTCACAATATCTGTAATACCGGTTGAATCCACTTACAACCGGTAAAAAGCAAGTAGGGATATAAATCCGCCCTACTTCGGATAAACTGATCTCTGGAAACAGACAGCTGGAAACACTGGATCTCTTCATAAAACTTTAATATTAAAAATACCAAGCCCCAACGCTAAACGCGTTTCGAAGCTCTGCTTCTTCCTCAGTAGCGTAATTGAATAGATATGGGCTCAAATGTTAAAAAACAATTGTTATAATAGAACATACAAATTGTACATAGATACACTCATCCAAGAGAAAAAAGAAAAACAAAGAGGGGCGCTCCTAGTGCAATAATTTCAAAATAGTGTGATGCCACCACCGTTTATACACCAAACTCACAATATAAAGATCCACTATAAGTGGTCAGCTTGGCAGATGGAGGAATTCAAACTGCCTCCACTCAGTTGCTCCAATATAGTTGTAGAATGCTGCTCCCCACAAACAGATAAGGACCTTGGAGTAGACCCTTAACGAAATAGAAAGAAGAACCAGAAGGGGCGCAATACCAAACAATATTTTGCAAATCCCAACAATAGGGGCAAATACTCACAATATCTGTAATACCGGTTGAATCCACTTACAACCGGTAAAAAGCAAGTAGGGATATAAATCCGCCCTACTTCGGATAAACTGATCTCTGGAAACAGACAGCTGGAAACACTGGATCTCTTCATAAAACTTTAATATTAAAAATACCAAGCCCCAACGCTAAACGCGTTTCGAAGCTCTGCTTCTTCCTCAGTAGCGTAATTGAATAGATATGGGCTCAAATGTTAAAAAACAATTTTTATAATATAACATACAAATTGTACATAGATACACTCATCCTCATCCTCGAGGATGAGTGTATCTATGTACAATTTGTATGTTATATTATAACAATTGTTTTTTAACATTTGAGCCCATATCTATTCAATTACGCTACTGAGGAAGAAGCAGAGCTTCGAAACGCGTTTAGCGTTGGGGCTTGGTATTTTTAATATTAAAGTTTTATGAAGAGATCCAGTGTTTCCAGCTGTCTGTTTCCAGAGATCAGTTTATCCGAAGTAGGGCAGATTTATATCCCTACTTGCTTTTTACCGGTTGTAAGTGGATTCAACCGGTATTACAGATATTGTGAGTATTTGCCCCTATTGTTGGGATTTGCAAAATATTGTTTGGTATTGCGCCCCTTCTGGTTCTTCTTTCTATTTCGTTAAGGGTCTACTCCAAGGTCCTTATCTGTTTGTGGGGAGCAGCATTCTACAACTATATTGGAGCAACTGAGTGGAGGCAGTTTGAATTCCTCCATCTGCCAAGCTGACCACTTATAGTGGATCTTTATATTGTGAGTTTGGTGTATAAACGGTGGTGGCATCACACTATTTTGAAATTATTGCACTAGGAGCACCCCTCTTTGTTTTTCTTTTTCTTCCCTTCTGATCTGGCTGAACAGTGTTACATCAGTAAAAGAGGCGGGAGGGGGATACTTTGTCATTGAATTACTCTTGAACTACAACTCTGACAGAATTGATATAACACTCTCCAAAGTCCAAATATTATGATGATTAATTAGAGCAGCTTTTATTATGAAACACAGGTTTTATACATTCTTTCTGTTGAAAGTAGAGCAATTGATTTTAATATTAATTTATGTATTTTCTGTTATTGTTATTTTTATCTTTGTATACTGGAATAAACCCTAATCTAAAGCCAAATAGTACCCGTGCCCTTATGCATTTTCTAAAAAATATGCTCTTATAAAGAATAAGAGATCATTATTGGGGTTCACCATATTGTCAAGAGGGGAAGTGTCTATAACAAATGCTGGAAGTATAAGATCCACTGTGGAGGACCTGAGTGTTTCCTGCGGAGACGTTATACCAACCAACGAAGGAGGCCCACTGACAGAGAGGTGTAACCGTCCTGGGGTTTTGTACCAGGGATGCTTTTATACTGAGAGGCAGTTCTAACTTCTCAGGTTAGAGCGCATTTCTTTGGAGCACGTGGTGAAGGTGAAGGACATCCAGTTCATAAGATATTACACTTAGAGGAACTTCTTCTGCGCTGTTCTTCTCTTGTTTCTCTACTTTATATCCCTTTATCACTAGTGATGAGCGAGCATGCTCGGCCGAAGCTCGGTTTGGCTCGAGCATCGCTCTGCTCGGCACATGGCGGTACTCGTACGAGTACCGCATGTGCTCGCCCGCCATGTTCGGGTCTCCTCCCCGCACATTTTGCGGCTGCTGCGCAGCCAATAAACGTGCAGGGAGGCTCTGACATCAGTGTAATGCCAGCAGCCATGTTGGCTGCTGGCATTACACTGATTGGCTGGCCAGAACCCGTGATCGGGTGCTGTATAGCACCTGACCAGCGAGTTCGGCTCAGTCTTAGCCAGGGAGAGATGAGGATAGGAAGGGAAAGTCAGTGTAGGGAGAAGAAAAGCGAGTTTGTTAAAAAAAAAGACCCAAAAGTCCTTTTTAGGACTACTGTGTGTGGGGGCAGCAGTTTATTTTGTGTGGGGGGGCAGAGATATAAAAAAAAAACTTCACATATTCTGTTCACTGTGCCTAGCCGCAGATTAGCAGCACATTCTGTTTAGTGTGCAAAGTTACAGATTAGAGCACATTCTGTTCAGTGTGCAAAGTTGCAGATTAGCAGCACATTCTTTTTAGTGTGCAAAGTTGCAGATTAGAGCACATTCTGTTCAGTGTGCAAAGTTGCAGATTAGCAGCACATTCTTTTTAGTGTGCAAAGTTTCAGATTAGGAGAACATTCTGTTAAGTGTTCAAACTGTAAAATATCAAAGTCACATATTCCATTCACTGTGCGTAGCCGCAGTTAAGAAGAACATTCTGTTTACTGTGCAAAGTTTCAGATTAGGAGAACATTCTGTTAAGTGTTCAAACTGTAAAATATCAAAGTCACATATTCCATTCACTGTGCGTAGCCGCAGTTAAGAAGAACATTCTGTTTACTGTGCAAAGTTTCAGATTAGGAGAACATTCTGTTAAGTGTTCAAACTGTAAAATATCAAAGTCACATATTCCATTCACTGTGCGTAGCCGCAGTTAAGAAGAACATTCTGTTTACTGTGCAAAGTTTCAGATTAGGAGAACATTCTGTTAAGTGTTCAAACTGTAAAATATCAAAGTCACATATTCCATTCACTGTGCCGAGCCGCAGTTAAGAAGAACATTCTGTTTACTGTGCAAAGTTTCAGATTAGGAGAACATTCTGTTAAGTGTTCAAACTGTAAAATATCAAAGTCACATATTCCATTCACTGTGCGTAGCCGCAGTTAAGAAGAACATTCTGTTTACTGTGCAAAGTTTCAGATTAGGAGAACATTCTGTTAAGTGTTCAAACTGTAAAATATCAAAGTCACATATTCCATTCACTGTGCGTAGCCGCAGTTAAGAAGAACATTCTGTTTACTGTGCAAAGTTTCAGATTAGGAGAACATTCTGTTAAGTGTTCAAACTGTAAAATATCAAAGTCACATATTCCATTCACTGTGCGTAGCCGCAGTTAAGAAGAACATTCTGTTTACTGTGCAAAGTTTCAGATTAGGAGAACATTCTGTTAAGTGTTCAAACTGTAAAATATCAAAGTCACATATTCCATTCACTGTGCGTAGCCGCAGTTAAGAAGAACATTCTGTTTACTGTGCAAAGTTGCAGATTTGCAGCACATATTCCGTGTAATATGAAGAAGGCGGGTAAAAAGGGACGGGGAAGTGGACGTGATCCTGATAGTTCAGGGCGCGGGTAAGGACGCGTAGAAACTGTGCCTGGTGCCAGAGCACAAGACAGAAAGACATCCACCATACCTAGCTTCATGTCTCAGTTTACAGGGCGTCGCAGGACATCACTCTCGAGGTCCGACCACTGCGAACAGGTGGTCGGTTGGATGTCAGCTGATACTGCTTCCAGTCGGTTAAGCACCACCCTGTCTTCCACCAAGTCCACTCTCAGTAGCCAAGAGTCTGGTCAACATAATCCTCACCCTGATCATCCTTCCTCCCACCATAGAGGATCTGGTCAAAGAAGTGATCCCACACTGGGATATAGTGAGGAGCTCGTCTCATCACCAATCCTTAATTTGAACCTCTCTCCAAGCACGCTTGCAGAGGAACATGACATCTTGTGCCCTGATTCACAACCTCTAGAGGGTACCCAATCACAAGAAGATGACAGAGGTGAACGGCATTTAAGGTCAAAGGAAGTGGATGATGATGATGATGAGACACAGTTGCCATTAAATCAACCACTATTACTGTCTCAAGACCTTGATGAGGAGGATGATATACAGTTGTCAATGACTGAGTATGTGGTGGGATCAAGACATGAGGAGGATGATCAGAGTGAGGAAGCGGAGGAGGACTTGGTGGACGATGAGGTGACTGACCCCACCTGGGAAGGTGTAGAGCCGAGCGATGACAGCAGTCCTGAGGGTGAGCCATCTGCAGCACCGCAACAGGCTGGAAGAGGCAGTGGTGTGGCTACAGAAAGAAGGCGGACCGCACCAAACCGGCCCGCAAATGTTCCACGGAGCACCCCCTTGCGTAAATCTCCTTTGCCAAGGGGTAGGTGTTCCGCGGTATGGCGTTTTTTTAAGGAAAGTGCGGACGACAAAAGAATTGTAGTTTGCAACCTGTGCAACACCAGAATGAGCCGAGGCATGAACACTAGAAACCTCACCACCACCAGCATGATCCGACACATGGCATCCAAGCACCGTAATAAGTGGGAGGAACGCCCGGATCGCCAATCTGTGTCTGCAGGCCACACCACTGCCTCCTCTTCCCCTGTTTTCGGTGCCGGCCAATCGCCTGTCGAAGGCGCAGGCCCGCATACCTCCCGCCCTGCACCTGTACCATCTGAAGCACCATCAGCGACCACATCCACTTCCCTGTCCCAGCACAGCTTCCAAATGTCGTTACCCCAGGCATTTGAGCGCAAGCGAAAATACCCAGCCACCCACCCACAGGCCATAGCACTAACCTCACACCTTTCCAAATTACTGGCCATCGAAATGCTGCCATTTAGGCTTGTGGAGACTGAGTCCTTCCGCAGCCTGATGGCAGCAGCTGTCCCTCGGTACGCAGTCCCCAGCCGCCACTACTTTTCCCGGTGTGCCGTCCCCGCCTTACACCACCATGTGTCCCGTAACATCACCCGTGCCCTGACCAACGCAGTTACTGGGAAGGTCCACTTAACGACTGACACATGGACAAGTGCTTGTGGCCAGGGACGCTACATTTCCCTGACGGCACACTGGGTGAATGTCGTGGAGGCTGGGAGCGACTCGGACCCTGGGATGGCACAGGTGCTACCCACGCCGAGGATTGAGGGCCCTACCTCCATCAGGGTTTCCGCCAGCACCTACGTTATTGGCTCCTCCTCCTCCGTTTCCACCTCCGAATTCTCTGCGCGCAGCGCCACTCACCCATCAGCCGGTAGCTGGAAGCAGTGTAGCACTGCAGTGGGGAAGCGTCAACAGGCCGTGCTGAAGCTGATCTGCCTTGGGGACAAACAGCACACGGCCTCAGAGCTGTTGCAGGGGATTAGTCACCAGACCGAGCAGTGGCTCTCGCCACTCAACCTGCAACCAGGCATGGTTGTGTGTGATAATGGGCGTAACTTGGTGGCGGCTTTGGAGCTCGGCAAGCTCACACACGTACCATGCCTAGTGCATGTATTTAATTTAGTGGTTCAGCGATTTCTAAAAACCTACCCCAATTTGCATGATCTCTTGACGAAGGTGCGCCGCGTGTGTGCACATTTCCGTAAGTCATCTACAGCTTCAGCCGGCCTGTTGAAGCTGCAGCAGCGCTTACAATTGCCAGCTCACCGGCTGCTGTGTGACGTGAGCACGCACTGGAACTCCACCTTCCACATGTTGGCCCGGCTTTGTGAGCAGCAGAGGGCAGTAGTGGAGTACCAGCTGTTACACGGTCGTCGCCTCTCCGTTCAACTTCCTGTAATCAGAAGTGAGGAGTGGGAATGGATGTCAGACCTCTGTGAGGTTTTACGCAATTTTGAGGAATCGACACAGATGGTGAGCGGCGATAACGCTATTATCAGTGTAACCATCCCACTTCTGTGTCTACTGAAACGCTCGCTGCTCACAATTAAAACTGACGCTTTGCATGTGGAAGAGGTGGAAATGCGGGAGGAAGAGCTTACACAAGGTGATAGCCAGAGCACCCTCACTTCGTCTTCTCAGCGACAATTGGAGGAGGCGGAGGAGGAGGAGGAAGACACGGTTGCCTCCGCTACAGAGGGTAGCCATGGAACTTTAGTTCCATCTCTTCAGCGTGGGTGGGCAGAAGAGGAGGAAGAGGATGAGGAGATTGAGAGTCATCCTCCTGGTGAGGACAGCGAAATCTTGCCTGTTGGTACTCTGGCACACATGGCTGACTTTATGTTAGGCTGCCTTTCCCGTGACCCACGCGTTATACGCATTTTAGACAACACGGATTACTGGGTGTTCACCCTTCTGGACCCCCGCTACAAAGAGAATTTCTCATCTCTCATTCCTCCGGTGGAGAGGACAAGCAAAATGGTGCAATACCAGAAGGTTCTTGTCGAAAAATTGCTCCAAAATTTTCCATCTGACAACACTGGCGGCAGAGTACGTGCTACCTTGGCCAACCGAGAAGGGGAGAAAAGGGGAGCACACAGCAGTTCCGACAAAGGCAGGGCAACACTCTCCAAGGCGTGGGACACCTTCATGACACCCCGCCAGCACCCTCACCCTGATGCGCAGCCTAGTGTCACAAGGAGGGAAAAGTTTTGGAAGATGGTGAAGGAGTACGTAGCAGACCGTGTCAGCGTCCTCAAAGATCCCTCTGTGCCTTACAACTACTGGGTGTCCAAGCTGGACACGTGGTATGAACTGGCACTATACGCCTTGGAGGTGCTGGCCTGCCCTGCCGCCAGCGTTCTGTCTGAGCGGGTATTTAGTGCTGCTGGTGGCATCATAACAGATAAGCATATCCGCCTTTCCACCGAAAATGCTGATAGGTTGACACTTATAAAAATGAACAAGGCCTGGATTTCCCCTGACTTCTCCACTCCACTGGAGGAAAGCCCCGGGGGAACATAAACTCACTTTATATATGTTATTTACAATGATGGGAATACTCTGTATTCCCATTCACCCCTTCCACCCAAAAAACGGGTATATGGTTGACTCTCTTCCATATGCCCAGTGATATAATTTTTATATAGGGCCAGCTCACCAGCGGGCCCAGTGATATAATTTTTATATAGGGCCAGCTCACCAGCGGGCGCAGTTTGACAATTTTTGTATAGGTCAGCTCACCAGCGGGCCTTCTCATATAATGTTTTATTGGGTCAGCTCTCTAGCGGGCCCTCTCATATAATGTTTTATAGCGTCAGCTCACTAGCGGGCCTTCGCATAGAATGTTTAGGATGGTCAGCTCCGCAGCAGACCCTCACCCATAATGTTTTAGATGGTCGGCTCAGCGCACGTTTCCCTCTTAATCATGGCCCCAGTTCAGAAAAATCGAGGAAATTTTTGGGAGAATTTGCCTTTGCGCACGTTTCCCTCTTAATCATGGCCTCAGTTCAGAAAAATCAAGGAAATTTTTGGGAGAATTTGCCTCTGCGCACGTTTCCCTCTTAATCATGGCCTCAGTTCAGAAAAATCAAGGAAATTTTTGGGAGAATTTGCCTCTGCGCACGTTTCCCTCTTAATCATGGCCTCAGTTCAGAAAAATCGATGACATTTTTTGCAGAATTTGCAGATGATATACAAGTAAATATACAGCAAATACTGTTTGGTAACAATTTTTCGCCTAAAGTCGTTTTTATCTTCCTTTTTGTGTGTTTTACGGTCAGTCTGTAAAAATGGCGTACTACGGGCGAAACATCGTTCCCAGCAGCGATGTTGGAGTCCAAGATGCATCCAGACATCCTCCCTATGCTGTCCCTGAACCATTTCTGTGGTGTTTCCATCATTTTCTGCCCTTTTCCTATGGACCAGGCACCCTCCCCTCATCAGAGCAGGGGGTGCCTGGTGTAATGCTCGAGTCCTCCCATTGACTTCAATGGGGCTCGGGTGCTCGGCCGAGCACTCGAGCCTCCGGGGGCACTCGGTCAGAGCACCCGAACACCCGAGCATTGGGGTGCTCGCTCATCACTATTTATCACGCCTTAGTGCATAACCTCCTATGTGTTTAGAGTAGAAGCAGAGCCGGATTTGCCACAGGCATCTGCCTACAGGCTCACCCCACAGAGGGGCGCCTGTCATTGAAATACATTTTTTTTTTTTTTGTTTTTGTTTTTAATATTCACAGCGCTGTGCACAGTAACCCGCCGTCCTGCCCGTCGCATGGTATCACAGACCTGTAACTGCTGTTGCTCCCCCTCGTTGGCTCTAATGCAGAGCGCTGGGAGATGACATCATCTCCCAGTGCTCTTCATTCCTAAATAGAAGATCGCGCGGGAGCAACAAAAGCTACAGGTCTGTGCAGAAGGAGGCACAGACATCTCCTGTCGCTAGACCAGCAGGGAGGTAGGAAACGGATACGGGGTGCAAAGTGAAGATGATGGAGGCAATGTGGAACTGATGGCAATGTGAGGGCAAGTTGGAGCTGATGGGGGCAGTGTGGAAATTATGGGGGCAATGTTAGGGCAAGTTGGAGCTGATGGGGCAAGTTGGAGCTGATTGGAGCAATGTGAGGGCAATATGGAGTTGATGGTGGGTAAGTTGGAGCTGATGGGGGCAATGTGAAGGTGATGGAGGCAATGTGCAGCTGATGGCAATGTGAGGGCAAGTTGGAGCTGATGGGGCAATGTGAGGGCAAGTTGGAGCTAATGGGACATGGGAGCAATGTGAGGGCAATATGGAGTTGATGGGGATAAGTTGGAGCTGATGTGGGCAATATGGAGCTGATGGGGGGCAATATGAGGGCAATATGGATATTGGGGATAATGTGGAGATTTGGAGCATTGTGGGGATGGCCAATTGGGGGGGGGTGCTTCAGATTTCTGTGCCTACAGGCTCCTGAGATGTAAATCCGACCCTGATTAGAAGGACTTTCACCTCCTATCTCCCATAATCCAGTGCTTTGGATACCTCTCTGGCATTCAAAGGGTTAACCACATCCATCCCTCTTCCTCCCCTTAATTGGGCAATTGCTCCTTCCCTTGACAAATCTTTGACACTGATGTTTATCTGTAAGTATGTTGCTTCATAAATAAAATTGTAACCCTCTACCTGCCACAGGGGTGTACAATGCATTGCATATCCCGCTGACATTCCCCCCAAAAATCTGAGTCGTTTTGGAGCAAGCCAACTGCATCATGGGGATACATAACATTTCCCAAGTTTCCATGAATTTAAATAAGGCTTTTTTGGAGAGGTCTCCAATGCACTGAAATCACTGTAGCATTCAAGGGGTTAAAAGCCCAAAGTAAATCAATAGGATTTTTTATTTGCACGTGTTGTGCAGTTGCTCTGCCTCAGAATTGCTCCAGTTATCTCTAAACATTAGATTCACTCACGGTAATTCTTCAGAGGCATCTGGCTATCAAATCTTTCATCACGCTAATTTAGTTGAGGTACTATGCAAACCTAACCCTTTGATAACCAGAGGGATTTGCAACACATTAACCCCTTCAGTGTCAGAGGCTCGGGCCATTTTCTGAACCCTGCAGGCCAGACACTTTTTCAACATTTTTGCTATCCTTCCATTTAGGCTTGATTTCCTCTGGGGATTTTTAGTTACATATGGAAAACTATATATTGTTTTTTTCAGAACGAATTGAGCTTTCTTGTGATACCTTACATGAAGAGAATTTTACATCGTGCAAAAAGCTATGATGTCATAATGACAAAAAAAGTGAAAATTTACTCATTTTGCTAAAATCACATACTATGTATCAAAAACATTTACCTTGATTGAAAAAGTTTCAATTATTTGAAAAAGCCTTGAGTCCTCTGAGTAAAAAAATACCAAATTTGTATAGTTTTACCTACGTCCATGGCTAGCGTAGAGCCCTAATCACCAGCAGCGCAAAATGACATTTTCAACTTTATAAACTAATATGCGCATTCTAGGGTTTTTGTGGTAAAACTACCCTAAAACAGTGGAATAACTATATAAAACTATATATTTCTGGAAAGTAGACAACCTGCTGCATCTAATGAGGGGTGATTTTCCTTGTTATCCCAAGCCTGGTGTGCACAAATGCCTCCAGAAGGCATTTTCTTACATTTCTGCCCCTTCAAATGAACTAAAATGTGTGAAAACCATGGCATATCCAACTGTATTCATTAGCTAGTGCTCTTAGGAGAAAAATAACACCCCATTGGTATGAGTTCACCTACCTCAGGGGGCGCTACAAGTACAAAACTACACCTATTGCAACCTCTAATTTTTCTAACATTTTCTCAAACATTACCTGTCTGTACAAAAATGGTTATAACAAATACAGAAGTGAAGAAAGGGTACACAAACCATACCATTTTGAAAAGAAGACACCCTGCCGCATCTAATGATGGGTGACTTGCCTTGTTACCCCAAGCCTGGAGTGCACAAATGTCTCCAGAAGGTGGCGCTAATGAAAAAAAAAGGCATTTTCTTACATTTCTGCCCCTTCAAATGTACTGAAATGTGTGCAAACCATGGTATTTCCAACTGTATTCATTAGCTAGTGCTCTTAGGAGAAAAATGACACCCCATTGGTATGAGTTTAACTACCTCAGGGGGCGCTAGAAGTGCAAAACGACACCCACTACAACTTCAAATTTTTCTAACATTTTCTCAAACATTACTTGTCTGTACACAAATGGTTACAGCAACTACAGAAGTGAAGAAAGGGTACACAAACCATACCATTTTGAAAAGAAGACACCCTGCCGCATCTAATGATGGGTGACTTGCCTTGTTACCCCAAGCCTGGAGTGCACAAATGCCTCCAGAAGGTGGCGCTAATGAAAAAAAGGCATTTTCTTACATTTCTGCCCCTTCAAATGTACTGAAATGTGTGCAAACCATGGTATTTCCAACTGTATTCATTAGCTAGTGCTCTTAGGAGAAAAATGACACCCCATTGGTATGAGTTTATCTACCTCAGGGGGCGCTAGAAGTGCAAAATGACACCTACTACAACTTCACATTTTTCTAACATTTTCTCAAACATTACTTGTCTGTACACAAATGGTTATAACAACTACAGAAGTGAAGAAAGGGTACACAAACCATACCATTTTGAAAAGAAGACACCCTGCCGCATCTAATGATGGGTGACTTGCCTTGTTACCCCAAGCCTGGAGTGCACAAATGCCTCCAGAAGTGGCGCTAATGAAAAAAAAAAGGCATTTTCTTACATTTCTGCCCCTTCAAATGTACTGAAATGTGTGCAAACCATGGTATTTCCAACTGTATTCATTAGCTAGTGCTCTTAGGAGAAAAATGACACCCCACTGGAATGAGTCGACCTACCTTAGGGGTGCCAGAAGCACATAACTACACCTACCTGTTTGCTTCTTCGAAAATGGCTGCTTGTACTAAAATGTCCATAACTGTTAGAGACATGAAGGAAAGGTATAAAAGGTATACCATTTTGGAAAGTAGACATTCTCCCACATCAAATGAGGGGTCACTTGCCTTTCTACCCCCTGGGCTGAAGTGCACAAATATTTCCAAAAGGTGGCGCTATGGGAATAAATACAGGTTTTTTTACATTTCTACCACTTCAAAGATACTAAAATCTTTGAAAACCATAACATTTCCTGCTGTATTCAGTACTTGCTACCATCATGAGAAAAATGGTAGCCCATTTGTGTGGGTTAACATACAATATGTGGGTGCTAGGAACACGAACGTAAACCTGACACTTTTGTTTTTTAAATTATCTGCTTGCACTAAAATGGTTATAACCATAATAGATATGCAGGAAAGGTAGAGAAACAATGCCATTTTGAAAAGAAAACAACCTGCCGCATCTAATGAGGGGTCACTTGCCTTCTTACCCAAAGGCTGGTATGCACAAATGCTTCCAGGAGGTGGCGCTAATGAAAAAAAATGCTTTTTTTTACATTTCTGCCCCTTTAAATGTATGGAGCTCTGTGAAAACCGTGGAATTTTCAACTGCATTTGTTTGCTAGTGCTCTTAGGAGTCAAACGACACCCCATTGATATGAGTTGAACTACCTTAGGGGGTGCTAGAAGTAGAAAACTACACCTACTACAACCTCTGATGTTTCTAACATTTTCTCAAACCTGACTTGCCTGTATAAAAATGGCTATAACACCTTCAGAATTGAAGAAAAGGTAGATAAACCATACCATTTTGGAAAGAAGACAACCTGCCGCATCTAATGAGGGGTCACTTGCCTTTGTACCCCTAAGTTATTTGGAACAACTATTTCCAGAATGTGGTGCTACAGGAAAGAAAAACAAACATTTGTTTTACACATCAGTCACTTCAAAGATACTAAAATGGTTCAATGGCGTGGGATTTCCTAGGAGGACTTCTTGCCAGCCAAAAAAAAATGGTACCCCACTGCTCTGGGTTCACATACCAATTTAAGCTACAAGAGCGTAGCTACCAGTGAAACAGAAATGGGAAAGCAAACAGTGTATGTGTGATTTTATGGCTAACAGATGAAAGAAGCTAGGACGTCAGCCGGTGTATGTGCGGACCTGTGACTACAAGTCTAACAAAATGTGTGAGAGGGTGAGGGATTAGGCAGTGTGTGTGGGTATGAGCAGAGGAGCAAGGATGGTGGTGATGGTGGGGCAGTGTCTGATAGTGTGTATGGGAGATCTCTGACTACCATTGTGCACTGTATGTCCCCTCATACAAAGCACTGCGTTGGACCCCCTTCCTGTTGCACATGCATTTTTTTGGGCTTTTTCCCCCAATATTTTTGTGTAGACCTCGTTGGGGGCATCAGAACCCATACAATGAGGTCTAAATAAAAAATAAAGGGGGAAAAAATCCTTTATGTGCCACAGGGGTGTCCAGCACACAAAGGGTTAAATTTTTTTTATCGTTACTTTGTATTCAGATGGCCACCAAACAAGCTCTGATCACAAAGTAATGATAAAAAGTCCTGTGTGTACCACAGGAAGGGGGTCTGCATTGAACCCCCCCTCCCAGTGGCACACACATGGTTAATTTTTGATTTAATTTTTTTTTATTATATACCTCATTGAGGGGCATCAGGACCCCCTGATCCCTCCCCAATGAGGTCTTAGTAAAAAAAATATATATGCCCACAAACAGAGTGACCCTGTGAGTGCCACAGGGGTCTGCAGCGCATTGCAAAGCAATGCACTGGATCCTTGTGGCACTCAGAGGGTTAATTTTTTTTATCATTACTTGGTAATCAGAGCTTGTTGGGGGGCCATCAGGACCAATCATGATGGCCCCCCAACAATCTCTGATAACGAAGTAATGATAAATGCCCTGTGTGTGCCGCAGAAGGGGGGCTGCATTGGCATTGGATCCCCCCTGATCCCCCCATTGAGGTCTTTCAAAACCCCCCCCCCCAAAGAAATGACCCTGTGAGTGCTACAAGGGTCTCCAGCACATTGCAAAGCAATGTGCTGGGGACCCCTGCGGCACTCACAGGGCTACTTAGCGTTTTTTATTTTTTTTTATTTTATTTTTTAATTACTCAGACCTCGTGGGGGACATCAGGACCCCTCCTGGTGTCCCCCCAGTTATTGATCTCCCAGCCATCGGCTGGGAGATCAATAAGGCGATTTGCAGGAGAGCAAAAGCTCTCCTGCCTTTCACTCCTACCACCAGTAGGAGTGAATGGGACCGGGGAAACTTCCCCAACGTCATCAGTGACATGTCACTGATGACGTTGGGAGGCTTCCCCTGGTCCCGCCCACTCCTACCCGGAAGTTCGGGTAGGAGAGACGGAAGAGGAGAAGCTGCGCTTCTGCTGCGCTTCTCCTCTTCTTTTATTGATCTCCCAGCGCGATCGGCTGGGAGATCAATAACAGGGGGGACATGAGGAGTGATCCTCATGTCCCCCCACGATTGCCCAGCTTTTTTTTTTTTTTAAATGCGGCCACTGCATGCCGGTTATACCGGCTCATGCAGTGACCGCATTTTAGTGGGTACATTGTACGAGCTTGGCACAGCGGGTACAGCTGTCCAAACTCGTACAATGTACCCACCTGGCACTCAAAGGGTTAATTTACAATGCGCTGTTCACCTCTCTTGTCAATAAAGCAGTGACCCAACTAGAACCGACTGGGCCCTGGATTGAAGTCTGAGGCTGGGCCCAGAAAAGGGCTACTAACTTTTGGCCTGGGGGGCAAATAAAATTAACTGACCCTCTTCTACTGTCACTCTAATCCACTGTCCTATACCACACCTTTTTTGTAAATTTTAAAAAATGGCACTATTGACATGATGCAAGGCAAGTAATATCACAGAGCTTACATTCAAGATGGTACACTAATTATACCACAGAACTTACAACTGAAATGAAACTACAATTGTGATACCATCGAGCTTACAATTGAAATGGAGCACACAGAGCTTGCAGTTGAAATAAAGCTACACTAGTAATATCACTGAGCTTATTGGAATATAGCTACACTACTGATACCGTAGGGCTTTCAGTTGAAATGGAGCACACAGTGCTTACAATTGGAATTAAGCTACACTAGTGATACCATAGATCTTAGAATTGGAATGTAGCACATGAAGCTTACAATTGAAATGGAGCAACTCTAGTAATATCACTGAGCTTACAGTTGGAATATAGCTACACAAATGATACCACTGATCTTAAAGGGATAGTAATGTTTCACAAAAACAGCAGCTACAATTAATCTTCAAAGTATTTGAGCCATAGAATGTGTTATCTCAATACTGTCAGAGTTGTAGTTCAAGAGTAATTGAATGATAAAGTATCCCCCTCCCGCCCCTTTGACCTGGTGTAACACTGCTCACCTCAGATGTGGAATCTGGTTGCTTGACTAGACAGATAACAGCAAGGGACAATCTTCTTACTGTGAGAACAATGAAAACCCTGCCCCCCTTGATAGGTTTTTTCAGCTTTTTCCCTTATCTTAATTGAAGATTGTCCCTCTCTGCAATCTACCTGGGCACCTCCCTGCTGCTCTGAGCTGAGCAGTGCTATTTCAGTAAAAGGGGCAGGAGGGGGATACTTTATCATTCAATTACACTTGAACTACAACTTTGACACAATTGAAATAACACTCTCCAAGGACCAAATACTATGATTATTAATTAGAGCTGATTTTATTATGAAACATTACTATCCCTTTAAAATTGGAATATAGCTAAACTAGTAATACCACAGAGCTTTCAGATGGATGATAGCTACCAATGGGTAGTCACAGAATTCTAAGCCCTCTGGTATCACTATTGTAACTATATTTCAACTGGGGCAAGAGAGAGAAGAGAAGACAAAAGGAAAAGGTGGAAGTAGGGTTGCCACCTTTTCTTAAAAAAAATACCGGCCATGGCATTGTCTCCATAGACTTAACATTGGACAGAAGCCAATTTTTTACCGGCCTGCCGGTAAAATACCGGCTGGGTGGTAACCCTAGGTGGAAGAGAAAGTTGAAAAGGGGCAAGGAAGGGCAAAGAGGAGAAGAAAGGAAAGGGCAAAATGGTGAGAGAAAGACAAGGCGAGGAATACAGGCAAGGGGGAGGAGTGGGAAAGAGAATGACAGTGGAGGGAGAGGAATGCGCTAGATGGGTAATAGCATGGAAAGACATAAGAGTTAGATAATATAGGGGTTAAGAGTGCAATGGGGGACAGAGAGGGAGGGAGAGGCAAGAGGGAAGATGCCATCACACCGTTCAATGACTGTTTGCATGCCAGAGTATGGTCCAATGGCTGGACACTTTTCTGTCACTGAAAGGGTTAAAGGGATAGTAATGTTTCATAATAAGAGCAGCTCTAATTAATCATCATAGTATTTGGACTTTGGAGAGTGTTATTTCAATTCTGTCAGAGTTGTAGTTCAAGAGTAATTCAATGACAAAGTATCCCCCTCCCGCCCCTTTTACTGATGTCACACTGTTCAGCCAGATCAGAAGGGAGGTGCCCAGGTAGATTGCAGAGAGGGACAATCTTCAATTAAGATAAGGGAAAAAACCTGAAAAACTTGTCAAGGGGGGCAGGGCCTTCATTGTTCCCATAGGAAGAAGATTGTCCCCTGCTGTTATCTGTCTGTTCTTACAACCAGATTCCACGTGAGAAGAGATGACTTACACTAGGTAAAAGGGGCGGGAGGGGAATCTTTGCTTGTGAATATCTCTCAAACCATAAAGGTTTGAGAGATAAGACTTATATCGTTCTTAATGTTTTTTTAATGCCTACAAAATAAAATAAAGATAAAACGAAGTATTACTATCCCTTTAAGGAACAATATTTTCAGTTAGGTTGCAGCTATTTTCTCTAGCCCTCATATTAAACCTTTGAATGCCATTGCCTTGTGCCACGCATTGCTGTGCTATGTATTGTTCAACTCTCTGACAGGCCGATGGTTAAACACACATCCTGTTAGCACCAATGCCCAGACATATTTACCAATGTATGCAGAGCTGGTATCTTCTCTCCCCATGTGTGCTGTGTGTGCTCAGAGGCAGTCACATCTTCCACACGGCTTCTGGTTCCTGTACAAGGGGATCAGTATGCCACAGAACACACACACAGAACACACATGGGAAGCAAAGAAACTAGCTTAGCACACATCTGGATAAATAAGTCAGATTTGTTGGCAAAATGATATCTGCTTACCCATTTCACTGCCAGAGAGGTGTGCAATGTATTGCACAAATGATTAATGGGGAAGATAGAGAAAGGAGCTGTATACTCATTGTGTGTAAGGTTAACCCTCAGAGTATAAGATTGACAACTTGGTGCTGTGGACATGCCCTCTTCCAAAAGCAAAATTTGCCACCTTGTCCTGAGGCACTGTATTCACACTGTGCCCTGTTACACACAACCCTGTGTTTGTGACGCCTCGGCCTCCCCAAGCCTTCGTTATTGTCTGTCTATGTCACACACTCAAAGGATGGCCCTAGTGATGAGTATCCATATATAAATATGTACTAGTATGAAAGCTCGTATACATGGTCTAAAATGCTACCCAGCGTCCTTCGCTGCTGTCCTGGAGCCAGGAGCAGAAACAGGAGATGAGCCATCCGGAGCTCTCCGCTCCGGATCAGCGTGTTCGGCCAGTCTCTACTGCGCATGACTGCATCTTTCCAGCAGTCTGTACTGCGCATGTGCGGTTATGCACACAGGGAGCTTCCCAGGCTAGCGATTTATATATATATAGAAGTGTTGGGCTGGCCTGTGCACGCACACATCCCCCTGATATACAGCAACAATTATGAAATGGAGAGAGGAAGCGGCCCTCAGGCCCAGACTTATGACTGGCACAAGGACCCCTAGGTCAACCCATCCCAGGCCGTTCCACACTCACATGGTCTCGAGCAAATCAGAATAATGTGAACTTTCATAGACCTTTTTTGAAGTCTACATGCAAGTTTGACCCAAGGTACAGTTCTCCACCAGAGGATCTCGGAAGATTTCCACTTTACAGGGGAAAGACAAAAAGAAATAATGATTTGAAACACCAAGCATCATTCATGTACCATATGTTGGCAATTAACCTTTTTAGTGCCAGAATAGTTTCCAGCATATTGCTTTCCAATGTGTTCGGCACATTCTTCTATTCAAAGTGTTAATAAAGAAAAGGGAACGGGTTCACCAATATTATTCTTATCTTACAGGTTCCCTTGGATACCAAGACCCATCACAACTGCCCAGTTGACAAAAGGGTTAAAGTAACAGTCAAAAATTGCCTACACATATTTTTTTTTTCAACCTTTTTTTTAAATACACTTTTTTTATCCATGACAGATAGCTGTCTGAATTTTGATTCCAGAGACCTTTCTGTGTAGAAGTGCAACAATGTAAATAAGATACAATGAAAAAAGAAAGTATAACAATGTAGAAAATCCTGACACTACAGCATACAGAGCACACACACACTATCAAATGGAGACTACAATAGTGTATAAATATATTTGCTTTCACAGTACCTGATAGAAAGCTCCCTGACACCACAGATTCAGGGAATGCCAGTGACATAAAAATGTAAACAAATATAGATGAAGATGCAAAGAAAAGTGATAATAAAAATAATCAGAAGGATAGTCAATTTTACTTTACATATAATGCACTTGCAGAATAGGTAAAGTCAAAAAGGAGGGTTACTGTCTCTTTAAGTATAATCTGATATTAATAGTTGCTTGATTTGGTTTTGCCTATAACCCCATTCCTTACAACAAACCGGACAGTGGGCTTCCAGCTGCTCTGGCAACAAAGGAGTTAACGTCTTCCTGTTGAGATTTTGATATTCCAGATCAGTAGCAGGGCAGGGAAGGTTCTTCAGTGCAGAGAAACAGGAGAGAGAAAATAATCATCCTTTTCTATTTTTAATCCTCTGCCAATGTAAAATTTGCTGAATAATTCAACGCATCCGCTCGCGAACCTAAAAATAGGCAGGCGAGAGTTTTGCGGAGGAGAAGGAGAAGAAAGCTCAAGAGACAGCTCGGTAATCATCAATGCTTCTGCCTCTTAAAGGAATAGTAATGTTTCAAAATAACAGCACCGCCAATTAATCTTCTTAGTATTTGGGCCATGGAGAGTGTTATTTCAATACTGTCAGAGTTGTAATTCAAGAGTAATTGACTGATAAAATATCCTCCTCCTGCCCCTTTTACTGATGTAACACTGCTCACCTCAGAACAGAAAGGTGGTGTCCAGATGGCTTGCAGAGAGTGACAATCTTCAATTAGCATAAGGGAAAAACCTGAAATACCTGTCAAGGAGGGCAATGTTTTCCTTATGCTCACAGTAAGAAGATTGTCCCTTGCTGTGATCTGTCTGGTCCCAGGACCAGATTCCACATCTGGGGGGAGGTGGTTTACACTAGGTAAAAAGAGGCGGGAGGGGAAAACTTTATCATTCATTTACTCTTGAGCTGCAACTCTGACAGTACTGAAATAATTCTCCATGGCCCAAATACTATGAAGGTTAATTGGAGCTAATTTTGAAATATTATTATCCCTTTAAAGTGGACCTACCACCTTAAGTGATTTTGAATTACTTTTAACCCATTTCATGCTAGGGTGGTATCCAACATATCGTTGAATACCTCTCTGGCGCTCAAAGGGTTAAAGAGAATTTAAAATTGCCTATATGTTGAGCTAGCCATTTGTAATATAAATAGTTCTGAGAAATGAACCTGCATATATTTGTGGCACGTTATGCAAATTAGTTTCTGTTTTGTGCCAGTGTTGCCACACTCCGTACAATGAATGAATCTAGATGACATAATGTCTAAGTTTGGCCTCCAACAAATCTAATTAGCATGCTGGGCAGCTAATTAGCATAAACTGCCAAACTGTGCCGAGCCCTTAACCCTCTGAGTGCCAAAAGGGGTATGCAACACATTGCTTTGCAATGCGTTGCACACTCCTCTGGCACTCAAAGGGTTAAGCTAAAACTAATTTACTAAAAAAATGCATTGAGTTATCTGTTGCATCCGAAGGGTTAACCACTGTAGCAGATCAACATCTAGCATTTAAAGGGATAGTAATACTTTGTTTTATCTTTATCTTATTTTGTAGGCATTAAAAAACATGAAGAACGATATAAGTCTTATCTCTCAAACCTTTATGGTTTGAGAGATATTCTCAGGCAAAGTTTCCCCTCCCGCCCCTTTTACCTAGTGTAAGCCATCTCTTCTCAGATGTGGAATCCAGTCCATAGACCAGACAGATAACAGAAGGAGACAATCTTCTTCCTATGAGAACAATGAAAGCCCTGCCCCCCTTGACAAGTTTTTCAGGTTTTTCCCTTATCTTAACTGAAGATTGTCCCTCTCTGCAGTCTACCTGGGCACCTCCCTTCTGCTCTGGCTGAACAGTGTTACATCAGTAAAAGGGGCGGGAGGGGGATACTTTATCATTGAATTACTCTTGAACTACAACTCTGACAGAATTGAAATAACACTCTCCAAAGTCCAAATACTATGATGACTATTTTGAGCTGCTTTTATTATGAAACATTACTATCCCTTTAAGCTGTTAACTGCTGTAGCAAACAAGTGACCTCTCTTGATACCTAGAAGCTGCAAATCACGCCAATATATTTATTTTGATATTGTCTGGTGGCAGTTCTCCCTGGCAAGTGTCTTGCAAACCTCTGAAACCCATGTGTTTTTCTGGCCTCCTCACCCCTCAGTCTCTTATTGAATTTTCCCTTACTGTGCTTTGTGCAGGGATCAAGTCAATAAATTTGATTATCTTATGTCTGGACAAAGCAATGATGTTATTTTACTGTCTCTGTTCTTCTATGGCTTTTGTTTTGTCTTTTTTTTTTTCTTTCAGTCATCTCTCCCCTCCTTTTGGTAATGTTCCCCTTTCTGTATCTATCCTACCCCTCCCTATGTGTGTGTATCTTTTCTTCACCACACTCTTGGGATCCCCCAAGCTAACTGTGTCTGCCAATATGTTTCTATATTTAGTTGCTCTCTCAGGATGAAGAACCCTGCACTTCTATTTATAATTCTGACAAATCGATAGTTTTTGGAGGTTTTTAATTATTTTTTTTGTGGGGGTTGTGACCTTTTACTGTACTCAGAGTTAACCCATGCCATTCTAGCAGAGCCAGCAATGCATTATGAAATGATTAACAATCTGTTTGAGTAAATGTATGCATGTAGCTTTATTTACATAGTCCTGGAAAGCAGATCCTAGGGGCAAAGGCACACAAAGCATATAAAAGATTGTGATAAAAAAAACCCTGATGGACATACTCAGGAAGCTAAAGAGGAGCAACTCTGGAAAGACATCAGCCTTAGGGGCTTTCTCAGGAAGAAAAAAAAGAGCAATTGTGGAGCCCTAGGCTCTAGTTAAATGTTTAAAAAAAATATAAAGAAGACTCGGAGCTAAACTTTAATAGAAGAATTACTATCCCTTTAACTCTTTGAGTAACATAGTAACATAGTAGATGAGGCTGATTTCATTTAGCCCAGCCCGTGCCAAAAACACCAACTGTTGATCCAAAGGAAGGCAAGAAAGCCCTCTGGAGCAATTTCCAATCTAGCCCCAAGTGGAGAAAAAAATAATGTATTCCTTCCTGACTCCAACTGGTAGTCAAATAGTTCCCCGGATTAATATCCTAGCTGCTTTGAAGCCATCTGTCATAATTTTCAATATTGTTCTGTGCTAGATAGGCATCCATTGCTTTTTTGAATGCAGTTGCATTATCTGCAAGCACAACATCCAGAGACAAAGAATTCCATAGCCTTACCGCCCTTACTGTAAAGAATGCCTGCCTTTGTTTTAGTCCAAACTGCCTTTCCTCTAGTCTTAATGGATGACCTCTTGTTCTTAGCTCAGCCCTTTGCGTAAATAATTCATTGGATAGTTCTTTGTATTGACCTTGAATGTATTTGTAAATGGTAATCATATTACCCCTCAGACATCTCTTCTCAAATGTAAACAAACCCAGATTGGCTAGTCTCTCTTTATAACTCAGTTCCTTCAATCCCCTTACCAGTTTTGTTGCATGTCTCTGCACCTTTTCCAGTTCAGTAATATCTTTTTTTTTTTAATAACAGGCACCCAAAATTGTACTCTATATTCCAGATGAGGCCTAACCAAGCATTTATACAGAGGTAGGATAATATTAGCATCCCTTGCTTCTACACCTCTTTTTATGCAGGCTAGTACCCTATTTGCTCTTGCAGCAGCTGAGTGACTCTGCACACTGCTATGAGGTCTATCTTATATCAGTACTCCTAAATATTTCTCTAATGAGGATTCTCCAAGTTGTTTCCCATTTAGAGTATATGTTGCAAGTTTGTTTCTACAGCCCAAATGCATAACCTTACATTTATCTACATTAAATGATATCTGCCACTTTTCCGCACATTCACTTAGTTTATCTAAATCCTTCAGCTGAGAAAAAACATCCAGCTCTGTATGTATTTCCTTACATAGCTTAGTGTCATCAGCAAAGATTGAGATGCTACTTTCAATTTCCTCTTCTAGTCTAGATCATTAATAAACACATTAAAAGCCATTGGTCCCAGGACTGAACCCTGTGGCACCCCACTTATAACCTTAGACCAATTTGAAAAAGTTCCATTTACAACATCTCTCTGCCATCTATCATTTAACCAGTTCTCAATCCAAATACAGATAACACGCCCAAACCGAAGCCTTTTAATTTATGCAGTAACCTGTTGTTAGGCACTGTGTCAAAGGCTTTTGCAAAATCCAAGTATACTACATCAACAGCAATTCCCCTGTCCAAATTACTACTTACTCTTTCATAAAATGTAAATAAATTAGTCTGACATGATCTACAGGTATGTGTTTCACAGTGTGTGTATGTATGTATGTGTGTCACAGTGTGTGTGTGTGTGTGTGTGTGCGTGTGTGTGTGGACCATGTTTTTTTTTGGTTGAGGAGGAAGTTGAGGGAGGGCAAACTCCTTCCAGAGATTTTAACAGGAGTGGCCAGGGGCCTTCGGCTCCATTTAAATCAATATATAAATATTTATTTATCCACTACATTGCAGTTGGTCTGCCACTGGCATTTCCAGTCACTCTCCTCTCTGTGGCCAGGGGCCTTCTGTCCCTGGCCACTGCTGTCAAAATCATGCCCCCTGTATCTCTAGCACTTGCAGTGTGGAAGAGATTTCTATATCTCCTCCTTACTGCCGCCCGTGGGTGTGTGTGTGTCTTCTAAGGAGACCTAAATTATGTAATGAGGCATTCTCTTCTATGTGTATGTCTCCTGAGGAGACATACATTATATAATGAGGCTTTCTCTTTTATATATATAGATATACAAACACACTCATAACACACAATGTTTTAAAAAATTATTTCACATTGAAAAAGACTTGCGAGCGCATGCATTTTTCAAATTTGATGTAAACATAAATTAATGCTATCACCTAAGCACAAATGGGATTATATACACTTAAAAACTGTATTATTAATGCTAGCATCTGTAAGAACTCTGCATTTGTTTTCTGAGGCCTAAAATCTACTCATACAGCAATCCTGAGGTGATTTCAGGACTGAAAAATGGGCTCAAATAAATAGTGACAAAATTAATAAAATGCTTTTTTGAACTGAACAATTTACACATGCATTAAAAACAAGTTTAGGTTTCTATTCTAGGTTCTGACAAATGAATAATTAATTTTTACATATTCTAACTGCAAGTATATGAAATTTAAGTTTTTTAATTTTAGATGTTAATGTTACTATAACTAAGAGTCCATGCAGCAGTGTTTCAGTAGTGCACTCTTGGATATATTTGTTTTAAAACCTCTGATTTTACAGAACAATTTATGTTCATTTAAATTACAGAGGGATATCCAACCTATAGCAACATGAAATTAGGCAGCGGATAAAGGGCTGGATTCTATTGCCGGGTCTAATTTTATCACTGCTTTTATCTCCAAGTTTCCCCATAGACTTCATTAGGAAAATGTTTGATAAAACGGGTGTTAACATTTATCACCTGCAATAGAATGTAGCCCAAGATCTAACTGGCTCAGACTTATTTTATTCTTAGAATAGTCATATATCTATCCCAACAGTTCTTAAATCCATTTACTGTGTTAGCATGAACCACTTCCGCTGGGTGTCTATTCCATTCATTGATCACGTGTTTCGTAAAGTAGACTTTTCTTACAGTAACTCTTATTTTTGTATCTTCCAATGCTCTCTTGTTCTAGTATTCCTTTTATTGGGAGAAATGGATCCCTTCTGAACTTTATTAAATTCCTTAATATATTTGAAGGTTTCAATCAAATCACTGATCACCCTTCTATCCTCCAATCTATTCTCCAGGCCTATTATATTTAATAACTTTATTAGCGGTATTACTGATGAGCTATATGAGAAGATGTACCTATTTTCAGATGATACAAAGATCTGCAACAGGGCTGACATTCCTGGAGGAGTAAATCAAATGAGAAGTTAATCAAAAAAGTTAGTGCAATGTAAAAACATATGGGAATTTAAATTTAATGTCACAAAATGCAAAATAATGCATATTCTGGAGTTTTCCTTGATATATTTTACTTAATTTAGGATACTGTACCAGTGTTAGTCCAGTGGTATATTTAGTTTTTTTATCCTATGCACCATTTTGGTGGCCCTTATTTGAATAGTCTCTAATTTATTGATGTCCTTTTGGAGAAATGGTCTCCAGAACTGTGCACCATACTCTAGGCGAGGTCCAACAATTGATCTATAAAGTGACATTATGACCTCTCTTTTTCTGTTGTTAAAGTGATAGTAATGTCTACATTACAGTTGTGCTCCAAGTCTTCTTTAAGCTTTTTATAGTGGTATATGTTTAAGTACTTACGGTTCTGTAGTTCAAAATATATTTAAGCTGAAAAGATCCTCCTCCTGCCCCTTCTGGCCATGTCACCGATCCTCTCTGTCTGGTTTGGATGGAGAACAGAGAGGAACAATCTTCAGTAAGCAAAAGAGGGGCAGGGTTTTCCTTATACTTACTGACTGAAGATTGTCCCTCGCTACATCAGTCCGTCCCATGACCGAATTCCACATCTAAGGGGAGATGGCCAGAAGGGGTAGTAGGGGGATCCTTTCAGCTTGAATGTCTTTTGAACTACAGAACTGTAAGTACTTAAACATACCACTACATGTTATAAAAAGCTTAAAGAGGACTTGGAGCAGAACTTTAATATAGACATTATTATCCCTTTAAAGCCTCTTATTGTACTCCCTAGTTCCATGTCGGCTTTTCCTATGGCTTTGCTGCATTGCTTGCCTACATTTAAATAAGCATGACTACTCCCAAGTCCATTTCATCTACTTTCCAAGTATCATAATGTCTATGTTCTATCTTTGGGTTTTTGTGTCCTATATGCACTATTTTGCATTTTGTGACATTAAATTTAATTTCTCATACTTTCTTACATTGCACTAACTTTTTTGATTAATTTGATTTACTCCTCCAGGAATTTCAACCTTTTTGAAGATCTTTGTGTCAGCTGAAAAAAGGTACATCTTCTCATATAGCTCATCAGTAATATCACTAATAAAGTTATTAAATAGAATAGGCCTCAGCACTTATTCGTGAGGTACTCTACCAGTAAACCGATATATAGTCTGTGCAATATATATTCTAGAGGAAGAACAAAAAAAGAAAAAGGGGTGTGTGTGTGAAGGGGGGAGAGCATACACTGAACTGGTAATAAAAGGAACTGCTAGACTATATAATGTCCAAGATAATAACAGTCATATGATCAAATATAAAAAATGGCCAACTTGAAAATGAAGAATGATAGAAGCAAAAAGCATCAGTCTCAAATAGAATCTTTATACTGTACTTATCATTCCTCCATCCCTTGTTTTGCTTTGAATAATTGGCATTGTGTAACAGTGAAGATCTTGTAATCAAATTCAGCATTCAGAAGGAGTAGCAGAAGAAACAAATCAAAGAACTATAAAACATATCTAAATCTAGTATTTATTGAAGAAACTAAAATATAAACAAGACAATAACACACTCACATAATACTAGAATGGCATCTGGCATCTCAGGGTCCCATGCCCCTTTTCAAACCATGTACCATATCCTCCTTGATCTGTTCCAAGAAACCTAGATGCACATCTATTCAAGATTTTCTCAAGGGTCCCATGCCACCTTGATGGGCCGATCCTGTCCCACTCTCTCCGTGAGGTTCCCCTGAACAGCATTTCAGAGTATGTGGAGGAGTTAAGGACTGCTGTGGCCATAATGGATCAGAACATCTGGCGTGGGATGGCATCATTGAAGGTCTTTAATGGACATGGAACCAGGTTTGTTTGAATAGTTCAAGGAGGACACGGCTTGTGGTTTGAAAGGCGATATGGCACCCTGAGATGCCAGATACCATTCTGTATTATTTGAGTGTTTTCTTGGCTTGCTTACATTTTAGATTTTTCTATAGATCCTACAATTAGATATTTTCATCATTCTTTGATTTGTTTCCTCTGTTATACCCTCAGAGCCCTGGATTTGACTAAAAGTACTCTACTAGTAACCCAGTCTTCCTCTGAAACTATTCCACTGACTATGACCCTCGGCCTTCGATCCTTTAGCCAATATTTTTTCTAGTTAACTAACTTAGAATCCAGTCCCAAGCAATGCAGCTTGTGGATTAGATTTTTATATGGAGAAAGCTTTAAGCTACATCTACCAACCGACCCAGTTCTATGATTTTAGTTGCAAAGTCAAAAATGTTTATAAGATTTTTTTGACAAGACCTTCCACACTGACAATGATCTTGCAAACCTGAAAAGTACAGTTAAGCAACAATTCTTTCATTTAAATGGTTCCCATTAAAGTTATACACAATCGATGTTAGACTCACAGGCTTGTAGTTGATGGAGACTTTGCTATGCTTTGGACAACCCTCTGTCACTTAAAGCAAATTGTTTTGCAATGTGTTGGACTCCCCTCTGGTACTTAAAAGGTTGATTTGAGATAACTTTGTGTCATTTGGGCTTAGCACTGAGCTTGGTGTATCAGTACATGATCTGCTGCATCCCTACCTTCCTTATCACAGAAATTGTTACAGATAGCTCATATATCCATCTCTCAAAGCCTCATTTATTCTTTGCAAAATCATTGTGAAACTGCAGGTGTGAGTCAGTTCACTCCATACTGACTGCAGGCGTGAGTCAGTTCTCTCCATACTGACTGCAGGCTTGAGTCAGTTTGCTATTACGTTGGATCAAGATCCTGAGTTCCGGTTCCTGCTCCTGGTGTCACGGTTTATTATGACTCTCAGACACAAGTTTTAGGTAAAAAAAATCAATTTTATTGAAATAATAAATGATAACTTAGGATGGCAATAACATACATATATATATACAGAATATAGCACAGACAGAAGGCAGACTCTACCGGTCCTGTCAATATACCGGACAGGACAGTCTTTAGGCTCTACCGGCCTTGCCAATACCGGGTAAGGCAACCTGCAGATGGAATAGCATAACGGTTTTACCGGCCTTACCAAATTACCGGGCAAGGCAGCCTCAATAGATACACAATGTAGGCTCTACCGGCCCTGCCAATACCGGGTAAGGCAACCTCAGATGGAATGTGGCAAAAGGTTCTACCGGCCTTACCAATACCGGGCAGGGCAGCCCAGAGATAATAGCAGCAGTCAGATGGAACTGGCAAATTAGCAGAATCGTTAAGCAGCAAGGCTTTGGAGCAAACCAGCGTCCGCACGCTGGAAACAACACTGAATAGTATAGCCGTTAGGCTTAGCGAGCAAACCAGTGACCGCACACTGGAGTAACAAGCGAGTAGTATAGCCGCAAGGCTTAGGAGCAAACCAGCGTCCGCACGCTGGGACCAACACAGATTTGTATAGCTGAAAGGCTTTGGAGCAAACCAGTGACCGCACACTGGTGTAACAAGAGAGTTTGTATAGCCGCAAGGCTTAGGAGCAAACCAGCGTCCGCACGCTGGGACCAACACAGAATTGTATAGCTGATAGGCTTTGGAGCAAACCAGTGACCGCACACTGGTGTAACAAGCGAGTTTGTATAGCCGCAAGGCTTAGGAGCAAACCAGCGTCCGCACGCTGGGACCAACACAGATTTGTATAGCTGAAAGGCTTTGGAGCAAACCAGTGACCGCACACTGGTGTAACAAGTGAGTTTGTATAGCCGCAAGGCTTAGGAGCAAACCAGCGTCCGCACGCTGGGACCAACACAGAATTGTATAGCTGATAGGCTTTGGAGCAAACCAGTGACCGCACACTGGTGTAACAAGCGAGTTTGTATAGCCACAAGGCTTGGGAGCAAACCAGCGTCCGCACGCTGGGACCAACACAGATTTGTATAGCTGATAGGCTTTGGAGCAAACCAGTGACCGCACACTGGTGTAACAAGCGAGTTTGTATAGCCACAAGGCTTGGGAGCAAACCAGCATCCGCACGCTGGGACCAACACGGAATTGTAGCAATGTCACCAACGCGACCAGGCAGAAGGTCGCCAGGATACTGAAGACAGGTGATGAGATGACAGGAACCAGCAACGATCAGTCAGGTCAGAAAACAGCAGAGAAGTTCAGCAGGAACTGCAACACCAGAGACTAGGCCGGAACCAGGACTGGAAGTACTTCAGCATGCAGGAAACACTGGAACAGTAGAGATCAGGAACTCAGGAACACATGAGATCAGGAACTCAGGAACACTGGAACAGAGGCCCAGCTATCACTAGCATAGTGATAGCAAGAAGGTCAGAAACAACACGAAAGGGCACTCAAAGGGTGCCCAATCCAGGTTTAAATAGTCAATAAGAGGCGGGCTATCTGCAGACAGCCAATAGAAGCCCCCTACTGGTGACAGACAAGTAACTGCAGCAAATCACGGGCACCGTGATAGTACCCCCCTTTCAAAGACCCCCTCTCCTAGAATAGGGTTTAGGTTTCTGCGGGTAATTGGCATGAAAGGCCCTAGTTAACCTAGGTGCATGAAGGTCCGTACTATCCACCCATGACCGATCCTCAGGACCATACCCTTTCCAATGTACCAGGTACTGTACCCTTCCTCTAAGCCTACGGGAATCAATAATGCTCTGAACCTCGTACTCCTCCTGGCCCTCGACCTCAACAGGTCCTGGCACCACAGGTGTGGTAGTATAGCGATTGCAAACCAGAGGCTTAAGAAGGGACACATGGAACACATTATGGATACGCATGGATGCAGGTAGGTCTAGTGCATAGGAGACAGGGTTAATTTTGCGAATAACTCTGTATGGACCAATAAACCGAGGAGCCAACTTATTAGACGGAACCTGCAGCTTGAGATTTCTGGAGGAAAGCCATACTCTATCCCCAACCTGAAAGGAAACCGCTGGAAGCCTTCTGCGATTAGCATGGCGCTGATGACGCTGAAATGACTGACCAAGTGCCCTCTGAACTTGTGCCCATGTGGAACGGAGTTGCTCGATATGCTCATCCAGAGCTGGAATCTGTTGCGTCTGAAATGAGTCTGGAAGCAAACAGGGCTGGAACCCATAATTAATCAGAAACGGAGAGCTCCCAGATGAAGAATTGACCGCACAGTTCCTGGCGAACTCTGCCCAAGGCAACAAGTCGGACCAATTATCATGATGGTCAGTAACGAAACAACGGAGAAATTGTTCCAAGCCCTGATTAGCTCGTTCAGCGGCTCCATTGGTCTGGGGATGGTAGGCAGAGGAGAAGGACAGCTGTATGCCCATCTGTTGGCAAAATGCCCTCCAAAATCTAGACACAAACTGGCTCCCCCTGTCAGACACCAGTACCCTAGGCACTCCATGCAACCGGAATACTTCTCTGGCGAACACCATTGCCAATTCCTTCGCTGAAGGAAGACCACGGAGGGGCACGAAATGAGCCATTTTAGAAAACCTGTCCACCACCATGAATATAAAGGAGTACCCCTTCGACATAGGCAACTCTCCCATAAAATCAATGGAAACATGAGACCAGGGGCGTTCGCCATTAGGCACCGGTTGAAGCAAGCCCACAGGGAGATGTCTCGGGGTCTTAGCGCGGGCGCAGGTGGCACAGGCATTCGTAAATTCGGCACAATCGTTTCTCATGGAAGGCCACCAAAATAACTGAGAAAGGGACCATAACAATTGGTCTCTACCAATATGTCCCGCAGCCTTAGAGGAATGGTAGGTTTCGAGCAGCCTAGTACGAAATGATTCAGCGACAAAACATTTGCCCACTGGGGTTTCATGGGGAGCGGACCCCTGAGAGGCCAGGATCTCCTCCCCTAGAGGAGAAGTGATACTCGTGCGTATAGTAGCCAGTATTCTATCAGGTTGGATGATAGGAGCTGGTGCTTCCACTCTGTCACTGTCGGCCTCAAATTGTCTTGACAGTGCATCAGCCCTGATATTTTTTGACCCTGGCAAATATGATACAATGAAATTAAATCGAGACAGGAACAGTGCCCACCTGGCCTGACGAGAGGACAATCTCTTGGCCTCCGAGAGATAGGTCAGATTCTTATGATCTGTTAGGATTAAGACAGGATTCTTAGTACCTTCAAGCAAATGACGCCATTCCTTAAGAGCAAGGATAATGGCCAATAATTCTCTGTCACCTATCTCATAGTGGCTTTGAGTGACAGTCAACTTTTTAGAGAAAAACCCACAAGGTCTGAGAGTTCCACCTTTCTCGTGTCGCTGCGAAAGTACTGCCCCGACCCCAATATCTGAGGCATCAACCTCTAACGTAAATGGAAGTAAAGGATTGGGGTGGGATAACACAGGAGCCGCAGCAAATGCCAGCTTCAAATTCTCAAAGGCTTTCTCAGCAGATACCGGCCAACAAGAAGGATTAGCACCCTTGTGCGTAAGATCGGACAGAGGTTTGACAATGGAAGAAAAGTTCTTAATAAACCTCCTATAATAATTAGCGAAACCCAGGAAACGCTGTATGGCTTTAAGACCCTTGGGTTTTGGCCATTGTAGGACAGCTGACAACTTTTCTTTGTCCATGGCAATGCCATCATTGCCAATTATGAACCCCAAGAATGGCACACTGGTTCTATGAAACTCACATTTTTCCATTTTACAAAATAATTTGTTCTCACGGAGTCGTAGCAATACTGCAGATACATCTTTGATGTGCTGTGCCATGTTTTGGGAGTAAATCAGTATATCGTCGAGGTACACCACAACACATGTCTGTAACATATCTCTCAGAACATCATTTATCAGTTCCTGGAAAACTGCGGGTGCATTACACAGCCCAAAAGGCATTACTAGATACTCGTAGTGCCCAGCTCGAGTATTAAAGGCAGTTTTCCACTCATCACCTGCTCGAATGCGAACCAGATTGTAAGCGGCCCGTAGGTCCAACTTGGTAAATATCGAAGCGCCCTTAAGCCTGTCAAAAAGCTCGGTGATGAGTGGTATTGGGTATGCGTTTTTAGCCATTAGTTTATTCAAGCCCCGGTAGTCAATGCATGGTCTTAATTCGCCATTTTTCTTTTTTACAAAAAAGAACCCAGCCCCAGCTGGAGAGGTAGATTTACGTATGATCCCTCTAGCAAGGGCATCAGAAATGTAATCCTCCATAGCCTTATTTTCATCACAAGATAATGGATAAGTGCGTCCTTTCGGAGGTACTGCACCAGGCTGCAATTCAATGCAACAATCATAAGGTCTATGCTGGGGTAGCATACTAGCCTCTCCTTTGCTAAAAACATCGCCAAACTGTTGGTACACATCCGGCATAGCAGAGGAGGTGCACATGACCTTAATAGGCTGGATGACGCACTTGTCCATACAAAACTGGGACCAAGCAGCAATTTCACACTTTTTCCAATCGAATTGTGGGTTATGTAACTGTAACCACGGAAATCCCAATATCACCGCATGGTGCGGGGAATTAATCAGTTGAAACTGCTGCTCTTCTCTGTGAAGTGCCCCAATAGTCATAGACAATGGCATAGTTTCAAATATAACCTGAGGCGGTTCTAAGGGTCTACCATCAATCGCTTCAATAGTCAAGGGGTTTTCTCTTTCAATGCGTGGAACTCCGTGCAATTCAGCAAAGGTATTATCCATAAAATACCCTGCTGCACCGGAGTCAACCAAGGCCAAAACCTCCACAGAGCGTTGTGCCCAAGACAATACCACCTGTATGGTGGGTTTCATTATGCCCGACACTGGGGACGATTGTACACCACCTAGGGCCTGTCCCCCAAGATACCCTAGGTGTGTGCGTTTCCCGGACGTACCGGACAGGAATTTAGCAAGTGCCCTTTTTTACCGCAGTATAAACATAACCCTTGTTTTTTGCGATATAGTCTCTCTGCCTTGGATAGTCTAGTGAAGCCTATTTCCATAGGTTCACTTGTCTCCCGTACAGGTTCACTAGACTTCAATGCCAAGGGAGGGATGGGTGGGCAAAACATGCTACTAGGCTCATTATTTTTTGACCGTAACTTACGATCTCTGGCAATTGATCTCTCACGTATTCTGGAGTCAATTATCATAACATACTCAATGTAATCATCTAGATCAATAGGTAGATCTTTAGCAGCGATTTCGTCTTTAATGTGGTCATTCAGGCCTTGAGAGAAGGCTGCCAATAATGCCTCGTTATTCCAACCTACCTCTGCTGCCAATGTGCGGAATTCGATGGCATAGTCGCCCACTGTACGCCTGCCCTGTTGTATCTCCATAAGGCGTTTGGCAGCAGAGGTGGTTCTACCAGGAGGCTCAAACACTCTTCGAAAGGAACGCACAAATTCACTAAAGTTCTTAGTACAAGGTTTAGCATTCTCCCACAAGGGGTTAGCCCAAGCCAATGCTCTGCCAGTGAGCAGTGATATCGTGAACCCCACTTTACTACGATCATTGGGAAATGCGTGTGCCGTCAATTCCATAAAGATTTCGAGTTGATTGATGAACCCTCTGCAGAGACTAGGGTCACCATCATATCTTAGCGGCAAGGGTGCAGAAGCCGTTAACCCTTTAACAGTACCCCCTAGGGGTCTGGTATCACTTTCCGGTGTCTGACTTGGCGAGACCACCGGGCTAGAGCTAGATTGGTCAGCAGGTACCGTGCGTTCAAGGATCGTTTGAATTGCAACTGCCAACTGATCCAAACGTTGCTCGAGCACATCCATCCTCCAATGGATATTCTGTGCGTTACCTTCACCCTTGCTGTCTGAGGTCATTGCCCTTTCGTACTGTCACGGTTTATTATGACTCTCAGACACAAGTTTTAGGTAAAAAAAATCAATTTTATTGAAATAATAAATGATAACTTAGGATGGCAATAACATACATATATATATACAGAATATAGCACAGACAGAAGGCAGACTCTACCGGTCCTGTCAATATACCGGACAGGACAGTCTTTAGGCTCTACCGGCCTTGCCAATACCGGGTAAGGCAACCTGCAGATGGAATAGCATAACGGTTTTACCGGCCTTACCAAATTACCGGGCAAGGCAGCCTCAATAGATACACAATGTAGGCTCTACCGGCCCTGCCAATACCGGGTAAGGCAACCTCAGATGGAATGTGGCAAAAGGTTCTACCGGCCTTACCAATACCGGGCAGGGCAGCCCAGAGATAATAGCAGCAGTCAGATGGAACTGGCAAATTAGCAGAATCGTTAAGCAGCAAGGCTTTGGAGCAAACCAGCGTCCGCACGCTGGAAACAACACTGAATAGTATAGCCGTTAGGCTTAGCGAGCAAACCAGTGACCGCACACTGGAGTAACAAGCGAGTAGTATAGCCGCAAGGCTTAGGAGCAAACCAGCGTCCGCACGCTGGGACCAACACAGATTTGTATAGCTGAAAGGCTTTGGAGCAAACCAGTGACCGCACACTGGTGTAACAAGAGAGTTTGTATAGCCGCAAGGCTTAGGAGCAAACCAGCGTCCGCACGCTGGGACCAACACAGAATTGTATAGCTGATAGGCTTTGGAGCAAACCAGTGACCGCACACTGGTGTAACAAGCGAGTTTGTATAGCCGCAAGGCTTAGGAGCAAACCAGCGTCCGCACGCTGGGACCAACACAGATTTGTATAGCTGAAAGGCTTTGGAGCAAACCAGTGACCGCACACTGGTGTAACAAGTGAGTTTGTATAGCCGCAAGGCTTAGGAGCAAACCAGCGTCCGCACGCTGGGACCAACACAGAATTGTATAGCTGATAGGCTTTGGAGCAAACCAGTGACCGCACACTGGTGTAACAAGCGAGTTTGTATAGCCACAAGGCTTGGGAGCAAACCAGCGTCCGCACGCTGGGACCAACACAGATTTGTATAGCTGATAGGCTTTGGAGCAAACCAGTGACCGCACACTGGTGTAACAAGCGAGTTTGTATAGCCACAAGGCTTGGGAGCAAACCAGCATCCGCACGCTGGGACCAACACGGAATTGTAGCAATGTCACCAACGCGACCAGGCAGAAGGTCGCCAGGATACTGAAGACAGGTGATGAGATGACAGGAACCAGCAACGATCAGTCAGGTCAGAAAACAGCAGAGAAGTTCAGCAGGAACTGCAACACCAGAGACTAGGCCGGAACCAGGACTGGAAGTACTTCAGCATGCAGGAAACACTGGAACAGTAGAGATCAGGAACTCAGGAACACATGAGATCAGGAACTCAGGAACACTGGAACAGAGGCCCAGCTATCACTAGCATAGTGATAGCAAGAAGGTCAGAAACAACACGAAAGGGCACTCAAAGGGTGCCCAATCCAGGTTTAAATAGTCAATAAGAGGCGGGCTATCTGCAGACAGCCAATAGAAGCCCCCTACTGGTGACAGACAAGTAACTGCAGCAAATCACGGGCACCGTGATACCTGGTTGCTGTTGAGACTACCAGTGGCTAAGGCCTAGTCTCCAGCAGTGTGGTCTAGCTTTGCAGCCTATTATTTCTGATAATAGTGCTTGCTGGCTGGTAACCCTCTGCTTTTTATGTATATATTGTTCTTTCTATCATTTTGTTAATAAATTGCATTTACTGTACCGTACTGACTCCTGAACTTCTCTAGGTAACCGTGACACATAGATAACCTTCACCTGTAAAGCACTGCAGACTTTTTTTTTTTTTTTGTTATAGCAAGGGAACTTACAAATTCTCCTGCTATTAATAATCAAAGTGGCAGGTAGATATATGTACATTTCTCTGTTGTACAACAGAGGTCCACCCCCCTTAAATCTGGGTTGGATTTGCCATGCTCATTACTGCTCGGTTCCTAGTCTATTAGCAGAATGACTTTCCTATAGTATATATACAGGTGGGCCACTTGGTCTCCATTTTAATGCACCACACTGAAAATTTCATTCTGCAGGCCTGCACAGGAACCAGTGCAACAGTACAGTGAGTGAGTGTTTTTATGTGTCCTGCATTAGTCCTCTGAGTGCCAGAGGGATAGCCATTGTGCTGCTTTGCAGCCCTCTGGCACTCAAAGGCTTAAAATGGATATCTGGTCACACTAATTACAGCAGACAGATAACTCTATATACTTTTTTATTTTGCATTTGAGCTTGGTTGTAGTCTGTAGCTGGATGCTTTTAGTTTACAGTCTGGTAAAGAAAATGGACTCGTATAATCATGGTTGGCAACTGTGTGTACAGGATTTTTCAATGAGATTGTCGAAGTCAGTTGCCTATTGTGAGGAGTGGGGGCATTGCTAGGTAAATACTGGATAAGGGTGCTCCAGGTCTCATGCTTAGAGCTTAAGGGGTCTTCTTGCTAGCTTGGGGCATTTAACTGCTTATTTCCCTACTAGTAGCCGTGCAGCTAGGTTGCCCTGTGCACTAATAAAGCTCTGGAGGCTCAATATTATTACCATCGGTAAAACTGGCGGTAATAGTAAAAACACTAATGCCTAAAAAACCTCACACATGTACATCAGCTATTCTATTGCTGTAGAGCGTTGGTGGCCAAAACTCAAGTTTTTGGCGAAATGCTCAATGTTGGTTTTTGTTCCCATAACTTGAGCTAAATAGCGCAAATTGTGGGAACATCAAAGGCAAAAAATGAAGCCCTCAGGTGCTCAAAGGGTTAATATCGGCCGCATCTTAATGTCTGCTGAAGCTATAAAATATAATGTTTCCAAAATTGCAAGTTAATATATCATTGTCAAATTCCGTACCCCCCCTTTGTCTCCGCCGCCCTCTCCGCTGGTGGTGGAAGTCATTTTTAGCTGCACAGACCTCCCCATGCCACCTCACAGGACGTTGCCCGAGTCAGACTGACAGGATTTTTAACTGAAACTGGCTTTTATATGCATGTCTCGGTTCAAAATAAATTGTCAGTCTCCAACTGGCTGGGAAGTGCTTATGCACCTCTCAGCCAATCAGCTTGTAGCAGGGGGGTGATTTGTGGGGAAAAAAAAAAAGCATTTTGCCAAAACATGCGTTTTGGCCACCAGTGCTCATTTTACCATGTACTTCGCCAACAACTGAATAGCTGAGTTTTTTAGGCATTAGTGTTTTTACTATTACTTACTATTACTGGTAATAGAATCAAGCCCCTGGTGTGTAGATATGAGCTAAAGGCAAACTAAAATGGAGCTCAGTAAATAAAAGCAACTGCCAATATACTGCAAACAATATAAGTAGGTAAACATTAATGCTGCATGGGAGAGCCTTTCTAGGAAGGCTTTTCTGTTAAATTAAGAGCCACTTATGCCAAGTGGCATAGTTCCCCTTTAACACTCTGAGTGCCATAGGGGTATCCAAGGCATTGCTTTGTAATGTATAAACCCTTGAAGACCAGAGGTGTGTGCAACGCATTACAAAGGAGTCCTCAAGGTGTTAATTGCTTGACTGTGAAGACAAGCTGATGTGCAGTTGTAAACACTCTAGTAGTTTCGCACATTGTCTCCTTCTCTACCTCCAGTGATGTTCATTTACCACTGATCAATCTAGGAATTGATTTGTTCTCTCTTAGGAAGAAGTATTTGATGCTGATCCTATAGTTCAGTCTACGGGTGACAGGCTGTATTCATTTACACTTATTGATGCCTCATAATATATCTGTCACAATAATTTATGTTCAAACTAGGAATTGTGTGCTATTATGGGCTGGATATGAATCACTAATTCAGTGGATAATAATACATATCTGTTGTCATTACATTGAGAAGCCATTTCAGCTTCAAGTTTAAAGCAAAACTATCATCCACCTTATATTGAGCCCCGAATCTTAATAACCATAGTGATATGCATCTACATACTTAAAATTTAAAGAATAAATGCGGCATTAGTGAAAAATAGACCTTTATAGGCAGACAGGCATTGGAAAAAAGCACAGACATCTTGCAGAGAAGGCATCTCTGCGTCTGCGCTGTCCGCCCCCTTATCCACGATTGGGGAGTTCAATGCCTGGTTACCTTAAGGCAAATATAGTTTTTGATACCTTTATTGGCTAACTAAGCAGCTTTAGAATCCTGCATTTCTATGGCTAACGCGGTACCAACTTTCATTGGTTACCTTAAGGCACCGGAAGGGACTGACTGCCGGGGCACAGAGAGATCCGTTGGCAAGATCACTACTGATGCCTGTCTGCCTAAAAAGGACTATTTTTCACTAATGCCGCAATTATTCTTGGAATTACAAGTACGTAGATGCATACCGCTATTATTATAGGATTTGGGGCTCAGTATAAGGTAGATGATAGTTCTGCTTTAAGGGCAACATTTTTAATTCTTTATGCTTATTTTGAAGGCACTACCAGGGAGTAACTAGAATCTACTTGTAGTGGGGTGCAATTTCAGCCTGTTTAAAGTCCTGGAGCAACTTTTAATCAAGTTCCAACCAAGACCTAAGGTTCAGTTCACTACCTTATGATTTTAGAAGGTCTTGGTTTGAAAAGGAAATAAAGAATAACATCTATTCATTCCCAAGAACAGGAAGCTGCTGTATCATGATTTGTGACTACATGATGACAATTAATCATTTTAGTGGCAAAAACCTGCACACCTCACAGGTGCTCGAAAGATTAATGAAGAAAAAGAAAGAGTTTAAAGGGATAGTAATGTTTCACAAAAAAGCATCTCGGATTAATCTTCATATTATTTGGGCCATGGAAAGTGTTATTTCAATACTGTCATAGTTGTAGTTCAAGAGTAATTGAATGAAAAAGTATCCCCCTCCCGCCCCTTTTACCTAGTGTAAGCCACCTCCCCTCAGATGTGGAATCTGGTCACTTGACCAGACAGGTTGCAGCAAGGGACAATCTTCTTACTGTGAGCATAAGTAAACCCTGCCCCCCCCTTGACAGGTTTTTCCTTCTGCTCACTGAAGATTGTCTTGTCACGGTTTGCAAAACAAGACAAGGAGTGAGACAGTATAGTTAAGAACACCTTTATTATTAATAATAATAAGCAAATGCAAGTAAATATGACAGTACAAGCAGAGGGTGACTGGAAAGGCTAGAAACTCTATCAGCAATAGGAGCCTGCCAACGGGTCAACCACACTGCTGGAGACTAAGCCGAAGCCAGCTGGTAGTCTCAGGAATTGAAGAGAAAGCAACACTGAACCTACAGTCTTCTGTAAGGGGCAACAGAGGAGACTACTGACTCACACCTGCAGTCAGTATGGAAGAGCTCATCTCCAATAAGGATAGCACCATGAAGACTACTGACTCACACCTGCAGTCAGTAAGAAATAGTCTGCCAGAACCCCAGGTCTGCACCAGGATGGGTGTCTGTAGTTAATGGAGCCACAAGCAGAGTAAACAGACAGATCCACAGGTCAGCACCTGCTAGGATATCCAGACAAGCCAGGTTCATACACAGAGCGGGTAGTCAGCCAGAGCCACAGGTCTGCACCAGGTAGGATGTCCACTAGAAGAAGCTACACTGGGAGGATAGTTGGACAGAGCCACATGTCAGCACCAGAATGGATAGTCAGACAAGCCAGGGTCATACACGGAGCGGGTAGTCAGCCAGAGCTACAGGTCTGCACCAGATTGGATGTCAAGACAAATGGAGCGCACAGAGAGAATGGTCAGACAGAGCCACAGGTCAGCACCAGAATGGATAGTCAGACAAGCCGAGTCATACACAAGATACTGGTATCACGGTGCCCATGCTCTTGGCTGCAGACGGCGACATTCTGACCACCCAATTTCATTGCCTTGCTCTGACGGGCCAGGTATCTTTGTTGCTGCCCAGTGATAGCCTTTACATACTCTGCCATGTCTACACTGTGGTGCCCTTTCGTGGTGTACTTGTTCCTGACATTTGTTCTGAGTCTCTCTGATTGTGTATGACCTGGCCTGCCTGATGACATTCCTGCGTATCCTGTGTTGCTGCTTTTCCGGTGCTGACTGTATCTGGCTGATAACTCGCTCCGTTGCTGACCATTTCTGGCTGAGAACCTGCTCTGTTGCGGACCGTATCTGGCTGAGAACCTGCTCCGTTGCTGACTATCTGGCTGAGAACCCGCTCAGTTGCTGATCGTATCTGGCTGAGAACATGCTCCGTTGCTGACCGTAGCTGACTGAGAACCCACTTCATTGCTGACTGTATCTGGCTGAGAACCCGTTCCGGTACTGACCGGATCTGGTTGAGTACCCGTTCCGTTACTGACCGTATCAGGCTGATTACCGCGCTGTTGCCATCTGTGCCTGGCTATACCGCTTGGTTGCCTCCGTTTGGGCCAGTGATACCCACTGTGGCCTTTACGTTACGCAAGTTGGTGTGCGCTGTGTGGCGCTATTATTCTTGTCAGCCGTAGACTGAGCATTCGTGCTTTAGCTGTCTCATGCGATGTGCACACGCGAAGTACCGGTACAGTGTTCATAGCATTGAATGTGTTACTCTGATCACTCTCTGTGTCCACCTCCCTATCAACGCTGGGATCACTCCCTTTGGGAGTTGCAGTATCTCTCTGGGTGTTACCAATTGACCCTTGCTGTGCCTGGATCATCCAGGTAGGGTCAGTGCTTCATTCCTCACTGCAGTAGCCTTGGGCTCAAGAGCCAGTGGTTACGTTTCACCATACTCAGTGTGGGGACACTGATTATCTTCCTTATGTATATTACGATCCACCCCTAGCGTTCTAGGGTTTGCCTACTTAAGCGGTTGCCTTGGTCTCCCTGTGACCCAAGTCTTAGAGTCAGTGCTGCCTACTATAAGCGGTTGCCTTGGTCTCCCTGTGACCCTAGTCCTAGGGTCAGTGCTGCCTACTAAGCGGTTGCCACGGTCTCACTGTGGTCCAAGTGCCAGGGTCAGTGTTGCCTCGCTCCTCTTGGGTTCTGTTCCTCCCATGCGTCTGGGTTTGTGCCAGTCATCTATTCCTGGACTACTTGCCACCTGAGTCCTGCTGTCAGCTCCTGGGCTTCGTTGCCTTCAGTCATCCAGGTTCAAGCCAGAACTCTCGTTTGCCAGTGATTGTCTCCTTTTCATCATATATTACTAAGACTGGCTTGCTGTTGCTGTATATATCTGTACATATATATATGTTCTGTTATTGTGGGTCTAAGGGCCTAACTAAGTGTTTTGTACTTTATCCTAATAAAGTCATTTTAACCTTACCAATCTGGTTTGAGTGTTCATCAAAACCCATGACAACAGGATACAGGAACAACTGGAACTAGAACTGCTCAGAACAACACCGTAAGGGTAACTGATACACAGGCCTCTAGAGGTTTATAAAAGAGTAGGAGAAGGTGGGATCAATTAGGTCCCCCAGGCTGGGCCTATAAAAGACGTCCAGGCAAGTGCCTGATTGAAGATGCCAGTAACAATGAACCAGACACGACCAGGCCGCAGGCAGAGAGGGACGCAGCTAGTGATGCCAGAGCATCAGTCCAGAACCCTGCTCCCGGCTGAATGGCGCAGGCCGAGTTAAGGCACTGTGACAGTACCCCCCTCAAGGGCCCCTCCTCCGTGGACAGGGTCGGGGCTTCATAGGAAATTGAGCATGAAATCTGTACACCAACACAGGAGCGTGCATATCATTGGCAGGTAACCAGGAGCGCTCCTCTGGACCATAACCTTTCCAGTGAATCAAATACTGAAGGTGCCCTCTGACCAATCTGGAGTCCAGAATGCTCTGTACCACAAATTCCTCATGACTGCCAACCTTCAACGGGGCTGGTCGAACTGTACTTGTGGTATATCAGTTACAAACCAGAGGTTTGAGCAAGGAGACGTGGAACACATTGTGAAAGCACATGGAGGCCGGAAGCTCCAGAGCATATGCCACAGGGTTAATTCTGCACAGCACACGGAAAGGACCAATAAATCGAGGAGCCAGTTTATTACAAGGTACCTGGTGGTTAAGGTTCTGGGAAGATAGCCACACCCTCTCTCACACCTGAAAGGTAGGTGCTGGCAAGCATCTATGGTCAGCCTGCCTCTTCTGCCGCTGCATGGAGCCACGTAGGGTATGCTGTACCCATACCCAAGAGGAATGGAGTGCCCTCAAATGCTCATCAAGAGCCGGAATCTCCTGTGCCTGAAAGACTTCAGGAAGAACAGAGGGTTGAAACCCATAACTAATCAGGATCATAGAGTTCATGGCACAATTCCTGGCAAACTCCGCCCAAGGTAACAAAGTAACCCAATTATCGTGGTGGTCAGAGATGTAACAATGGAGAAATTGTTCAAGGGCCTGGTTAGACCATTCAGCCGCACCATTAGACTGTGGGTGGTACGCAGAGGAAAATGCCAGCTGAATTCCCATTTGAGCACAAAAGCTTCTCCAGAACCGAGACACGAACTGGCTACCTCTGTCCGAAAAAAATCACCCTGTGTATGCCATGGAATCGGAAGACCTCTCTAACGAATACCACTGCCAATTCCTATTAATAAAAGAAAGCTATTAACTATTAATAACTAATAAATAACTATTTTTGTATTTTTTTTATTTATTTTTTTATGCATTGAACACTCAGGAACAACGGGAGAGGCCAGTGGCAAGTCTGGAACACTGTGCATGCACACTGCCAATGTGTCCTCTTTTTGAACAGTAATATCTCTCTCTCTCTCTCTGTGTATATATATATATATATATATATATATATATACATATATATAAAAGAAGACTATGTGTCTGCCAAAACACACCCAGGGGAGGCAGAAAGGAGGAGTTACTGCTCCCATTGGGTGATTTAATCATGCAGGGAGTCCACCACTATCAAAGTCAGAAAAAAACAAAATGGATGCCACTTGCTCCTACACCACAGACAAACACACATGCCCCACTCACACAGCACCAAACACACACATGCCCCACTCACACACATAGCACCACACACACACACACATGCCCCACTCACACACACAGCACCACACACACACACACACACATGCCCCACTCACACACACAGCACCACACACACAGTACCAAACACACACACAAATCCAGAAAGAAATATGTCTGACACACACACACACACACAGTCACTCACCCTGACTCCCAGTGGCCTCAGCAGGACCTGTAGTACAGCCACTGAAGGGAAACTGCAGCACCAGGGCAACAAAATGGCACTCAAAGGGTTAAGGTAGGCCCTCATTGCTGACTTATTTCTTGACTATCATTTGCCATGCAAGACACTCGACTGACAGCCATCAGTCTTAACCCTTTGCGTGCCAGAGGGGTAAGCCTACTGCTACATCACTTCTCTCGACTTACAACTCCTACAGTAAACAACTCATGGCACAATAATATAACCCACCAACCAGCTGCTCCCATTTTGCTGGGGAGCCACACATTGATCACTTATTTCAAAGAGCATAAAAACTTCTGTTTCCACCTCCTGTCTCATAATGCACTGGGACATTCAGAGGCAGATTGGAATCAGGTGAGTGGAGTCAGCTGGGGAACAGGTTAGAACACACAGATCTTCAGTTTCCATGGTAAGAACTGGGGCTGATGGACTCACTTTGTTTCAGTTTAACCCTTTGAGTGCTGTTGCAATGCCTTGGATACCTCTCTGGCACTCAGAAGGTTAAGCCTATTAACCCTTGGAGTACCAGAGATGATATGCAGCACATTGCTCTGCGTACCTCTGTCACTCAAAGGGTTAATATCTGTTTGGAAAGCTTCCACATTTGGGTATTGTGCAGTCTACTCCTTCCTCACAAGCTGCCCACAGGGTTACATTGATTTCAATGAGACTATTAATTCCATGAATGCTACAGACAATGCAAACACATTGGCAAAGCAATGCATTGGGGACCATTGTAACATTCAAGGGGTTAAAGCCCCATTTATGTCAACACGATTTTCCTGAATTTTCACTTCAACCCTATGGTGTCAGTTTTTCTTGAGTTGCACTTTATCTTGATACATAAGGCCCATACAGTTATACTCTTACCCCATTAATTTAAACCCATTTATACTTTTGGCTCTTGCAGCAGCTGACTGCATACTGTGATATGTGAGGCTGATGTACTAACACAAAGAAGAACAATTCATCTGTACCATACAGAACAAATAAAATGCTTTGCTGACCTCTCTAGCACTGAAGATGTTAAAACGCCCATTTAAATAAATGGGTATTGTTCCATATGCTGCTGTTACTTTTCCACAAAATTCTACCACTTTACTTAGTATATGAGCCTTACTGTTTTGAAGCTTATTAGCTGTTAGGGGTCCCCGTATTGATACCTTGCCTAGGGCCCATGGACATATAATCTGGTTCTGTCCCAGCCGACCACCACGGCCCACTAATGCAAGGAGCGCCCAGTATGTGTCACTTAACCCTTTCACTGCCAGAGGACTATACAACGCATTACACAGCAATGTGTTGCGTACCTCTCTCACACTCAAGAGTTAGTGCTTCACTACAACCAACTGCTACACTAGGTGTGTATAATGCAGTAACCCTACAGCCCTGTATTTCATGTCTACTTCACTGTCTGTGTATAGTCATTTCTCCCCCTCACCCATTACTTTACTTTAACACTTCACTGTCCCTCTTCTCCTCAATCTGTCATCTCCTCCTCCCTTGTCACCCCCACTCACATATCCCCTTGCCATTCATCTATAGTCCCAATCTTGCCATTTTACTCCAGCATCACTATTACATTATCTATCACTGCATCTGTCACTTAACCTTCTGTCTGCCAACCTATTTCTTCAAATGTACTGCAGTATTCCTTTACTCACAAACATCTTCTCACTGTGACCTTCAACAAGTAACACAGCACACTCACTTCAGCTGTAAGGATACAGGGCCTTATTCACCAAGTAACACAGCACGCTCACTTCAACTGTAAGGATACAGGGCCTTATTTACCAAGTAACACAGCACACTCACTTTAACTGTAAGCTTTCCAAGTACAAAAGGATACAGGGCCTTATTCATCAAGCTGAAGAGCTGCAATTAAAACCTTATTAACAACTCTTATCAGCATATCTACATCCCCATTGCGTCTGTCACACACTGTCTACATATGTGACATACGTCCATGTATGTGTGTGTCTCTCTGTATGTACGCGTTTCACAGTATGTGACCCGCTCTGTCTCTTTAAGTGCGTGTCTGTAATACTGTATATTTCTGTTTCACACAATGTCTTTCTGTGTAAATAATATGACGGGCAACTCCATCCCACATTGCTAGTATATATATATATATATATATATATATATATATATATATATATATATAAACTCAACTTGTCAGCAGTGGCTCACACTTGATTAAATACCCAGTACAAATAATTAATAGGTGCATGTCCCATAAAAATCATGAAATAGGGAGAATCAGATATACTCAGTCTGGGTTGCTCCTGACTTTGTAAGAGACAGCACACTTCAAGAAGCAACAGTATCCAAAAAAAGTTCAATCTATTGCATCCATGCCTAACGTTTTCGGTCTGTAAGGGACCTTCCTCAGGACAAATGGCAACAAACTGGAACACTACAAGTATAAACAGAAATGGTAGAATTTAAATAATTAACATAAGTACTTACACCCTTGTTGACCAAAATGCAGCATTCCCTGCTGCATGGGATGATGACATCAACCTGGATATCAGGTTTTTTTGCTGCCATCCGTTGAGTGCTGGCTCTTCTACGAAAGCCCAGGCTGAGTACATCTATATAATAATTCTCCAGGATGTTTGTCACGATGCAGTCATGCACAGTAGACACTGCCCACTAGTGATGAGCGAGCACCCCAATGCTCGGGTGTTCGGGTGCTCTGACCGAGCACCCCCTGAGGCTCGAGTGCTCGGCCGAGCACCCGAGCCCCATTGAAGTCAATGGGAGGACTCGAGCATTACACCAGGCACCCCCTGCTCTGATGAGGGGAGGGTGCCTGGTCCATAGGAAAAGGGCAGAAAATGATGGAAACACCACAGAAATGGTTCAGGGACAGCATAGGGAGGATGTCTGGATGCATCTTGGACTCCAACATCGCTGCTGGGAACGATCTTTCGCCCGTAGTACGCCATTTTTACAGACTGACCGTAAAACACACAAAAAGGAAAATAAAAACGACTTTAGGCGAAAAATTGTTACCAAACAGTATTTGCTGTATATTTACTTGTATATCATCTGCAAATTCTCCCAAAAATTTCCTCGATTTTTCTGAACTGAGGCCATGATTAAGAGGGAAACGTGCGCAGAGGCAAATTCTCCCAAAAATGTCCTTGATTTTCAGAACTGAGGCCATGATTAAGAGGGAAACGTGCGCAGAGGCAAATTCTCCCAAAAATTTCCTTGATTTTCAGAACTGAGGCCATGATTAAGAGGGAAACGTGCGCAGAGGCAAATTCTCCCAAAAATTTCCTTGATTTTCAGAACTGAGGCCATGATTAAGAGGGAAACGTGCGCAGAGGCAAATTCTCCCAAAAATTTCCTTGATTTTCAGAACTGAGGCCATGATTAAGAGGGAAACGTGCGCAGAGGCAAATTCTCCCAAAAATTTCCTTGATTTTCAGAACTGAGGCCATGATTAAGAGGGAAACGTGCGCAGAGGCAAATTCTCCCAAAAATTTCCTTGATTTTATTGAACTGAGGCCATGATTAAGAGGGAAACGTGCGCTGAGCTGACCATCTAAAACATTATGGGTGAGGGTCTGCTGCAGAGCTGACCATCCTAAACATTATATGCGAAGGCCCGCTAGTGAGCTGACGCTATAAAACATTATATGAGAGGGCCCGCTAGAGAGCTGACCCAATAAAACATTATATGAGAAGGCCCGCTGGTGAGCTGACCTATATAAAAATTGTCAAACAGGGCCCGCTGGTGAGCTGGCCCTATATAAAAATTATATCACAGGGCCCGCTGGTGAGCTGGCCCTATATAAAAATTATATCACAGGGCCCGCTGGTGAGCTGGCCCTATATAAAAATTATATCCCAGGGCATATGGAAGAGGAGGAGGAGGATGAGAAGATTAAGAGTCAACCATATACCCGTTTTTTGGGTGGAAGGGGTGAATGGGAATACAGAGTATTCCCATCATTGTAAATAACATATATAAAGTGAGTTTATGTTCCCCCGGGGCTTTCCTCCAGTGGAGTGGAGAAGTCAGGGGAAATCCAGGCCTTGTTCATTTTTATAAGTGTCAACCTATCAGCATTGTCGGTGGAAAGGCGGATACGCTTATCTGTTATGATGCCACCAGCAGCACTAAATACCCGCTCAGACAGAACGCTGGCGGCAGGGCAGGCCAGCACCTCCAAGGCGTAGAGTGCCAGTTCATACCACGTGTCCAGCTTGGACACCCAGTAGTTGTAAGGCACAGAGGGATCATTGAGGACGCTGACACGGTCTGCTACGTACTCCTTCACCATCTTCCAAAACTTTTCCCTCCTTGTGACACTAGGCTGCGCATCAGGGTGAGGGTGCTGGCGGGGTGTCATGAAGGTGTCCCACGCCTTGGAGAGTGTTGCCCTGCCTTTCTCGGAACTGCTGTGTGCTCCCCTTTTCTCCCCTTCTCTGTTGGCCAAGGTAGCACGTACTCTGCCGCCAGCGTTGTCAGATGGAAAATTTTGGAGCAATTTTTCAACAAGAACCTTCTGGTATTGCACCATTTTGCTTGTCCTCTGCACCGGAGGAATGAGAGATGAGAAATTCTCTTTGTAGCGGGGGTCCAGAAGGGTGAACACCCAGTAATCCGTGTTGTTTAAAATGCGTATAACGCGTGGGTCACGGGAAAGGCAGCCTAACATAAAGTCAGCCATGTGTGCCAGAGTACCAACAGTCAAGATTTCGCTGTCCTCACCAGGAGGATGACTCTCAATATCCTCATCCTCTTCCTCCTCTTCTGCCCACCCACGCTGAAGAGATGGAACTAAAGTTCCATGGCTACCCTCTGTAGCGGAGGCAACCGTGTCTTCCTCCTCCTCCTCCTCCTCCTCCTCCGCCTCCTCCAATTGTCGCTGAGAAGACGAAGTGAGGGTGCTCTGGCTATCACCTTGTGTAAGCTCTTCCTCCCCCATTTCCACCTCTTCCACATGCAAAGCGTCGGTTTTAATTGTGAGCAGCGAGCGTTTCAGTAGACACAGAAGTGGGATGGTTACACTGATAATAGCGTTATCGCCGCTCACCATCTGTGTCGATTCCTCAAAATTGCGTAAAACCTCGCAGAGGTCTGACATCCATTCCCACTCCTCACTTCTGATTACAGGAAGTTGAACGGAGAGGCGACGACCGTGTAACAGCTGGTACTCCACTACTGCCCTCTGCTGCTCACAAAGCCGGGCCAACATGTGGAAGGTGGAGTTCCAGCGCGTGCTCACGTCACACAGCAGACGGTGAGCTGGCAATTGTAAGCGCTGCTGCAGCTTCAACAGGCCGGCCGAAGCTGTAGATGACTTACGGAAATGTGCACACACGCGGCGCACCTTGGTCAAGAGATCATGCACATTGGGGTAGGTTTTTAGAAATCGCTGCACCACTAAATTAAATACATGCGCTAGGCATGGTACGTGTGTGAGCTTGCCGAGCTCCAAAGCCGCCACCAAGTTACGCCCATTATCACACACAACCATGCCTGGTTGCAGGTTGAGTGGCGAGAGCCACTGCTCGGTCTGGTGACTAATCCCCTGCAACAGCTCTGAGGCCGTGTGCTGTTTGTCCCCAAGGCAGATCAGCTTCAGCACGGCCTGTTGACGCTTCCCCACTGCAGTGCTACACTGCTTCCAGCTACTGGCTGATGGGGGAGTAGCACCCGTGCCATCCCAGGGTCCGAGTCGCTCCCAGCCTCCACGACATTCACCCAGTGTGCCGTCAGGGAAATGTAGCGTCCCTGGCCACAAGCACTTGTCCATGTGTCAGTCGTTAAGTGGACCTTCCCAGTAACTGCGTTGGTCAGGGCACGGGTGATGTTACGGGACACATGGTGGTGTAATGCGGGGATGGCACACCGGGAAAAGTAGTGGCGGCTGGGGACCGCGTACCGAGGGACAGCTGCTGCCATCAGGCTGCGGAAGGACTCAGTGTCCACAAGCCTAAATGGTAGCATTTCGATGGCCAGTAATTTGGAAAGGTGTGAGGTTAGTGCTATGGCCTGTGGGTGGGTGGCTGGGTACTTTCTCTTGCGCTCAAATGCCTGGGGTAACGACATTTGGACGCTGCGCTGGGACAGGGAAGTGGATGTGGTCGCTGATGGTGCTTCAGATGCTACAGGTGCAGGGCGGGAGGTATGCGGGCCTGCGCCTTCGACAGGCGATTGGCCGGCACCGAAAACAGGGGAAGAGGAGGCAGTGGTGTGGCCTGCAGACACAGATGGGCGATCCAGGCGTTCCTCCCACTTACTACGGTGCTTGGATGCCATGTGTCGGATCATGCTGGTGGTGGTGAGGTTTCTAGTGTTCATGCCTCGGCTCATTCTGGTGTGGCACAGGTTGCAAACTACAATTCTTTTGTCGTCCGCACTTTCCTTAAAAAAACGCCATACCGCGGAACACCTACCCTTTGGCAAGGTAGATTTACGCAAGGGGGTGCTCCGTGGAACATTTGCGGGCCGGTTTGGTGCGGTCCGCCTTCTTTCTGTAGCCACACCACTGCCTCTTCCAGCCTGTTGCGGTGCTGCAGATGGCTCACCCTCAGGACTGCTGTCATCGCTCGGCTCTACACCTTCCCAGGTGGGGTCAGTCACCTCATCGTCCACCAAGTCCTCCTCCACTTCCTCACTCTGATCATCCTCCTCAAGTCTTGATCCCACCACATACTCAGTCATTGACAACTGTATAACATTCTCCTCAACAAGGTCTTGAGACGGAAATAGTGGTTGATTTAATGGCAACTGTGTCTCATCATCATCATCATCATCCACTACTTCCTTTGACCTTAAATGCCGTTCACATCTGTCATCTTCTTGTGATTGGGTAGCCTCTAGAGGTTGTGAATCAGGGCACAAGATGTCATGTTCCTCTGCAAGCGTGCTTGGAGAGAGGGTCAAATGAAGGATTGGTGATGAGACGAGCTCCTCACTATATCCCAGTGTGGGATCACTTCTTTGACCAGACCGTGTATGGTGGGAGGAAGGATGATCAGAGTGAGGATTATGTTGACCAGACTCTTGGCTACTGAGAGTGGACTTGGTGGAAGACAGGGTGGTGCTTAACCGGCTGGAAGCAGTATCAGCTGTCATCCAACCGACCACCTGTTCGCAGTGGTCGGACCTCGAGAGTGATGTCCTGCGACGCCCTGTAAAATTAGACATGAAGCTAGGTATGGTGGATGTCTTTCTTTCTTGTGCTCTGGCACCAGGCACAGTTTCTCCGCGTCCTGACCCGCGCCCTGAACTATCAGGATCACGTCCACTTCCCCGTCCCTTTTTACCCGCCTTCTTCATCTTACACGGAATATGTGACTTTAATATTTGAGTTTGAAAACTTAACAGTATTTCTTCCTAGTCTGCAACTGTGCAGAGTACACAGAATAGGCTGCTAAACGGCGGTGACACACACTGAATGGAATATGTGACTTTAATATTTGAGTTTGAAAACTTAACAGTATTTCTTCCTAGTCTGCAACTGTGCAGAGTACACAGAATAGGCTGCTAAACGGCGGTGACACACACTGAATGGAATATGTGACTTTAATATTTGAGTTTGAAAACTTAACAGTATTTCTTCCTAGTCTGCAACTGTGCAGAGTACACAGAATAGGCTGCTAAACGGCGGTGACACACACTGAATGGAATATGTGACTTTAATATTTGAGTTTGAAAACTTAACAGTATTTCTTCCTAGTCTGCAACTGTGCAGAGTACACAGAATAGGCTGCTAAACGGCGGTGACACACACTGAATGGAATATGTGACTTTAATATTTGAGTTTGAAAACTTAACAGTATTTCTTCCTAGTCTGCAACTGTGCAGAGTACACAGAATAGGCTGCTAAATGGCGGTGACACACACTGAATGGAATATGTGACTTTAATATTTGAGTTTGAAAACTTAACAGTATTTCTTCCTAGTCTGCAACTGTGCAGAGTACACAGAATAGGCTGCTAAACGGCGGTGACACACACTGAATGGAATATGTGACTTTAATATTTGAGTTTGAAAACTTAACAGTATTTCTTCCTAGTCTGCAACTGTGCAGAGTACACAGAATAGGCTGCTAAACGGCGGTGACACACACTGAATGGAATATGTGACTTTAATATTTGAGTTTGAAAACTTAACAGTATTTCTTCCTAGTCTGCAACTGTGCAGAGTACACAGAATAGGCTGCTAAACGGCGGTGACACACACTGAATGGAATATGTGACTTTAATATTTGAGTTTGAAAACTTAACAGTATTTCTTCCTAGTCTGCAACTGTGCAGAGTACACAGAATAGGCTGCTAAACGGCGGTGACACACACTGAATGGAATATGTGACTTTAATATTTGAGTTTGAAAACTTAACAGTATTTCTTCCTAGTCTGCAACTGTGCAGAGTACACAGAATAGGCTGCTAAACGGCGGTGACACACACTGAATGGAATATGTGACTTTAATATTTGAGTTTGAAAACTTAACAGTATTTCTTCCTAGTCTGCAACTGTGCAGAGTACACAGAATAGGCTGCTAAACGGCGGTGACACACACTGAATGGAATATGTGACTTTAATATTTGAGTTTGAAAACTTAACAGTATTTCTTCCTAGTCTGCAACTGTGCAGAGTACACAGAATAGGCTGCTAAACGGCGGTGACACACACTGAATGGAATATGTGACTTTAATATTTGAGTTTGAAAACTTAACAGTATTTCTTCCTAGTCTGCAACTGTGCAGAGTACACAGAATAGGCTGCTAAACGGCGGTGACACACACTGAATGGAATATGTGACTTTAATATTTGAGTTTGAAAACTTAACAGTATTTCTTCCTAGTCTGCAACTGTGCAGAGTACACAGAATAGGCTGCTAAACGGCGGTGACACACACTGAATGGAATGTGTGACTTTAATATTTGAGTTTGAAAACTTAACAGTATTTCTTCCTAGTCTGCAACTGTGCAGAGTACACAGAATAGGCTGCTAAACGGCGGTGACACACACTGAATGGAATATGTGACTTTAATATTTGAGTTTGAAAACTTAACAGTATTTCTTCCTAGTCTGCAACTGTGCAGAGTACACAGAATAGGCTGCTAAACGGCGGTGACACACACTGAATGGAATATGTGACTTTAATATTTGAGTTTGAAAACTTAACAGTATTTCTTCCTAGTCTGCAACTGTGCAGAGTACACAGAATAGGCTGCTAAACGGCGGTGACACACACTGAATGGAATATGTGACTTTAATATTTGAGTTTGAAAACTTAACAGTATTTCTTCCTAGTCTGCAACTGTGCAGAGTACACAGAATAGGCTGCTAAACGGCGGTGACACACACTGAATGGAATATGTGACTTTAATATTTGAGTTTGAAAACTTAACAGTATTTCTTCCTAGTCTGCAACTGTGCAGAGTACACAGAATAGGCTGCTAAACGGCGGTGACACACACTGAATGGAATATGTGACTTTAATATTTGAGTTTGAAAACTTAACAGTATTTCTTCCTAGTCTGCAACTGTGCAGAGTACACAGAATAGGCTGCTAAACGGCGGTGACACACACTGAATGGAATATGTGACTTTAATATTTGAGTTTGAAAACTTAACAGTATTTCTTCCTAGTCTGCAACTGTGCAGAGTACACAGAATAGGCTGCTAAACGGCGGTGACACACACTGAATGGAATATGTGACTTTAATATTTGAGTTTGAAAACTTAACAGTATTTCTTCCTAGTCTGCAACTGTGCAGAGTACACAGAATAGGCTGCTAAACGGCGGTGACACACACTGAATGGAATATGTGACTTTAATATTTGAGTTTGAAAACTTAACAGTATTTCTTCCTAGTCTGCAACTGTGCAGAGTACACAGAATAGGCTGCTAAACTGCGGTGACACACACTGAATGGAATATGTGACTTTAATATTTTAGTTTGAAGACTTAACAGTATTTCTTCCTATTCTGCAACTCTGCACAGTACACAGAATGTGCTGCTAAACTGCGGCGAAGCACACTGAATGGAATATGTGACTTTGATATTTTAGTTTGAAGACTTAACAGTATTTCTTCCTATTCTGCAACTCTGCACAGTACACAGAATGTGCTGCTAAACTGCGGCGAAGCACACTGAATGGAATATGTGACTTTGATATTTTAGTTTGAAGACTTAACAGTATTTCTTCCTATTCTGCAACTCTGCACAGTACACAGAATGTGCTGCTAAACTGCGGCGACGCACACTGAATGGAATATGTGACTTTGATATTTTAGTTTGAAGACTTAACAGTATTTCTTCCTATTCTGCAACTCTGCACAGTACACAGAATGTGCTGCTAAACTGCGGCGACGCACACTGAATGGAATATGTGACTTTGATATTTTAGTTTGAAGACTTAACAGTATTTCTTCCTATTCTGCAACTCTGCACAGTACACAGAATGTGCTGCTAAACTGCGGCGACGCACACTGAATGGAATATGTGACTTTGATATTTTAGTTTGAAGACTTAACAGTATTTCTTCCTATTCTGCAACTCTGCACAGTACACAGAATGTGCTGCTAAACTGCGGCGACGCACACTGAATGGAATATGTGACTTTGATATTTTAGTTTGAAGACTTAACAGAATGTGCTCTAATCTGCAACTTTGCACACTAAACAGAATGTGCTCTAATCTGCAACTTTGCACACTAAACAGAATGTGCTCTAATCTGCAACTGTGCACACTAAACAGAATGTGCTCTAATCTGCAACTTTGCACACTAAACAGAATATTTTTTTTTTTTTTTTTTTTTTTTCCCCCCACACAAAATAACCTGCTGCCCCCACACACAGTAGTCCTAAAAAGGACTTTTGGTTCTTTTTTTTCACAATTTTGCTTGTTTTCCTCCCTACACTGCCTTTCCCTTCCTATCCTCAGCTCTCCCTGGCTAAGACTGAGCCGAACTCGATGGTCAGGTGCTATACAGCACCCGACCACGGGTTCTGGCCAGCCAATCAGTGTAATGCCAGCAGCCAACATGGCTGCTGGCATTACACCGATGTCAGAGCCTCCCTGCACGTTTATTGGCTGCGCAGCAGCCGCAAAACGTGCGGGGAGGAGACCCGAACATGGCGGGCGAGCACATGCGGTACTCGTACGAGTACCGCCATGTGCCGAGCAGAGCGATGCTCGAGCCGATCCGAGCATCGGCCGAGCATGCTCGCTCAACACTACTGCCCACGTTCAGGCAGTCTCTACTGTGCATGATTGCATTGCATGAGTGAGGTGACCCAAGACTGCATCGTGTGGAGCAGTGAGGTAACGGCCTCTTAACCCTTTGAGTTCCAGAGGGGTACGCAACGCATTGCAAAACAATGCTAGTGTACCTGTCTGGCACTCAAAGGGTTAACATTACCCAGACGGGCTTTTACACTAGCTTTTACTAGCAGTGGTGTGTCTGGAACACACTGTCCATCTGCCTTTACATTGGAACAGTAAACCTGCTTTTAATTATATTTCAATGAAAACACTCTGGAACAGGCGTGGTTGATGGAGACTGCAGTTACGTGTCTGGAACACTACATGTGCACAGTGCCTATGTGCGCTTAAGTTTGAGCAGTACATCTACTTTAGGGTTTTTTTTTAATTAAAATAGTAACAATAGGAATAATTGCTGGACACAGAAGTGACATTTCTGGAACACAGTACTTACATGTAGTGCACTTACATTTGAACAGTATATCTACTTTAATATATATATTTTTTTTAAATGAAAACATTGCAGAACAGTCCTAATTGCTCCAGCGAAGTGTCTGAAATATTGAGCATGCCTATGTGTACTTAATTTTGAACAGTAAATGTACTTTTAATTTTTTGTAATTAACACCCTTAGGAATATCCGTAGTTTCTGCAAACAGCGGTGGCGTGTCTGTAACACTGAGCATGCACTGTGCCCATATGCACTTAAGTTTGAACAGTAAATATAATTTTCATTTTATTTAATTTAAAAACCCAGGAACAGGCGTAATTGCTGGAGACAGCAGTGATGTGTCTGAAACACTGAGATTGCACACTGTCTATATGTAATTTTTCTGAACAGTAAATGTACTTTTAATGTTTTTTAATTAACACACTCGGGAACAGATGTAGCTGCTGGAGACAGCAGTTCCCTGCCTTGGACACTGTGGGCTAGATTCTATTACAGGTGCTAATTTTATCTCTGCGTTTATCTCCAGTTTTCCCCATAGACTTCAATGGAAAAATGTTTGATAAAACGGGTGTTAACATTTAGCAAGGAAAATAAGCTAACTCTTATAATATATACATGAAAAAAATTATTTCAAAAGTGATAATTAAGGACTGGCATCTGGATAGCAGCAAGAGACAAGAGGGCTCCCCAGAACCCCCAAACATTGGGTTTCATCCCAAAGTACACAAACAAAATGAAAAAATGACCCTGCGCTCTTCCAAACCGGAATATATACATGTGCCCTGTCTAGTGCATTTATAATAACTATAATAATAAATATGAGGATTTTGTCCATCCAATGGCCATGAGATGTTAAGCTGACCAACCTCACCAAGGTACCTCAGATCTGGCAAGTACCTACTCTCAGGGCCGGATTTATATCTCAGGAGCCTGTAGGCACAGATATCTGAAGCACCCCCCTCCATTGGCCATCTCCACAATGCTCCAAATCTCCATATTGCCCTCACATTGCCCATCAGCTCCACATTGCCCCCATCAGCTCCACATTGCTCTCATATTGCCCCCCATCAGCTCCACATTGCTTGCCCCCCCGTCATCCCCATATTGATCTCACATTGTGCCCATTATCTCCAAATTAAGCCTCATTCTCTCCCCCCACATACGTTTCCTACCTCCCTGGTGGTCCAGCGGCAGGAGAGATCTGTGCTTCTGCACAGACCTGTAGCTGCTGTTGCTCCCGCCCGGTCTTCTCTTTACTAATGCAGAGCACCTGGAGATGATGTCATCTCCCAGCGCTCTGCATTACTGAAGAGCTGGGAAAGCTCAGCAGCTACAGGTTTGTGAGGCACAGCTTAAAATGCGGCGGGCGGCGCGGCATGCCACGCCACTTAAAAAAAAAATATATATATATATCCATTGCAATGGCAGGCACCCCTCTGTAGGGTGCGCCTATAGGCAGATGCCTACTCTGCCTTATGGAAAATCCGGCCCTGCCTACTCTATTACACCTATGTACCCTATCTAAATTAAACAAAAAATAAAACATTTTTTCAGGCCATAAGAGTTTAATTTCAAGTAAGTTTCCTCTTACACCTTTTTTTGTAATGTTTGTTTTTCCTGCTGTTTTTAATTGCATACACAAAGCCCATTTCTATGATGCCTTTCCTTATAACATCTGATTAGCCCCTTTATCAAATTATTGAAAAAATATTTTATTGAAAAAATGTTTTATTTTTTGTTTAATTTAGATAGGGTACATAGGTGTAATAGAGTAGATACTTGCCAGATTTCAGGTACCTTGGCGAGGTTGGTGAGCTTAACATCTCATGGTCATTGGATGGACAAAATCCTCATATTTATTAGTATAGTTATTATAAATGCACTAGACAGGGCACATGTATATATTCTGGTTTGGAAGAGCGCAGGGTCATTTTTTCGTTTTGATTGTTAACATTTAGCACCTGCAATAGAATCTAGCCCTGTGTGTGTGCACTGTGCCCATGTGCACTTAAGTTTGAACAGTAAATATAATTTTAATTTTATTTAAATTAAAAACCCAGGAACAGGCGTAATTGCTGGAGAAAGCAGTGATGTGTCTGAAACATTGAGATTGCACACTGCCTATATGTAATTTTTCTGAACAGTAAATTTAAATTAATGATTTTTAATTAACACACTTGGGACCAGATGTAGCTGCTGGAAACAGCAGTTCAGTGTCTTGGACACTGTGTGTGCACAGTGCCTATGTGCACTTAAGTTGGAACAGTAATTCTAATTTTATTTTTTTAATTAAAACACTCAAGAACAACAAGCATAGTTGCTGGAGAGAGCTGTGGTGTGTCTGGAACTGCTCATGCCCACTGCCTATGTGTACATTTTGGAACAGTAAATGTACTTTTAATTTTTTTTAATTTAACACTTGCAGGAACAGGTGTAGTTGCTGGAGACAACACGGTGCACAGTGCCTATATGCCTCAAGTTTGAACAGTAAATGTACTTTTAAATTTATTTAAATGAATACACTCAGGAACAGGTGTTGTTGCTGGAGACAGCAGTGATGTGTCTGGGACACATGCACACTGCCTATGTGTACTTTTTTGAACAGTAGGTATACTATTTAATTGTTTTTAAAGTAACACACTCAGGAACAGGCATAGCTGCAGCAATGTTGTGTCGGGAACACTGTGCATGTATGTGTGCTTAAGTCTGAACAATAAATAAAATTTTTTTGAAAGATGACCCCATCCCCAACAGTAGGACTTGGACCTAAAAAGAAGTAATCCCTTGTACCTAGTATCAAGGATACTCAGTAAATTTCCTGAGGGGCTGAATCTAAATGGCCCCTCTCCCTATTTTGGGATTGAACTGTTCCCCAGTGTGCTTCGCGCACATGGTTATCTTAAAGGAATAGTAATGTTTAATATGATCAAAATATATATGTTGCAGGGTTTACTCTGCTGAGAAAAACAATTTATTTTTTAGAAATTTTTTTTACAAGGAAGAATACATTGGGAATTATCTCGTTTTCAAGTATTTACTGGAGAGTTTACTGTAAAGAGTTATATATTTACACAAATAAAGAAAGTATATATACACACATAAACAAACATACTAAAAATATATACAGTTACATGTTGTTTTTAGATATAAAGAAGCAGTTATGTTTATGGATTTTAGTCTGGGAGAAGATCTGATTTTTTGAGGCAGGTTATTCCAGGCTTTTGAAGCTCTGAAGGAGAAAGCAGATCGACCGGCTTCTTTCTTATAGTTTGCTATACTCAAGGGGTTGTTAGCAGTTGAGCAGAGGTTATAGTTAGTATGGAGAGGTGGAGTGAGCATACTGCTCAGCTCAGGTAGTCTGGTAGCTGTCTAGAGAAGTGGTTGTATACTAAGCAAGAAAGGTGAAGGTCATGTCTCCATTCGAGCATTAGCCAATTTAGGGCTGATCCAAATGTTGCAGTTAAGACCAAAGTGAAGAAAAAAACTGCCTTCGCGAGTTAACCAAGAATGGGTAAATCTTCCTTACCCAGAAAGGCTAACGAGCGACGACCAACAAAATACAGGTTCACCTTAAACCCTTAGTTGCATAGAAAATCTTACCTAAAAACACACGGTAAAAACGTTACCTAGCACCTCAGCCAATCACAGCACCCCAAAGTATCAAGTTCAGTCAGAAAACCCAAAATAACCGACGCACCTTTTGGATATTTGTTTCATGATGTAGATTTAAGGGAAGTTTCATTCTGCACGATTTTATCCTTGTGACCTAATAATACCTATATCTTCATGTATTGTTCCTTTCATGGATTCCCTTAGTAAATATTGCAATTTAATTCCTGTTTTAACTCCTGTTTTGTTGCAATTTAACTCATGTTCCTTTCATGGAGTCAGGGCCGGATTTACATCTCAGGAGCCTGTAGGCGCAGAAATCTGAACCGACCCCCCCCCCCATTGGCTACCTCCACTGGACACCTCCACAATGCTCCAAATCTCCACATTACCCCCCATATCCATATTGCCCTTACATTGCCCCCCATCAGCTCCAACTTGTCCCCATCAGCTCCAACTTTCCCTCACATTACCCCCATCAGCTCCAACTTGCCTCATCAGCTCCAATTTGCCCCATCAGCTTCAACTTGCCCTCACATTACCTCCCATCATCTCCACATTGCCCCCATCAGCTCCAACTTGCACTCACATTACCCCCATCATCTCCAACTTACACCATCAGCTCCACATTGCCCTGTTTCCTACCTCCCTGGTGGTCCAGCGGCAGGAAAAGTCTGTGCCTGCTTCTGCACAGAACTGTAGCTCCTGGTGCTCCCGTGCGGTCTTCTCTTTAGGAATGCAGAGCGCTGGGAGATTATGTCATCTCCCAGTGCTCTGCATTACTAAAGAGCCACCGAGGGAGCAACAGCAGAATCTCACCGGGCGGCAGGCAGGCAGCTGCTAGGGTGAATGAAAATATTTTAAAAAATAAAATAAAATAAAATAATTGATTCCAATGACAGGCACCCCTCTGTGGCGTGCGCCTGTAGGCAGATGCCTACTCTGCCTTATGGCAAGTCCGGCCCTGCATGGAGTCCTTGAGTAAATGTAGTTATGTTGAATTTAACTCATGTTATGTTGCAGTTTAACTCATGTTATCCCTAACTCTCTGTTTTGTTTTCCTCTACGGTGGTTTTCTACTCTGAGTTGTGTGATGTTCTCCTAAAAAAGTAGGCGTTAGATTTCTGTCGGTAAATGTTTCAATTTAACTCATGTTATCCCTAACTCCAACATTTGAATGGCTCTGGGGTTAGCTTTAACATTGTCCTCAATGGGTGATATTTTGATCTTTTGGAGACGAGCGTCATGTTTTCAAAACTGCAGTTATTTCTTACTTGTGGGAACATTTGCATCGCATACTGGACTTAAAAAACCACAGTCGCCATTTTTTTCTGCCAACTCCAACATTTGGATCGAGCCCTTAGTTCTTTAAAGGGATAGTAATACTTACATTTTACTATCCCCCAGCTTGTGGCCCTTAAAAAACTAAATTAAATGAGCCCAGCGGCATCTCTCAAACCTTTATGGTTTGAGAGACATCCGCTTTCAAAGTTCCCTCTCCCCTGACGTCCGTACTCTATCTGACAGCAGGGGAATCCGGTCCCTGAGCAAGCAGAGGGTCTTCAGCAGAGCCGAGATCGCGTTATGGAAGAAAAAATCCTTCACTGAAATGGGCTTCTATGTGTGCTTGGTTTGCAAGCACATGTAGAAGACCACTTCAGTGAAGGATTTCTTCTTGTAAACTTAGAATAGTTACCTCAGCTCTCCACTCTTCCTTCAATCCGGTGCACAAAACCTTTTGGGTCAGTGCCACGATATGATCCGCAATTCAATTCCACAAACAAAAGATGATTCTCGCACTCAGGATTTGAATTACAAACTCTTATCGAGTAATTTTATTTATCACCATTGCACAACGTTTCGGGGAATAATCCCTTCATCAGATGCAATTTAAGAAGGGATTATTCCCTGAAATGTTGTGCAGTGGTGATAAATAAAATTACTCGATAAGAGTTTGTAATTCAAATCCTGAGTGCGAGAATCATCTTTTGTTTGTGGAAAAGGATTTCTTCTTCCATAACGCGATCTCGGATCTACTGAAGAGCCTCCGCCGGTCCCGGGACTGGATTCCCCTGCAATCAGCTAGAATGCTGATGTCAGGGGAGAGGGAAAAAAAACAAAACTTTGAAAGAGGATATCTCTCAAGCCATAAAGGTTTGAGAGATGCCGCTATGATCATTTAAAGGAATAGTAATACTTAAAATGCAAAATAAAATATGTTGTAGGGTTTATCCCCCTGAGTAAAACCAGGGTACTCCCACTGCTGAAAGGTGTTTTATTCAAAAGTTATTACAGCTCAAAGTTGAATTTTTTAGGTGCAATATCACAGTGGCCTGAAATTGTACAGTGGCGCTGTTGCTACACTATCCTATGGAGATTTATGGTCCCGGGATCAGAGCTGTCCATAGGATGATGTAGCAACAACGCCACTATACATTTTAAGTACTACTATCCCTTTAATTCAGGTTTTTAAGGGCTACAAGATGGGGGATAGAAAAATTTAAGTATTACTATCCCTTTAAACATATCACAGTGATGGATAGGGTAATTAAGTTGGAGGCTAAAGCAACATGATGAGTTATACAGAATGTCAAGTTTTACAAGATAGATTTATGGTGTGAGAGCATATACTACGTACCCATAGTCTATGACTGGTATTAACATCTGTTGAACAGGGCCAGATTTATAATAAGGCAGAGCAGGCATCTTCCTACAGGCGCACCCCACAGAGGGGCGCCTGTCCTTGGGATAGTTTTATTAATTAAATTTTTTTTTGACCGTTTTTTTTTTAATTTATTTTTTTTGTGATTTTTTTTTTTTTTTAAATTTCATTTTAAACGTAACCAGCCTTTTCCTTGGGGGGAGGGGGTTGGGATGCTGCACTAGCCGACTCTGTGACACAGAACTTGAAGGAACTTGGAAGACAAAAGCTGGAGTCAGTGACACGGTCAGACTGAGGTGCATTACATTCTGTCCCTATCTGTTACCACTTGCTGGAAGTTCAGAACTGCCCTGCCTCCTACTAGACGCTCAGTGCAGCCTGCAGGGAGCACACACACACACACACACACACACACACACACACACACACACACACACACACACACACACACACACACACACACACACACACACACACACACACACACACACACACACACACACACACACACACACACACACACACGAGCTGCTCAGCTGCTGCCTCTGGCTCTGCCTGTACAGTCAGGCTCTGTCTAGGAGCTGCACCGCCACCGACGCCTGCACGGACAGTTTATTTAACCCCTGGCCAGGCCATGAGGTAAGCCTGCACCGGATATGAGACACCCCTCTCTGGCTCCCTGCTGTTATTAAGAGGTATAAGAGGCAGAGCGGGTATCCCTTTGAAACCTAACCTTATTCTTCACGTCGCCAATCGACATTTCCCTTATCTGCTTCAGAATCCCTTGGTCTTGCATATAGACGCATACTGGCTGGTGCATTTCTGGGGCAAACCAACTTCACAATGGGGGAAATAAAAAGTCCCAAAACTCCACTTGATTTAAATGGAGAGAGCTATACAACACATTCTGTGCCTCTGTCATTCTAGAGTTAAATCACTGACATGTATTTCCCCCTATAATGCGGTTGGTTTGTCCCAGAATTACAGCAATTTTCTTATACAGCTAAGATCCTATGGCCCGTATTTATAAAAGCAAATTGCAGTCATTCTAGAGTAATCCAAATGCACCACAGGGGACAAATAAACATTCCTGATAAGTTAAATTGGTCTTTTAACCCATTGGATTCTAGAGAGGTTCCAAAATGCTTTGTAATGCATTGGAGACCTATCTTTTATTCAAGGGGTTAAAAAGCTCTATTTAAGTGCGTGCTTTTATAAATATGGGCCTTTATTCTTGGTGTTAACGCTTTGAGTGCCAGAAAGGTATCCAATGTATTGGTTTGAAATGGATACTTCTCTGGCTCTCAAAGGGTTAAACTTAAATCTCCATGTTTCAAGTTCTGGTCAAAGTAGGTGTATACAGAAAGGATGGAATAATGCTTTTCTATGGTCTTTTTTTGTGACTGAATAAAAATATTTCAGTCAAAACTCTTTGAACTTTTTTTTTTTTTGGGGGGGGGCGCTTCAGATTTCTGTGCCTACAGGCTCCTTAGATGTAAATCCGGCCCTGCTGTTGAACAATACGTTTTCTTACCATGGGACTTATAAAGGATTTTTCTATACAGAGCACCTGTTTTGGGATGAAGTTTGAATGTTAATTTATCAATATGAACACCAAAAGTGAGGTTGGAGTCAAGCCACATACCAAGATATTTGTAGGAATCGATCTGGGCCAAGTTATGATTAGACTCTGTTACAATGGAGAGATGGGTATTGCTGAGATTACGCAGTTTGTGCTTTGTACCAAATACTCCTGTGACCATTTTGTCTGTGTTTAAGAACAGTTTGTTCTCTGCTATCCATCTTTCAACTTCAGCAAAATTATGCTCTAATACAGCTTTTAGCTGAAATACTTTTTAATTTTTAAAATAGATTATGGGATAATCTGCATACATGTGCACGGTTATTTTTTTTTTGCTTTTCAAACCATGGGTAGATCATTTATAAATAGAGAAAATAGAAGAGGGCCAAGAATGGAGCCTTGGGGGACCCCACTTGTTACTTTGAGCTGAAGGGAAATAATGTCAGCAATAAACACATATTGTGTTCTGTCTGATAAATAGGATCAGAACCAGTTTAGAGAGTGATTACCCAATCCTGAACTTTGGAGTTTGCTTATCAGAACATTATGGTCTACTGTATCAAAGTCCTTTGCAAAATGTACGAAAATAGCTCTAGTGAGTTCACCATTTTCCATGCCAGTTTGGATATCATTGCATACTTTTAGGAGAGCAGTGACTGTTGAGCTATTTAGACGAAAGCCTGATTGAAGCAGGGTAAAAAAAAAAAAAATCTCTCGGTAATACTTATATAGTTGCATGTTGACACATTTCTCTAGGGTTTTAGCTAATATGGGTAGTAGGGATATTGGTCTGTAATGTGATACTATATTTATATCCCCACTTTTGTGGATAGGCACAACTCTAACCACTTTCCAGGCTTTCTTGCATATACCTGGATGACAGGGAGGCATTAATTAGGGATGCAATAGGATGGGCAGTGACCAAGACACAGATTTAAAGGGATAGTAATGTTTCATAATAAAAGCGGCTCTAATTAATCATCATAGTATTTGGACTTTGGAGAGTGTTATATCAATACTGTCAGACTTGTAGTTCAAGAGTAATTCAATGACAAAGTATCCCCTCCCTCCCCTTTTACTGATGTAACACTGTTCAGCTAGATCAGAAGGGGGGTGCCCAGGTAGACTGCAGAGAGGGACAAACTTCAATTAAGAAAAGGGAAAAACCTGAAAAACTTGTCAAGGGGGCAGGGCTTTCATTGTTCTCACTGTAAGAAGATTGTCCCCTGCTGTTATCTGTCTGGTCTATGGACTGCATTCCACATCTGAGAAGAGATGGCTTACACTAGGTAAAAGGGGTGGGAGGGGAAACTTTGCTTGTGAATATCTCTCAAACCATAAAGGTTTGAGAGATAAGACATATCGTTCTTCATGTTTTTTTAATGCCTACATAATAAAATAAAGATAAAATTAAGTATTACTATCCCTTTAATAACATTGCTGGTAGTTGATTAGGGTCAGATTGCGATTTCATTTTTGGGTTGAGGAAGTGGTCATATATTTCACTATCATTTATTAACATGAAATTGAATTAATTAGTATAATTGGACCAGGTTATAGGTGACAGAGACTGTTTCATACACTTTTCTTCTTCAGAAGCACCTTTGTTTTGTGTAATCAGTGAGGTGGCATACCCAATAAAGTAGCTGTTGAATGCATTAGATGTTGCTATGAGGCACTGTATTGTTTCTTTGACAATGTTTATAGTTGATGGGTGAGAATGGTTAGGGGGTTGTAGATGTTTTTAATAACCTTCCAAAAGTTGTCCAGTTGTGATATGTTACTGTTCAAGTTGTCAGTAAAATTTGGAGCTTTTGCTAGTTTTGTTTGCTTTGTGCAAGTATTCTGCAATTACCTGTATTCAGTGTGATCATAAGTGGAGCCAGTTTGTATAACTACATAATTACATAGTAGTTTAGGTTGAAAAAGACTTGTGTCCATCAAGTTCTTCCCTTAAGTTCAACCTTTTTCCTATCCTTATTTAACACTGTTGATCCAAAAGAAGGCAAAAAAAAACATTTCAACAATTTCAAATTCTGCTTTCAATGGATGGAAAAATTCCTTCTTGACTCCAAATGGCAATCAGATTTCTCCTTGGATCAACAAGTCTTAAATATTAATCCCAGTACTAAAATATAGAGCCCTCTATGTTCCGCCCTTTTAAAAAATCATCCAGGCTCCTTTTAAAGTCATCTAATGTATTCAATAGCACCACTTCTTCAGGCAGTGAATTCCGTAACTTTATTGTCCTTACTGTAAAGAATCCCTTCCGCTGCTGTAGACAAAATCTTTCCTCAGGTCTTAGCGGGTGACCCCCTGTTCTTTGTACATTCTTTAATGAACAGGTCTTTGGAGAGCACTTTGTATGGGCCCTGAACATATTTATATAATGTTATCATTCCCCTTATTAGTTTTGTAGCCTTCCTCTGCACTTTCTCCATTCCTATAATGTCCTTTTTCAGAAAAGGCACCCAGAATTGAACAGCATATTGTAGGTGTGGTCTTACCATGGACATGTAAAGAGGCAGAATAATATCTTGCTTCTGTGAGTCAACACCCCTTTTAATACATGCCAATATCTTATTGGCCTTTGCAGCTGCCAGTTGGCACTGAGCACTACTGTTAAGTCAATTGTCTATTACTCCCAAATCCTTTTAATTAGTAGATTTCCCCAAAGAAACCCCATTTCAACTATATGTTGCATTTTTATTATTATACCCAAAATGCATAACTTTACACTTGCCTATATTGAATCTCATTTGCTATGTGTAATGAAGACACATCCAGTTCAGACTGTATTACTCTACTTAATTTTGTGTCATTAGCAAACACGGATACATGGCTTCCTATGCCCACTGGGAGAATAAACAAATTAAAACGAAGAGGAACCAGGACAGATCCCTGATGTACTCCACTTATCATGTTTGTCCAACTTCCCATTTACCACCACTCTTTGTATTCTACCTTTCAGCCAATTTCCAATTCAGTTGTGTCCATATGGCATCTCTGAAACTGTATAACTTATGCAGGTCAGCTGAGACCCAGGGTAGATGGGCCCCACTTACCCTGATCTTCCTTAGTGGGGCATGGGTATAACAGAATAATCTCATTCTTTAAAGATGTTTTATTCAATGATTATTGCAGATGAATCTTGCATTTTGTGTTATTACATCATCCTATGGAGGTTTATGGTCAACTGACCATAGTCATCCATAGATTGCTGCAGTAGCAACAGCACCACCATAAAATTTCAGTCCATGGTTAACATACATAGTAACATAGAAGATAAGGCTGAAAAAAGACATGCGTCCATCAAGTCCAGCCCATGCCAATAACACCCCTGTTGATCCAGAGGAAGGCAACAAAAAAGCCCTCTGGAGCAATTTCCAATGTAGGTGTGTGTGTGAGTGTGTCAAATAGTTCCCCGGCTCAATATCCTATTTGCTTTGAAGCCATCTGTCATAACTGTCAATATTGTTCTGTGCTAGATAGGCATCCATTGCTTTTTTGAATGCAGTTACATTATCTGCAAGCACAGCATCCCGAGGCAAAGAATTCCATAGCCTTACCGCCCTTACTGTAAAGAATCCCTGCCTGTGTTTTAGTCGAAAGCGCCTTTCCTCAAGTCTTAATGGATGACCTCTTGTTCTTAGCTCAGCTCTTTGCATAAATAATTCATTGGATAGTTCTTTGTATTGGCCTTGAATGTATTTGTAAATGGTAATCATATCACCCCTTAGACGTCTCTTTTCTAATGTAAACAAACCCAGTTTGGCTAGTCTCTCTTTGTAACTCAGATCCTCCAATCCCTTTATCAGTTTTGTTGCACGTCTCTGCACCTTTTCCAGTTCAGTAATGTCTTTTTTTAGAACAGGCGCCCAAAATTGTACTCCATATTCTAGATGAGGCCTAACCAAGGATTTATACAGAGGTAGGATAATATTAGCATCCCTTGCTTCTACACCTCTTTTTATGCAGGCTAGTACTCTATTTGCTCTTGCAGCAGCTGAGTGACTCTGCACACTGCTGTGAAGACTATTGTCTATCAGTACACCTAAATCTTTCTCTAATGAGGATTTCCCAAGTTGTTTCCCATTTAGAGTATATGTAGCAAGTTTGTTTCTACAACCCAAATGCATAACCTTACATTTATCTACATTAAATGACATCTGCCACTTTTCTGCCCATTCACTTAGTTTATCTAAATCCTTCTGTAGGGAAAAAACATCGAGCTCTGTATGTATTTCCTTACATAGCTTAGTGTCATCAGCAAAGATTGAGATGCTACTTTCAATTCCCACTTCTAGATCATTAATAAACAAATTAAAAAGCATTGGGCCCAGGACTGAACCCTGCGGTACCCCACTTATAACCCTAGACCAATTTGAAAAAGTTCCATTTACAACAACTCTCTGCCATCTATCATTTAACCAGTTCTCAATCCATGTACAGATACCACCATCCAAACCGAAGCCTTTTAATTTATGCAGTAACCTGTTGTGAGGCACTGTGTCAAAGGCTTTTGCAAAATCCAAGTATACTACATCAACAGCAATTCCCCTGTCCAAATTACTACTCACTCTTTCATAAAATGCAAGTAAATTAGTCTGACATGATCTGTTCTTCATGAAACCATGCTGATTCCTACTAATGATATTGTTTGTCTTCACATAGTTCTGAATACTATCAGTTAATAACCCTTCTAGTATCTTACCCACTATGGAAGTCAAGCTCACAGGTCTATAATTTCCTGGTTTGGATCTTGCTCCCTTTTTAAACAATGGAACTACATCAGCTTTCCTCCAATCACAGGGCACTATGCCTGATGAAAGCGAATCAATAAATATTAAGTATAATGGTTTTGCTATTACTGAACTAAGTTCCTTAAGTACCCTTGGGTGTATACCGTCCGATCCAGGCGCTTTATTCACTATAACCCTTTCCAGTCTCTTTTGGACCTTGTCCTCAGTAAGCCATGTAGATGTTGGAGGAAATTCCATGGTTTTGTCTGTTTGCCCATAGCTTGTCATTTCTGCTTCCTTTGTATATACTGATGCAAAGAACGTATTTAGGGTTTCAGCCATAGCTTTATCCTCACTAATCAATTCACCTGTTTCAGTCCTAAGAGGACCAATATCAACCTTAACTTTTTTGTTGTTAATATACTTGTAGAATTGTTTAGGGTTTTTCTTGCTCTCGTTTGCAATGTTTCGCTCATTTTCTATTTTAGCTAGCTTAATTGCTTGTTTGCAGATTTTATTACATTCTTTATATTTTTTAAATGATGCATCTGACCCATTTGACTTAAACACCTTAAAAGCCTGCTTTTTATTTCTCATTTCCCTGCTAACCACATTATTAATCCACATTGGTTTTGCTTTACTTCTCTTGTGCTTATTCCCCAATGGTATATATTGACGTGTATATTTGCCCAAGGGCATTTTAAATACATTCCATGACTCTTGTGCATTTTTATCTTTGAAAATTACATCCCACTGGATATCCTTTAAAGCTTCTTTTAACTTTGTAAAATTAGCCTTTTTGAAATTGAATGTTTTGGTTAAACTCTTGCTATTGGGTTTCTCATAACAAACTTCAAAGGATACAATATTATGGTCACTGCTGCCCAAATGTTCCCTTACCTGCACACTGTTTACAATGTCAGAATCGTTTGAGAGCACTAGGTCAAACAAGGCCTCTTTTCTAGTTGGCTCCTCTACTAGTTGGGACATAAAATTATCATTTATCATACTTAGAAAAATATTTCCCTTTGTTGTGCCTGAAGTCATATTGCTCCAGTCAATTTCAGGGTAGTTGAAATCTCCCATTATAATTACCTTTGCTGACCTAGCAGCCTTTTCCATTTGCAGTAAAAGTTGGGCTTCCTCCAACTCCCCAACATTAGGTTGCTTGTAGCAAACCCCCACCAATATCTTTTTATTATGTGTGCCCCCAGTGTGTATTTCAACCCACAAGGCCTCTACCTTTTCATTGGACCCTTCATTTATATCTTCCCTTAAACTAGGTTTTAAGGCCTGCTTTACATATAGGCATACCCCTCCTCCCCTTTTATTAACCCTGTCCCTCCTAAAAAGTGAATAACCCTCTAGATTGACTGCCAAGTCATACGTATCATCTAACCAGGTTTCAGACACTCCAATCAGATCATACTGTTCATGTACTGCAATCATTTCTAGTTCCCCCATCTTACCAGCCAGACTGCGAGCATTTGCATGCATACATTTTATCTTTTTGCCATTCTTAAAGATTTCATTCTTTTTCAGATGTATTTGTCTTTTATCAGGCTGTAACAATGGCAACTCCCTATTAGCTGAACTAGCCCATTCCCCCTCTCCACCCCCATGACCCTTCTCTAATCCCATTCCCTCAATTATACTATCTTCCCCAGCCTGTGTTGCAGCTCCCTCCCCCCCTCTTTCTAGTTTAAAGTCTCCTCCAGCCTTCTAACCATCCTATCACCCAGCACCGTGGCCCCCCTTCCACTAAGGTGCAATCCATCACTACTATAAAGATTGCTCCCAAGGGAAAAGACTGACCAGTGCTCTAGGAACCCAAACCCCTCCTGCTTACACCAAGTCTTTATCCACGCATTTAACTCCCTAATCTCCCGTTGCCTTTCTAATGTAGCGCGTGGCACAGGTAGAATTTCAGAAAATACTACCTTAGAGGTCCTCTGCTTAAGCTTATATCCTAGGTCCCTGAAATCATTCTTAACTGACCTCCATTTTCCACTGACTTTGTCATTAGTACCAACATGTACCATGACAGCCGGGTCATGCCCAGCCCCTCCCAACAATCTATCAACCCGATCAGCCACATGTCGAACCCGAGCTCCCGGGAGACAGCAAACTGTACGATTGTGGCGATCTTGGTGACAGATTACCCTGTCTGTCTTCCTAATAATAGAATCCCCTACCACCACCATCTGTCTAGGTCTGCCTGAGTCCTGGATCCCATCCGTGCTAGAGGGGCTGTTCACTCGGCTGTTAGAGAGAACAGTCCTCTCCAGCAAAGACATTCCTGTGTCAGCATCCCCAACATCATTACTTAATGTAGCAAATCTGTTAGGATTAGTAAACACAGGAGTGTCCTCCCTATTTCTCTGTCCACCCCCCCTTGCTATGTCTAACTGTAACCCATCTGGCTACCTGCTCTTTCTTTGTGCAGTCTCCACCCCCAGAACTACCTACCACCGCTTCCTGCTGCTCAGTCAGCAGACCCCTCTCAAGACTGTCCGTCTTTCTCAATGTTGCAACCTGCCCCTCCAGATCTCTAATACGAGCTTCCAGAGAGACCACTTGCTCACATCTGCCACAGAGGTATGCACCCTGGAACGGTTGTTCCAGGTGTGCAAACATATGGCAGTTTGTGCACTGAGTTAAATGGACAATCATGCTACCACTCATATGTGCCAGTTACCACAAGATAAAAAGGCAGGCAGGCAAAAATAGCTGCACAATAAGTTTGATAATGTGTTCCCCTGTGTAACCCCCTGTGTTTGAATTCCCCTGTTTTAAATTCCCACACTTACCACACCTCTGCACTGGCACACTGAGGCAAGATTCACACGTTCAAGTATTCACTAGGTATCTGCTATATAAGCCAGGAATCCACCAATTACAAACACAGCAATTAGTCACTCCCACCACACCAGACTTCAATTATTTATCACAGCAAAGAGGGAAAACAAAACTCAGAGAGATTTGCTTTTAACCTCTCCCTTACCACACCACACAATATTCTTATGCTATTATTCCAGCAAGTATCCAATCTCAGTCTCACAGGGCACTGATGAACTTACAGAGCTCTCTCACTCCTTGCTATATAAGCCAGGAATCCACCAATTACAAACACAGCAATTAGTCACTCCCTCCACACCAGACTTCAATTATTTATCACAGCAAAGAGGGAAAACAAAACTCAGAGAGATTTGCTTTTAACCTCTCCCTTACCACACCACACAATATTCTTATGCTATTATTCCAGCAAGTATCCAATCTCAGTCGCACAGGGCACAGGGCACTGATGAACTTACAGAGCTCTCTCACTCCTTGCTATATAAGCCAGGAATCCACCAATTACAAACACAGCAATTAGTCACTCCCACCACACCAGACTTCAATTATTTATCACAGCAAAGAGGGAAAACAAAACTCAGAGAGATTTGCTTTTAACCTCTCCCTTACCACACCACACAATATTCTTATGCTATTATTCCAGCAAGTATCCAATCTCAGTCTTACAGGGCACTGATGAACTTACAGAGCTCTCTCTCACTCCTTGCTATATAAGCCAGGAATCCACCAATTACAAACACAGCAATTAGTCACTCCCACCACACCAGACTTCAATTATTTATCACAGCAAAGAGGGAAAACAAAACTCAGAGAGATTTGCTTTTAACCTCTCCCTTACCACACCACACAATATTCTTATGCTATTATTCCACCAAGTATCCAATCTCAGTCTCACAGGGCACAGGGCACTGATGAACTGGTTGTGTTACATCTAAAGAGATGCAAGCTTTAATAACCTTTGAATTAAACATCTCTCAGCTATGCAATATATATTTCCTTATTAAGTGTTTCTATCCATTTAAGTTATCTCATGCACACTACCTGCTGTATTCATAAAAAACTACCAAAAACTGTAATGTACACCTCCATGACACCCAGCACTGACTGAAGGTGTTACTTATATAGTAACATACATAGTAACATAGTAATATAGGTTGAAAAAAGACTTGCATCCATCTAGTTCAACCCTTTTCCTATTCCTGTTTACCATCGTTGATCCAAAAAAAAGGCAAAAAAACCCTCAATACAGCAATTTCAAATTCTGCCTTGAATGGGGAAACAAATTCCTTCTTGGTTCCAAATGGCAATCAGATTTCTCCTTGGATCACTAACTAAATATGAATCCCAATACTAACAGACATAGCCCTCTATGTTCTGCTCTTTTAAAATAGTATCCAGGTCCTTTTTAAAGGCATCTAATGTATTCAATAGCACCACTTCCTCAGATAGTGAATTCCATACCTTTATTGTCCTTACCGTAAAGAATCCCTTCCGCTGTTGTAGATGAAATCTCCTTTTCTCAAGTCTAATTGGGTGGCCCCTTGTCCTTTGTACTGTTCTGTTAATGAACAGGTCTTTGGAGAGCCCTTTGTATGGGTCCTGAACATATTTATATAGTGTTATCATATCCCCTATAAGATGCCATTTCTCTAGTGTGTACAAGTTTAACTTTTCTAGCCTTTCTTCATAACTAAATCTTTCCATTCACCTTACTAGTTAAGTAGCCCTCCTCTGCACTTTCTCTAGTACCTTTCTCTACTTCCTGAATAAAGATCAGATTTCACAGGGACCATTAGAGTTTCCTGGCACTAGTAAGGTTAAGTGAGGCTGTTATAAGTAGATGTTAGTTCTCATGTAAAATCAAGCATCCCTCATGCATTTCCTGTGAAAAAAACTGCAGGATTATAATAGTGGGAATAACTAATTTAGCTGTACCAAACAAGAGTGGGTTATACACTAAGTCATGATAAAGAGGTGATAAATCATAGATGACTTCTCCAGTGATGCAACTTCTCCAGTTCCTATGTTAATCTATGGAGCCTATGCAAAACTTAAGGAATGTTAGTGCACAGGCTCCATAGAATAACATAGGATTGGAACTGGAAAAGTGATATAACTGGAGAAGTCATCTCTGCTTCTTTATCACACCTAAGTAAATAACCCCCAAGTTGTCTCAAAGGAAACTCTGGCTTCCTTTCAGGACTGTATGGGTTGCAGTGAATTGTCACTCAGCAGTGATTTGACAGCACTTAAGATGCTAATACTATTCATAGTGTTCCTTCCATTTCTTACATTGCAGGCAGGTTTCTCCATCTTCCTTGTGACTCAATGGCTGTATTCTAGGAAAGCCATGTAGACTCTGCTATAGAGGAAGGAGAACCCATTGAGTATTTCTATTATTTTCCAGCTGAATAAACTGATCTTCTAGTTAAGACTCAAAATGATTAGGAGAAATCCCTCTATAGAAGGATAACATGGTGTCTGAATGTCATACGATTCCCAAGGGCTTTCTTGTGCATGGGTTTAATAAAAAATCATATTTTGAATGAATAAAAGTATGCCATGGAGCTTCCATCCCATATGATCTTAGCCCACCACTTGAAGCCAATGCGTTGGATCTCTCTCTCTCTGGCACCAAAGGGATTAAGACATTCCTTCTAAAGAAGACATTCTAGTTACCAGGCTGATATAAAAGAAAACACTGTCCACCTGGTGAATGGTTGTCTTCTCCAGTTCCTATGTTATTCTATGGAGCTTATGCACTAAGATGTCTCCAACTTTGGAGATCATAGTGCATATTCTCTATAGAATAACATAGGAACTGGGGAAGTTATATCACCGGAGAAGTCATCTCCACTTTAGAGCCTCTTTATCACACCTTAGTGAGTAACCCCCAAGTTGTCTCAAATGAAACTCTGGCTTCCTTTCAGGACTGTATGGGTTGTTGTGAATTGTCACTCTGCAGTGATTTGACAGCATTGATGATGCTAATACCATTCATAGTGCTCTTTCCATTTCTTACACCGCAGGCAGGTTTCTCCATCTTCCTTGTGACTTCATGGTTGTATTTGAGGAAGGCCATGTAGACTCTGCTGTAGGTGAAGGAGAACCCATTCAGTATTCCTATGATTTTCCAGCTGAGCAACTTGATCATCTAGTTAAGGCTGTCATACACATCAGGGATGATGAGGAGAAATCCCCCTATAAAAGGATAACATGATGTCTGAATGTCATATGATTCCCAAGGGCTTTCTTGTGCATGGGTTTAATTAAAAATCTAAGCTTGAATGAATAAAAGTATGCCATGAAACTTCCATCCCATATGATCTAACTCAGTCCACCCCTTGAAGCCGATGAGATGGATATACCTCGGGCACCAAAAGGATTAAGACATTCCTTCTACAAAAGACATTCTAGTTACCAGACTGATATAAAAGAAAACACTGTCCATCTGTTGAATGGTTCAGGTTTCTGTGATCAGAAGAATGAGGAAACTTCTCTTGTGGATCCTTTGAAATCTCTGCATCAACCTTCTACCAAAGTAATTTCTCTTTCCTGTATATCCCTCTCTTTTGGGAGAGATTCACTAAGGTGTGATAAAGAGGTGATAATGTGGAGATGCATTCTCCAGTTCCTATGTTATTCTATGGAACCTATGTGCTAAGATTTCTCCAACTTTGGATATCTTAGTGCATAGGCTCCCTAGAATAACATAACTGGAGAAGTGATATCACTGGAGAAGTCATCTCCACTTTATCACCTCTTTATCACACCTTAGTGCATAATACCCCTTGGCCTAGATGCACTAATGTTCGTTGCTGTGTCGATATGATCTTGTTGAGGTGTTTGAAACACTGACACATTTTGATCTACACACACATCGACATATTCACTAAAACTGCCAGCTGAAAGGGGAGGGTTGGAGAAGGCCCCTATTAACATACAAAATTGTTCAAAGTTCTGTCCATGTGGAAGGGCCTTCCTTCCTTCACTTATCTCCAACACTACGACAATTCTGATGGTGAACAGCATTCTCTCTTCTTCACTTCTTGGCCAGTAGGGGAATAAAGAGAAGGCTTTCAACACTATGGACAGCATTGAGTGTCATAGGGATGTGCATTGCTCACCCCTGTGGCACTCAAAGGGTTAAAATAAACAGAAATAGTACACCAAGCACTACACAGTTATCCCCTAATCTGTGTATTATATATTATACATGTTGTGCACTCGCAGGGGAGCAATACTGGGGGTCACACAACACCTATAGGGATTTGTGGCTAACAGTGGGCAAAGGAACAAGGCTGGGGGGCAAGTGGTAGCCACAAATCCCTATAGATGCTGCTTGACCCCCAGGAGACTATTTTGAGATGTTTCCAGACCTCAAATAAGTAATCCCAATATCTTGTTCACTATTGACTTATGTGATGTGTTCATAAAGTTTGTCCAAGAAATGTGCTCTTTTCTTTTGTACAAAAGTTCTATAATGTATGTTATATATGTGTTAGGGTTTATATATTTCTGTGTGTGTGTGTGTACACATTTGCATTTATTTATATATCACATGTATATAGTCCATGCATAAATATTAGGTAAAAGGTAGTCAGCCTTTGGTTCTTCATCTGTTATGTACTTCAACACCCATCATCTACTGGCTGGTTGGGGATGATTGTTGTACTCCCCAACAGCTGGTGAGCTAAAGGTTGCCTGCCCTTGTATTAGGGTGTGTATGTGTTTATTTGTGTAAGAGTGGAGATGGAGCCATATCCTTGTCATGTGACCTGACTGGTGGCATCTGGTCCAGGATAATCGTTGTTAGCAATGGTTGCCTGGTGACATTCTGATCCCATAGTAACTCCCACTCCCTGATGATTATTTTTAAGGGAAAATCTGAGAGTCATTTATCTTCTTATTTTTAGCTGGGGACTCACCACACAGGGGAGAATGAGAGGGAAGCCTGAAATAAGAATTCGGTACTTGTGGGTGGGTGTTAACTATTACTAAATTTACTATTCATTCACTGCCATGCAGGATACTTGTTAAAGGTATCAAAAGCTTCCATTCTAAAGCTACTCAGTTAGCCAATAAAGGCATCACTTTTACTCCACCAGTCTCCTACTTTAATACTGCTTGCATGTGGGAGATATAATATAGCAATACATGACAGAGGTAAATGCCTGCTTGATTCACCTGTTCAATTTGACATATATTATTTAATTCTAAAATATGGGTTCCTAGAGAACTGATTTAGGGACCACTGGACTCAACTAAGTAGTTTTTTACTCTTTTCCTCTCCCCTGCTCTCTATTGAACCTTTGGGATGTAGTTAATTGTTAGACCTCCAGGGGGAAGATGTACTAAGGGTGGATGCTATGGAGCTATGTGTCTGTCGAGCACATTGCCTTGTAAATTGAGCCAAATATTGTCTTATACACTAAGAAAAAGGGTTGCAAGGGGAGGGGGGGGACTGTGATCATTAGCACATCATCCTGGTGTAAAGGTGTTTTTATTGGGAAGGCAAGGGAGAACAGAGAAGAGACAGAGATACTTCAGTTCCAAAAACAGCAGCAGCCCCCGCTCAACCCTTTCAGTTCCAGTGACATAAGAAGCACATTGCACAGCAATGCACTCAATACCTCGCTTGTTCTCAAATAGTTAATATAATGATGAAACAAAAGGAGGACCTATTGAAATCTCTGTATGTAATTAAAGAATGATTTAGAGCCAGACAAATTATATTTTATTTACAGAGACTAAGTGAGAAACATACATGCTGAAGTTGATACAAACATTAATGTGAGTTTTACTGTAGTGGATAAATGTTATACACGTATATACACATATATTCACTTAAAGGGATAGTAATACTTAAAATGTAAAATAAATATGTTGTAGGGGTTATCCCCCTGACTAAAACAAGAGTACTCCCACTGCTGAAAGGTGTTTCATTCAAAAGTTATTAATTTTCAAAGTTGAATTTTTTAGGTGCAATATCACAGTGGCCTGAAATTGTACAGTGGCGCTGTTGCTACACCATCCTATGGAGATTTATGGTCCCGGGACCAGAGCTGTCCATAGGATCGTGTAGCAACAGCGCCACTGTACAATTTCAGGCCACTGTGATATTGCACCTAAAAATTTCAACTTTGAAAATTAATAACTTTTGAATGAAACACCTTTCAGCAGTGGGAATACTCTTGTTTTACTCAGGGAGATAAACCTTACAACATATTTTTTTTTACATTTTAAGTATTACTATCCCTTTAAAGGGATAGTAATACTTGCTTTTTATAAAGTTTAATATTGTTCATATTAACAAATACATTAAATAATGTAAGTCCCGTTGCTTAAAGATGTGTAGATTTCAAGTTATACGTTTATAAAGTTCTCCCCACCTGCCCCTTTTACTCCCGTCAGCTCTCTAGCTGACAGTTCGAGATTCTGGTCATTTGACCAATTGGCTCTTCAGCAGAGCCGAAATAGCATTTTCTACAAAGAAATACTTCATTAGAACGGTCTACAAAGTGTGCCCACAGGTCTTCTAAGTTCTCGATGTTCCTTCATTAATATCTTTCCTCATACTAGGTGTTAAAGGGATAGTAACACTTCAAATTTACTAATGCCCAACTTGTACAACTTACAGAAAGAATATAAATGTCCCAAATCACATCTCAAACCTTTATAGTTTGAGAGAAAATCAATTTCAAAGTCTCCCTCCCCTTTCCCTGACATCAGCCTCTAGCTGACTGTCGGGGAATCCAATCCTGCGGTCATCCTGCGGCTCTGCAGCAGAGCCGAGATCGGTTTAATGCAGAAAAAATCCTTCACTCAAATGGTCTTGTACGTGTGCTTGGTTTCCAAGCACACATACAAAACCGTTTCAGTGAAGGATTTTTTCTTCATTAATGCGATCTTGGCTCTGCTGCAGAGCCGCGGGATGGTCTTACAATAGACTATCCCTGCAGTCAGCTAGAATGCTGATCGCAGGGAAAGGGGAGGGAGGGGGAGACTTTGAAATTGATTTTCTCTCAAAACATAAAGGTTTGAGAGGTGATTTGGGGCATTTAATTTCTTTTTGTAAGTTGTACAAGTTGGGGATTAGTAAATTTGAAGTATTACTATCCCTTTAAAGCTTGTTTTCCATAAAGGTATACCACTGTAATCTAGGATATATTGATTGCCCAGTCATCTCTATATCATTCAAATAGGCGGGAGGTGCACTAAGGTGTGATAAAGAGGTGATAGCATGGTGATGACTTCTGTGATAAACTCCATTTTTTCTATGGAGTCAATGCATTAAGATTTCTCCAGCTTTTGAGATCTTATTGCATATGCTCCATAGAAAAGTATAGGACTTGTTTATCACCTCTATATTACCTCTTATATTAACTCTCAGGTTTTAGTAATACCAATAAGCTCATACTGCTCATTCTTGCAACCAATTCCAATTTATCTTGCCAGCCAGACTGTAAACATTTGCAAGCACACATTTTATGTTAATGTTACTTAATATGTACATTCTTTGAAAAATTATTTTTTTGCATATTGGTAGACTGTAACATTGACACCTCCGTGTAACCTGAACAGACCCCACACACTACCTCCATGCCCCTTTTCTGATTCCATTTAATGTCTGTCCTTCCTGTATTGTTTGACCCCATCCCAATCATAGAACCACATAAACATCCCATCCTCTGGCACAGAAGCCCCCTTCCACTTAGGTGCTATCCATCTGAATGAATGACACCTACTTATTTTCCTTTTGAAAAACAGAGCCATTGTTTCTAAGGCATATTTCCCCATTGTGACGGATGTCAGGCATTCAAGAGAATGTGATGAATACGACTTCTTCCTGTGCTGTATGTAATCTTTATATTATTATCCTTAGTTGAAGAGCAGAGCTGGTATTTCTTGCTTTATGCAGTATCTAATCAGCTCTGACAGGGATGGAAATTGATTGCTTTACACACACACACACACACACACACACACACACACACACACACACACACACACACACACACATATATACAGTATAAGTATATATATATATATACATCTGTTTCACAGTCCCTGGTGTAAATTCAGATAAAGGAACATGTCTGTATTGCTCCTGTGTCCTGTGTGTCTCTGTCCTTGGTACTGAAAGCTTTCCCAATAGTATCCAGTAGTTTTATGTGGCACTGATAGAAGTATGAACTGTAAGGGGCTTGTGGAAATAATTTTGTCTATCACTGTTTGGCACTCAAATAGTTAATAGTTTGTACTGGCCAATGAGGTGGGGGCTGGAACCAGTTCTTTTTAGTGCTGCTTGTGCCTAATGCCTATTTACTAAGCTATGGGTATTTTGTTCTCCTGCACCTTATTTAATGCTATCCTCTGACAAGGGGCTGAGGAAACTGGCAAAACTGTACTCCATTTTCTTGGGCAGGCTGTAGGCAAAGCATTCAGGGCTTTCTCTCATTGAAGTCTTAGATGGCAGCTATTACTCTGATAGTACTTCATTCTATCCGGGGAACCAATCAGCAGATGTAGCCTGAGCAGCATAGTAAGCCACACTGGACCAACAGGGGAGCACAAAGGGGGCCTGAAAAGAGCACCTCAGTGCACCCCCATTTGTCCTGATGGAAGAGGATGAACTGACTGAGAGTAAAGTCTTGCAGTTCAGTTTCCTGGCCTGCGCTGTGCTTAAAAGCCCAACACAACTAGCAGGCCCAGACTGGGACAAAAAAATAGGCCCGTGCATTTAAGGCTGAGCGGCCCATTTTTATTTTTTGAGCATCCCATGGGGGGGGGGAGGTCGTCGGCAGCGGGCATTCATTATTTTTTTTTAAAGCTCGGACCATCCCACCGGGCAAATGCCTGGTATGCCCGATAGCCAGTCTGGCCCTGTAATGAGGGAGATTCCCAAAGCAAAGCCTGGAGAGGGTGTCTGAGCCTGGGCAGGAATCCGAGTGAGCTCCCCAGTCCAGGCCCAGACTGGGACAAAAAATAGGCCCAGGCATTTAAGGCTGAGTGGCCCATTTGTATTTTTTGAGCAGCCCATGGGGGTGGGGTGGGGCGGCGGCGGACATTCCTTATATTTTTTTTAAAGCCCGGACCGGCCCACCGGGCAAATGCCCTGTATGCCGATGGCCAGTCCAGCCCTGACAACTAGTCTAGGGAGTTTGTGTACACAACCCAGGAGTTTGTGTCTGAGAGGCTTATTTTTCAAGACTGCAAAAGAAGAAAGCATAAGAGGGCACTACAAAGTGATGTGACTAAAATATCGGCAATCAATAGAGATGGGTACTCACAAATAAATTGATTACCCTGGTTACCAAAACATGCCTTCATTTTTATTATGTCTGAAGACACCTAAGTTGTTGTGAAAGCTTGCGCTCTAGAGCCACTCAGTTAGCCAATAAAGGTGTAATTTGTACTCTACAAGTGTCCTGCTTTTTCTATGACTAACATGGTATCACAACTTATACAAAACATGCTTGTGAGAGATATTTTACTATAGCAACAGATTATTTTAGGTGTTAGTATTCCTTTAAAGCAAAGCACAGGGCACACTTAACCCTGAATTTCTATATGTTTTATGAATGAGTGTAAACTATAACCTACTTTAAAAAAAGAAAAAAGTAATTTGTTTAATTGATTTAATTTTAATAACAAATCGATGGCTTGATCAAGTGCACCTTGTATTCAAACTGTTTTTCTTTATTAATCAATATTGTTTTGTTCTATCAAACATACTTTGTAAGCATTATGTTTTTAATTACTGTTTTAACTGGAACAATTCTTGTGCAAACCAACTGCTCTATAAGGGGCAAAATACAATTTACATTGATTTAAAGGGATATTAATGTTTCATAATAAATGCAGCTCTAATTAATCATCATAGTATTTGGGCCGTGGAGAGTGTTATTTCAATTCTGTCAGAGTTGTAGTTCAAGAGTAATTGAATGATAAAGTATCCCCCTCCTGTCCCTTTTAATGATGTAACACTGTTCAGCCAGATCAGAAGGGAGGTGCCCAGGTAGATTGCAGAAAGGGACAATCTATAGTTAAGATAAGGGAAAAACCTGTCACGGGGGGCAGGGCTTTCATTGTTCTCATAGGAAGAAGATTGTCCCCTGCTGTTATCTGTCTGGTCTATGGACTGGATTCCACATCTGAGAAGAGGTGGCTTACACTAGGTAAAAGGGGCGGGAGGGGAAATTTTGCTTGTGAATATCTCTCAAACCATAAAGGTTTGAGAGATAAGACTCATATCGTTCTTCAAGTTTATTTTAATGGCTACAAAATAAAATAAAGATAAAACGAAGTATTACTATCCATTTAAAGTGGGTTTTAACCCTTTGAGTTCCAGAGAGGTATCCAATGCATTGAAAGGCACTCTCTGACACTCAGAGGGTTAATCTCAAAGGGTTAATCTCTTGGATGCTAGAGAGATCTCCAGTGCATTGCATTGCAAAGCTCTACACTAGTGTTGAGCGAGCACCCCGATGCTCGGGTGTTCGGGTGCTCTGACCGAGCACCCCCTGAGGCTCGAGTGCTCGGCCGAGCACCCGAACCCCATTGCATTAAATGGGAGGACTCGAGCATTACACCAGGCGCCCCCGCTCTGATGAGGGGAGGGTGCCTGGTCAATGCCCCCCTTCATCTCCACAATGCCCCTCTTCCACAATGTCCCCCTTCCACAATGTCCCCCTTCCACAATGTCCCCCTTCATCTCCGCAATGTCCCCCTTCATCTCCGCAATGCTCCCTTCATCTCCGCAATGCCCCCCTTCCACAATGTCCCCCTTCCACAATGTCCCCCTTCATCTCCGCAATGTCCCCCTTCATCTCCGCAATGCCCCCTTCATCTCCGCAATGCCCCCCTTCCACAATGTCCCCCTTCCACAATGTCCCCCTTCATCTCCACAATGTCCCCCTTCATCTCCGCAATGCCCCCTTCATCTCCGCAATGCCCCCTACCTCCAGTCCCTGGTGGTCCAGCGGAGCGTCTGCAAGATCTGTGCCTCCTCCGGCACAGATCCCTGCCACCCGAACATGGCGGGCGAGCACATGGCGGTACTCGTACGAGTACCGCCATGTGCCGAGCAGAGCGATGCTCGAGCCGATCCGAGCATCGGCCGAGCATGCTCGCTCAACACTACTCTACACCTGAGAACTCTCTAGTTTTCATGGGATCAAAAGCACCATTCAAACCAATGGGAAGTATGGGGAATTTGATTTGCTCCAGAATTACTCCAGTTTCTTTTGGTACATTTACTTCACTGTAACAGTACTACGCCCATTACTATGGATTGCTTCTAAGACTCATGGCCTTTTTTTTTCACAGGTTACACCCCCTGGCCACTCTACAACGTAGCAACGATGTAATTGAGTATTGCCACCACCAATTTGAACATTTGGCAGGATAGGGATTGACTGTTGTCAGCCCCTGAGTAAATCAAAGCACCGTGCATTTGACATTTAAGAGGTCTTCTCATTGGTCACCACTTCTCGAGCAACAGTCACAACAACTCTATTACTGGTCGTGTGACTTTGGTTCCCATTGGCTGGTGAGCTGGTGCTACAAGATTGAATTAGTCTGCCGGGCCCGGGTAATTCGATCAAAGTTTAAATACAATACATCCAGTCCCGGAATGGTCGACCTTATCATTGCCCCTTGTAGGTCTGATCCCCAATGGCTGGAGATCACAGCGGCAAGATTAAATTATGTTCTGTGTTTCTTTGTGTGTCCTGTATAAAATGTTCCCATGTCCCCAAATAAGGTGTATTTGGTTTGGAACTAGAAAAACATGCTGTCCTTTATGCTTGAAATAGTTTAAAGGGTCCTCTTTGACTGCCATTCCAATACACTTCGTTCTAGAGAGACCGGCATGGCTACCATCCTGTAGGAGAGGGAAACATGGTACAATGGCCAAGGACAACCCAGTGTCCTTGGTTTCAGTTACATTCCTATGAATTTTTTTTTTTATTTAATCGATTAAAAGTTTATACAGTATACTTAAGCACACATTAAAAGCTTTAATCAATTAAAGCTTGATCAAATAAAAAGTCAATTAAAATACACCGCATATGTAGTTTTGTCTCTGTACTGAATAGCTTGGTGTGAGATTTGGTTGATATCTGTTCAGTAGATATGGGCATAGTCATGAAGAATTGTTCATGACGGTGTAATGGTTTATACAAATGAATACAGGACAGGTACTTATAGGCAACAATCACTTTATTAAGCACAAATAATAAATCAGTAAAGCATGTATCAGCAATAAACAGTAAACAGTGGCATTCATATACAACAGAGCTTACGCCACTTATCGGAAGTTGGAGACTGCCTTCGTGAGAGGCACTATCTGTTTGGCCCAGAAGCAGAAATGAATGCATAGTCTGCAGAGCCACAGGTCTGCACCTGGAGGATACCAGACTATATAAAGGGAATCAGGAATAATAATAATAATAACTGTCTGAACCCCAGGTCCGCACCTGTAGGGACCAGACGTAATCGATAGGCAGCAGTAGAAAGGAATGTCTGAGCCTAGGTCCGCACCTAGAGGATCACAAGACAAACCTAAAGTGAACAAGGAATGGATAGTCAACCAGAGCTGCATGTCTGCACCATATTGGGTTTCGGACAAGCCTAGGGTCATACACAGAGCGGGTAGTCGGACAGAGCCACAGGTCAGCACCAGAACGGGTATTCGGACAAGCCAGGGGTCATACATGGAACAGGTAGTCAGCCAGAGCCTCAGGTGTGCACCAGATTGGTTATCGGACAAGCCTAGGGTCATACACGGAGTGAGTAGTCGGACAGAGCCACAGGTCAGCACCAGAATGGGTAGTCAGACAAACCAAGTAATACACAGAGCTCAGAAAACACAAATGCACTGAAACACCATGAAAGGGCGACTGATGTGGTGTCCAGGCAGTTTAAGTATGAATTGCTCCACCTCCAGAAGGTGGAGCAATAGGATACTATGCCTTTAAGGGTCGGGTCGCGACGTCACAGGGGATTCCCTTGACGCACGCCCGCAGACTGCCAGCAGAACACAACACTGTCACAAGTAGGAGCAAGTAGCTGGCTGCCTGCCAGGAAACCAAGGTGGCCGGCTACCGTGGAACAGACGCGGCAAGAGCCGCGAGGCAGCACAAAAGAGACCGACCGCCCACAGATGGACGGCAGCCGCCTCAGCAGGTAAGCAGAACGTTTACAGACGGCTTGAATCGTTCAAATTTAGAAAGTAATGTATATGTTACTTTCTTATTTGTTTTTCTGACCAAGGGATTTGACTACATTTGCAGAATTTGTGGGAATTTGCACTGATCCCTAAAACTGGAAATTTCAGCTTTGCTTGTCATTGTGTTTTAATGCTATAAACATTCAAAAACTGACTTTTTTAACAGGAAAGTTGTGTTGGAACTATAATTTATATATATATTTATACATCAATGTAAATTAATATGTACCTATGTTTAAGTCAGTGTCTCTCAATCTTTTTTCTAACTCAAGGTATTTATAAACCCACTTTTAGCTCTCTCCGAACAAGAGAAGCAGCCAACTCCAAAAGTACATTTCGGTCTTCTTGGGCCTCATCTTAATCAGACTGGAATTGCTTGGCACTTTGTGGCTGGCCTGCTGTTTTGGCATTATTAATCTGATATGCTTTAGGATATTTCCTCTCTGTGAAAAGCACTAGTGAGCTAAAAGAGACTGCACCCTGGTTAGGACACCACTCCTATTGAGCCTGCTGAATTCTATGACAGATTCTCTCCTAGTTGAAGATCTCTGACCAGTAGTTTTGCATATGCAAATTAACCTTTGGTTTGGTCACCCTAATGGTAACGGTAATCCAGACATAGACCCCTTGCTCACAGTGCCTAGACAGATCAGCTGCACCATACTGTTGAGGCCCAACAAGGCCGAAACGTACGTCTGGGGTTGGCTGCTTTTCTTTTTCAGATTTGAATTTCCTGGCACTTTATTCATGGCCTGCTGTTTTGGCAGGATCAGTGTGATGTGCTTCAGGATATTTCCTCTCTGTGAAAGGCACTAGTGACTTAAAAGAGACTGCACCCTGGGTAGGACAACCCACCTATAGATCCTGCTAAATTCTATAGTGAATTTGTTCTTAGTTGAGCATCTCTGACAAGTAGTTCTAAGCAGAGATTTGGGGTCACTCTCTTCAAGGTCCGTGGACTGCTGCAGAGAGAGAAGATCACTTCAATCACTTGCAAATGCTGGTTATATGGAGAGCTCTAAAGGTAGCCCTTCACCTCTTCAGAGACCAGCACTGAAAATAACTTCAGACAATAAATAAATCCAAGCAAGATGGAACACAAAGCAGCTCTCTTCTCCACCTATCCATGATGATCCTTTTCTGGGCTGATTGCAGTCTGGAGACTATCCATGCTGTCCACATAAAGAGGAAGAACAATTTATGGGCAGACAGTTTGAGCTGCAAAACCCTGTTTCAACACAAATGGTTCCTTAAACAAGTGGTTGTCTTTCTCCTAACATAGATGTGAGATCAGCCACTGATGGATGTTATGATGACAATTCAAGTCCCAAGGTTCTTTACCCAACCCTCTGGAAAACTGAGAAATGGTGAAAGCGTTTCTCCAGACATAATGCTTTTGTTTGGGATATCTCTTTTCTCCTCTGAGTCTTCTATCAGCAGTCATGACGAAGATTACACAAGATAAGGCTATGTTCATTCTAATAGTCTCATACTGGATGAGTGGTTTTTCACTGTTCCTGAGGAGAAATTCCTTCTACATCAAAAGCCAATCTTATACCATCAAGCCTTCAAACTGAGTCAGCATGGTTCCTAAGAGCCAGATCCTGAAGAAACAAGGTCTTTCTCCTGCTGTCATTGATTATCCTCACCAGTCCAGAAAGGACAACTGTAGGTGTTGTACCTACAGGTACTGTACTCACTCTTGGAAGAATTTTTGTGTCATGTGTAGCGAGAAGGATGTAAATCCTGTATCATTTTCTATTCCATGCTTACTTGACTTATTGGCAGATGGCGTTGCCAATGGATTGTGCCCTAACACTATTAAAGTAGAGATCTTTGCTCATTATTGAAAAACTCAAAGTCAGATGAAAGAGGCAATACATGGGTTAAGAAAACATAAATTGATAAGCTACAGGTCACACCAGTTTAAGAACCAGAAATTCCTTTGTTCAGTCTGAAAAGAGTGCAGAGAAGGGGGTAAATAGCAAGCAAAGAGATGGGGAGAGAGGGAGATGAATATAAAAAACAAATCACACTAGGAAGATGGGTCAATATGATCTAGAAGGATATAAAGGAAATTGCATATGACTTCTTGGTAATGTCCTTATTAAGTTCAGCATCTGTGTCATGTTCTGCCCCTTTTTTTTGCTTTTTATGATTCCTTTTCTGGTTTTTCATTTGATTTTCCTTGTTATCTGGTTCCTGGTTCCCCACTCTGTCTTGTGTTTGTTCTGAGCCTTTATGGAGCCTCAGACATTTGGACGCGGTGCTATCAAAGCATTCCATGTTGTGACCCTGAGTTCCCTGTCTTGTTCCTGATTGTTATCTTGTGTATTGACATGATTCTTCCTGCGACTTCCCTCCTGTTCTGTGATTTGATACCGTGCTCATCTGATATCCTGCTAACGACTTTTGCTCCGCTGATTCGACCAATCCTCTGTCTGCTGCCTTGTACTGTGTTTCCCTCCCATTCCTGATCTGGCTTGTCTGACTTCCTGTCAGCCTTGACTCTGGTGGGGTTATTTATTCTTTATCTCCAGTTGGACTTTGACTATCCTGTTCTCTGTTTTCTCAGTTGAGCTCCATGCCACAGTGTACAATTATATTGCAGGTGGTTTATTTGCTCAGTATCCTCTTCAACCTTAGTCTGCCTTGACCCTGGTGGGCTTCTTTCTCCTTCACCTCCAGTCGGACTTTGACTATACTCTGTTTTCTCAGTCGAACTCCATGCCACAGTGTACAACTATACTACAGATGGGTTATTTGTTCGGTATCCTCTTCAACCTCATTAGCTACTACTCAGAATGTGGGTGTGGCCAACACAGCTAAGGCTTCTCTTAGAACTTGTCTGTTTAGGAATTTGCCTACTTTAAGAACACTGGCCCTGTGTGTAGGTTTCTGCAATAAACACTGAAGTGGTCATTTGACAGTGGGACTTTATAGTGCATAACTCAATAAGTCAACTTTCCTTCTCAAGGGCTTAACCTATATGTTTTCTATATTTTGATATATAGAACAAATACAAATACCACCCTTCCCTCTTTTGCCCAGCTTGACAGGAGATCTGCATCTCTGCTGAATCCTGGGCCTACTATATTTCACTAGCTAACAAAAACAAAAAGTGATTAGCTCAGTGGTTGGGGAATGCACTGAAACCATAGATGGGTACGATGCAGAACGTGTTTACCAGCTAGCAGAATATCCACTCACCCAGGCAGCTCACTGCATACAGGCCAATCAGATTCATGCAAATCACAGATGCGGATGCAGGAGTTGACAAGCTGCTGCCAAGTGGATCCTCTGGTAGCCGGCAAGCACATTCTGTAATGCATCCATCTTTGGTTTGAGTGCTTGGGAGCAGTTAGGGACACGAGGGGGGGTGGAGTTAGTGGTCACAGCCTTTTCCCAGCTGGAAAGGCATTTTTGGCTGCAAAAGACATTATTGAGCAGGTTATTCTGCCAGAATGTGGTGGCCGTTTCCAGATTTGTTTAGCTGTTTTAGCCAAATTTGCTACGTGTCCCAAATTGTCCAATTCACAATACATAGTGTGATGGAGCGAGTTACAAAAAGGCCTGATTTGTAATAACTTTTTAATTAACCCTATGAGTGCCAGAGGGGTACGCAACTCATTGCAGCTCAATGTGTTGCTTACCCCTCTGGAACTCAAAGGGTTAAGTATCTCAGCTTACGGCAAAAAAGCCTACAATAAAAATGCTATATTATAATTTGCTAAGGATGTTTGTCAGAAGCCGTCATGCGCAGTAGAGACGGCTGCATGTGCTGCAGTCATGCACAGTACAGACTGCCCGCGCCATGGCTGATATGGAGCGGGGTGCTCTGAATTCAGACCGGAGTCCTCTCTGTGCACCGCTTGGTCCCAGGAAGGTGCATAGAGAGGACTACAATCTGAATTCGGAGTGACCCCCACCTTATCAGCCGCAGTGCAGGCAGTTTGAACTGCGCATGACTGCAGCGCCGCTAGTGTTGGCCCGTGTACACGGGCTTTAAAACTAGTTGTTTTATAATTTAACGTTAATTTTCAATACAGAGCCACTTATTCCTACATGTAGAGTTACCCTTTAACCACTTTGAGAAGCAATGTGTGGGAAGCTTCTCTAGCAAACAAGGGGTTAGTAAGGCACACAAAGCGTTGTACAGTAGGTAATCACAGCTAAATGGGGTCAGAGACTTTACAACAGCCACTGAGCAGATTGCATGCTAATGCATAAAACCAGCGCTCGTCCAATCCGCTGCTAATCTCCCAATCCACTGTGCTGTTAACCACCGCACTGCCAGGAGCAACTGCCACATTTCCACTAGTTATTCATGTTCTTCTTATTATTATTATTCCTCTAATGCTGGTTCTCCTTTAGCACTATGGTCCCAGAGCTTTACAGGTAGTGATCAGTGAAAGGTACCGAGATGGATGCAGTCCAGAGATGCTGTTGTGAATAAACCACTTTCTGTCACAGCAATCAGGAAAAATCACATACATACATAGCAGACAGCTAACAGCCCACTCAAAAGCCAGATATGTAAAGCAGTCTGACAGAATATATTTATTATGCTGATGTAGGGCCTCTTCTGTTGAGTTACACACTGCAATTCCAGTCAATCAGAGCTGTGTAAATATGAATACAGAAGATTACATACTAAAGCCTACTGGGAGCAAAACTAGGTCAAAGCATAGCATCATATGTGTAAGGCTCTGTTTACACTGTAACACTCCTCTGGTATTAAAAGGCTTTATAAATACCATGTGCAGCAAGCAGAGTTTGAGGTCCTGTGGTTCCTCTAGGAACTGTCATGTCTGCCTCCATGGACATGACATCTAGGAATGGATGGAGATGGTATCTTTTGAAGCGAGGAACAAGGGAAAAATAATAGGAGCCATTAGGATTTTCTGTGCATAGTAAGGTAAATTGGTAGGTATTATTAGGCGGTATTACTTCTTTAACCCTTTGAAAGCAATGCATTTAATTTATGAATTTCCAAACTGTTTGGTATTACACCATTATCTGGCTGGAAAGTTCAAGGGGTGATGTCGCTGTGTGCAACCTTAGCCGAGGGGCATACTTACAATGGGCTTGTGTCATATGAATCGCTCCATGACTTAAAGGAGCAGTAAACTATTTTTTATGAAAACCTATATGTTATAAAGCTTTTCCTTCTGAGTAAAACAAGGTCACACCCACTGCTGTCAGTTGTTTTATTAAAATGATATAACAGTTAAAATTATCAGGAAGTGAATTTACTTTGTGTTTACTTCCTGATAGTTCTAACTGACAGGAAGTGATAGGCAGTTTCTATCACCTTCTGTGGAGAACTGTAAGTCACTGATTTCCTCTCCATTAGAATGTAACAGAATTACTAATTGGAATTTGACCACTAGAAGGCACTGCTAATGTAAAACAAACCACAGGTTTAAATGGTAATAACTCTGGAAATATGCATCTCTCAGCAGTGGGAGTACCCATATTTTACTCAACAGGAAACATCCTACAATAAATATTTTTTCATTAAAAAAGTTTACCGCTCCTTTAAAACAGATGCCTTTTAAAGCTTCCCTTCCTATTTGCAACGGCAAACATGCAAAACTGTGACAAAGACATTCAACATAACAAGTGTACATAAAATAGTTTGGAGGGAAGTTAGCTTTTATCTGAGCTCTTATTGTGAATGACTGCTTTTGAAATCTGGCCTCCTGTCCAATGAGATCCCAGTCAGCTGTCTACCGCTAAACTGTACAACCAATCACATATTCCAGTAATAATGCACAGCTTTCAATAAGCCTCTTACAGACATGCTTCCTCTAGTCTGAGATTATCAGATCTAATCCAGGGCATGTTTTTTCAGAGTCTGGTTTTGTCATTTTTATTCTCTTACCCAAAACCGTTATGGTGTAATGAGTATAAGATAAGGATTAGCCTCGCTTACAATTCAGTTAACCCTTTGAGTGCCAGAGGCTTATGCAACGCATTGCCTTGCAATGCATTGCATATCCCTTTGGCGCTTAAAGGGTTAATGTTGTAACAGCCAGGCACTTTACTTGCTTTATGAGGTAGGGATATCGGGCACAACGCAGACCATGTCTTCACAGCCTCAGTTGGGGAATCAACATCATTGATTGGGAGAATGAGAGCAATATGGATTTTTTCAGTACCCTGCAGTATCTTTTTTCCTTTAGTCTGCTGCTGGCGCTGTGCCAGCACACTCTTGCAAGAACCAGCACTTGGATCAGATCAGCTTTCAGTGCAAAGTGACAGATTTTGTTACCCCGCATGTATTATAATGATGTGATCTGAAGTTGTCTCAATGAGAAATACAGTAGTATCTATGTAAACATAGCAACCAAGGCACATCCCAGTGGATGAAAACACGCACGCATTCCCTACCCCAGTAAAATTAACACTGCATCAACTTACCACATAAGTAGATGAGGCAGTTTTATTAACTCCTTAGGCTCCTGATAAAATTGTGAATGGAGGCCACCAAATATAGGTATATATTTACATACCTCCCAACATTTCAAATTGCCAAAGAGGGACACTTGTGTTTTAAGGGGTGTTGCTGGGGGCGTGGCTCATGGGAGGGGCATTACCAGGAATTTTTAGGCTGTTTCATGACCTATTGATATCTCCTTATGTAACCTAATAAATGACTTATAACAAGACCAAGGTATTTTATTTACACAGAGTAATTTATAAACACAAATACTGATGTTTCTACAAACAATAATGTGAGTTATAATGCTATAGAGCAGTGTGATACACTTATATACACAACAAGCAATATGATATCCTAAAAAGAGGGACATCAGGGTGGGAAAGAGGGACAGAGGGATTTGGGTCTTAAAGAGGGTCTGTCCCTCCTAAAGAGGGACACTTGGGAGGTATGCATTTAGGATCCACTTAAGGTTAGGTTTACCTTACTTTTTCCATTCATATTTGTGGGAAAATCAGCCACATTGGTGTTATGTACCCAGAAGCGGCTCCCTCCTCCCTGATAATCTTATCACAGGACTAAATTGGTTCCTTCTAAACTGGGACTGTTGGAGGTCCAAGTTGAAGGCTCTTGGCACATGCTGAGTATGCCCATCATTACACCCTATAAGTAGAGGCAAATCTGGCCGCAATCAGACTACATAGCTACTACCAGTATATTCCTAAAAGGATAGCTCTCAAAAGTGAAACAGCAATATGCACAAAGAAATAGTGTCACAACACTGGGGAAAACCAACTGCACCACAAGCAACAACAATTCATCATTACCACTGAATGAAACATGGGTTTTAAAGGGTTAGTAATACTTGTATTAAACTTGAGGGCCGAGCCTTCTTTATATATTTTTTAACACATAGGACTATATTTAAATACTTATAGTTTTGTAGTTCAAGAGCTATTGAAACCTGAAAGGTTCCTCCTCCCGCTCCTTTCCCTGTTTCACTCTGCCTCTCAGTCTGGTCCAGATGGAGCACAGTGAGAGACAATCTTCAGTAAGCAAAAGGAAAATCCTGCCCTTCTTCGTCAATGGGGGCAGGGTTTTCCTTATACTTACTAAGTGAAGATTGTCCCTCACTGAATCTGTCCTGTCCCATGACCGGATTCCAGATCTAATGGGAGGTACCAGAAGGGGCAGGAGGGGGATCCTTTCTGATTCAATAGCACTTGAACTGCAAGACTAAGTATTCAAATATATGTGTTAAAAAAACATAAAGTCTCAGACCTCACATTTAATACAAGTATCACTATTCCTTTAAACAGGATGAATTTTACTTATATCAACATTATTTAAATCATTAGTCAGGAAGACTCAATTTAGATTTAAATCACTAATCAGGAAAACTGAATTTAACAAACATGTTCTATATTTAAGTGTATTCTTGCTTGACTTATATAATCTTAAAGCGGAACTATCACCTAAAACCAAAGTTTTACCATGCGTTTTAATGTTTAACCCGACATCAGTGCTGTGTGTGTGTGTTCTTCAAGTCTCCTGGTAGTGGAGATATTTGCCCTACCCTGTACGTCTCAGGACTTCCCAGCTGCCCCAGGGATCGTGTTCACGCTCCCCTTCAAAGCTGGATTTCTGTGATGTAGCGTTACAGCAAACTCTGTTTACAATGCTACTGAGGTTGCAACACAGAAGTACAGTTTCAAAGGGGAGCTTGAACGCGCTCCCTGGGGCAGCTGGGACGTCCTGAGACGTCATGGAGTCCCGCAGAACACGGATGTGCCTGATTTGCAGGGCAAATATCTCCTCTACCAGGCGACTTGAAGAACACACACACAGCACTAATGTCAAGTTAAACATTAAAACGCATAGTAAAACTTTTATGTGATCGTTCCGCTTTAAAATGGAACTTTTCCATTAGAGAATGTCACTTAACATTTTTTTTTTTTTTTAAAGTATGCCTATGGGCTGGATTTTACAGTAGAATTCTGTTGTGTGCACTATAGACACTTTGAGGATTGTTATGGTAATAGGAGCACTGGAAAAGGCAAAAATTGGAGACTCCAGATACAATATATGAGACTACATTTTAGCCCTCAGAAAACAAACAGAGTTTTTACAAACACTAGCATGGAGTTCAGGGTATTTGTGTGTATAACCCCAGATTATTTTAGTTGTTACTGTTGCTTTTAATTCATTGTTTGCCAAACAGCTTTAGTGGTTTGCTTCACTGGGAATTATTAATAATTTTCTTTGCTTCATTCTTTAACGTAGAGATGGACATTGAACATCAGCATGTCACAAGTTATATAGGACTAGAGATGAACATTGGACATCAGCATGTCACAAGTTATATAGGACTAGAGATGAACATTGGACATCAGCATGTCACAAGTTATATAGGACTAGAGATGGACATTGGACATCAGCATGTCACAAGTTATATAGGACTAGAGATGGACATTGGACATCAGCATGTCACAAGTTATATAGGACTAGAGATGGACATTAGACATCAGCATGTCACAAGTATATAGGACTAGAGATGAACATTGGACATCAGCATGTCACAAGTTATATAGGACTAGAGATGGACATTGGACATCAGCATGTCACAAGTATATAGGACTAGAGATGAACATTGGATATCAGCATGTCACAAGTATATAGGACTAGAGATGGACATTGGATATCAGCATGTCACAAGTATATAGGACTAGAGATGGACATTGGACATCAGCATGTCACAAGTTATATAGGACTAGAGATGGACATTGAACATCAGCATGTCACAAGTATATAGGACTAGAGATGGACATTGGACATCAGCATGTCACAAGTATATAGGACTAGAGATGGACATTGGACATCAGCATGTCACAAGTATATAGGACTAGAGATGGACATTGGACATCAGCATGTCACAAGTTATATAGGACTAGAGATGGACATTGAACATCAGCATGTCACAAGTTATATAGGACTAGAGATGGACATTGGACATCAGCATGTCACAAGTTATATAGGACTAGAGATGGACATTGGACATCAGCATGTCACAAGTTATATAGGACTAGAGATGGACATTGGACATCAGCATGTCACAAGTTATATAGGACTAGAGATGGACATTGGACATCAGCATGTCACAAGTTATATAGGACTAGAGATGGACATTGGACATCAGCATGTCACAAGTTATATAGGACTAGAGATGGACATTGGACATCAGCATGTCACAAGTTATATAGGACTAGAGATGGACATTGGACATCAGCATGTCACAAGTATATAGGACTAGAGATGGACATTGGACATCAGCATGTCACAAGTATATAGGACTAGAGATGGACATTGGATATCAGCATGTCACAAGTATATAGGACTAGAGATGGACATTGGACATCAGCATGTCACAAGTTATATAGGACTAGAGATGGACATTGGACATCAGCATGTCACAAGTATATAGGACTAGAGATGGACATTGGACATCAGCATGTCACAAGTATATAGGACTAGAGATGGACATTGGACATCAGCATGTCACAAGTTATATAGGACTAGAGATGAACATTGGACATCAGCATGTCACAAGTTATATAGGACTAGAGATGGACATTGGACATCAGCATGTCACAAGTATATAGGACTAGAGATGGACATTGGACATCAGCATGTCACAAGTATATAGGACTAGAGATGGACATTGGACATCAGCATGTCACAAGTATATAGGACTAGAGATGGACATTGAACATCAGCATGTCACAAGTATATAGGACTAGAGATGGACATTGGACATCAGCATGTCACAAGTATATAGGACTAGAGATGGACATTGGACATCAGCATGTCACAAGTATATAGGACTAGAGATGGACATTGGACATCAGCATGTCACAAGTTATATAGGACTAGAGATGGACATTGGACATCAGCATGTCACAAGTATATAGGACTAGAGATGGACACTGGACATCAGCATGTCACAAGTTATATAGGACTAGAGATGGACATTGGACATCAGCATGTCACAAGTATATAGGACTAGAGATGGACATTGGACATCAGCATGTCACAAGTATATAGGACTAGAGATGGACATTGGACATCAGCATGTCACAAGTTATATAGGACTAGAGATGAACATTGGACATCAGCATGTCACAAGTTATATAGGACTAGAGATGGACATTGGACATCAGCATGTCACAAGTATATAGGACTAGAGATGGACATTGGACATCAGCATGTCACAAGTATATAGGACTAGAGATGGACATTGGACATCAGCATGTCACAAGTATATAGGACTAGAGATGGACATTGGACATCAGCATGTCACAAGTATATAGGACTAGAGATGGACATTGGACATCAGCATGTCACAAGTATATAGGACTAGAGATGGACATTGGACATCAGCATGTCACAAGTATATAGGACTAGAGATGGACATTGGACATCAGCATGTCACAAGTTATATAGGACTAGAGATGGACATTGGACATCAGCATGTCACAAGTATATAGGACTAGAGATGGACACTGGACATCAGCATGTCACAAGTTATATAGGACTAGAGATGGACATTGGACATCAGCATGTCACAAGTATATAGGACTAGAGATGGACATTGGACATCAGCATGTCACAAGTATATAGGACTAGAGATGGACATTGGACATCAGCATGTCACAAGTTATATAGGACTAGAGATGAACATTGGACATCAGCATGTCACAAGTTATATAGGACTAGAGATGGACATTGGACATCAGCATGTCACAAGTATATAGGACTAGAGATGGACATTGGACATCAGCATGTCACAAGTATATAGGACTAGAGATGGACATTGGACATCAGCATGTCACAAGTTATATAGGACTAGAGATGAACATTGGACATCAGCATGTCACAAGTTATATAGGACTAGAGATGGACATTGGACATCAGCATGTCACAAGTATATAGGACTAGAGATGGACATTGGACATCAGCATGTCACAAGTATATAGGACTAGAGATGGACATTGGACATCAGCATGTCACAAGTTATATAGGACTAGAGATGAACATTGGACATCAGCATGTCACAAGTTATATAGGATTAGAGATGAACATTGGACATCAGCATGTCACAAGTTATATAGGACTAGAGATGAACATTGGACATCAGCATGTCACAAGTTATATAGGACTAGAGATGAACATTGGACATCAGCATGTCACAAGTTATATAGGATTAGAGATGAACATTGGACATCAGCATGTCACAAGTTATATAGGATTAGAGATGAACATTGGACATCAGCATGTCACAAGTTATATAGGACTAGAGATGGACATTGGACATCAGCATGTCACAAGTTATATAGGACTTTGTATTCAGGATATATGATTACGAATTACAAAGTGTATGCAAATATTTGCGTCCTATCTATTTTTATAGACAGCTTTTTCTAAACTTATGAGTGCCAGGGGGTATGCTTTGCAATGCGTTGCTTCCCCCTCTGACACTCAAAGGATTAACCCTTTCAGTGCATGAAAGGTATCCAACACAATGAGCTAGATACTTCTCTAGCCCTCAAAGTGTTAACCTTTTCCTGCTACTCTCTTTTTGTTTTATTTTGTACTTTACATTTATTTTCCCTATGCTTTTTAGTTCTCATTAGTAACTGTGTCCACCATTTTTTTTTGTAGGTACGTACTTTTCTAATAAGTAAGATTTCACATACTGTCAATTTTGCCCCACTTCACCTGTGAAGTGTGTGTGGGGGAGTGTATCATACACGAGACAAAAAATAATAAAAAAAAATTCCCATTGCCGCACTGCTTCACTCCCTCCCCCAAGTATCTATATCCTCCTCTCTCCCTCTGTAGTCCGTCCAGTTTTGGCGGCCTGACAGGGTCCCAGCAGGCAGCATTGCCCTGTCAGGACCTCTTCTTTCTAGCCAATGGTAATGTCTTGTGAGGACCTCAAGGTCCTCGCAGTGCAATAACTAGATCCAATGTGCATAGTATTTCACCAGGAAGGATACATTGAGATTGTCTCTCTTTTTCAAGTATGTCCTGGGGTATAGATGTTATTATAATCCAATTTAATGGTATTCATTTTATCTGCCTCAGAAGGATGAAAGGCAGAGTTGACCCTGCTGGTACTAGAAGCTGCAACCCTGAGCTTTGAACAGGTTCTGCAGTTGGTGCATTAACCAACTCAGCCATCTCGCCAGCATAAATAGGAAGGGAAGAATCATCACTACAGATACTTTACACATATTTGCTCCTGCCTTCCAAGTTAATTGTTGCCTTACCTCACCTCCAAGTGGGAAAAAAGTTGAATGAAAGACTCTTACTAGAGCAGTAGAACAATAATTTTCAGATAACACACCATTTTTCTATCAGCTGCAAAACTACTTAAGAATCTAGCTATAAACTTCTCTCTTGCTGCAACAGATATCCAATAACAATGAAAAAAACATTTTCCTATAATTTCTGGCACCTGCTGGAGGTGTGGTGAGGCAACTCGAGCAATAGCTTACATAGGATAAAAATATAAACTGATTCAATTGGACTGCTGTCCTCTCCACCTCTTACACTTGTTTTATACTTCTACATCGTACTCCTGATCCCTTATCCAGATATAAAAAATTATCTTGACACATCTCATCAACTACATTGGAGTTAAAACCACACAAACTCCAAAGACTGAGTGGATACAAAGGGTGTGACAGATCAGGACAATGAAGGACCTAACTCTTGTTCACCAAAATAGATCCTCTCCGTTTTCAACAATCCAGATCTACTGGGATCTCAACCTAGAAACCAGGGACTTGTCTCCCCCAACTTCACCCACACCATTCTACTAGTCACTAAGAGGCTTTCCTTTAGTTTAACATTTCTGAAGCTTTATCCTCCATAATAATTTGCTAAGGTTTGTCAGAAGCCATCATGCGCAGTAGAGACGGCTGCGTGCGCTTTAGTCATGAACAGACTGCCCGCGCCGTGGCTGTTTACACGGGCCACAGTTCCACCTCTGTAGGCATGAGCAGTAGAGAGTGGCCGTGCCACGGCTGATCTGGAGCAAAGTGCTCCGAATTCAGACCGGAGTCACACAGAGAGGATTCTGGTCTGAATTTGGAGCACTTTGCTCCGGATCAGCCGCGGCGTGGCCACTCTCTACTGCTCATTCCTACAGAGGTGGAACTGTGGCCCGTGTAAACGGGCCTTTCAACTTGTTCTTTAATATATGAAACCTTAAATATCTAATTGTTTAAACATCTATGCTCTCTCCCTCATAAATTTAACATGTATAATCTGCAAGCCTTAACTTACATCATTCTTCATGTTATATTCGTGTCTTTTACTGGAATTATGCTATTCAAATACAAGTAATATGCTATTTATGTTTCATTCCTTTCATTCTCTTCCTCCTTACTTTATCTTTTCTGTGTTCCTTTTTAACCCCTGCTCCTTCACCTTCCAAACTATTATTTGATTATTTGGGAAAACTGAATATCTGATTATAAAACAACTAGTTGAAAAGCCCGTGTACATGGGCTACAGTGCCACCCAGCAACCTCAGCTGGTGGCCAGATCCTGTTGGCTGCGCTGCAGTCATGCGAGGTACTGACTGCCTGAACGTGCTGCTCCGAATTCAGATTATAGTCCTCTCTGCTAACCTTGGTCCCAGGAAGGTGCACAGAGAGGACTACGGTCTGAATTCAGAGTGTCCCGCTCCGTTATCAGCTATGGCGTGGGCAATCTCTACTGCGCATGACTGCAACGTGTGCAGCCATCTCTACTGAGAAACGGCGTCTGACAAACATACTTTTAATATTGCTACTGCTGGCAAGTGGAACCTGTCCTAGTCCCGCATCACTTGTTGACCCCATTCCCACTGTGTCCACAGTGGTCTGTGGCACACTACCTTTCTCCTCAGCACCCTGCTGCCCTTTCATCTCAGCAGCAGCAGAAGTTAGAGCAGTTGCAATTTCCGCAAAATCCAAAAGCTGATTGCTAGTGGTGGTGGTGATGCCCATCCTCATCCCTGTCTCCCATACTTTCTTAGTTTCTGTTACAAAGGCCATCGATTTCTCTTCCACCCCAGATTCTCCGACACCACCACTAGTCCCTACGTGCTGCTGCTCTATTCTAGACATCTCAGTGTTGCTTGGAGGAGGTGACGAGCAACGTGACAGAGGGTGCCCTGCTGTCACACATGGCATAATTTTCTCCCCCCCACCCAAGTACTACAAGAAACACTAGCAGAAGGCAAAGTATTGGTGGCAGCAGGTTCAGCACTGGCAGCAGTTTCAGCGCTGGCAGCAGGATCAACACTAGTGGCAACACATCTGACAGCAGGTACAACACTAGTGGCTACAGGTACAGCAATGGTGGCACTGGCAGTAGGGGCAGCATGTCTTGCAGCAGGCACAGGCAGCTGGCCTGTCCTGCTATCACTAGTACTACCCTTTTCTCCTTCCCTTCCCATTCCCTTTTCTGTGTCTGCCCTGTGTCCCTGTGTCTGCCTTCAGCGAAAATGGGACGTTTTTATAGTTGAAGTACACACAATCTGATCTCTTAAAAAGAGGGACAATAGGGTGGGAAAGAGGGACAGAGGGATTTGGGTCTAAAAGAGGGACTGTCCCTCCTAAAGAGAGACACTTGGAAGGTATGGTGCATGAAAGGTATCCAACACAATGAGCTAGATACTTCTCTAGACCTCAAAGTGTTAATCTTTTCCTGCTACTCTCTTTTTGTTTTATTTTGTACTTTACATTTATTTTCCCTATGCTTTTTAGTTCTCATTAGTAACTGTGTCCACCATTTTTTTTTGTAGGTACGTACTTTTCTAATAAGTAAGATTTCACATACTGTAAATTTTGCCCCACTTCACCTGTGAAGTGTGTGTGGGGGAGTGTATCATACACGAGACAAAAAATAATAAAAAAAAATTCCCATTGCCGCACTGCTTCACTCCCTTCCCAAGTATCTATATCTTCCTCTCCCCCTCTGTAGTCTGTCCAGTTTTGGCGGCCTGACAGGGTCCCAGCAGGCAGCATTGCCCTGTCAGGACCTCTTCTTTCTAGCCAAAGGTAATGGCTTGTGAGGACCTCAAGGTCCTCGCAGGGCAATAACTAGATCCAATGTGCACAGTATTTCACCAGGAAGGATACATTGAAATTGTCTGTCTTTTTCAAGTATGTCCTGGGGTATAGATGTTATTATAATCCAATTTAATGGTATTCATTTTATCTGCCTCAGAAGGATGAAAGGCAGAGTTGACCCTGCTGGTAAGCAACCCTGAGCTTTGAACAGGTTCTGCAGCTGGTGCATTAACCAACTCAGCCATCTCGCCAGCATTAATAGGAAGGGAAGAATCATCACTAGAGATACTTTACACATATTTGCTCCTGCCTTCCAAGTTAATTTCTCAGTCTTACATATTACAGAGCAGTGTCCCCCACCACCTCAATTGTTGCCTTACCTCACCTCCAAGTGGGAAAAAAGTTGAATTAAACACTCTCACCAGAGGAGTAGAACAGTAATTTTCAGATAACACACCATTTTTCTGTCAGCAGCAAAACTACTCAAGAATCTAGCTATAAATTTCTCACTTGCTGTTACAGATTTCCAGTAACAATGAAAAAAAACTTTTCCTATGATTTCTGGCACCTGCTGGAGGTGTGGTGAGGCAACTGGAGCAATAGCTTACATAGGATAAAAATATAAACTGATTCAATTGGACTGCTGTCCTCTCCACCTCTTACACTTGTTTTTTACTTCTACATTGTACTCCTGAACCCTTATTCAGATATAAAAAAATTATCTTGTCACATCTCATCAACTACATTGGCGTTAAAACCACACAAACTCCAAAGACTAAGTGGATACAAAGGGTATGACAGATCAGGACAATGAAGGACCTAACTCTTGTTCACCAAAATAGAGCCTCTCCGTTTTCAACAATCCAGATCTACTGGGATCTCAACCTAGAAACCAGGGACTTGTCTCCCCCAACTTCACCCACATCATTCTACTAGTCACTAAGAGACTTTCCTTTAGTTTAACATTTCTGAAGCTTTATCCTACATAATAATTTGCTAAGGTTTGTCAGAAGCCATCATGAGCAGGAGAGACGGCTGCGTGCGCTTTAGTCATGAACAGACTGCCCGTGCCGTGGCTGTTACGGAGCGGGGCTCTCCGAATTCAGACCGGAGTCACACAGAGAGGATTCCGGTCTGAATTCGGAGCACTTTGCTCCAGATCAGCCGCGGCGCGGCCACTCTCTACTGCTCATGCCTACAGCGGTGGAACTGTAGCTCGTGTAAACGGGCCTTTCAACTTGTTCTTTAATATATGAAACCTTAAATATCTAATTGTTTAAACATCTATGCTCTCTCCCTCATAAATTTAACATGTATAATCTGCAAGCCTTAACTTACATCATTCTTCATGTTATATTCATGTCTTTTACTGGAATTATGCTATTCATATACAATTAATATGTTATTTATGTTTCATTCCTTTCATTCTCTTCCTCCTTACTTTATCTTTTCTGTGTTCCTTTTTAACCCCTGCCCCTTCACCTTCCAAACTATTATTTGATTATTTGGGAAAACTGAATATCTGATTATAAAACAACTAGTTGAAAAGCCCGTGTACATGGGCTACAGTGCCACCCAGCAACCTCGGCTGGTAGCCAGATCCTGTTGGCTGCGCTGCAGTCATGCGAGGTACTGACTGCCCGAACATGCTGCTCCAACTTCAGATTATAGTCCTCTCTGCGCACCTTGGTCCCAGGAAGGTGCACAGGGAGGACTACGGTCTGAATTCGGAGTGTCCCGCTCCGTTATCAGCTATGGCGCGGGCAATCTCTACTGCGCATGACTGCAACGTGTGCAGCCATCTCTACTGAGAAACGGCGTCTGACAAACATACTTTTAATATTGCTACTGCTGGCAAGTGGAACCTGTCCTAGTCCTGCATCACTTGTTGACCCCATTCCCACTGTGTCCACAGTGGTCTGTGGCACACTACCTTTCTCCTCAGCACCCTGCTGCCCTTTCATCTCAGCAGCAGCAGAAGTTAGAGCAGTTGCAATTTCCGCAAAATCCAAAAGCTGATTGCTAGTGGTGGTGGTGATGCCCATCCTCATCCCTGTCTCCCATACTTTCTTAGTTTCTGTTAAAAAGGCCATCGATTTCTCTTCCACCCCAGATTCTCCGACACCACCACTAGTCCCTACGTGCTGCTGCTCTATTCTAGACATCTCAGTGTTGCTTGGAGGAGGTGACGAGCAACGTGACAGAGGGTGCCCTGCTGTCACACATGGCATAATTTCCCCCCCCCACCCAAGTACTACAAGAAACACTAGCAGAAGGCAAAGTATTGGTGGCAGCAGGTTCAGCACTGGCAGCAGTTTCAGCACTGGCAGCAGGATCAACACTAGTGGCAACACATCTGACAGCAGGTACAACACTAGTGGCTACAGGTACAGCAATGGTGGCACTGGCAGTAGGGGCAGCATGTCTTGCAGCAGGCACAGGCAGCTGGCCTGTCCTGCTATCACTAGTACTACCCTTTTCTCCTTCCCTTCCCATTCCCATTTCTGTGTCTGCCCTGTGTCCCTGTGTCTGCCTTCAGCGAAAATGGGACGTTTTTATAGTTGAAGTGCGAAAACAAAGTAAATCAATGGGCGTAAACTTTCTAGCCATTGAAAAAATGGTGAAAAATTTTGGCCAATGAGCAAAAAAATTTGAAAATTTTAACCTCTAGTTTTAAAGCGGATTTTCCCACTAAAAAGCGGATAACAACGTGGTTTTTGCGAAATTTCCTGTGGAAACACGGTGACAACTTTCGCCCACCCCTAGCAATAATGCTTGGGGAAGCCAGAGATAGAAAAGAGCCAGGGAGGAAGTGAAAGAGTCAAAGGGAGAAGGATGAAGAGCCATTGGGGAAAAACATGGAAGAAAGTGGTGGAGAAAGAGTAAAAGGGAAAAATAGTAACATAGTAAATTAGGTTGAAATGCAGTGTGATGCAGTATGTGGCGGTCAGGTGGTTAGATGTTAAACTTATGTGCATGAGTTTTAAAGTCATGTATTGTGCATTCAGACTTCATTCTTATTATACATGAAGTAGAGACCTAGTTGTCTTGAAAGCTTGCATCCAAAGCCACTCAGTTACCCAATAAAGGTATCATTTTTACTCTACTAGTCTCTTGCATTTTCTGTGGCTAACACAGTACCATGCCTTACTATATACTTGGAAGGGACCAATATTTAATAGGAAGGGATTTGTGTGCAATAGGATGGGAGCAGTTTGTAATAGAAGGGGAGTTGTGTGTAATAAGAAGGGAGTAGTGTGTAATAGGGAGTGGGGTCTGTGTAATAGGAAAGGAGCAGTGTGTAAAAGGAAGGGACCTGTGTGTAATAGGGAAGGGGAATAATATGCAATAGGAAGGGAACTATGTGTAATAGGAAGGGAGCTGTGTGTAATAGGAAGTGAGCTGTGTATAATAGGACAAAAAACTTGTGTTATAGGAAGGGAGCTGTGAATAATAGGAAAGTAGTGGTGTGTGTGTGTGATAGGAAGGGAGCAGTGTGTAAATGAAGGGAGCTGTGAATAATAGGAAGGTAGTGCTGTGTGTGTGTGACAGGAAGGGAGCAGTCAGGGCCGGCACCACCTATAGGCCTAGGGTGCACATCTCCTGGGGGAGCAGGAGTGCAGCAGAGCCGCGCCACGCCTGCATGCTATAATGAAGAGGGAGCGAGAGAGACGATGTGTCATGTGTGTCACGTTGTCTGACAGTGGTGGTACTTCTTAACATGACTGAAAGTAGAGGCGGCTGTAATGATACTTACATGGGGGAATTCTTTACCTGACTCACTGTGCCTTATGCAAATATGGCCGTCGGCATGTCACTACTTGACTAACAATAAGTTAGCATTAGTCAAGTAATGACATGCCGACGGCCGTATTTAGTGTCACTAACTTAGTTTGGATTCAAACGTTGGAGTTTAATTAGTTTTTTCTCCCATGTGCAAAAGTGCACAAAATGCCTCACATAATTTGCGCATACTACAAGTGGATGGGCATGTAACCAACTCAACGTGACGCACAGTTGAGGAGGGGCAGGCATAACTTAGTTGAGTGACATGACAGTGTAATGAGAGAGCTGCCATTCAGAAATAACATAATCAGGATGGCAGCGCTCTTCTTGTTGATAATGTGGATAAAGTAAAGCAAGCATTTACAATGGAACTCAGGCATACACATGTCTAAGGCTGATTTTAGATGTGCTTAGGGGGTAACTGATCAATATAGGACTGTTTCTTGTTAGGTGACACATCCGTTTCCGGACTTCCCAAATGGTGTGCAGCCGCGGGGGGAGCCTGGATATCCATGATGGTTATAGTATGTCATGGGTCGTTCAGTCAGATTTACCCATGAAGTACTATGACCGTCAAGGGTCGTTAAGGGGTTAAAAGAGAATTACCTCCTTCTAATGAGACCTACTTACCGTACAACGGGCAGGAAATCCTAACGGCCAACCCCTATGAAGTGTGTCCTTGTGTTTAACCCTTTGATTGTCAGAGAGGTATCCAACATTTTGCAACTCAATGTGTTGGATACCAGTGGCAGAGAGAGATCCTATCCATAACATGAAAACTATCCATAACAACAAATCCATGATAGTATTAACCCTTTGAATGACAGACATATCAAAGTCATTGGGTTGCAATGGTTTGGATACCTCTCTAGCACTCAAAGGGTTAACCTCCCCCCCCCCCCGGCACCATTGCGCCATTCAGTGGGAGAAAAAAAAATAATTCAATTCCAAACTAAGTTGGTGTTAGTCAAGTAAACGTGAGGGATTTTATGCATTTTTGCATATATAACCATGCCCCATGTATGGATTATAGATATTCATTTTATTATATATTATTAGGGCACATGTATCATAGAAAAAGTGTAGCAAAATTACTGCACCTTAAAGGACAAATATCCTAGGAAAAAGTGGAGCAGTTTAAGTGGAAAATAATCACTCTGTCGGTCACATTTATGAAAGCAAAAGTGGAGCTATTCTGGAGCAGACCAGTTGCTCCATATTTATCAAAGTTCCTTTCAAAGTAATTTTTTTTTCTTTGAAAACTATGGTGCAGTTTTCCTTCAGAAGGTAACAATCATTAAACCAGGTGGGGTGTAAGTGAGTGGGGTATAAAGGGGCAGGACACAAGGGGGCGGCAAAATTAGTTTTTGCCTAGGGAAGGGAGCAGTGTGTTATAGGAAGGGAACTGTGTGTAATAGGAAGAGAAACTTGTGTAATAGGAAAGGAAGCTGTGTGTAATAGGGAGGGAGCTGTGAATAATAGGAAGGTAGTGGTGTGTGTGTGTGTGTGTGTGTGTGTGACAGGAAGGGAGCAGTGTGTAGTTGGAAGGGAGCTATGTGTAATAGGAAGGAAGCTGGGTGTAATAGGAAGGGAACTGTGTGTAAAAGGAAGAGAAACATGTGTAATAGGGAGGGAGCTGTGAATACACTGTGTGTGTGACAGGAAGGGAGCTGTGTGCAGTTGGAAGGGAGCTATGTGTAAAAGGAAGGAAGCTGGGTGTAATAGGAAGGGAACTGTGTGTAAAAGGAAGAGAAACGTGTGTAATAGGGAGGGAGCTGTGAATACACTGTGTGTGTGACAGGAAGGGAGCTGTGTGTAGTTGGAAGGGAGCTATGTGTAAAAGGAAGGAAGCTGTGTATAATAGGAAGGGAGCTGTGTGTAAAAGGAAGAGAAACTTGTGTAATATGAAGGGAGCAGTGTGTAATAGGAAGAGAACGGTGTATAATAGGAAGGGAGCTGTGTGTAATAGGAAAGGAGTTGTGTGTAATAGGAAGAAACAAATTTAGTAAAAATGATAAGAATCATTCATAGTGTGCCTGAAGAGGAGACCTAGTTGTCTTGAAAACTTGCATCCAAAGCCACTCAGTTAGCCAATAAAGGTATCATTTTTACTCTGCTAGTCTCCTGCATTTTTTATGCCTAACATAGTACCACTCTTTATCCATATTACAATGATTTCATTAAGTTCATAAGTAGCATTACAATTTGCTTTTCCCGAATGAATAACTTCACATTTTCCTACATTAAATTTCACATTCCGTTTGTTTGCCCAGTCTGCTATTTTATGTAAATTCCTCTGTAGAGAACAAACATCCTCCTCTGAATTTATTATCCTACATAATTTAGTTTTGGCTGCAAATACAGAATTTTCAAGTACTGAGCCCTGAGGTACTCTACTCCCAACTTTAATTGTAATGGAGAATTTTCCATTTGCAACTACACACTGTTCTCTATCCTCTATCAACCAGTTTTCAATCCATTTGCAAAGGTTGTTCCCTAAGCCCAACTTCCTTATTTTATATTAGTTGAAGAGCCCGTTACACAGGCCACAGTGCCACTGCCACCCGGTCGCGAGGCAGTCATGCACACTAGAGACTGCCCGCGCTGCGGCTTCGGCGCGTCCAGCTCTGTATCAGCCGCGGCGCGGGCAGTCTCTACTGCGCATGACTACAGCACACGCAGCAGTATCTACTGCTCATGACGCGGCGTTACACACGTTTTAGCGAATTATTATATAGGATACCTGCCTACTGTGTGGAACTGTATCAAATGCCTTTATAAAATCTAGATATACTACATACACTGCTTTGCCATTATCTAGGTTGCTACTTACCTCTTCATAGAAGCACAATCGATTAGTTTGGCAAGACCTACCGTAAAATCTCAGGTATAATACGCACCTGTGTATATTATGCCCGAGATTTTAGGGGAAAACAAGAGTGCCTATGTATAATACGCAGGTGTATATTATGCCTGAGATTTTAGGGGAACACAAGAGTGCCTATGTATAATACGCACCCTTGTTTTCCCCCTTACTAAAAAAGAAAAAAAAAGTTAGAGCTTCCAGCTATCTTACCTCCCTCCCCAGCGCAATCCGGCGACAAAGTAAAACTTCTTGAGGCTGCCCTTTCAATATGCTTATGGTGTATCTGATAAAGATCCCTCTCTCCCATCCTCCCTGCAGGCGGCACGCTTGCATTTGCCGTCCTGTTCCTTCAATCAGCTTGCAGGATCTTCAGCCACCAGCCAATGGTAATGCCCTGTGATGGTCTCAAGGTCCTCACATGGCAATACCGTAGGCTGAATGTCCTGCAAGCCAACTGAAGGAAGCGGGCGGCAAATGCAAGCGTGCCGCCTGCAGGGAGGATGGGAGAGAGGGGTCTTTTTCAGATACACCATAAGCATATTGAAATGGCAGCCTCAAGAAGTTTTACTTTGTCGCCTGATTGCGCTGGGGAGGAAGGGAAGGTAGATGGAAGCTCTAACATTTTTTTTTTAATGCTGAAAAAACTATCGGATATAATACGCACCCCCCACTTCACATAAGGTGAAGATGGGTAAAATTGTGCATATTATACCCGAGATTTTACGGTATTCCTCATAAATCCATGCTGATTCCTGCTAATAATTGTGTTGTTCTTAGGTACAGAAAAAGATCAAATTTTAAGTCTCACAGTGCAAATCACAGGCAACGTTGCCAAGGAGGAACACAGCAGGGTCTTTAATGTGACAAACGTAGCCACAGAATTAGCATAAGGAGTCCATCGGGTTAGTTTAACATGGAGGGGGTGCCAGATACTGTCAGAAAGGTTCTGTTTGTAGGCTGCTGCTGTGTGGTGCACCTGTACACTTGAGGCCCCTTAGTTCCACCATTGGACATAATTCAGCTCACCAATTACATACTTTGTTTTAATCCTTTGTGGCATATACTAATCAATACTCCATTTCTGCTGTTCCTACCCTGATACTGTTTAAATTCTGTGATTTAACCCTTTGTGTTATGTACTAATCAACACTCAATTTCTGCTATTCCTATTCTGATGCTGTTTAAATCCTGTGACTTAACCCTTTTGTGGTATGTTCTAATCAACACTCCATTTCTGCTATCCCTACCCTGATGCTGTTTAAACCCTGTGATTTAACCCTTTATGTGCTAATAACTCCTTGTCCCAGTCTCCATATTGTCTGCCTCCTCCACTCCACTCATGTATCTCCCTGTGTCTGTTTCATTTCAGGTGTTTTAATGGTATCACACCTGATTGCACTCAGGGCATTCCCTATGCAAAATAATTTGTAAGTGGGATCACAAAGTCAGTCAGTCTTAATAGGGATCTTAACTAGTTTAAATACAGGCATAGTTGAGGGGAGGTGCATCATTGTAGTTGTCACCTTTATTCCAAGTACATCTTTTTCTCAGTACTTTGAGAGTTGTACAGGAGAACTGGACTGGACAGAAAGACAGCTAACAGCAAAACCACTTAAAGGGATAGTAATACTTAATAATTACTAACCCCTATATTAAAGTCATATTAAAAAGAAATGCATCGCCCCCACCCTTATGGTTTGAGAGATAATCACTCCTAAAGTTGCCCTCTCCCTCCCCCTTCCCCATAGTCGGCGTTCTAGCTGACTGCAGGGAAGCCAGTCGTACAACTTTCAGGCGGCTCTGCAGCACAGCCGCGATCGCGTTAATAAAAAATAAATCTTTCACTGAAATGGTCTTCTACGTGTGCTTTGTTTGCGTGAAAGATTTTTTTTTAACACGATCTCGGTCTGCTGCAGAGCCGCCTGATGATCTATGACTGGATTTCCCTTCAGTCAGCTACAACGCTGACTTCGGGGAAGGGGGGAGCGAGAGGGCAACTTTAGGAGCGATTATCTCTCAAACCATAAAGGTTTGAGAGATGACACTAGGGGCAATACATTTCTTTTTAATATGATTTTAATATAGGGATTAGTAATTATTATGTATTACTATCCTTTTAAAGACAAGAATCAATTAAAGAAAAAGTGATGCAGTACAAGAGGAGGGAAGAGATTCAAATAAATGTTACAAACATATAAAGTTGTCATATTTAACAATCTAGGTTCGATGTAATATGTCACCTGTTTTCTGACTTCCTGTTTCACTCACCTGTAATTCTTGTGACATGCATACCAAGATGAACGTATTACTACTATCTGTTCTAACCTTTCCAATTTTAATACTGTTTTCCTTTATAATGGCAGTGGGTGGCTTGTTCACGCAAAGCCAAGTAAGGTGTGCTAACCCCCCCCCCCACCTCATAGCCCTCCTCACTGAGATGGTCAGTCCCAGGACAAATGATGGAGGCTGGCCATCGCAGTTTGGCAGGAAAACCTGGGGGAGGTGAGAGGGGTTATTATAAGAAAAATGGTCCAACATCAGTTAAAAGGTAAAGTATACTGTTATGCGTAGAAGCAGAAAACCCTTATTCTCACTGAATCCTGGCTAAGTCCTAAAATATCTGATACTGCTGTTGCCATTGAAGGATACACAGGCTTTAGGAAAGACAGAGAAAAGGCACGAGGTGATGTAATCATATACACACAAGACTCTATACTCCTTACACTTTTAAATGACTCTTATAACTCTGATTCTTATGAATACATTGCAGCAAAATTGTTCTTCCTTTCTCAAAACAAATCATAAATTGTTGGCATCTGCCGGGCGCCTAATATGCTAGCACAGTACCTTTCAGACATAACCCTGCACCCCAATGAGATTGCTATTCAATACAAGAAAAGCGAGCTGTTGGTTCTTGAAGACTTTAATATTAATTGGCTGGACTCCAGGAATGAAAGATTCTGTTAATTGTTTAAGACATTGAATTAATCACAGCTAATCTCCTACTCTACTCGCATAAATCTTAGAACATCAAACTGTACTCTGCTAGACTGGATCCATTCATCCTGCCCAAGTAGAATCCAAGATTCAGACGTACTAGCAAATGTGTTTAGCGATAACACCATAGTCTACTGTTTTCACAAACTAAAACCAATCAAATCCTGTCCAAAAGTCATATTTACTAGATAATTTAGAAAATGTAATCTCCAGTCTTTCCTAAATGATTTAAGAAATTGCCTGTGGTATAGAATACACCTAATACCTGATATAGACTCAGCAATTGATGTTTTCTTATAGGTCTGTAATACCCAGGCCCCAGTAAGGAAGATCAGGGTAAGGGGGGACCTATCTACTCTAGGTCTTGGTTGACCTGCTTGAGTTATACAAGTTCAGAGATGCCATATGTACACAATTAAAACAAACTGGCTCTGCTTATAATCGGACTGTATACAGGCAATTGCGGAATACTTGCACAAAGCAAACAAAACTAGCAAAAGCTCAATATTTTACTGACAACTTGAACAGTAGTAAATCAGGACTAGACAGCTTTTGGAAGGTTAGTAAAAACATCTACAACCTCCTAACCATTCTCACCCATCAACTATACAAATAGGCAAAGAAACAATACAGTGCTCCATAGTAATAGCTAATGCATTCAACAGCTACTTTGTTAGATGTACCACCTCCCTGATTACACAAAACAAAGGTAATTCTGAAGTAGAAATGTGCACTGAACAATACTAATGAAGTGTTTTATTGCAGCTTTTATGACATCCATACGTTGATTTATTCACATCTCCTCAGTTGGGTCGGGCCTTGAGAGCACCATATATCACATCCATCTGGTGAGTGCGGTCCTCATTGGACATCTTTTATACCATCGGTTTGCAGATACTCTCTCAGATGGAAGTGTTTATGTTTTCTCTACAAGGTTATTAATTGCGGTGTTGTTGAACTACAATAGCCAGGCCGGGCTTATTCTGCACATATCCAAGCATCGATTTGGTGAGTCTGGTCCTATTTGAGGACGTGTGCACATTGTATTTACAGATTCACTCTTAGAGATATTTTCTTCTCTTTTACGCTGCTTAGGATCTGTACATTACTGACTATGGCAACAATCCACTGCTAGACCCAGATAATACATCACCCTCTGTTGTCTGATTATATGCCATCCGAATAACTGACATACTGTTATCCTCATATGAACTCTCTCTGTGATTGCCTACAGATTGTCTCTTTACAACAAGAATTACCTTCAGAAGTGGCACTTGTCCTTTTTCTTTTTTTTCAGTTATTCATCCGAGCCAGAGTCAGGAAACCAGAAGTCTGCGAAGTCAGGAACAAGCCAAGGGTCAGAAGCACAGAAGTCCACGATGTCTGGAACAAGCCAAGGGGTCTGGAACACAGCAAACAGGAGCACAGGAAAATCCACAGCAGCCAGCAGCAACAGGTCAGCAAACAAACACAAGGACAATGGGGAAGTGAGCCAAGCTGCTATAAATACCCTGAGAGGGTTGGCTGATAACAGTCAGGTGAGTAATCAGAGAGGTCAGCTCATTTAGCCTAAGGCAGAAACTCAGAAGAAAGCAGCAGTGGATAGCAGAGCACTAGATTACCCCCCTCAAGGCCCCCCCCCCACGGGGCAGGACCAGGTTTATGGGGAAAGTGTGCATGGAAAGCACGGAGGAGGGCAGGGGCATGCACGTCTGCAGCTGGAACCCATGAGCGCTCTTCTGGACTGTAACCTTCCCAATGGACCAAATATTGAAGACTCCCTTGGAACCTACGAGAGTCAACTATGGATCGGACCTCATACTCCTCATGGCCTTAAACTGGCACCAAATGAGGTTGAGGAGTGACTGTAGTGAAATGATTACATACCAGAGGTTTCAGCAGCGAGACATGGAGCACAGTGTATCCGAATATTGGAAGGAAGGTCTAGGGCATAAGCCACAGGGTTCACACGTCAGAGGAAACGGAAAGACCCCACAAAACAGGAAGCCAGTTTCTGAGAGGGCACTCAGAGGTGAAAATTTCTGGAGGACAACCAGACCCTCTCCCCGACCTGGTAGGAGTGTGCGGGTAGGCGCTTACGATTATCCTGGAGCTCCTGGGATTGTTGTGAGCGTTGCAATGACTCTTGGACCTACACCCATGTGGAACGGATTCGCTGGAGATGATCCTTCAATGCCGGGATCCCCTGGGGAGCGAACAAATCTGGAATCATGGAGGGTTGATACCCATAATTTACCATGAAAGGGGAGAGCCGGGTAGAAGCAAAGACAGCACTGTTATGAGCAAACTCCACCCAAGGTAGCAGGTCCGACCATTTGTTCTGATGGTCTGAGATGTAACACAGCAGGAATTGCTCCAAGGCCTGATTAGCCCTTTCCGATGCCCCATTCGATTGCGGGTGATTTGTTCTGCGCACAGACTGGACAGGCAGTGACAAAGGCAGCAACATCTTTGCTAAGTTCTGGCCACCAGAAGAGATGGGAAAATGACCAGAGGAGTTGGTTCTTTCCGGGATGACCTGCTGATTTAGTCTTATTGTAGGTTGCAAGCACCTTGGTACAGAGGTCAATAGGTACAAAACAGCGCCCAGAGGGAGTCTCAGCAGGTGCATCCACTTGGGCGGCCTGTATTTTCTCCCCAAGGGGAGATGTTATGCTGGTACGTATGGTGGCCAGTACTTTGTCCTGAGGAATAATAGGACAAGGAGGACTCTCCTCTTTAGCTCCCGAGAACTGTCTGGATAGGGCATCAGCCCAGACATTTTTAGTACCTGGCAGGTACGAGACCACATAATTAAAACGAGACAAAAATAAGGCCCATCTGGCCTGTCTTGGAGACAAGCGCTTAGCTTCAGACAAGCATGTAAGGTTTTTATGATCCGTGAGGATTAGGACTGGCATGGAAGTTCCCTCAAGCAAATGCCTCCATTCTTTGAGAGACAGTATTATCGCCAGAAGCTCTCGATGGCCAATCTGATAATTGCACTCAGCAGGACTTAAAGTCTTCAAGAAATACCCACACGGGTGCAACTGGCTTTCAGGAGTAGGACATTGAGACAAGAGGGCACCTACTCCTGTCTCAGACACATCAACCTCAAGTATGATTGGAAGCTTGGGTTTCGGGTGTGCCAAAAAAAGTGCTGTGGCAAAAGCAGCTTTTAAAGACTCAAATGCCCTGATGGCTTCTGGGGACCAGTGAGTGGAGTTACTGTCGTTTTTTGGTCATTTTGGTAAGGGGTTTTACAATAGAGGAAAAATTGCGGATAAATTTCCTATAGTAATTTGCAAACCCCAGGAAATGTTCAAAGTATCCGAGACATACGGTTTGAAGCCACTCGAGAACAGCCAAAAGTTTTTCAGGGTCCATAGCGAAACCGACCTCTGAAATTACATACCCCAAGAAGGTGACCTGTTTGCGGTGGAAATCACACTTCTCTAATTTGCAAAATAGGTTATTTCCTCTTAATCTTTGCACAACTCGGTTTACATCTGCGTGGTGGCTTTCCATGTAGGAGGAATGGATCAGAATGTCGACTAAGTGTATACCACCACACACTGTTGGAGCATATCCCGGAGGACATCATTCAAGAATTCTTGGAAAACCGCAGGAGCATTGCAGAGACCAAAGGGTATTACGAGGTATTCGTAATGCACACTCCTGGTATTACATGTGGTTTTCCATTCATGGCCCTCCTTTATCCGTACCAAATTATACGCCCCTCGCAGGACGAGCTTAGTGAATACCTTAGACCCTTTCAATCGATCGAATAGCTCAGTAAGCAGTGGAATAGGGTAGGCGTTCTTAACCGTGACATGATTGAGCTCCCTGTAGTCAAAACAGGGTCTCAGTTCACCACTCTTTTTCTTCACAAAGAAGAATCCGGCCCCGGCCAGAGAGCATACTCCTCCAAAGCCTTATTCACTGCGATAGAAAGAGGGTACACTCGAACTCAAGGAGGTATAACACCCGGTTGTAGTTCAATGGTACAATTGTATGGGTGGTGAGGCAGGAGCTCACCAGCCCAGCCCTTATCAAATACATTACAGAACTCTTGGTACTCTTCAGGCAGCAAAGAGACTGAGGATGTGGTTAGCACCCTCCCCACTTTTTCTAGGCATGTCTTAGAACAGTTGGGTGACCATGCCATGACTTCAGCCCTTGCCCAATCGACCGTGGGATTGTGTTTGCGCGACCATGGATAACCCAGGATCACAGGATAGTGAGGAGAGTGGATCACCTGGAATTGTAAGGTTTCATGATGGAGAGCCCCTGCAGCCATAGACAAAGGATCGGTTTTGTGGGTGACCTGAGGTGGCTGTAGAGGTCTACCATCAATCGCCTCAAGGGCAAGTGGAGTGATACAGAGCTGCAATGGAATGGAGTGCTTCTGGGCGAAGTCACTGTCAACAAAGAGGCCCGCTGCACCGGAGTCAATAAGTGCCTCTGAAGTAATGGAACTTTTGCCCCAAGAGAGCCCAACGAAGACTAATGGTTTATCAGTATGAATATCCGGGGATGCTGAGACACCACCTACAGTCTGTCCCCTATAAGACCTTAGGTACGGTCGTCCCGGATGTGTGGGACAATTTCGAAGTAGATGCCCTGCCTTACTGCAGTAAAGGCACAGGCCCTCCTTCCTCCTCAAGGCCCTTTCCACAATCTGCATGGGCTCCACATCACCTGAGGTTTCAAGACTAGGAGGTGCGGGAGGAGAGAGAGGTACAGGTGTGGATGAAAGGCTCGGAGTTAAACGGATGGGATGCCTCTGCAGGCACCCCCTAAAGGAAGGTCTCTCATGGATTCAGGAGTCAATCAGAATACAATATGAGACCAGTTCCTCTAAGTCTCTGGGAAGGTCCTGGGCTGCAATCTCATCTTTAACAGTATCCGAAAGCCCATTAGAGAAAGCAGCCATGAGAGCCTCATTATTCCAACCAACCTCAGCTGCCAGGGTACAAAACTCTATGGCATAATCGGAAACCGTCCTAGTACCCTGCTGGATGGACATTAGGTGCTTGACAGCCGAGATGGAGCAGCCTGGTATATCAAATACCCTTTTAAAGGATGCCACAAACTCAGGGTAAATGTATACAATAGGTTTCTTTGTCTCCCAAAGGGGAGTGGCCCAAGCCAAGGCCCTGTCATAGAGTAAGGAAATCTCGAGGCCCACCTTACTCCTATCAGACGGGAAGGACTGTGGTAACATCTCGAGATAGATGCCAACCTGCTTTAGAAAACCTCTGCATTGGTTAGGGTCACCCCCATAACGCTGGGGAAGTGGAGCAGGCCCTGTCATACCTCTTGCAACACTGGAATCATCATTGGCAGCCAGAGCTGGAGCGGCAGCAGCTATAGGGTCAGCCTGCGCCGAGGATCGCTGAGGTGGTGGAACCAGATGCTCAGTACGGAACAAGAAGGCCCGGAGGGCTGCAGCAAACTGGTCCATGTGCTGGTCTACCTGGTCCAGCCTGAAAAAAAAAATATTCGGTGGATTGCCTGCGTCTCCTGAGTTCATGGTCCTTGTGTACTGTTAGGGACCAGGAACCAGACAGGACACAAAAAGGTAAAATGCAATACACCTTTATTAGTGCAACAAAAACATAAGCATGATCCAAGACAATAAACCAAAAGACATGCCAGAGTCAGGAACCAAGACAGGTATTCAGCCGAGCCGGAGTCTGGAAACCAGAAGTCTGCAAAGTCAGGAACAAGCCATGGGTCAGAAGCACAGACGTCCACGATGTCTGGAACAAGCCAAGGGGTCTAGAACACAGCAAACAGGAATGCAGGGAAATCCACAGCAGCCAGCAGCAACAGGTCAGCAAACAAACACAAGGACAATGGGGAAGTGAGCCAAGCTGCTATAAATACCCTGAGAGGGTTGGCTGATAACAGTCAGGTGAGTAATCAGAGAGGTCAGCTGATTCAGCCTAAGCCAGATACTCAGAAAACAGCAGCAGTGGATAGCAGAGCACTAGATTAGCTCAGACAGCAGACTCAATAGGCAGAATGGGAGCAGTTCAGCAAAACCTTGACACAAGGGGGGCAGAGTTTTCATTGTTCTCACAGTAAGAAGATTTTCCCTTTCTGTGAGCTGTCTGGTCTCAAGATCAAATTCCACATCTGAGGGGAGGTGGCTTTTACTAGGTAAAAGGGGCTGGGGGGGGGGGGGACTTTATCATTCAATTACTCTTGAACTACAACTCTGGCAGTATTGAAATAACAGATGAGAGTTGGTACCATGTTAGCCGTAGAAATACAGGAAGCAAATATAGTTGTTGATACCTTTATTGGCTAACTAAGCAGATTTAGAATGCAAGCTTTAAAGACCTCTCAGGTCTCTTCCTCATGCATGTTATACAGATAAAAAAGTAAACATCTCTCTTATATACAAATATACACTGCATTTTTTAGAATGGAAATCAGATAAGAAAAGTCAGTCCAGACCCAGATACTTTGAACAGTCACTGGTAAATTGCAGTCTTCCTCTGAGGAGTTAGTGGTATTTACGATCCCAGTGGGAATGTTGGAAAGGTTAATCCACAGTGTGATAATGTGATAGGAATTCTACGTCTCTATTCAAACCATAATAATTTAATTATTAAACTTCAACATTAACTTAACCTCCCATATTTTTCTGGCCCTCTGAGTGTGGAACAGTCCCATCAGTACAGTTAATTTAATGTCCCCTGACACCATTTTGGCAAAAATGTTCTCCTACTGGTGTCTCTGTCTTTTAACATTGGATCTGTGTGAATTAAAGCTTTTATGTAATGGCTGTCCAGTTTCACCCACATAAAGAGCTGTTGAACATTTTGCACACATGATGAGTAGTGTTGAGCGAGCATGCTCGGCCGATGCTCGGATCGGCTCGAGCATCGCTCTGCTCGGCATGCTCGCCCGCCATGTTCGGGTGGCAGGGATCTGTGCCGAAGGAGGCACAGATCTTACAGACGCTCCGCTGGACCACCAGGGACTGGAGGTAGGGGGCATTGCGGAGATGAAGGGGGCATTGCGGAGATGAAGGGGGACATTTTGGAGATGAAGGGGGACATTGTGGAAGGGGGACATTGTGGAAGGGGGGCATTGCGGAGATGAAGGGGGCATTGCGGAGATGAAGGGGGACATTGTGGAAGGGGGGCATTGCGGAGATGAAGGGGGCATTGCGGAGATGAAGGGGGACATTGTGGAAGGGGGACATTGCGGAGATGAAGGGGGCATTGCGGAGATGAAGGGGGACATTGTGGAAGGGGGACATTGCGGAGATGAAGGGGGCATTGCGGAGATGAAGGGGGACATTGTGGAAGGGGGACATTGTGGAAGGGGGACATTGTGGAAGAGGGGCATTGTGGAGATGAAGGGGGGCATTGACCAGGCACCCTCCCCTCATCAGAGCAGGGGGTGCCTGGTGTAATGCTCGTGTCGCCCCATTGAATTCAATGGGGCTCGGGTGCTCGGCCGAGCACTCGAGCCTCCGGCGGTGCTCGGTCAGAGCACCCGAGCATCGGGGTGCTCGCTCAACACTAATGATGAGGTATTGAAATAACACTCTTTATGACTGAAATATGAGGTATTGAAATAACACTCTCTATGGCTCAAATACTATGAAGATTAATTGGAGCTGCTGTTTTTGTGAAACATTACTATCCCTTTAAGAAAACTATTAGCGTTTGCCTTCTGCAGTTAAGAGTGATCCTATAAAAAATGACTGAACCAAAGTCTTAAATCCATGTGGGGCCTAACATCCACCTAGGCCCATCAGGAGATCCCAGTGATCCCGTTGGGCCAGTCTGACACCAGGTACACCATGCTTTGTCTTAATATATCACTGTATCACTGTTACTACCAATTTAATACAACAGACCTATACTGTTCCTCTATTTAAATAACATATTTCCCTCTGGGGGGCCAGTTGCTATTGCTCTACCGGGAGCTATGTGTGCAAGATTCATGAGAGCCTACTGTGAGATGTGAGATTCACACTACCAGTGCACATTAAGCTTTGTAATATCTGGTGGCTCACAGCCCTGATCCTGTTGACTGAATGGGAGCAGTGTGATGCCATGATAATCTGCTGTCTCGCTTAATCTTACTTTGCCTACATATAATAAACATATACATATATGACATTGCTTGGTTAAACCTTAAAGTAGAGGTAACACTTTATAATGCCTTGGGGGATTTTGAAAAACATTTCAAAATCACATCTTTATGTTAGCCATTCGTTAATTAAAATTATACTTTAGGAGAGATTTGAATTTATATATCCATTTATGCTAATTAGGCTGTACATCTGGTACAGCCTGATGTGTAAGATATTAACATTTCACACTCCCTTCCAACTTCCGCTTCTTACCAGGAAATACTGGCTAGTTTGCAGATACTGACAAACAAAAACACATATTCACAAATTGTAGTTTCAAGTGAAGAATAGCTAATAGAAAATACAGAAGATTTTGAAACTACCCTTTAAAAGTTCTACTTTAACCCTTTGAGTGCCAGAGCAGTGTGCAACGCATTGCTTTGCAATGAGTTGCACACCACTCTGGCACACAAAGGGTTAAGGACCTAGTATCACTTTAAACCATACAATTTACTCTTAACGGACCCTATTGATTTAAGATTTTTTTAGGCCAAGGATAGAGGTAATTAAGATACCTACCTGCTTAATTTCCAGCTATCTGTGGTATTTTGGTTTTTTATTATTTTTAATCTATTTTCTGGTTGCATAAGTACTATTAAAAGAAATGTATGTCTATTCTGATATTCATTCTTTTGAATATTGAGTGCCTAAGTTTAGAGGACGATTTTCCTTCCTATTTTCATATAAGTCATTAGATACATCAGCCCCCCCCCCCCACTGCAGTACAGAAGTGACCACAATACGATGAGTTTTCATACTGGATTATGCAGTGATATATTTCTACCAATTTCTTTTCATTGGACCTACCTAGATAAGTCATTCTATTAAAAAAATTAAGAACCACTGCAATAAATAATCCTTGTATAATCAGCCATCTCTACAAATATTTCAGATTATTTTTGAATCTATATTCCCTACATCAGAGTAGGGACTCAAGTTAAAAATCCCATCATCATGGTGTGTTATGGAAACAACACCACGGGACTTTCCTGCTCTGTTTCCCTGGCAGCCCCATATCCCTTAGCAACTTAAATGTGAGATGGAGTTCATTGCCTCTGGCATTTTCAAGTTACAGCTCTCCTAGGAGGAATACCAGGAATGCTACCACATTTCATTAAATCCCTAGATGACAACATATCTCACAACACTAACATGCCCAGAGAGAAACATACTTGACTCAGGTCCCCATCAATGCAGTTGCTAGGAAACCCATGTACCATTGCAGCTTTGCACCTGTTAATGTCTCAAACCCTTTTGGCACCTTCTCCTTAACACTGGGCCATACATGGGATTTTCTAATGAAGCATCTTGCTCTACAAGAACATTTACAATATGCTGAGATCTGTCAATTCCTCAGCTACAGACAACATAATTAGGCATGGATCTGTTCTCCAGAATCACTCTTTAATTATACAGGAATTTATGTCCATGGGGCAAGAAATGATTTTTGTTGCAGTACCCCAACATCTCCTGCTGAAGTATTCTTAGGAAGAAAGGAATAATTCAGTGGGAAGAGTTTGGGGTCCATGAGTCTTGCAACAAAGAATCATGTTCACTTCCATGGAGATCATATCCAGTACTCATTAATGATTAAGTCCCTGAAGAATTGATTGATATTGGCCATTAGGATTTTCTACATAGATTATTTAAATTGGGAATTATTAAGTGTTAGTATTCATTTAATTGCTTTACTGACATTGTATATCTTTACTTTGACTGGCATATAATTTCCTTCTCAATCCCCTCAAGACCTGGCCACATGGAATTTACCTATATTATTATGTACATCAGGGCTGCCCAAGTTCAGTCCTCAAGGGCCACCAACAGGCCAGGATTTAAGGAGTTCCCTGATTAAAGGGATAGTAATACTTAAAATGTAAAAAAAAAATATGTTGTAGGGTTTATCCCCCTGAGTAAAACAAGGGTACTCCCACTGCTGAAAGATGTTTCATTCAAAAGTTATTAATTTTCAAAGTTGAAATTTTTAGGTGCAATATCACAGTGGCCTGAAATTGTACAGTGGCACTGTTGCTACATGATCCTATGGACAGCTCTGGTCAGTTGACCATAAATCTCCATAGGATGGTGTAGCAACAGCGCCACTGTACAATTTCAGGCCACTGTGATATTGCACCTAAAAAATTCAACTTTGAAAATTAATAACTTTTGAATGAAACATCTTTCAGCAGTGGGAGTACCCTTGTTTTACTCAGGGGGATAAACCCTACAACATATTTTTTTTTTACATTTTAAGTATTACTATCCCTTTAAACACAGGTGAGTAAATCAGTGGCTCATTCACATTGATTGGAGAGCCTTGATGTACATTTTCCAATTTGTCTTTCTGAGGCTGATGCGCTAAGAACTGTAGCAACTATGGGGCAAAACAACTGCAACCAGTTTCATAACTAATAATTTCAGTATCCCAGTGCAATTTTTTTTTGTGTATGTGTGTGTGTGGGAGGAGGGGCGCTAACACAAAAATATTCTGCCAGGTGAATAACTAGAGCCCCTTTGGAAGCTTGGTCCTATCAAAACTGTACCATCTGCCCCAACTACCTGTGGTCAATAGATAACCTGTTCACTCTATTCTGGATGTCATGTCCATGGGATCAGGCATGGCAGATGCTGGCAGTTATTTTTTAAACTGAACTGGGTAGAGTGAATGCGCCTACTTGACCTTTACCTATACTCCTTACCACATGTTCTAGAGGAGGAATGGGATTTAATTTGTTTTTAGGGGTCTAATGACACCCATTTGCAAATAACTGTCTAAAGAGGCAGGTCTGAAAACTTTATGCTTTTTAGAAAGGATTAACTAAAAATGAATATACTGAGGATATCTGCTGCCACGTAATAAGAATAACTAAATAAAGATGAATCAGAGGTTTAATCACCCCAATAACCCCACCTTACTGGTGGGGGGGTCATAGGAAGATAGGGAACTTATGTCAGTGACACCCACCACACACAATTCGTTCCAACCTTTGCATTTATGGGAGCGGGGCCCCTTCCTTGGCCAAAGGATGCCTACAATGGCTTGCAGCAGGGCCGGATTTCCCGTAAGGCAGAGTAGGCATCTGCCTACAGGCGCACCCTACAGAGGGGCGCCTGCCACTACAATTATTTTTTATTTTTATTTTTTTTTGTACTTGGCGCGGCTTGTCATGCCGCGCTGCACCAAGCCGCCGCCTTGTAGGCTGTGAGCTCTCCCGGCTCTTTAGCAATGCAGAGCGCTGGGAGATAAAATCTCCCAGCACTCTGCATTACTAAAGGGAAGGTCGCGCGGGAGCTCCAGCAGCTCCGTGTCTGTGCACAAGCACAGATCTCTCCAGCTGCTGGACCACCAGGGAGTTAAGAAAAGGATGAATGAGGCTTAACCCTTTAAGTGCCAGAGTGGCACGCAACGCATTGCGTACCACTCTGACACTCAAAGGGTTAATCTGGGGATAATGGGAGCAATGTGAGGTCAATATGGGGATGATGGGGGGCAAGCAATGTGGAGCTGATGGGGTCAATGTGTAGCTGATGGGGGTCAATGTGGACTGATGGTGATGGGGTCAATGTGGAGCTGATGGGGGTCAATGTGGACTGATGCTGATGGGCTCAGTCAATATGGAGCTGATGGTGATGGGGTCAATGTGGAGCTGATGGGGGTCAATGTGGACTGATGCTGATGGGCTCAGTCAATGTGGAGCTGATGGTGATGGGGTCAATGTGGAGCTGATGGGGTCAATGTGGAGCTGATGGTGATGGGGGTCAATGTGAGGGCAATGTTGAGATGATGGGGGCAATGTGAGTGTGATGGGGGGCAATGTGAGGGCAATATGGAGATTTGGAGCATTGTGGAGATGGCGGGGGGGGGGGGGGCGCTTCAGGTATCTGTGCCTACAGGCTCCTGAGATGTAAATCCAGCCCTGGCTTGCAGGGATGATCCACAGGGTGATTAAAGACATAGTATTGTCCAAAAATAAATGTACATCTGATTGTTCAATATAATTTTTTATAATGAATAGTATGTTCTGAAAAATCCCTTCATATTCAACTTGAAAATCCAATTAAAACTTTACCCTCCCACCCCTTTTGAGCACATCAGGCCGACTACCCTCAGATCCAAAAGCCGGTCGCCTGACCGGACAGATTGCAAAGAGGGTCAATATTGTATCTGTTAGTGTAAGGAAAACCCTACCCCTCTTGACGAAGGAGGGCAGGTTTTTCCTAATGCTGACACAATATCCTCGTTGCGATCCATCTGGACCAGCTTTCTGATCTGAGGGAAGTCAAGACAAATATGCATACCTGGGAACTTTCAATTGTTCTCTCCCCGGAGGGGAGTACTGTTGTGCAGCAGGGGGTGTGAAAAATTATGTGAATCGCGTCAAAAAGGGGAGGAGCTTGATGCGAGTTGGAGGCGGGCAGGGCTCAAAAATGTGACAAAGCTATTCAAAAAAGGCTGGAGGGAAGGAGGAACACAGGGGAAAAGAGCAGAAGTGGGCAGAGTTTCAATAGAAACTCCCCACATCCAGAGGAATCAGCCTCTGCCCCGGAGACCCGGTAAAGCAGTATCAAAACCGGAATCTCCGGGGCAAATCCAGAGAGTTCCCAGGTCTGCGAAGATGAAGGTAAGTAATTTTCAGAACATACTGTTTATTATAAAAAATTACATTGAACAATCAGATGTACATTTATTTTTGGACATTACTATCCATTTAAATAAAAATCCTTTACATACCAGAATGACTAGCAATGCATTTCTCTGCAATTTGTTATGCATCCTTTGGCATCAAAAAAGTTACAATATAAAATAAAGGGATTAACCCTTTAAGGACCACATAGTCGGGGGGTGGGAATCTCTGGAGGACCAGGGCATATTTATTTTTTTTCTCCACAGAAGTCATCTGTGATCACGTCACGGTGCGATCACAAACTTCCGTAATGTGCCAGGACCGTCATCGGTCCTTAACGCCCAGATAGCCATGACAGTCCTGGCACGAGATTGGGCGTTAAGGGGTTAAAAACAGATTATACATTTGTGTACAGAAACTATTCCATCTACACCTGTAGTTCTTGTCCAGAAGTGATTGTGGGCAAACACATGCACCTTAGGAGAAAAATAAAAATTCCTATAATTCCCATTCTTTTAAATGGAGGATTTTTTTTTTCAAACAGCTTTATTGAGAAAATCATAATTTACAATGAAAATCATAATTTTACAATGACAGATGTATACAAAATCACAGTACATATCCAACAAGTAAGTAATCATTAATACTAAGCAGATTCGTAATGTAGGTATAAACCGTAAGTAATAAGCCAGCATATACTTTAAAAATGCAAGCATGTAGTATTAGAACACTAAATCTGTCACTAAGACAGAGTGAGTGTATTCATTGCCCTTGGATGAGTGATCCAAGACAGCAACTGGAGTTTATATAGTGGAAAGTTGAAAAGGAGAACGATTGGGGAAGAGGAAAGGACCTAACTTGTTCAAAGGTGAGCAAGCACCTCAGGAAAAGAACAGAATATATATAGAGAGAGAGAGACAGAAAGAAGAGTAGATACAGACAGGTCAACCACGCAACCAACCCAGGCAAGGGGAACATTATCTCACTGAGCCAGCAGCAGACATCCTCCCTGAGCTGTCCAAAAGAAGAGAGACCCTAAGTTTCGACTAAGCGTCCCAAATATCATGAAAACCCCTCCACCCCCTGTCACCCCTGCATGCATCTTTTCCATTTGCAATAGTGATTGAACCTTCGATTGCCATTCCTGAATAGTAGGTGTAATGCTGCTCATCCAATGCAAAGAGATAAGCTGTGTTGCTATGGTGGTCAGAATCCGAAAAAGCTCTATACCATGAACTGAAACCGAAACACACTCGGGCCAAACATTAAATAAAAATAAAGTAAGAAGTACCAGGAGAATTACATCTATGGCATCTCCAAGCCACTTCGCTACCTGCAGCCAGAAAGGTTGTGTATTGGGGCAATCCCACCAAATGTGAAACATTGTGCCTACATGAACATTACACCTCCAGCATGTGAGGGAACAGAGTGGAAATGCAACTGCAAGTCTCTCAGGTGTGTAAAACCACCTAGTGAGGAATTTGAAATTAGCCTCCCTGCCAGCTATATCTCGAGTGCAGGATAGAAGGGAGCGAAAAATACTTCTCCACTGAATCAATGTCCACGATAGGCCAAGTTCAATCTCCATTTCCTCAGAAAATGAGGCTTTGTAGACAAGGCAGCAGCATTAAAAAGTTTGTACAACCTCGAAACTGTGTGGGTAGCAAAGTATCCTTTTCAAAGTCCTTCTTCAAAGGACGTTAGAGGGCATCCGAATGAGTTGTCCGTTGTAAAACTCTGCAGAAAATTATCTATCTGACGGTATTGCCAATATTGGGTGGGTGGGAGGGAGTAAATAGCCTGTAAACTCTCAAATGAAACAAGAACCCCTGAAGGAAGAAGTTTGTCAACAGTATGCAAGTTATAATCCACCCAAAGAGAAAAATGACCCAAACTATAGCCTGGTGGGAAATCAGGGTGACCATAAATTGTCAAAAGAGGCGAAGGTAAAGGGGCACAAGCGTACTTGTTCACTAGGATGAACCAAGCTGAGAATGCCCTGAGTAAAATCAGATGCTGGAATTCTGATTGCCAGGAAGTCACAGGTTTCATCCATATAATATTTTCAGGGCATAAAGTAGGGTAGTGTGTAAGTAGGGAAAGGACCCATTCTTTCCTGACCATACTGCAGCAGTCAATTAGGAGAGCCACAGAAGAGGCTTGATACAGTGTAACAATATTTGACACACCCAAACCACCCTGAGATGGAGGGGGATAGAGATAATCAGCTGCTAACCTCAGTTTTTTAAGCGCCCAAATGACGTTATTAACAAGAGTTTGCAGTTTGATTAAATGGCGTAGAGGGATAGAAATCGGGACTGAGTTGAAAAAATATAATATCTGAGGCAAGGCAACCATCTTTACCAGGTTCACCCTTCCAAACCATGAGACATAAAGTTTTTGCCAGAAGAAGAATTCCTCCTGCAATGTGTCTACTAAAACTTGAAAGTTATTGTCTACCAAAGAAGGCAAGTTAGCCGTAAGTAAGACACCCAAGTAGGATATACTGGAGGTAGCCCAACTAAAGGGAAAGGTAGACATGAGAAGGAGCATTTCTTCCGGGGTAAGAGTGATGTTTAAAATCTCGGATTTCTGTAGATTAATTTTAAATTGAGTGAGTTCACTGTATTCATCTAGAGCTTTCAGCAAATGAACAAGGGAAGTGGCAGGGGATGATACAAAAAATAAAATGTCATCTGCAAAACTTGCAATTTTAAATTGAGAATTTCGCAGCGTACTCCCCTCCACACTAGCATCAGATCTCACAGCTTCCATTAAAGGTTTTATAGACAATATAAAAATAATGGGTAACAGAGGACATCCCTGACTTGTGCTGTTAGAAATCCGAAAGGCTTCTGACAGGTACCCACTGATTTTTATCCCAGCCGTAGGCCCAGAGTATAGGCTAAGAATACCATATCTAGCCTGTGGGCCCAACCCCAAAAACTCCAATAAAACTTCAAGATAGATCCAATGTACCCTGTCGAAAGCCTTTTCAGCATCAACAGAGAGTAGCAATGATGAGATTTGTCTCTGCTGAGTAGTGTAAATCGGAGCCATAGCTTTTGCGATGTTGTCCTTCGTCTCCCACCCAGGGACGAAGCCAGATTGATCCCTATGTATGAAGGAGCTAAGACATGGTTTAATACGTTCAGCCAGCAGTTTCGTGAATAGTTTAACTTCAATATTGAGAAGCGAGATGTGATGGTAGTATCACGGTGCCCGTGATTCATGCTAGACTCTGTCTATCACTTGCTGTAGTTCCTCATTGGCTGTCTCATTTCTCACAGCCTATTTAAACCCAGGTTGGGCACTCCCAGATTGCCCTTTCGAGGTGTTTCTGACATCACTTTTCCTGATCTGCCTTGTCAGGCTGTTGGGCCTGAGTTACTTGTGTTCCTGTGTGTTCCAGTACTCCGTTGTTCCGGTGCTCCTGTGTTCCAGTGTTCCAGTACTCCGTTGTTCCGGTGCTCCTGTGTTCCAGATTATCGTTCCTGAGTGTCAGTGGTGCCTGTCTGCAAGTCTCCAGCCGGTTCCGGTCATCTGTCAGGACGGCGGTGCTCACTCCGGTGTACCCTCATGGATTCTGGCATCTGACTTTCCTGCTGTCGCTGTGGTGACATTGTTCTCTTTTGCTCCGGTGATCCACACTGTTGGTTCCAGCGTGCGGACGCTGGTTTGCTCCATTAATCTGATTGCGCTCACATTGTTGGTCCCAGCGTGCGGACGATGGTTTACTCCATTAATCTGGTTGCTTTCACACTGTTGGTCCCAGCGTGCGGACGCTGGTTTACTCCATCAATCTAGTTGCGCTCACTCTGTTGGTCCCAGCGTGCGGACGCTGGTTTACTCCATTTATCTGGTTGCTCTCCCATTGTTGGTCCCAGCTTGCGGACGCTGGTTTACTCCATTAACCTGGTTGCGCTTACACTGTTGGTCCCAGCGTACGGACACTGGTTTACTCCATTAATCTGGTTGCTCTCACACTGTTGGTCCCAGCGTGCGGACGCTGGTTTACTCCATCAATCTAGTTGCGCTCACTCTGTTGGTCCCAGCGTGCGGATGCTGGTTTACTCCATTAATCTGGTTGCTCTCCCACTGTTGGTTCCAGCGTGTGGACGCTGGTTTACTCCATTAATCCGGTTGCTCTCACACTGTTGGACCCAGCGTGCGGACGCTGGTTATCTCCATTAACCTGGTTGCGCTCACTCTGTTGGTCCCAGCGTGCGGACGCTGGTTGCTCCATTTCACCTGGTGGCATAGTTACTCTTGGTCCCAGCGTGCGGACGCTGGTTTGCTCCTTGATTACTCAGAAACTGAGGACAGGTTGCTGTCCAACTCCTTACGCAGTTGTCTGGTATTCTCAGGCTGAAGACTTCTGCTGAGGGAGATCCTTGTACCTTTCCATGCTACTGTCATTGTCACATGACAGCAAGGTCTCCTCTCTTGGGCTGCCCTGCCTGGTATTGGTAAGGCTGGTAGAACCTAAGTACGTTACCATCCTTCAGGTTGCCTTACCCGGTATAGGCAGGGCTGGTAGAGCCCGTTAACTGAGTTTCCTTAGGCTGCCCTGCCCGGTATTGGTAAGGCCGGTAGAACCTATTCTTGCTGCCACCATAGGTTGCCTTACCCGGTATTGGCAGGGCTGGTAGAGCCTCTAATCAGTACTCCTTGGGCTGCCTTGCCCGGTATTGGTAAGGCCGGTAGAACCGGTACATGTCATCTCACGGTTGCCTTACCCGGTATAGGCAAGGCCGGTAGAGCCTATCACCATTTACAACTGTCACTCGGTTGCCTTGCCCGGTATTATTGGCAAGGCCGGTAGAACCTATATTCTGTCATTTATTGTTGTATTGTTATATATGTATGATACCCTACGGGGACTGCCTTAACTTTTCAATAAAGTTACGTTTTTACCAAACCTTAAGTCTGCGAGTCTTCAAATACCGTGACAGGTAGCTTGCACACTCTAGGGGATCTTTATTCAGTTTCGGAATGAGAGCGATATGCACCTCTATGGATTGAGAAGACCAGCTATCACCATCTAATACACTACTGAAGGCATCAGTCAAAGCTGGGGTGAGGATGCATGCAAAAGTTTTATAATATGTGGCCGGGAATCCGTCAGGGCCTGGGCTTTTGCCCAACATAAGAGACTTGATCACCGCATTCACTTCAGACTCTGTGAAGGGCATTTCTAAGAGATTCAGCGTAGATGCAGGGAGTTGCACAATACCTGATCTGGTAAGATAATCACGGATCTTATTTTTAAAAGTGTCAGTTTCTACTGGTACATCATGCCGTTTCAAATTATAAAGCGAATGGAAGAAAGCCTGAAATGCACAAGCCTTATCTGGAAATGTAATACAACACGCACTGGAGGCATCCATTACCTCCGTAATTATATGTTTGCTTTGTTTAATCTTCACCAAAGATGCAAGCCATTTACCACACTTATCACCATACATATATTTATCATATTTATACCAGTTAAAAGATTTGATTGTCTGATCGGTTATTATATCTAAAATCCCTTTCCTGCAAGACTCAAGTTCCGATGTGAAAGTTCCAGAGGCAGTTACTGTATGACATGCTTCAAGATCACGCAATTTAACGAAAAGATCATCAAGAAGCCACTGTTTCTGCTTTGCATAAAATGCTCCCCAAGAATTACATTGACCTCTTAATATGCATTTGTGTGCCTCCCAAGTGAGTACATGTGAAGTGTGATCAGGATTGTTAAAGGTAAAATATTCCTTTATTGCATTTTCAAACTTGGCTTTCAGTTCTATCTTCTCCAAAAGCCGTTCATTTAGTCGTCAAGATTTAGGAGCCGCGAGGAGTCCAGATAACTGAAATTCAGTCCAAACTGGGCAGTGGTCTGACCAACTGCAAGGTTCAATTGCCGCTTTAACCAGTGAATGTGCAAAATATTGGTCCGTTAATAAGCAATCTATCCTAGTATAACGGCTATGCAGTGGCAAATAATACGTGTAATCTTGCGTGATTGGGTTAAGAAGTCTCCAAGTATCTATCAACTGCCGAGACCTGCAAAGTGATCTCCATTTAGCTAACACAGATTCAGGGACATGAGAGACACCAGAAGAGCAATCTACTCTGGAGTCATCCCCTAAAAAGAGCACACCACTTTTGAAGTTATCAAGTATCCTAAACATCCTAGAGAGAGAAAGCTTGTCTGTGCAGAATTAGGCACATAAACTGATGCCAAAGTCACCTGTTTCCCACCAAGAAGTCCTTTGATAAAAATAAAACGGCCCTCAGAATCTACATACGATCAATCTCTGACCACGATACATCCCTTTGCATTAGGATTGCCACACCTTTCTTCTTTTAGTTATCCTGGCTGGGAGCAAGCCAAAGTTTAGTATAGAATTTGTTTCCAAAACAGGGAGATGACAGGAAGGGGAAATGAGTCTCCTGAATAAAAATAATGTCTGCTTTGAGTCGATTAAATTCGCTGAGAGATAAGCTACGTTTTTCAGGGACATTAAGGCCTCTCGCATTCACTGTCAAAATCTGCAAATTACCAATATCGGTTCCCATAATTAAAAGGTCATGAGGCAGAGAGCCAAAGGAGCCTCAAGAACCCATTCCTAAATGTACCCATGTACACGGGCCAGCACCCGAACAAACTGCCTGCGGAGAAGAGAAGAAAGAAAGCAAAGGCAAGAGTCATGAAAAAGAGAAAGGAAGAGGAAAGAGGGGAAAAGGATGTAAGAGAGAATGTGAACCAATTACCCTGGACACACCCAGGAGCCAGGTAGGTTCATACACACACACATTGATAAATATCAGCCCATGGGCTGACAAGGAGGAACAAGCATAGCCCATCACTACAAGAATGTATGGCATATCACACAAATATTGGAAAATACAAGTCTTTGCATGTAAAATCTATATAAGGTGGAGGAAGATGTAAGAATCAAGGCAAGCACAGAGAACCCAGAGAGAAAGAGGGTAATGTAACAAATATAAAGATATGTAGGGTGTGTTAGAGCATAGGATTATACACTAAGTAGACCTTGGCAGGAGGGGTAGCCCCCCACCTAAACCCCCATTTTAGCAATAGACTACTAGACATAATGATTAAGTGATTAAAGGACCCTAAGAGGTCTGTAATCATTATGGTCGGTCAGACCGCGCCCCCCCCCCCTTGACACTCACCCCCGATCCCAACACGAACCGGAGATGCATCTCCAGGCAGGACAGAGAACGAACGAGTGCACAGCAAAAACATCATAAAAGAGAAAACAAGTGACCACAGTAAACTGAAATACTGGATTTGTTAAGTGCTAAACAGCCCCTGTACCGTAATATCTATTTTAAATCATCATCCCTCTCAGGGCCAGACTAAGTGCCCGCCCAAAGAGTGACATGGCTCACACAGCTGTGCAAAAATGTTAACTAAAGAACCAAGGTCAGGCCGGTGCACGCCAGTGCACCGGAGCCAGAGGCACCACCAGGAATGGCAGACAATGACCCCCGCATCGACACACTGCGAACACCAACCAAACCAGTCATCTGTATCGATAAGCTCACTGTGAGCTCTAGGCTAGTAACGCTAATCATATCCCCATTTTTTTTTATTTTTTTTTTTTTTCCGGTCACAACCAAGCCATCGGCAAGACCAGCAGTGAGGAGGAGGAGAAATCCCAGCCAAACCGTTCCAGGGTATCTATCACATTCTCTAAACATAATGAGAATGGGAGACACGTTTGCCAAGGCCGAGTCGTGACCCCCTACACAGTATACACTTTATGTATTAATGCATCAGGGTGATATGCATCGGAAAAGTAGCTTGAGTCTCTACATCAACATAAACCAACGCAGTAAATTAGAACCGTAACTAACAATCCCCATTATCCTAGTACAGGGATGGAAATACGATGCAAGGAGCAATGCATAAAGTCTGGAGGTAGATGTGGGACTGCTATCCCCAAGATCGTGCAAAATGTTGGAATTTCCTCTACCGTTTGTAAGGACACAATAATCCCATGGTGAATAACAGACAGACAGAAAGGAAACCCCCATTTATATTTTATTCCTAGAATACAGAGGTGTTCCGTTAAGGGTTTCAGCAATCGCCGCTGTTGTAATGTGTATGGAGATAAATCTTGGTTGAACTGTAAAGGAGAGCCCATATATTGGATATCACCTAGTTCACATGCACGCTGCATCACCCTTTCTTTATCTGGAAACCTGGTGAAACAACAAATTATATCACAAGGCGGTTCGTTAGGTCCTTTGGGAGGCCTCAAAGCTCTGTACATGCGTTCAAGCAGAATGGGTGGCTGGGCAGGCAGGCCCAGGACATCAATCATGATAGATTGTAAAACTCCTGGCAGATCCTTATTCGGTATTGACTCCGGCAAGCCCCGAATCCTCAAATTACATCGCCTACCTCTGTTGTCTAGGTCATCTAGCTTATATGTGAGAAATTGAATCGTTTTGTCTTGTTGAGCGATCATTTGTTCTAGGTTATGCTGTTGAGTGAAAAGATCCTCCTGTTCCTCTTCAATGTGGTGGAGTCTCTGGCCCATTTGAGCGATATTATTCTTAATGTCAGCAATTTAACCCTTCACAGTATCTTTTATGTCCGTAGCTAGGGCCATGAGATCTTCCTTCGTGACCATAATGTCTCTTTGGTGTGCCATGTGTCTAACCAATTTGCTTGTCGGATCAGGCGACAAGTCCCGTTTGCAGAGGGCTGGGGCTTCACTTAGATCATCCACTGGATAGTCTTCAGCAACGTCTGAGATAGGCGACCCACTAGTTGTTTGATTTGGGGCAATATCAGTATCTTATTTGGTCCATTGATATCCCGCCCAGACTTGTGCCACACAAGAGATAATCGGTGATTGCCAGAGAATGCTTTGACCGGCCCAGCCGTCTTTTTTTGTACGGCATCAAGGTTACTCCTGTTATTGGCCCGTACCCCAGGTGGTGAAAATCATCCATAAAAAGCACTGCAAATAGAAGCTTTAGTGTGTAGCCACACGGAGCTCGTAAGTTAAGCATCCATCTTGGATCGTGGTCGCTCCGCCCCACTAAATGGGGGATTTTAAACCCTTGAATGCTAGAGAAATATCCAATGCATTTTGAAGCTACTAGTGCTTTCCTTTTTTACTCTAATGGATATTACTTGGTGTGACACTGTTTTGAGTGTTCCAACGTGAGTTCTATCTAGGAAGGCCTTATCCCAAGTGCTCCTAAAACATTCCTAGGATTTTGGATTTAAACCCTTAAGGACCGGCGCGCACGTGCACGGCCGGCACTTAAGGACCACGGAGCATTTTTTTTTTTTTTACGATTGGATTCAGGGCTCCCCGAATGGCATGCAGCTGCATGGGGAGCCCTGAAATCCATGACGTACATATACGGCATGGGTCCTTTAGGCACTTTTACCAATGACATACATGTATGTCCTTGGATGTTAAAGGGATAGTAATGTTTCAAAATAAAAGCAGCTCCAATTAATCTTCATAGTATTTGCGTATTGGAGAGTGTTATTTCAGTACTGTCAGAGTTGTAGTTTAAGAGTATTTGAATGATAAAGTAGCCCCTCCTGCCCCTTTTACCTACTGTAAGCCACCTCACCTCAGATGTGGAATCTGGTCCATAGACCAGACAGCTCACAGCAATGGACAATCTTCTTACAGTGAATATAAGGAAAACCCTGCCCCCCGACAGGTTTTTCCCTTATGCTCGCTGAAGATTGTCCCTCTCTGCAATCCATCTGGACACCACCTTTCTGTTCTGAGGTGAGCAGTATTACATCAATAAAAGGGATGGGAGGGGGTACTTTATCATACAATTACTCTTGAACTACAGCTCTGACAGTATTGAAATCACTCTCTCCATGGCCCAAATACTATGAAGATTGATTGGAGCTGCTTTTATTTTGAAATATTACTATCCCTTCAAGGTGATAAATGAATTTAATTATTACAAAACATAACCTTTATGTAAATGTGCGCTTCCTACTCCTTTTGTCACAACATCATTTGTCGGTTACATACAATTTTACCAAATATAAAAGGTACGGGGCAGTGTGTTGGTCCGTGGTCCTTTAACTAGTCTGCTGGGAGGATGCGGCCAGTGAGCTTCCAGTCCCAGTCTATTCACTGAACTGAAACACTGAGGCTGATTGGACAGATTCCAGGGCACACCAACTGTACCATAGGGGACTCATAAAAATCGTTCATTTAACTTCATCTTTTAACCCTTCGAATTCTAGAGGGGTCTCCAAGTCATTGCAAAGCAATGTGTTGGAGACCTCTCTAGCATTCAAGGGGTTAAGAGTTACATTTAAATCAGTGGGAATGGTGCACTTGGTTTTCTCCTGAATCTCTATAGTACATTAAATTAAATAATTGCATTGGCCCACATTTATAAAACAGAAACAGGTGTTATTCTGGACTAAACCATCTGCACCATAGGGGACAGATAACATTCCTAAATTCTTATGCTCTTGCCCAATTTTAATGTAACTCTTTGCGTGCCAGAGAGGTATGCAACGCATTGCAATTTGTCCCCTATGGTGCACTTGGTCTACCCCAGAATAACTCCAGTTTGCTTTTATAAATATGGGCCAGTGTCCCTGTCCTCTGCAGAAGTTAACCCTTTGAGTGCCAGAGGGGTACTCAATGCATTGCGTATCCCTCTGGTTCTTAAAGAGTTAATATTCGTAATTTCATATTCAGTGGCGTAACTACAGGGGTCGCAACCGCGACCGGGCCCGTCACTCCAGGGGCCCGGCTGCCCCCTGTGACCCACTCCTCCTGGCGCCACAAGCTCCCTCCCGCACTCTAGTAAAGCAGAGCGCTGAGAGATGACATCATCTCCCAGCGCTCTGCATTACAGAAGAGGACATCGTGGGAGCACGTCGCACCAGCCCACCTCTCCTGCCACTCCACTGGACCACCAGGGATTGGGAGGTAGGAGATGGGGGCATCGTGGAGGGCCCGGGGGACAGTGTGTTCGGGGGTTGGGGGGAGCCCATAGCACTTCTTGCACCAGGGCCCGGACAGTTCTAGTTACGCCTCTGTTCATATTCTACAATGAGCCTTCTTTATCAAGCCAACGAGGTGCAATTCTAGAACATGCCAACTGCCCATAGGTTTGAAATAAAAATTCTGAAAATGCCCATTGATTTAACTCCTTGAATGCTTGCAATCAGAGTAGGGCTGGCCTGGGGGGCGGGGGGGGGGCATCGGCCAGTCTTATGTCTGGGCCGGTGGGCCTTTGCCTCATTCAATCTCCTGCTTGCTTCTGTACATCGAGCTACACTAGTGATACCACAGAGCTTACAATTGAAATGGAGCTACACAAATGATATCACAGAGCTACAATCGATATGGAGCTACACTAGTAGCTAGTGATGATCGAGCACCCCAATGCTCGGGTGTTCGGGTGCTCTGGCCGAGCAGCCCCGGAGGCTCGAGTGCTCGGCCGAGCACCCGAGCCCCATTGAAGTCAATGGGAGGACTCGAGCATTACACCAGGCACCCCCTGCTCTGATGAGGGGAGGGTGCCTGGTCCATAGGAAAAGGGCAGAAAATGATGGAAACACCACAGAAATGGTTCAGGGACAGCATAGGGAGGATGTCTGGATGCATCTTGGACTCCAACGTCGCTGCTGGGAACGATGTTTCGTCCGTAGTACGCCATTTTTACAGACTGACCGTAAAACACACAAAAAGGAAGATAAAAACAATTGTTACCAAACAGTATTTGCTGTATATTTACTTGTATATCATCTGCAAATTCTGCAAAAAATTTCATCGATTTTTCGGAACTGGGGCCATGATTAAGAGGGAAACGTGCGCAGAGGCAAATTCTGCAAAAAATTTCCTCGATTTTTCGGAACTGGGGCCATGATTAAGAGGGAAACGTGCGCAGAGGCAAATTCTGCAAAAAATTTCCTCGATTTTTCTGAACTGGGGCCATGATTAAGAGGGAAACGTGCGCAGAGGCAAATTCTGCAAAAAATTTCCTCGATTTTTCTGAACTGGGGCCATGATTAAGAGGGAAACGTGCGCAGAGGCAAATTCTGCAAAAAATTTCCTCGATTTTTCTGAACTGGGGCCATGATTAAGAGGGAAACGTGCGCTGAGCCGACCATCTAAAACATTATGGGTGAGGGTCTGCTGCGGAGCTGACCATCCTAAACATTATATGCGAAGGCCCGCTAGTGAGCTGACGCTATAAAACATTATATGAGAGGGCCCGCTAGAGAGCTGACCCAATAAAACATTATATGAGAAGCCCCGCTGGTGAGCTGACCTATACAAAAAGTTGTCAAACAGGGCCCGCTGGTGAGCTGGCCCTATATAAAAATTATATCACAGGGCCCGCTGGTGAGCTGGCCCTATATAAAAATTATATCACAGGGTATATGGAAGAGAGTCAACCATATACCCGTTTTTTGGGTGGAAGGGGTGAATGGGAATACAGAGTATTCCCATCATTGTAAATAACATATATAAAGTGAGTTTATGTTCCCCCGGGGCTTTCCTCCAGTGGAGTGGAGAAGTCAGGGGAAATCCAGGCCTTGTTCATTTTTATAAGTGTCAACCTATCAGCATTTTCGGTGGAAAGGCGGATACGCTTATCTGTTATGATGCCACCAGCAGCACTAAATACCCGCTCAGACAGAACGCTGGCGGCAGTGCAGGCCAGCACCTCCAAGGCGTAGAGTGCTAGTTCATACCACGTGTCCAGCTTGGACACCCAGTAGTTGTAAGGCACAGAGGGATCATTGAGGACGCTGACACGGTCTGCTATGTACTCCTTCACCATCTTCCAAAACTTTTCCCTCCTTGTGACACTAGGCTGCGCATCAGGGTGAGGGTGCTGGCGGGGTGTCATGAAGGTGTCCCACGCCTTGGAGAGTGTTGCCCTGCCTTTGTCGGAACTGCTGTGTGCTCCCCTTTTCTCCCCTTCTCGGTTGGCCAAGGTAGCACGTACTCTGCCGCCAGCGTTGTCAGATGGAAAATTTTGGAGAAATTTTTCGACAAGAACCTTCTGGTATTGCACCATTTTGCTTGTCCTCTCCACCGGAGGAATGAGAGATGAGAAATTCTCTTTGTAGCGGGGGTCCAGAAGGGTGAACACCCAGTAATCCGTGTTGTCTAAAATGCGTATAACGCGTGGGTCACGGGAAAGGCAGCCTAACATAAAGTCAGCCATGTGTGCCAGAGTACCAACAGGCAAGATTTCGCTGTCCTCACCAGGAGGATGACTCTCAATCTCCTCATCCTCTTCCTCCTCTTCTGCCCACCCACGCTGAAGAGATGGAAATAAAGTTCCATGGCTACCCTCTGTAGTGGAGGCAACCGTGTCTTCCTCCTCCTCCTCCTAAGCCTCCTCCAATTGTCGCTGAGAAGACGAAGTGAGGGTGCTCTGGCTATCACCCTGTGTAAGCTCTTCCTCCCGCATTTCCACCTCTTCCACATGCAAAGCGTCGGTTTTAATTGTGAGCAGCGAGCGTTTCAGTAGACACAGAAGTGGGATGGTTACACTGATAATAGCGTTATCGCCGCTCACCATCTGTGTCGATTCCTCAAAATTGCGTAAAACCTCACAGAGGTCTGACATCCATTCCCACTCCTCACTTCTGATTAGAGGAAGTTGAACGGAGAGGCGACGACCGTGTAACAGCTGGTACTCCACTACTGCCCTCTGCTGCTCACAAAGCCGGGCCAACATGTGGAAGGTGGAGTTCCAGCGCGTGCTCACGTCACACAGCAGCCGGTGAGCTGGCAATTGCAAGCGCTGCTGCAGCTTCAACAGGCCGGCTGAAGCTGTTGATGACTTACGGAAATGTGCACACACGCGGCGCACCTTGGTCAAGAGATCATGCAAATTGGGGTAGGTTTTTAGAAATCGCTGAACCACTAAATTAAATACATGCGCTAGGCATGGTACGTGTGTGAGGTTGCCGAGCTCCAAAGCCGCCACCAAGTTACGCCCATTATCACACACAACCATGCCTGGTTGCAGGTTGAGTGGCGAGAGCCACTGCTTGGTCTGGTGACTAATCCCCTGCAACAGCTCTGAGGCCGTATGCTGTTTGTCCCCAAGGCAGATCAGCTTCAGCACGGCCTGTTGACGCTTCCCCACTGCAGTGCTACACTGCTTCCAGCTACCGGCTGATGGGTGAGTGGCGCTGCGCGCAGAGAATTCGGAGGTGGAAACGGAGGAGGAGGAGCCAATAATGTAGGTGCTGGCGGAAACCCTGATGGAGGTAGGGCCCGCAATCCTCGGCGTGGGTAGCACCTGTGCCATCCCAGGGTCCGAGTCGCTCCCAGCCTCCACGACATTCACCCAGTGTGCCGTCAGGGAAATGTAGCGTCCCTGGCCACAAGCACTTGTCCATGTGTCAGTCGTTAAGTGGACCTTCCCAGTAACTGCGTTGGTCAGGGCACGGGTGATGTTACGGGACACATGGTGGTGTAAGGCGGGGACGGCACACCGGGAAAAGTAGTGGCGGCTGGGGACTGCGTACCGAGGGACAGCTGCTGCCATCAGGCTGCGGAAGGACTCAGTCTCCACAAGCCTAAATGGCAGCATTTCGATGGCCAGTAATTTGGAAAGGTGTGAGGTTAGTGCTATGGCCTGTGGGTGGGTGGCTGGGTATTTTCGCTTGCGCTCAAATGCCTGGGGTAACGACATTTGGATGCTGCGCTGGGACAGGGAAGTGGATGTGGTCGCTGATGGTGCTTCAGATGGTACAGGTGCAGGGCGGGAGGTATGCGGGCCTGCGCCTTCAACAGGCGATTGGCCGGCACCGAAAACAGGGGAAGAGGAGGCAGTGGTGTGGCCTGCAGACACAGATTGGCGATCCGGGCGTTCCTCCCACTTATTACGGTGCTTGGATGCCATGTGTCGGATCATGCTGGTGGTGGTGAGGTTTCTAGTGTTCATGCCTCGGCTCATTCTGGTGTGGCACAGGTTGCAAACTACAATTTTTTTGTCGTCCGCACTTTCCTTAAAAAAACGCCATACCGCGGAACACCTAGCCCTTGGCAAGGGAGATTTACGCAAGGGGGTGCTCCGTGGAACATTTGCGGGCCGGTTTGGTGCGGTCCGCCTTCTTTCTTTAGCCACACCACTGCCTCTTCCAGCCTGTTGCGGTGCTGCAGATGGCTCACCCTCAGGACTGCTGTCATCGCTCGGCTCTCCACCTTCCCAGGTGGGGTCAGTCACCTCATCGTCCACCAAGTCCTCCTCCACTTCCTCACTCTGATCATCCTCCTCATTTCTTGATCCCACCACATACTCAGTCATTGACAACTGTGTATCATCCTCCTCATCAAGGTCTTGAGACAGTAATAGTGGTTGATTTGATGGCAACTGTGTCTCATCATCATCATCCACTTCCTTTGACCTTAAATGCCGTTCCCCTCTGTCATCTTCTTGTGATTGGGTACCCTCTAGAGGTTGTGAATCAGGGCACAAGATGTCATGTTCCTCTGCAAGCGTGCTTGGAGAGAGGTTCAAATGAAGGATTGGTGATGAGACGAGCTCCTCACTATATCCCAGTGTGGGATCACTTCTTTGGCCAGACCCTCTATGGTGGGAGGAAGGATGATCAGGGTGAGGATTATGTTGACCAGACTCTTGGCTACTGAGAGTGGACTTGGTGGAAGACAGGGTGGTGCTTAACCGACTGGAAGCAGTATCAGCTGAAATCCAACCGACCACCTGTTCGCAGTGGTCTGACCTCGAGAGTGATGTCCTGCGACGCCCTGTAAACTGACACATGAAGCTAGGTATGGTGGATGTCTTTCTTTCTTGTGCTCTGGCACCAGGCACAGTTTCTACGCGTCCTGACCCGCGCCCTGAACTATCAGGATCACGTCCACTTCCCCGTCCCTTTTTACCCGCCTTCTTCATATTACACGGAATATGTGCTGCTAATCTGCAACTTTGCACACTAAACAGAATGTGCTGCTAATCTGCGGCTAGGCACAGTGAAAGGAATATGTGACTTTTATTTTTTACACTTTGCACACTAAACAGAATGTGCTGCTAATCTGCAACTTTGCACACTAAACAGAATGTGCTGCTTATCTGCGGCTAGGCACAGTGAACGGAATATGTGACTTTTATTTTTTACACTTTGCACACTAAACAGAATGTGCTGCTAATCTGCAACTTTGCACACTAAACAGAATGTGCTGCTTATCTGCGGCTAGGCACAGTGAACGGAATATATGACTTTTATTTTTTACACTTTGCACACTAAAAAGAATGTGCTGCTAATCTGCAACTTTGCACACTAAACAGAATGTGCTGCTTATCTGCGGCTAGGCACAGTGAACGGAATATGTGACTTTTATTTTTTACACTTTGCACACTAAACAGAATGTGCTGCTAATCTGCAACTTTGCACACTAAACAGAATGTGCTGCTTATCTGCGGCTAGGCACAGTGAATGGAATATGTGACTTTTATTTTTTACACTTTGCACACTAAACAGAATGTGCTGCTAATCTGCAACTTTGCACACTAAACAGAATGTGCTGCTTATCTGCGGCTAGGCACAGTGAACGGAATATGTGACTTTTATTTTTTACACTTTGCACGCTAAACAGAATGTGCTGCTAATCTGCAACTTTGCACACTAAACAGAATGTGCTGCTAATCTGCGGCTAGGCACAGTGAACGGAATATGTGACTTTTATTTTTTACACTTTGCACACTAAACAGAATGTGCTGCTAATCTGCAACTTTGCACACTAAACAGAATGTGCTGCTTATCTGCGGCTAGGCACAGTGAACGGAATATGTGACTTTTATTTTTTACACTTTGCACACTAAACAGAATGTGCTGCTAATCTGCAACTTTGCACACTAAACAGAATGTGCTGCTTATCTGCGGCTAGGCACAGTGAACGGAATATGTGACTTTTATTTTTTACACTTTGCACACTAAACAGAATGTGCTGCTAATCTGCAACTTTGCACACTAAAAAGGATGTGCTGCTAATCTGCAACTTTGCACACTAAACAGAATGTGCTGCTAATCTGCAACTTTGCACACTAAAAAGAATGTGCTGCTAATCTGCAACTTTGCACACTAACCAGAATGTGCTGCTAATCTGCAACTTTGCACACTAAACAGAATGTGCTGCTAATCTGCGGCTAGGCACAGTGAACAGAATATGTGACGTTTTTTTTTTAAATCTCTGCCCCCCCAAACAAAATATAACTGCTGCCCCCACACACAATAGTCCTAAAAAGGACTTTTGGGTCTTTATGTTGTTCAAACACACTTTTCTTCTCCCTACACTGACTTTCCCTTCCTATCCTCATCTCTCCCTGGCTAAGACTGAGCCGAACTCGCTGGTCAGGTGCTATACAGCACCCGATCACGGGTTCTGGCCAGCCAATCAGTGTAATGCCAGCAGCCAACATGGCTGCTGGCATTACACTGATGTCAGAGCCTCCCTGCACATTTATTGGCTGCGCAGCAGCCGCGAAACGTGCGGGGAGGAGACCCGAACATGGCGGGCGAGCACATGCGGTACTCGTACGAGTACCGCCATGTGCCGAGCAGAGCGATGCTCGAGCCGAACCGAGCTTCGGCCGAGCATGCTCGCTCATCACTACTAGTAGCATGAACCATTTCCCACACCCTACCCCTTTCATTTGTAAGTTACATGGTTTCAGTAACCCTACTTCACAACTTTAATTTCAATTTTTAAATTAACAAAAGAGGATGAGTGGGACAGTGGGCTTGAATGATAGTAGAAATGGGCCACTTGATTGTATTTGCCCCACAAGCCGCAAGTTGCCAGCCCTCCCCTACTAGAAATATCACCAGTACGTCACCCAAGGAAATTGTATTTTAGCTAAACTAAATAAAGATCTGATAACGTGTGATTATTATATCTGTTTATCCCCAGCTGTTGTGCAACATGTAGTATTAACACACAATCTAATCTCTCATTACCAGAGACATTCTGGATTCCCACAGAAGAAGCTGTTTTATGTATGGGAAGAGATGCTGAGAGAAAGCAGGGCTTCCCACTGCTACATGTCACTGACTCAGCCTGCGAATAGACACACTTTTCCGCCACTCAAGTCAATGTGTTTATTAGCTGGAGTGGGAGTCTATTAACAAGATATATATATTGGGCATGAATAAAACTGAAGTAAGAAAGTAAGTATCTGCAAAACTGGAGCAAAGCAACATTAGGATATATATAAACATATATTAGTTAGTGATGGGCGTAAATTTTCACCTCAAACTGAAATCAGCGAATAATGGCACTTTCTGCTTGGCGAATAATTTCCCGAGAAAAGTGCAGTTTTGCCACTTTTTCCCGCCTTTTCCACCCTTTGAAATCAATGGGAAGAAAAATATTTCTCCACCACACAAAAGTTTTCTACAGCCATATAAAAGGCTGTCAGACTATCATAGCAGCCATTCAGTGTTTGTGAGAGGAGAGAGCAGCACGTTTTTGAGCTAGATGAGATAGGTAAATAAAGGGGAACTGAAGCTTAGATGAGGTAGCCATTTAGGTAGGATATTTGTTCTCTGTATTAGCGGAGTCTTGGAGCACTCTGGGGGATAAAAAGGGAGGAAGGAAGTTGAACCCCAAATACTCCAAAATTCCATGTGACTGACTGGCAAGACACAGGCAGCTAGGGACCTATTTGCTTGCTGATCTTGCTGTTATTGTCTCTGTGCTGGGTGGGGAAGTCTGGGGAAAGAAGTTGTTGATTTTGTTTTCAGTTATAATTTTTTTTGGACAGACTGTGATAAGACAACAGGGTTATTTTTACAAATTAAAATAAATAAAGAAATAAAAAAGAATAAATAACTAAATATCTTAGGTGACAGTGACAGACAGCTGACTGGGCTTAGGCAAGGCATCAAACAGCTCCATCAGTTGTGCTGTGTACCGTACAGTAAAAACCACAGTGTATTTGTGTAATGTCCAGCAAACGCACAAGGGGAAGGGGGGGGGTGGAGCAGTGCAGGGACGTGAGAGTAAAGTAGTAGTTCAAAAACTGACTGCAGCAATGGTTGTTGCAGCGTGTGCAATCAATGATGATGATCCCTCTACTCCAAGGGAGGATGCAGTTTGTCAAGGTCCCAGCAAAACTAGTTTCAACACCACCAGTGCCAGTAGAAATATAGAACCATATAAGAAGAACACTGAAGATGACAACAAGTCACATTCAAGTGTTGATGATGCTGGCAATAGCATAATAGAGGAAGGTGTAGCAGCTGAACCGCCTGCAGCATCAGACAGTGAGACAACCATGCATCAAAACACCTGTCCTCAAAGTTGTAGCGAATTTTGTTACAGTAAAAGTAAAAATAAATTGTTTGAGACCTCTAAAAGCTTAGAGGAATATAAGGGTATTAGTGGGCAAGAACTGTCAGGTGATGCTGATGCTACTGAGGATGACTTAATGATGACTGATGATGATGCAGATCTAGAATATACCCTCCAGCATCCTTCTCTTGTTCAGATACAGATGAAGTTGAGAGTGAGGATGATGACAGGGCTATAAGGTTAGCAGAAAGTCAAAGGCTGTATCTTCCACCACTTTTAAGGAGCACTGTGCCTGTCTATAAAGTGTTTGAGAAAGCCATTGGAAAGTCTGAACCTGGACAAGTACAGGTGTCAAAAAGCACACAATCACCCTATCAGTCATCATCAACATCATTGCCTCTTCAAAGTCCAAGTCCCACTCAGCCACACACACACCTGTTTTGTGTACCCAGCAACAGAAACACAGATTAACAGCCACATTGTTAGATGTGACGAGTTCCTCTGGTGCTGCTGCTGTAAGTGCTGTACCTTTGTCACATAACAGTAGTGGCAGTAGAATTACATCAACATCCAGCTCCAGTATAGTAGTAGTAATAGCAGAAACCACACATGACAGACAAAGCCAGGGCAAATATATTAACAGTAGCACAGATGAGGAGGTGGAGGAGGGATGTAAAGAAGGGTTGCCACCATCTACCCCACTTGGGACCACTGCTATGAGCGACAAGTAATGTGAGTCACTAATCTGAAAAGGAGGATAGAGATTTGATGCAAAAATGACAATAGTAAAACCTATATACATGCACAAATCACAACCATAGCAACCAGTCCCCCACTACCACCACTACAATACACATCTTCCACATTGTAGGATGCATTTTTTTTTCAAATTTCTTGACATCATCATGAATATGTGCCAGTGTAATTTACAAAGGAAGTTAGTGTTGTGGGCAAAGGACAAATACATTCTGCATTCTAACACATTTTTCAAGCCATATTTTGCTGTAGGACTCACAACTTTGACTTTCAGCCACTTCTTTCTAAACTCCAGCCCTCAGAAGAAGTAATATTACAGTTGGAAATGTAGTACCTATAGGAAATATCGGTGAAAAATGTGTTAACTTAAGTGGAAAATTTGTTAAAATAGTTGAAAAGGAGGAAAATTTTGCATAGGCGGAAAGGTGAAATTTTTCACAGGAAAAGCGAAAAATCAGCACGTTTTCGCGAAAAGTCATGCAGGACATTTTTCACACTTTCACCCACCCCTAATATTAGTGACATTTATACACAGGCACATATTATATCTAAGATTTTAGGCAAAAACAAGAGTGCCTGTGTATAATACGCACCCTTGTTTTCCCCTGTCACACTTCAACAACACACACAATGCTATGCGCTTTGGATCTATGGTAATGCTGAGCAAGGACTTTGCAGTCCTTGCAAGACATTACCATTGGCTGGGCAGAGGAGGCCCTGACAGGGCCATGCTGGAAGCAGGCGGTGGATGCAAACATACCGTCTGCTGGAACTCTGTCAGGGTGCTGCATTTGGACTTTGGAGCAGGAGAGGCAGTGATGGGTAAGCGGAGGCAGAGGGAAGAGGGGAAAATTTGGCATTTTTGTTGTTTTTTTTTTCTCGTGTATAATATGCCCCCCCACTTCACATAAGGTGGAAAGGGGCAAAATTGTGCGAATTATATGCAAGATTTTACTGTAAGTATTAATGCCACTCATCTGATTCTTTTTTAAAAGTGGAGTAGAAATGGTTGTGGTTGAAATGAGAATTGTGTTGCATCATATGTAGTAGTACATTCTTTAGTGGTTAAATCTTAACTCCTGGTATCATCTGTTCTTTGTGGACATATATATAATAAGTGATAGGAATGTATACTGAAAAACAATTCTCATTAGCAAATTTTGCTAAAATTTTAGCAAATTTCATAACCCCTTACGGCAGTTAAGGACCACTAAGCTTTTTTTTTTCTTTACCGTCGCATTGGATTCAGAGATCCCCAAGTGGCGTGCAGCTGCATGGGGACCTCGAATTCCATGATGTGCCAGGACCATCACTGGTCATTAAGGAAAGTTTACCCACGACTGTCCTGGCTCATCATGGGTCCTAATGGGGTTAAGCATACCACTAAGAATGTTTTTTATACATCATCTCCCCTCACCGTATCAGTGTATAGGTTTTGGCAAAACAAGAAGAATATAAATTATGGAGCAATAGGGGGAGTTATAGGGAGGGGTTATATGAAGCAATAGAGGGAGTTATAGTGAGAGATTATATGGAGCAATAGGAGGGGTTATAAGGAGGGGTTATATGGAGCAATAGGGGGCGTTATAGGGAGAGGTTATATGGAACAATTGGGGGAGTTATAGGGAGAGGTTATATGGAGCAATAGGGGGAGTTATAGGGATGGATTATATGGAGCAATAGGGGGAGTTATAGGGATGGATTATATGGAGCAATAGGGGGAGTTATATGGAAGGTTATATGGAGCAATAGGGGGAGCTATAGTGAGGGGTTATATGGAGCAATAGTGGGAGTTATAGGGAGGGGTTATATGAAGCAATAGGAGGAGTTACAGGGAGGGGTTATATGGAGCAATAGGGGGAGTTATAGGGATGGGTTATATGGAGCAATAGGAGGAGTTATAGGGAGGTGTTATATGGAGCAATATAAATAATTGCAGAGAGAGGCTATATGGAACAATAGGAGGAATTATAAGTTATTATAATTATATGCAGCAGTAGAAGGAGTTAACAGTAATACCTGTTAATTTAAGTGGGGCTTTTAAAAGGCAACAGTACCCTAGAAATAAGTGGCTGTTATTTGTTGAACAGAATGATTTACCTAGGTAGGTGTCCTTCATACAGTATTCATGTATATATATCTATATTTTATAAATATGTATTAATACTCTAGTGCTCCAGAAACCACAAATCAAATGAAAAGCATTTATTAAAATGTAATATATTAAAACCACTCCTAGAAAGGAAAAATGTTATAATGTGGGGCCCCACAATCAAATAACAGCATAAATTATAACAAGGCAATCAACAATCATACAAAATGTGAACCATATTGGTTTACCTAAGAACTTTTTCTTTCAGAGTATTAGGAGGGGACGCATGTGGTGCCTTTGTGGGAGGATGTGTATGATGCGATTCGCGTCACAAAGGGGTGGAGTGTAATCACAGTTGGGATGGGGATTAAAAGGATGTCTAATAAAGTAGGCGGGTATTGGACAGAGCAGAGTGGGGTTACATGGAGAAGTGGGAGGGAGGTGGGAGGAACAGGCTGGGAAGGAGCAGAAGTGGGCAGAGTTTCATAAAAAACTGCCCACCACTGGAACAGCAGCCTCTCTGCCCGGACAGCAGTAATTCACTACAAAAACTGGAGCCTTTGGAGCAAATCTGGAGAGTTCCTAGGTATGTATATTGGTATTATATATATGCCCAATTTTTTTTTATATTGCCAATATGGCTAACAGTTTTTATGATTATTGATTGCCTTGTTATCATTTATGGTGTTATTTGATTGTGGGGACCCACTTTATAACATTTTTTTAAATATTTTTAAATATTTTTAATTTGATTTGCGATTTCTGGATCTCTAGAGTATTAATATATATTTATTCTTATGTTTATACGTTTTGCCCTGTGGGAAAAGGGTTAATACTCTGGGGCGACCTAGATTTTGTTTCTGGTTTTCTCGTGACATTTAGCTAAGCGGATAATTTCTTTTAATCCATATTTTTTTGTATATCTACAATTTTTTTGTAAATAATGACTTCATTTGAAGTCTACCTCTAGACAATACCTTCTCTCAACAAACAACTGGCTGCAACAGACCTGAATGGCTTTTAAAGGGATAGTAATACTTTGTTTTATCTTTAGTTTATTTTGTAGGCATTAAAAAAACATGAAGAATGATATAAGTCTTACCTCTCAAACCTTTATGGTTTGAGTGATATTCACAAGCAAAGTGTCCCCTCCCGTCCCTTTTACCTAGTGTAAACCATCTCTTCTCAGATGTGGAATGCAGTCCATAGACCAGGCAGATAACAGAAGGGGACAATCTTCTTCCTATGAGAACAATGAAAACCCTGCCCCCCTTGACAAGTTTTTCAGGTTTTTCCCTTATCTTAATTGAAGATTGTCCCTCTCTGCAGTCTACCTGGGCACCTCCCTTCTGATCTGGCTGAGCAGTGTTACATCAGTAAAAGGGGCGGGAGGGGGACACTTTGTCATTGAATTACTCTTGAACTACAACTCTGACAGAACTGAAAATACACTCTCCAAGGTCCAAATACTATGATGATTAATTAGAGCTGCTTTTATTATGAAACATTACTATCCCTTTAATGGACACTACCCTTTATCAGATTTTAAACCAAAACAACAAGCAGTAGACTGCAACAGAAAAGAAATAAACAATTCACCTCTGCTTTACTGCTGTATGAAGAACACATACCTAGATAAATCATTATCTTAATCATTATAAGAGCCACTCATTTCTAGGAGGCATGTTCCATTTAAAGCCTAAATTTAAAAGAATCTCACCTGTTTACCTTCTCACCTCAGTAGGAGCTTCCATTTGAATCATTTTGGCCAGGAGGGAGTGACAGTTGGGAAGTTGAGAAGTGTGGAAAGTTAGTATGTGGCTAGCATGCATAAATCGACAAAACTAACAAATTTACAGATGATTTTGAAAGATCTGTGCAGCATCTGTGCAGAGCGGACTCTGGTCTGAATTCGGAGCACCCCGCTTCTCACCATTCCAAAAGGATACCCTACTTAAAAAGGCATATCCTGATTCATGTGAACAGCCATTTTATTTGCACAGTATACACTGTATGCAGCGGGGATGAATTCTTTGTGGGCTGTTTCTGTGTATTGTTTTGAAACGTTCATTGTATATAATGTAAATACATAAACAAACATAAATGTGTGTTATTTCCCATGAGGAAAAGTAGGCAACTTTTTAGAGCTCCAAATTTTGAGGGAGCCTCAGGTCTACTGATCACACCCACACTCTGGATTGTGGATTTGGTCAGAACTCTTTCAATGTCCCTGCACCAGTTTTATACCTTTTTTCAGACTATTATTTAACACATTGGATGGTAGAGAGATCTCCAACAAATTACCAAGCAATGCGTTGCAGATATTTCTAGCAACCAAGAGTTTAACCCTTTGAATGCCGGGGGGATGTCCAACGAACTGCTCAAAATTAACCTTGGCACTCAAAAGGTTAAAGCTTTTTTCTCCTTGCTTGTTACCATAGTTGGGAACTCTCCAGATTTGCCCCAGAGTCTGATTCTCCTGATGTGGGGAGTTTCTACTGAAACTCTGACCACTTTTGCTCCTTCCCTGTCTGTTCCTCCCATTTCCCTCCCACTTCTCCTTTCTCAGCCTATTCCACCTACATTTCTTAAGCCCCACCCCACTCATGATTTAGCACCAACCTTTTTTGACACAAACAGTTTAATTTCTCTCTACACAGCGGCACCACAGGACTCCCCTCCGGGGAGTGAACAAGTAAAAGTTCCCAGGTATGCTGGTTATAGGCCAAGAGTATTATCTGTTGCAGGAAATAGTGGAGTGGACTGGGGTGAGGCCATGTGAGGAATGGAATGTGGCCATGGGCGGAGCTAAGAGCACCTGCAGTGCCTTGTCTAGGGACACCTGGGATGTAAATTCAGCAATGACCCTCCCTGCAGCACTGAATGCTCTGTATGCTACATTGTTTCAATTATTTTTTTCACGTTGGATCAGCAGGCCTACTACCATGTTCCCAGACAGAAAGTAACTCACTGTCAAGGACTTTAAAGTGTAAATAGCTGGAAAAAAAACAACCAAACAAGCAAACATTAAAAAATAAAGGGTTACTAATCATCCTATAATATAAAAGGCCAGATGTATGTTTGTCCGATGCAGTCATGCGCAGTAGAGACTGCCCGAATGTGCAGAATGCTGGCCTGTGTACACAGGCTTTTACACTAGTATAATTATATTTCAATACAGTCTCTGTTTTAAGTGCCAAAGGGGGGGGGGGGGGGTCCAATGCATTACAAAGCAATGATTGACACCCCTCTGGCACGTAAAGTGTTCAGGACCAACTAGCACTTTGGTTTCTACTTATTTATCAATAATTTATTAATCACTAACATTTGCATTCTTTTCTTTTTATACAGTGACCAGCTCTTTCCATAGACAGCAATATAAATAGAGCCACCATAATAAAAACAGGCCTGGGGCTGAACTACCAAATGCATGTGTGCAAAGAAATGGGGAGCAGACAACTTTTGGGGCCTACTGTATACTGAAAATAGAAGATGTGTAGGATTTTTCAGTAGTTTTTATTGAATTTAGGGCCCAAGAATTAGTTTGTACCAGAGCCCTCATGCATGAGATCAACCACTGAGAAAGGACATGAAAAAACAAAAACTCATAACCTTACAAATTTCAAATTTGCGTTGTGATAAGTATGGAATGAAGCATCTGCCAGCTGTAGAAGTACCAATGTTTAACTGAGCAAGACAAGTCTTATTATAGCGTTCCTAAGAGGACTGAGGACTATGTGCTCTATACATAATGAATTTTAAAAAAACAACTCTTGAAGAAGCAGGCAGTAGGCTGGTGGAAATGTGTGTGGCCCTTTTTATTTCATTGCACTCTGTAGTTCTGGTCCCTACTCTACATCCCCGTAGGATTTTTCTCCTTTCATGTAGTTCCATTATTCATAGTGAGCCCCTGTGGGCTCTTTCCCATCCCTGCCATTATCTTGGTATTAGAACCCCAGCCAGTGTGTGTGGTTCATGTGCTGGCTGTGAGATTTCCTGGGGAACGGATCAAACTCGTCAGACCAAGGAATTTTTCATCAGTGGGAACGGATGTAACAACAGGACTGCCTATATAAGGAGGTCATGGCTATGCAACTACTGGGTGCTTGTGGACCCCGAGACGCTGTTTACTCTACTGGGTTATTGTGAGTGCAATATTTTCAAATCTTCATGTTTTATTCTTCCATGTATGATGATCTGGAATACGCTGTACTTCGGAGCGCAGTCATAATTAGTAACATCATAACATAGTTGACAAGGCTGAAAAAAAGGCATGCGTCCATCAATTCCAGCCCATGCTAAAACACCCCTGTTGATCCAGAGGAAGGCAAAAAAAAAAACACTGAAGTCATTTCCAATTTAGCCCCAAGTGGGAAAAAAAATCATTCCTGACTCCAAATGGCAGTCGGATAGTTATCTGGATCAACAACCTATCTGCATTGAAGCCATCAGTCCTAATTTTCAATATTGCTCTGTGCTAGATAGACATCCATTGCTCTTTTGAAAATCGTTACATTATCTGCAAATACAACATCCCGAGGCAAAGAATTCCATAGTTTTACCACCCTTAATGTAAAAAATCCATGCCTTTGTTTTAGGAGAGAGCACCTTTCCTCTAGTCTTAATGGATGACCTCTTGTTCTTAGCTCAGATCTTTGCATAATACTTGCAGTGTTTGGACAAATAATGAGTAATAAAAATAATGACAGTATTAAAAAAAATAGTGCTACTATCTCTTTAAACTACCCCATCAATCCTGCACAAAAAATACCCCCTCCATAGCATGTCCCTCCTTGGCAAACTACGTCAGTTGCTTGTTTATAAATCCACTCAAGGTTTCTCGTAAAAAGCAGACGTCACCTTTACTGTGACAGTAATCCTGTATTTATACTCGCAATGTGCATACATTTTCTAACAAGACTTAGATGTTTTAGTACAATGCCATTAAGTGCAAACACTTTTTAAATGACCGTTAAAATCAGGTCAATAAACTGATTGTGACTTTAAGAGGACATATTCCCCAAATTGTACAGTTTAGTACTTTGAATGTAATACATTAAGATGGCTCTGAGTGCTAATCAGTTTAAACTCCTTGCCCTGTAGCTGCAGATAGGTTGAATGATCCCACTGGGAGCAGAGGTCTGACTGAGATGGACTGATGCAGTCTCAAGTCTGCATCAGTGATAGGCAATGTGAGGACATCTAGCTGTTGCCAGACTACAAATCTCATCAATGATGGAAATGGAAGTAGTCTGGAAGAAGCTGGATAGCCTCATGTTGTCCATCACTAGTCTATAAGATCATCAAGCCCTTTCTCCATAGGCAGAGGCATAACTAGAAGCCACGGGGCCCTGGTGCAAGAATTGCCACGGGCCCCCCTCAACCACATTGGCCACCTCCACATTGCCCCTTCCACAATGCCCCTCATTCTCCACATTTCCCCCCAATCTCCACAATGCCCCCATCACAATGCCCCTCATGCTCCACATTTCCCCCCAATCTCCACAATGCCCCCATCACAATGCCCCTCATGCTCCACATTGCCCCTTCCACAATGCCCCCATCACAATGCCCCTCATGTTCCACATTTCCCCCCAATCTCCACAATGCCCCTCATTCTCCACATTTCCCCCCAATCTCCACAATGCCCCTCATTCTCCACATTTCCCCCCAATCTCCACAATGCCCCTCATTCTCCACATTTCCACCCAATCTACACAATGCCCCCATCGCCACATTGCCCCTACTGACCCCTGTCCTCCTACCTCCTGGTGGTCTAGCGGTGTGTGTGACATGCTCCCGCACGGTCCTTAGTAATGCAGAGCGCTGGGAGATTATGGCACCTCCCAGCGCTCTGCATTACTCGAGCGCTGGCCGCTGGGACATCAGCTGTGGTGCGGGCGGGTAGCAAGGGGGTCGCAGGGGGCGGCTGGGCCCCTGAGAGTGATGGGCCCGGTCACAGGTGCGACCCCTATTGTTACGCCACTGTCCATAGGAGGAGAATCATGGATGTTTGGGCAGAAAGACTTACCCTCTACATATCAAGTATTAGTGGCAAATGTGTTATATAAAAAGCTATCTACCAAGCTATGTATTGGTTCCCCCAAACTGTACAGTTCATCAGAGCGGGATTAAAACTCCATAGGGCCCTAGGGAATCTACCAGTTGGGCCCTTCCCTACACAATTCACTATACACTTCACAATAATGGGACTCATATAATAAATATAAGTGGTATAATTTTTGGGCAAAGCAACAGTACCATATGGAGCAAATAAAAAATTGGGTTTAACCCCTTCAATGCTAGAGAGGTCTGTGGTTAATTCTGCTCTGTATGGTGCAGTTGGTTTGCTCCAGAGTTGCTTCTTTTTGTTTTATTGCATCAGCCTCACAGTGCACAGTCACTCAGCTGCTGCAAGAGCCAAAACAATAAAAGGTGTATAGACCAATGGGTTAAAGGGATAGTAAAGTCATGTATAAAGTAATAGCTATATTGCATATATAATAAAAAGAGTTAACTTGAGGTGATTCCTATCTCTCAAACTTTTATGTTTTGAGAGATAAACAAAGATAAAGTTCTCCCCTCCCTCCCCTTTCACATACATCAGCTGTATAGCTGACAGCATGAGATCCTGGTCCCGGGACTGGCCAGCAGCTCTTCAGCAGAGCCGACATAGCGGGGGACATGGGATCACACCTGGCATGTCTGTTCTCATTACATTTACTCTCATTAAGCACATCCAAAATTACCACCACATTGAGGTTTATGTTAACCATCCTCCAAGAAATCAGGTGCTGTTAACATCTGTTTAGTATAGTTATTTAATCATATACCTATGACTATGGGGTGGATTCAAATGCAGGTGCTAATTTTATCTCTGATTTATCTCCAGGTATCCCCATAGACATTATAAAATGTGAAGATATATTTATCTCCTGCATTGAAATCCACCTCTATATACCTACACAATTCCTGATTACCAAGAAGAGTTGATGCTGTTTTGAAGGCAAAGGGTGGTCACACCAAATATTGATTTGATTTAGATTTTTCTTCTGTTCACTCACTATGCATTTTAATTGATAAAAATGAACTATTAACATATCTATTTTTGAAAGGATACTTACTTTATAGCATTTTCTCACACCTGCCTAAGACTTTTGCACAGTACTGTATATACAGAGCAGGATGTTTTTTTGGATACATTTAGTGAATAATGGGCAGAGACTGGAGAAAGACAGGCAAAGCCCAACAGAGGTATGACACAGACTCAATGATATTGAAATCAGAGCTCTGTGGGGTCCATACCATCACTTCCAGGACTCCTTGTTTTTCTTTACACTGAAGATAGTTCTTAATGATTTTGGCTGTATGTTTGTGGTTTTTGTCATGCTGCCGAATAAATTTGGGGGCAGTCAGATGCCTCCCTGATGTTATTGCATGATGGATAAGTATCTGCCTGTACTTGTAAGCACTGAGGAGACCATTCATTCTGACTAAATCCCCAACTCGATTTGCAGCAATGCAGTCTCAAACCTGCAAGGAACTTCAACAACGCTTCACTGTTGCCTGCAGACACTCACTCTTGTACCTCTCTCCAGCCTTCGGTGAACAAATTGCCTTCTGCTGCAGCCAAATATTTCAAAATTTGACTCATCAGTCCAGAGCACCTGCTCCATTTTTCTGCACCCCAGTTCCTGTGTTTTCATGCATGGTTTAGTCACTTGGTCTTATTTCCATGTCAGAAGAATGGCTTTTAGGCTGCAAGTCTTCCATGAAGTCCACTTCTGATCCACCCACCACTGTAAAACACATGATACCTGTATATTTCATTAAAGGGATAGCCCAGCAGGATGCTATTGTGAAAATGGCCACATTCTATGTTTTTTTTTAAAAACACCCCTTTAAGCAATTGTGCGTGTTTGAAGTATGAGTGTATTTAAATATGTGTATTGTGTTACTACAGAATGAAATGAAATTAAATTGAATTAAAATTAGATATGATGGAAAAGCAGCTTGAATTAGTGAAAAGGAGAATTTGTGTGTAAAGGATGAAAAAAACTCAATGCGTTAGTGGAGTCTGGGGGACTGGGGGAGTGTGAAGGGAGATTTACCCAAATACCCCAAATTCTTTTTTCACTGAGACAGGCAGGTGATTAAAGTTCCTGAGCTGATTGTTCTCTGTATTAGGAGAGTCTGGAGATGTTTGAAGGGAGAAAGGAGATTTAACCAAAATAACCCCAAATTTATGTGATGTAGAAGAGACAGACAGCTGTGATCCAAGTGCTTTCCTTATGGTCATTCTCTGTGTTAGCGGAGTCTGGGGTTGTGTAAAGGGAAAAATGAGATTTACCCCAAATACCCCAAAATCATGTGTGATTGAATAGAGGCAGGCAGGTGATCCAAGTTGATTTCTGAGTTGGCTGAACCTCTGTCACTAACTGACAAAATATTTAGCATACTAACACGTATTAGACAGACAAGTTTAACTGACACTAACTCCTTCAACAGCCATAAGATGAGAGGCCAGCATATTTAGTAATGTCTATTGTTATCTGTACTGTAAAACAAACAAATAAATAAATACAGCACTGACATTGGGGGAGAGAGAAAGTAGCAACTGAAATCCTCAAGACACTAGCTACAGGCTAAGTGTGGAAGACAGTGACAGGGACAGTTAATTAAAAAAATACATATATATATATATATATATATATATATATATATATATATATATATATCTATATATATATATGAAAAGTCAAAAGAGGCAGGGACCCTGATGTGAGCTGTGACTGAGGCAGGCAGATACTCATAAAGATAGAGGATTTTGAAAAGGGCAAGACACACAATCAGTTCTGTTGTGGAAGTCATGACCAGCAAACATACTAGTGACAGGGGTAGGAGGAATGGAGTAGTGCAGAGAGTGAAACTTGTAAAGCGGAAGTCCAAAAACTGACTGTAGCTATAGTTCCTGCTGTGTGCAATAAATGACAATGATCCTTCCCCTCGTAAGGAGGCTGTTTATCAGTCACATAAAAAATTCCACCACCACCTGTAATGCTAGCAAACCGTCTAAGAGGCCTGACGATGACAATGAGTTACATTCTAGTGGTGATGGCATAATGTCCTGAAAGTAGTATCAAATGTTCTGAAAATCCCTATAAGTGGAAAAGTAAATTTTTTTTGAGACTGAAGAATTATAAATGTAGTGGGGAAGAAGTGGTGGGCAATGCTGAGGATGGCCTAATTACTGATGATAATTACATACAGCAAGCCAATTCTAGACCTTGGCCATTTATATACATTTTTAACAATTATTTGCACTATTTTATTTTATCTCATGTATGTACATATTCATGCATTTTACTAGTGTTTGATTAAAAATGTGTATATTTATTTTTATATTGTTTGTGAAACCATTTTACTCATTACTACACGTTGTAGATCGATTCTGTTTTTGGCGCTCCCTCCCCCTTTTTTCTCGTTTTCCACATTGCAGGACTTGATACAGAATTAATATATTAAATAGAACAAAATAAAGCTATGCCACTGCCCCAATTTCTCCCTGGGTATGTCTGGGGCCCCCAGACAGCAGGTCTTTGGTTCATTGCTGAATGCTGACTACTCAGTCCACCCCTGCATTCATCATCATCATCATTGCTTCCAAGTCTAACCTTCACCCAGCCACACACACACACTAATGTTGAGTAATCAGCAACACTGATCCTCAAAATCCACAACAATAGCTATAATGAGTACCTCTGCTGCTGTTGGAATTTGAGCACCTTTACCGCTAGTAGCACAAATGCAGCAACATCTATGCCTTTTAGTAGTAGTAGTAGCCTTTCTACAATATGGAGATACTTTCCTCACTGTTCAATACATTGTTGATATATCAGAGCAGGCACATGCACACATAGACACCAAGGGGGGATTGAGCACCTGTCCTTTTTGTCCAAAGTGCCCTTGTGCTCTTTTAACAAAAAAATTAATAATAATGATAATAATTATGAGAAGTGCCCTTTTTTTCATTTGAGTCCCTGCCCCCCAAAATGTCTGTGCACATCCCGTATCAGAGAGTGTACTGAGTTCCTTCATTTGAAATAAAACCTATGGCTCCTGTTGCAAAGGACAATGACTCTGACTTTGGTGTTAGAGTGTCCACACACCATTGCCACCCCACCACCTCCACAAGTCATCTTGTTTAAGCATGTACTGCCAACCCACACTTTCTGAACTCTTGGGAAGGAGTCAAAAACTTCATAAAATAAGCCAGTTGACATGCTGTCTTATTCTTTTCTAAAAAGCAGATGATAAAGAACTGATATTATGTGTTGCACCCTGCTCCCATATTCCAAGCCACAGTTATTTTTCAAGGACAGCTATACCCGAATTATAAAGGAAAATTCACCTTACAACACATATGTGGATAAGTAACCTGAGTACAGACTGCAGACCATATGACTGTCTCTGCTGTCTGACTTTCCCTTGCACCAGTGGGCAACAATAGTATGCAGCAAGAGGTCACAGCCAGTAATATTTCCTCTGGTCTTGGCAGTGTTATTAAAGGACAGCAGAAGGATAGGCCATACCATTGGCATGCCACTTTGTGCATGCAGACTTTTGAAAGATAAACAACTGGAGCAGGTGATAGCAGAATGGCTCATACCCTGCTCCTTGACAGTTGGTTTTGTGTTTGATGATAATGGCTCTGACATAATAGTTACCTTGAGAATAGTGCATGCCCATGTCCTAAATTTAGCTGTGACCAGATTTCTTACAGAGTCTGAAACCCTCAGAGATTCTAAATACTGCCGGCAAAATCTATGCCCATTTCAGCTGCAATTAATTATATTCCATACAAGAGTGTAACAACCTACCCAAAAGCTAGAAGGCTTTGGTGGGAACATCTTTGTCATGTCACCTGGGCAATGGCAACTGATTTGTGATATATATGAGCTTCTGAAACTGTTTGAGGAGACCACCTTGCTGGTTAGTTGTGTATGGGCAAGAATTAGAGAGATTTGTCCACTAATATATTTACTGCAGAAAAAAGCTGAGGTGCATTGCTGATGAATCTTACAATAAGGACAATACAGACACGCACAAGCTAGTGAAGGACATGTTAGCATGCTTTGAGCAGGATCCTCACAAAGTGTCCATTAAAAGCAATGTGGAATACATTCTTGCTACTTTGCTATAACCCCCTCTTTAAAGTGATAGTAATGTTTCACAAAAACAGCAGCTCCAATTAATCTTCATAGTATTTGAGCCATAGAGAGTATTATTTAATTACTGTGAGCTTTGTAGTTCAAGAGCAATCGAATGATAAAGTGTCCCCCTCCCGCTCCTTTTGCCTAGTGTAAGCCCCCACTCCTTAGATGTGAAATCCAGTCCATAGGCCAGACAGCTCACATCAAGGGTCAATATTCTTACTGTGAGAACAATGAAATCCCTGCCCCACTTGACAGGTATTTCAGCTTTTTCCCTTATCTTAATTGAAGATTGTCCCTCTTTGCAATCTACCTGGACACTCCCTGTTGCTCTAAGCTGAGAAGTGTTACATCAGTAGAAGGGGTGGGAGGAGGATACTTTATCATTCAATTACTCTTGAACTACAACTCTGACAGTATTGATATAACACTCTCCAAGGCCCAAATACTATGATGATTAATTAGAGCTGCTTTTATTATGAAACTTTACTATCCCTTTAAATGTAAATATTCTGAATTTCTACCAAAGTGTGATGATCAGCAATACCTCTCTGAGAAAAATAATATAAAGATATGCTTATAGACCATGTGTAGGGTTGCTTTGTAGAGCTCAAGAATGAGAACGTTAGAGTCATAAAAATTAGTATTGAGCATAATGAAAAAAGCCAGCAAAGGGTTTATACCAGAAGCAGCAACAACATCAAAAAGAACATCACAACATATTTCCAAACATGTCATTGTCACCACAGAAAGCAATTCATGTGTCTTAGGGGCTTCAATCTAATATTTGTGGTGGTGGTGGTGGTATTGGCACATTTCTATGGGACTTGCTCCCAGAGAGTGGGTTGGTAACTGATGCACACAAACACTGTGTAGCTCCCAGGAGTGGTCCCACTGCATGTGAGATGGTTAGCGCATATATGCAGGATAGCTGATTTCTAGGCCGAAACGATGACCCCATTGACAACTGGTAAAAAAAAACAATATGTGTGGCCAGCACTGAGGTGTACTGATGTGGTAACCTTTAGTTAACCACCAGCAAGCGTGCTGTCTGAAGGGGTTTTCAGTGCAGCTTCTTATATTTTTAATGACTGTAGGACACAGCTATCAAGCAGCAGTGCTGTAAGACTTACATTTCCAAAAATAAACATCTAATATCAACCGGGTATCAGGTAGCAGAAGTAGATAAAACTCCACAAGACAGAGAAACCCATGGCACGTGTACTATTAACAGCACTGAGAATGAGGTGCAGGTGAAGAAGGAGGGATTTGAAGAGCTGCTACCATTCACCACTGTTGGGACTAATAGTATGATCACTGATGGATGTTTAACAATAATCTGATAATAATGCAAGGTTAAATTAGATTCAAAGATGATAATATGAATAATTTGTTTAGCATTCATTCCTATGAATCATGATGATATATATATATATATGTATCTACATTAATCACACCACCACCCCCATACACATCTGCCACATTCACTGTAACCTTATTTTTTTACTTAATTCCTTTTATCTCTTTAAAAATAATGGTTAACATTAGTGTTGAGCGAGCACCACGATGCTCGGGTGCTCGGGTGCTCTGACCGAGCACCCCCTGAGGCTCGAGTGCTCGGCCGAGCACCCGAGCCCCATTGGAATGAATGGGGCAACACCAGGCACCCCCTGCTCTGATGAGGGGAGGGTGCCTGGTCAATGCCCCCTTCATCTCCGCTATGCCCCCTTCATCTCAGAATGCCCCCTTCAGCTCCGCAATGTCCCCCTTCAGCTCCGCTATGCCCCTCTTCCACAATGTGCCCCTTCATCTCCGCTATGCCCCTCTTCCACAATGTGCCCCTTCATCTCCGCTATGCCCCTCTTCCACAATGTCCCCCTTCATCTCCTCTATGGCATAGAGGAGATGAAGGGGGACATTGTGGAAGAGGGGCATAGCGGAGATGAAGGGGCACATTGTGGAAGAGGGGCATAGAGGAGATGAAGGGGGACATTGTGGAAGAGGGGCATAGCGGAGATGAAGGGGGACATTGTGGAAGAGGGGCATAGAGTCTATGCCCCTCTTCCACAATGTCCCCCTTCATCTCCGCAATGCCCCCTTCATCTCCGCAATGCCCCCGTACCTCCAGTCCCTGGTGGTCCAGCGGAGCTTCTTCGGATCTGTGCCTCTTCCGGCACAGATCCCCGCCACCCGAACATGTCGGGCGAGCACATGGCGGTACTCGACGAGTACCGCCATGTGCCGAGCAGAGCGATGCTCGAGCCGATCCGAGCATCGGCCGAGCACGCTCGCTCATCACTAGTTAACATAGTAGGAGACAGAAAGAAAAAGCCTGAAAAATTGAAGGCTTTAGGCTTGCAAAAAACAAGCCCAGAAAAAAATTGTACACCCTACTGGCCTAGTTCCAGCAGTGCTAGATTGTGTTGGCAAATGTCACTAATGGCATTTACAGCTGTTGTAATTCCTGCTGCTGGGTCGTCTATGTAGAAGGATGATTATGCTGCTGCATGCAGCATTGATATGAGGCAGTCTGATGGTACAATGATGCTTCCATTTGTCACTAGCCCTAGTGCTGCCGAGGCAGGTTCTCCTGCACTCCTTTAAACTCATGGGTGTGTTGGAATATTATATTTTCCCTTGAGAGCAGGAAAGAACTGAGCCTTATCATCAGCAACTGCAATGTGCACAGTGTGTGCGAGGGAACATTTTACATTCATCATCTAACTTCCAGGCTGGGTTTTGCTTGTCTTCTTCAGGGATTTTCTCCTCCATTCTTTGTGCATATAGAGAGGGACAAGGGGCACAGTGATGGCAGCTTTCAATTTCTTTTATTTTTGGAGGTTTCGATTTCACATGTTTAACATAAATGTTGTGACATTTATCTTGCATGTGCTTTATGAGAGCAGATGTGCCAAAGTGTGTCATCTCCTTCCTCCTTTTCACTACCTTATTGCACCTCTTACACAGTGCAGTCACTGATGACTGTACTGTGCCTGCCCCAAGGGAAAAAATATTTCTACACCCATGATTTCAGTGAGGGGAGAAGTGGAGCAGAATGGCCTTCTTTGGCTGAATCGCCTTCCTTGGCTGGGGCAGGTGTTGCTGCTGCCTCAACATCAGCACTAGAGCTAGGACCAGGAGTAATGGTGGCAAATGGAGCTTGTCCTAGTTTCATATTGCTGCTTTCTGAACCCAGTCCCATGATGGCCATGGTGGTCTGTGGCACACTAGCCTGCTCATCTTCTTCCTGCTGTTGTGACAGATGAATGTCTGTCTGCCTCCAACATCTGTCTCTGGCAGGTATAATAGCAGCAGCAAACTCCAGAATTTCACTGATGCTGGTGGTGATGCCCATTGCCAATTGCATCATGTTACCCTATTCCTTATTGCTTCATCTGAAAATGCTCTCATACTCTTCTCACACCAGTTGTTCCCCCAACAACCTCACGCACATCATTACCACCACTAGTCTCTTGCGGCTCTATGGGGCTGGGTGGGTATAACGTATAGGCGTTTACTATTGAGATGTCACCCTCTATTTGGTGACCATCAAAAGGGCGAGTTCATAATGTCACCTGCATCAAAAGGGGAACATTCTGATGTTACATGCTTAAGGGTCACCAAATAGAGGGCAACATTTCATTAGTAAACCATAGCCCCTGCACAGTCACGTAGAACTTGAGCAGGAAGGGGAGGGGAAGTCGCACCAATAATACATAGCAGTGCATTTATAATAGTAGATGCTATATTGAAGGTGCAGAGCCTTCATAATGGCATATTTTCTTCAGTAAACACTGTTTTACATGCTCAAGAAGGTTATTACCCAGTTGCTCTGGGTTTAATAGCAGAGCACTCCACAACTATAAACCTGTGTTAGGTACTTTAGATGGTCGCCAAATGAAGGGCGACATTTCAGTAGGGTACCATCCCTAGGGAAAGGGTTGGAAGACTATAGATCATATAGACAGAGGGAAGTGGCCCCCCCTTTACTGCTGGTGCTGTTGCTGGATTCCTTCACATCTGATCCAGCAGAATCAGCAGCTTCACTCCAGCTTCTTCTGTCGCTCATTGTGCTAGCCAGCACTGAAAACAAGTTTCACTGCCATTGAATAGCGTAAGTGGGAAATGGAACCGTTCTGGCAGGAAAATCTGTGGTGTCAATGAAACAGCAGAAAATCTAAAGGTTTCTCTATTGGCATGAATTCCCATGGAAAAAGCAGAAAATAAAGGTTTATTTTTCACAAAAATTCCCACTGGAACAAAACAGGACTTTTTTCCCCTCATTTAGCCAATTCATTCATTAGTATAAGGGTTGATTAGGAGGTGTTGTATGGCCACCGGATTGGCCATATGTAAATAGGTGCTATTTTTTTGAACACTTGATTTTCATTCACACTGAAGAATTTTACATTTTATGTATTCTTTTTTTTTTATGGGATTTTTTTGTAAGCATAAAATCAGAAGAAATAGTGTACTTTGCAATTTTCTTTTTATTTATTATGCTCTTGGGATTTTATTCTGTGTTTTGGATAGAACACAGTATTTAAGGGGGATAGTTGCACAGTAATGGCGTCTTAAAGGGATAGTAATGTTTCATAATAAAAGAAGCTCTAAGTAATCATCATAGTATTTGGACTTTGGAGAGTGTTATTTCAATTCTGTCAGAGTTGTAGTTCAAGAGTAAGTCAATGACAAAGTGTCCCCCTCCTGCCCCTTTTACTGATGTAACACTGCTCAGCCAGAGCAGAAGGGAGGTGCCCAGGTAGATTTCAGAGAGGGATAATCTTCAATTAAGATAAGGGAAAAACCTGAAAAGCTTGTCAAGGGGGGCAGGGATTTCATTGTTTTCATAGGCATAAAAGTGTCCCCTTCTGTTATCTGTCTGGTCTATGGACTGGATTCCACATCTGAGAAGAGATGGCTTACACTAGGTAAAAGGGGCAGGAGGGGAAACTTTGCTTGTGAATATCTCTTAAACCATAAAGGTTTGAGAGATAAGACTTATATCATTCATCATTTTTTTTAATGCCTACAAATAAAATAAAGTTAAAATGAAGTATTACTATCCCTTTAATAAAGACCTTAAAGGAGCACGAAGAAGTCCTGTCAGTGTTAAATTCAGATACACAATTATTTCTGCTGGCATACATGGCATGGACAAGAACTAGAAGAAGTGGGCAAGCAGGGATGTGCACAGACATTTTGGGGGGCAGGGGCTCAAATGAAAAAATGGGCACTTCTCATAATTAATATTATTAATTTTTTTTTGTTAAAAGGGCACAAGGGCACTTTGGACAAAAAGGGCAGGTGCTCAAGCCCCCCTTGGTGTCTATGTGTGCACGTGCCTGTGGGCAAGTATGTTTACTTTGGACAGGAAATGTCAACAGATGGAAACACCATGATGGACATTGAGCAACTAATACAATTTGGATGGCAAGTATTTTGAAAACTTAGTTGTACTGTTTTTAAGACAAATTTACCACTCGGCCTCCAGTGAAACGTCTTTGACCAATGTGTCCTCTCAGTCCTTATGTATGTCTGTAAAACACGGACACTGATTGCCAAAGCCATACAAAAACTTAAGGTTAAGCAGAAAAGTATGGAGCGTCAAATTCTCAACATAACAAAAAGAGACAGAAAAATGTGTGCATGGATTCATCAGCAAATAAAGGTCTATGACATAATTGAAAGAGTAAAGCACCTGACATGGAAATGGGCAGGCCACACAGCAAGAAGACTTGATAGTAGATGGAAGAAATGATTTTGGAATGGATTCCACTCGATACTAAATGCCGAAGACATAGACCAAAGACAAGATGGTTAGATGAAATGATCAAATTTTTTGGTACACGGTGGCAACAAAAACCATAGGTCATCATGACTTATTGGAGGCTTGCTGACGAGGCCTTCGTCCTGCAGTGGAAGGGCAATGGCTGAAGATGATGATGAGGATAATTTATACACTCGGAAAAGAAGCACTGCCTTACCTGTGTGAAACACCCACCAGTGTAGGCAATTTTTACAGCAGCAGTCAATGGTTGGTTCTTCCTGTAGTGCAGGAGTGGGACACCTGTTATTGGACTACAACTCACATCATCTTCAGTCATGCATTGGCTGGATGATAGTAGTTGTAGTCCAGCAAAAGTTAGAGGGCCTTAGGTTAGCCATTATTTGTGTATGCAAGTTTTACACATATATATGTACTACAGCAGGAGGAGGCAATCATTGGCCCTCTAGCTGTTGGGCTACAAATCCTATCGTACTCATCCAGTCAATGTAGGACTGAGGATGATGTGAGTTGTAGTCCAAAAATAGATAGTGGCTCCCATGTACATATTTGAAACTTCATCCTAAAGAACAGCAGATGTATAATCATACCTGGGAACTATGGTGCCGCTGGGGGTATAATTGCCGCAAATCTTGGCAAAAAGGGGCATGGTTTACAAATGAGTGGTGGCGGGCTTTCCAGGAGCATCACAAAAGTGGGTGTGAAGTGGGAGGGACTAGGTGGGGAAGGAGGAAAAGTGGGAGGAACTTGGCAGGAATGAGCAGAAGTGGGCAGAGCTTTAAAGCAAATTCCCCACATCCAGAGAATCAGCCTCTGCCCCGGGGACTTGGTAATGCACTCTCAAAACCAGAGTCTCTGAGGCAAATCTGGAGAGTTCTCAGGTATGTGTATAGTATTTTCATACGTCATTGATTTAAATGGGTCTTTAAATGTGCTAGATACCTTTCCAGCATTCAAGAGGTTAAAAAGCCAATCTAAGTCAGTGGGAATGTTTATTTCTGTGCCATTGTGTAGTCTCCAGTTTGGATTAGTATGTCAGGCTCACAGAGATAACGGTCTGGAAGGCTCTAACAATAAAGGGCTTTATTGCAGATGACAATAATTTCTAATCTTAAAAAAAAATGTTTTTACTGAATTGACTGGAAGTGACCTAAATTCTTGTGTGGAGAATGTCCCTCCAGCACATTACAGCAAGGACAAATGAAACAAAATGCATATACCACAGAGCCCTCCATAGATAGACAGAAGGGGAGATGTACTGATACAATTCCAAACTAAACTAAGCACTGTACTCTGCCTATTGGTAATATACAAAGCTAATTATACAGAAAAATGTCCTCTTTATGCTGCTTGTGCCTTGGAGGGCAGTAGGGCTGTGTATGGGCATTTCAGGGAGTTAATTTCTTCAGCACCTTTAACCCTTTGAATGCTAGAGGGGTGTGAAACCCATTGCAAAGCAGTGCTTCGCACACCTCTCTAGCACACAAAGGGTTAAGTACTAACAACCTGCATGAGGAAGTGGGTTTGTCAGCCTTAGGCTTCTGAACAGTCTTCTTGCCTATCCAAGCCAATTGTCCACCTATTTGAGCTTTGGGGTAAGGTGCTGTTGGAAAGCTTGTGAGGGTTGAACCCTAGGTTCCCCATATTGGAGGGGGTAATGAAAACCACACATTGTCTTAAGTATGAGGGCATGCTTTGGAGGAATTTGAGGCAACAAGGTACTCTTGCCTCCAGTAGTGTGACTGATAACCTTGTCTAGGTCAGGCCAAACAATTGTTTGCCCACAAAGGGAAGAGACACCTAGGACTTCTTGGAAGATTGATCAGCTGACCAAGTTTTAGGCCACAGAGTGCAGTGTGCAGCCACTGGAAATGCAGAAGCTTTCCAGAAAACCTGGCTGCATCAAAGGCTGCTACCGTAAGATGTGCAGTTGCCTCAAGAATTTAGGGAGGCAGCATCAATAGTTAATTATTGGGAGCATCCCCTTTGAGACCTGAAAAGTCTCCAAGACTGCTATAGTCCCTCAGCCAAGGAGCTAGGGTCCTACTTGTAGACATCCTGCAGTGACATGGAGGAATCTGATTCATGCCCATCAGTCTCACCTTCCTCAGCTAAGGCACCCCCCAAAAATAGGACTTAGCTGCCTAATGGTGGGCATAGGGCACCCAGACCAAGTGTTTAAGACCCCCGAATAGATTAGTAGAAAGAACAGACTGAAGATATAAGAGCCTTAACCCAAACTGGTTCCTGTTCAGCAAATGAGAGCCCTGGAGATGGAGTGGGAGCCACAGTGCAAAAAGGGCAAAGAATACCAGAATACTCCGTAGGAAGCCCAGTCTGGTGAGAGAAGCAGTGGGTTAAAGGGTTAAGAGGACTCCAAAATCCCTGGCTTTAGATTTGCCCAGGGTTTTGACATGTCTAGAAGAGTCCCCTAAAAGAGGACAAAAGTAGTCCAAATAGCAGAAAAGTAAGAGAAAAGTACTTAGAAATATATATAAACATGTATATGTCTTTAAGGGGGTTACATGGCAGGAAGAAGGGAGAGTACAGCCTCTGTATTGCATGTGTAAATACAAGGAAAGATGGCTACTGAAAGACCACCCCGTGGTAACTTAGAAAACCGGGAAAACAAGTTATTCTGGTGATTGTAGTTTTGAAATACATGTAAAGCAAATGGTGGTTGTCCAGTCACTAAAAAATGGCACCCTCCCAAGACTTGAACAGGGTTCCCAAGGTGATTGCTATGAAAAGCAGGTAATCTGATTTTATATGAGCCCATACTGATGCATGATAGATAAAGAGGGGCAGAGATATGTCTCATACATTGCAGTGTGTGTGAAACAAAGATGGCCACAGAGTGGGCAACCGCTTTTATAGTGGCCAGCCCAATTTCAGTAAAATATCAAGAAAGAAAATGAAGACAGAAAAAGAATAGAAAGTGAGTGAATCAATAGGGAAGCTCTCAGCAGAGTGAAGCATTTGTCTCCATAGGTAGAAGATGTGCCAAAAGGTGTAAAAACAGACATAATAAAATGAAGGGTTTAATAGCCCTTACAATAAAACCAGCCTCAGTATAACACACACATCACATAATAAAAGCAAAGAATAGTGTGCATTACAGACAAAACACCACAGTCCAGTGGGTGCCAACAGAACAGGGACACAAAACAGAACCATAGCAAGAAGTGTATTCACCTGCAACTTCAGTCTTCAGACTCCCATTATAAAATAATGAAGAGCTTCAGAGACGTATCATTGAGGTGAAGAATTAGAAAATCTAGTCAACCGCCACATGTTTGAGGTCCTGGAAGAACCTGAGAACAAGGAAAGAAAATAAAAATTCTAACTAGGAGACCAGTGCCTATACACCCTTTACTGCGGAAGGTCACTAGAAAGTGGGAGGCGGGGTGTAAGAAAGTCAAAATGGATCAAATATGACTTATAACAGGGTTTTGTCTGTGGAGATATATATGTGTGTGTTTCTATATTCATACATGTCTTTATCTATATGGATATGGACTTTGTATGCAATTTATGTGTGTGCGTATGTATATATATATATGTACACATGTGTATAGTTAATTGTCTGTATTATGGTTTAAGAATGTACAATTGGAAATCTGTTTAATTAAGAATCCAGGGCAATTTCAGCTGTCCCAAATGGCAGGGGGTCACACAATTACACCAATAAAGGTTGTTTCAAGTAGTTTGACAGGATGCATTCCTTATTTTGCCATTTGAGGACTCAAAGGAAGCTCTCTCTTGGTCATATATGAAAGGAAGGAGGACAGATGTAAAAACTTTCCCTGTTTGTCAACTAAACAAAGATTTCAGATAGAGGAAAAATGCTTCTGATACACCTGTTTCTGGAGCCTTCCCCCATCAGTAATATCTCTGAGGCCACCATGGAATGGCAAGTGGGTGTGGTGAGAGTCAGTTGAGCTAACCAGTTTACACAAGACCTAAGTGATATGAAAAATGGTATAAAGGAGCATTATTTTTGGGATGGAATCAGAACTGGAGGAGAACTTGAGGAGAGTATGAGATGAGAGCAGAGGAGAAGAGAATGAGAGCAGGATGAGTACAGCAGTCCTGATTCCTGTCCAGATGTGAGCCCAGCAGATAAGAGACCAGACACCAAGATTTGTGCTGGAGGGTGTGAGGAGATTTTCATCATATAATTTACTGGTATCCAATTCAATTCCATCTTTTCCATACCTGTAATCTATAATATTATTTTGTTCATGTATATACCATCCAAACTGTAACAGTGTTTTGATTCTGTACATAATACAATCATATTTTATTATTTATTATCCCTTATGTGTGTGATTCTTAGTTACAACCAACCCCAAAGGACAATTATACGCTTGGTAAGAGGGGCTAGATAGAATTTCTTACAGATTGGCGATCCAATGATAGGAGGGATTTGGTGTGACACAGAAATACATTTATAAGTGGATAATATATACTATTTTGTGCTGATTCAAAATACTGTTTAGTACCTTTTGTCTTTGTATTAATGTTGGTAAAATAGCTATAGTCTTCTGCTGTATAATGGAAGGTTTAATGAAGAAGACTGCCAAGGTTTCAAACCCTGAGCTTTTTGTAAGATGCATGGAGGGCGTGTCAGATCCTTGGGTCCAAGCTCAGAATTATGTGGCCATGGCCATCAGTGAGAAGAAATTATCAAAGTCAAATGGTAAAACTGCACTGATTTTTGCTGCTAGCTGGATAGCACAGCAGTACAAATCACTGCAGAAGCAGAAAGAGAGTTTGGAGGGTAAACTGCATGACTTGAATAATGTCATAGAGTCACTCATAATATCTGCAAACATTGCCAACCAGCAGACAATGCCATTAGAGCTCTAGCATCCTCTAGCGCTAAAGAGGCTGATCATTCTCACTGTTTGTCAGAAATTAACAGGTTAAAAGAGCAGTTAGGAAAGAGGAATGCTGTTGTGTATGCATTTAATGTTCCAAACTGAGGTGAAAGTATGGTGTCTGGAATGGATTTGGATATGTTTCGGAAATGATGAAAGAAAGAATGAATGTGGAATGCCTGCTGTGAAAATGGCACCAGTGTCCATTGAGAAAAAGGTAGATTCACATGGATTATTGGTATCTGAAACCAGTGTTTCCAAATCTCTTTCCTGTAATGAACTTGCTGCTATCACGGTGCCCATGATTGCTCTCCTTTTGTGTCTATTACCAGTAGGGGGCTCTCCATTGGCTGGCTGCTTTCAGCCCACCCTGCATTGCCTATTTAAACCTAGCCTGGGCACCCTTTGGTTGCCCTTTCGTGCTGTCTCTATGCTGCTTGAGTCTACACATCGTTCCTGAGCATCCTGGGCCTCTGCTGTGTTCCTGCTACCTGTATTCGTCCTGTTCCAGTTTTACCTGTCTAGTAGTTCCTGCTTCCGTCTGATCCGGTTGGTGTCACCGCTTCCTGCTGCCAGTCGCCGCTGCCGTTCCTGATTCCGATTGATCGCCTGTATGCTGGTTCCTGCTTCCACCTGCTGGTTCCTGTCCAGTTCGCCTGCAGTTATCTGACGTTCCTGAGTCTCCTTGACGACATTTCTATCTTTGCCGGTTATTCAGTACGCGGGTACTGGTTTGCTTCACAGCCTCCCGGCTGTTTTTACAATCTATTAGCGTTCCACGTACAGGGTACTGGTTCGCTCCACAAGCCACCCGGCTGTATTGCAGGATCGGTTGGTGTTCCACGTACTGGGTACTGGTTCGCTCCTCAAGCCACCCGGCTGTATTGCAGGATCGTTTAGCGTTCCACGTACTGGGTACTGGTTCGCTCCACAAGCCACCCGGCTGTATTGCAGGATCGTTTAGCGTTCCACATACTGGGTACTGGTTTGCTCCACAAGCCACCCGGCTGTATTGCAGGATCGTTAAGCGTTCCACGTACAGGGTACTAGTTCACTCCTCAAGCCATCCGGCTGTATTGCAGGATTGATTGGCGGTCCACGTACATGGTACTGGTTTGCTCCTCTAGCCACTCGGCTGTATTGCAGGATTGTTTAGCGTTCCACGTACTGGGTACTGGTTTGCTCCACAAGCCACCCGGCTGTATTGCAGGATCGCTAAGCGTTCCACGTACAGGGTACTGGTTCGCTCCTCTAGCCACTCGGCAGTATTGCAGGATTGTTTAGCATTCCACGTACAGGGTACTGGTTCTCTCCTCTAGCCACTCGACTGTATTGCAGGATTGTTTAGCGTTCCAAGTACTGGGTACTGGTTCGCCCCTCTAGCCACTCGGCTGTATTGCAAGATTGTTAGGCGTTCCACGTACTGGGTACTGGTTCGCTCCTCAAGCCACCCGGCTGTATTGCAGGATTGATTGGCGGTCCACGTACAGGGTACTGGTTCGCTCCTCTAGCCACTCGGCTGTATTGCAGGATCATTTAGCGTTCCACGTACAGGGTACTGGTTCGCTCCACACTACCTGGTTGTTACTTCAGATTAATTGCGTTCCAAGTGTGTGGGCACTGGTTCGCTCCACAGCCACCTGGCTGGTTCTACGTTTATGTATCGCACTTTCAGTACAAGGTACTGGTTCGCTCCTCCGTCACCAGGCTGTCATTACGATACTGAGTTGCATTCCAAGTGTGAGGGCACTGGTTCGCTCCACAGCCATCCGCTAGTCTCTATCTCTTGTGCTTTACTGTCTTCCCAGTACCCTGGTCCGGGTGTTAGCCTGTTATTTGTTGACGGGCCACTTATGCTGACTTAGCCTCTTTGTCATCCCTGTGACTGTTGCTGCCACCTTCCAGTCACTGAGGCTTAGTGGTTGCCATTCTCTCCTTACCAGGCTGCCTTGCCCGGTATATTGGTAAGGCCGGTAGAACCTATCCTATTTTCTTGGGTTGCCTTACCCGGTATTGGCAAGGCCGGTAGAGCCGGTATTTGTCTACTGTCAATTGGCTGCCTTGCCCGGTATATTGGTAAAGCCGGTAGAACCTATCCTATTTCCTTGGATTGCCTTACCCGGTATTGGCAAGGCCGGTAGAGCCTGTATTTGTCTCCTGTCTATTGGCTGCCTCACCCTGTATATTGGTAAGGCTGGTAGAGCCTCTTCTTCCGAGTTCCTACTTCCTGGCTGCCTTGCCCGGTATATTGGCAAGGCCAGTAGAGCCTACATTGCTATTGTTATTATTGCTTTCCTGTCAATAAAGATATATGTGTGTACGTGTATGCTACCCTACGGGGTTGCCCTTAACTTTTCAATAAAGTTGTGTTTTTACCTAATTCTGCGTCTGAGAGTCTTAACAAACCGTGACAGCTGCTTTGAGTAAAGACCTAGGATGCATAGCATTTACTGATGATCCTATAGAAGTAACTATAAAAATTGATCAGTTTGAAAAAATTCATAGAAATTTAAGTGAGGCAGACAAATTTGATGTGATTATGTCTAGTCTAGATAAGTCTTTAAGATCAAGTCTGTCCTCTGAGGTGTTTGAACACCTTAGAACAAAGCAGCAACTTCTGAGTGAGATATGGAAATCACTGGGTTCAGAGAAATATGATCATCATTCTGCATTTGGCAATTGTGCACAGAGGATGGGAGAATCTGTACAAGGGTTTAGTGACAGATTATTTGTTTCATATAAACTACCACTCCCAAATGGTGTGCAGGCAAATAAGAATGATGATACTTAAAAGAAGGCATTGCTGAAGAATGTGTCACCAGAAATTCGTGAAATAGTGGGATTGTCTGTGTCTGCTAAAAATAGTATTGCTTTGGGGTTTAGTTCTCTCAAAAGGGCTGAGGCAATTGTAAGGAGATATAAATCTGGTCATGCAAGAGTGTCTAGAGTAGAAGTCCCTTCACAAGAAAGGGGAAGATGTGCAAATGTTCCTAGGCATTGTAAAAATGTTAATGTGTTCAGATGTTTTGCATGTAACAAGATTGGACACATAGCAAGAAACTGTAAAAGCTTTCCAGCAGATAAAAGAGGGCAGAAAAGAAATAATGGAGGTGCAAGCAACAAAATTCCTCCTTCTACCCCCAAAATCCCACACAATGTTTTAAAGTCAGAGAAAGAGAGACTTGAAAAAGAAAATTTCCAACTTAAAAATGAAAGGAAATTATACATGGAGGAATTAGGAATATTAAAGTTGGAGCTGTCCAAAGTGTTGTGTAATCAGATTTGTGAAGGTGCACAGGCAAAGGGGGAAAATGAATCGCTCTCTATAAATCTCCCTTAACAAATGTTTATGCATCTAATGTTTTTCCTCAAATTTTGTTTTTCAGAAAAAATACAACTGACAATGAAAGAAATGTGACCAGAAATGGTTATTGCAATTACCATTCTTGTCTATTTCAGCCACAATAGAGGACCTTACATTTTTATGTGTCTTTATTTTTAATTTTTAAAGAAAAACCTCTAAAATCTATGAAGTACAGTCAGGTGGGCTAAATTCTAAATTATCTTATTGTATTTTTTTTTGTTTTAAACTGCCTGCACTGCCAGCAAATCATGGCTGGATAAATGAAGATGGATTTTTTGTTTTTTTATGAGTTGTTGTCATACTGAGGTGAAGATACACATATCCTCAGTTACATTTTGTCTTTTTTTTTTTTTTTTTTTTTTTTAAGGCAACACCTGGTTATATAATTTTTACATAGGTTGCATGCTGCTTGTATGTGCCTTTAAAATAGACTGAATTATAAAATGTAAAAGCAGCATTCAATCTATACATTTTTTATTTTATTTTTTTCCTCATTTTGTTCTTGATTTTTTGGAGCTATCTCACTTTATCAAGGCGGGGTGCTATCAATAAGAATAATTGGCACATGGTATATTTCTATTCATATATCTTCAGAGAATGATGTAAATAAATGGTATTTGTAGAGATTCCTGAAGCTGTATGAATTAGAAATTGTAAATTGTCTGTACAATGTCTATTGTTACTTCACATAAGATTACTAGTTTGCATATGTAAATGTTTTGTCTTTCAGTAAGAGCTGAGTTTTAATTATTAGATAGTGGTGAATAGTAAAAGTGATACTTTTTTATCAAACGCCCAGACCTGTCTGAAAATAATTTAACTAATATTAGGGAAGCAAAGTACCATTACAACTGTATATTATCTTTAGTAACATCTGTTTGTTGTTTTGTTACAGATACCCAGACTTGGATTTGATAAGGAGACTGAGACAGGGGTGACATATATACCATCAGTGATTTGACCAAGATCACACTATATGCTTTACATGTAGCGTATCTTATAATTTCCTGAAGTCACTAATAAATAAATAAATATCAAGCCCACCTTTCAGTTCATTGCTGGTAAAGGAATTCAGTATACTTGTCCATGAAATAAATGTGCTATAAAGTACTAACAATAATCCACCACCCTGTCATACTCAATAAACTGTCCTATGGTAAGTGGTTGTCTCATATACACTACAGAGTACTAAGAGCAGGGCTTAAAAGTTGAAGTCCTTTCCTACTAGCCAGACCTGAAAAGTTACTCGCCACTGCAAGCCATAACATACCAACCAGGGCTGAATTTCTACTCGCCAGGGCTAAATTTTCACTCACCATTGGCGAGTGGAAATTTTGAGCCCTGCTAAGAGATATATTGTAGGTGTGAGAGCCACATGAAATGTGCACCCCAAAATAAAACCCAGACATGGGTCAGGGGAGGACACAGTGGTGGAGGAAGTGATTGTGGCACAGGTGTACAAACGTGCAGGAACGGATGTAACGGATATAACCAAACATATGAGCAGCTGGGCATAAAGCTGCAGGAGTCAAGAAGGTGGGTTCAAGATCTGCAAAGTGGGTAAAGGATTGTAAATTAATATTTATATTGTAACTGTGAGTATTCTAACAATTAGACTAAATTACCTCACAGTACCCTAAATTCATGATATTATACTATGGGTGGTTGTCAAGTCATTCCTGTAATGTACCATGCCAGTTCCATGCAATAACGTGGGCGGTTCCATCCTTTCTCTCCCTACTGCTGCCTAACATCAATTTACATACAAGCTACCTATACCTAATATCCTCCCCTTAACTTCTCTTGTTTCCAGGGTAGGGCAATGGGACTAAGGTGATCACATACCAATTTAAATGGATAGTAATGTTTCACAATAAAAGCAGCTCCTATAAATATTCATAGTATTTGTGTCGTGGAGAGCGTTATTTCAATAGTCTGAGTTGTAGTTTAAGAGAAATTGAATGATAAAGTATCCCCCTTTCACCCATTTTACTAATGTAACAGTGTTCACCTCATGGCAGAAAGGTGGTGTCCAGGTGGATTGCAGAGAGGGACAATCTTCAGTTAACATAAGGGAAAAACCTGTCCTTATATTAACAGTAAGTAGATTGTCCTTTGCTGTGAGCTGTCTGGTCTGTGGACCAGATTCCACATCTGAGGGGAGGTGACTTACACTAGATAAAAGGGGCGGGACGGGGATTTTTTATTATTCAATTACTCTTGAACTACAACTCCGACAGTATTGAAATAACACAACAACTATATCCTCTATAGGGGTGTCATATCTCCCAACATTTCAGATGATGGCCAAAGAGAGGCACTTTTGTTTAAGCTGGAGTATCATGGTGCTCGTGATTCTGGAGCTTTTGCTGGTCTGTTCGCTTCCTTGTGATTGACTGGCGGCAGCAAGGCGGGTAACCACTTCCTGGTTACTCGAGCATCATTCTGAGCAAGCGCTATTTTAGAATTCCACCTTGATTGACCTATTTGGACTCCGCCTCCTAGAGAGGCCTTATACGTTGCATCCTATCATTTCCTCAGTGCCCTTTAGTGGTGCACCTGAGCACTTTCTGAGTCTCCCGTTGTATGTATGTATGTATGTATCTTTATTTATATAGCGCCATACATGTACACAGCGCTTAACAGAAGTTGAAATCCGTTGTGATCCGTTCCTGGCTGCTGAATCTGTTTCGTGTATGACCCTGGCTCCTTCTGACTACCGATTTGTGCCTGAACCTTTGGCCTAGCTGACTGACTGCTCCATGCCGACTTTGGCTTTGTCTGACTGCCCGCTCCGTGTATGACCTTTGGTCTGGCTGACTACCCACTCTGTGCTAAGAACTGCAGCTTGTCTGACTTCCCGCTCCGTGCTAAGTACTTTGGCTTGACTGACTAACCGAATCGTTTGACCATTAGCTGGTTTGTCTCACTCTCGCTCCCTGAGACCTGGCACCCTTATTGTAGGTTCTCAGTCTCAGTCCTTGGTCAGATAGGTCCTGTCCATAGTGCAGCAGTGCCTAGTCCTACCGTAGATTATTGTGCCCCTAGTGTTCTAGGGTGCATGGTAGTTTATGTGACCCTAGTGTCCTAGGGTATTTCGGTTGTAACTTAGCATTCTAGCTTGTGGGCCTCCAGTTTCCGCTCCGCTGTAGAGCACGCTTACCACTATCGCTACCTCTGTGGTTCTGCTCTCTCTACTGGGTCACTCCAAGCTTGTTCATCAGTCTGGCTAGGTTCAGTGTCAGCTCCTGGTAGTGGACTGCACACTGTCCCCACGCCTGACCCCGGGAAGGTTGGGGAAGTGTCTATATTCAATTATTCTTGTGATTTATTCTTAATAAAGTGGAATTGATTTTACAGTGAGGGAAAAATTATTTGATCCCCTGCTGATTTTGTATGTTTGCCCACTGACAAAGAAATGATCAGTCTATAATTTTAATGGTAGGTTTATTTGAACAGTGAGAGACAGACTACGAACAAAAAAGTTATAAATTGATTTGCATTTTACTGAGTGAAATAAGTATTTGACCCCCTATCAATTAGCAAGATTTCTGTCTCCCAGGTGTCTTTTATACAGGTAATAAGCTGATATTAAGATCACTCTCTTAAAGGGAGTGCTACTAATCTCAGCTTGTTACCTGTATAAAAGACACCTGTCCACAGAAGCAATCAATCAATCAGATTCCAAACTATCCACCATGGCCAAGACCAAAGAGCTGTCCAAGGATGTCAGGGACAAGACTGTAGACCTACGCAAGGCTGGAATGAGGTACAAGACCATCGTCAAGCAGCTTGGTGAGAAGGTGACAATAGTTGGTGCGATTATACGCAAATGGAAGAAACACAAAATAACTGTCAATCTCCCTCGGTCTGGGGCTCCATGCAAGATCTCCCCTTGTGGAGTTTCAGTGTGATCGTGAGAATGGTGAGGAATCAGCCCAGAACTACACGGGAGGATCTTGTCAATGATCTCAAGGCAGCTGGGACCATAGTCACCAAGAAAACGATTGGTAACACACTACGCTGTGAAGGACTGAAATCCAGCAGTGCCCGCAAGGTCCCCTGCTCAAGAAGGCACATGTACAGGCCCATCTGAAATTTGCCAATGAACATCTGAATGATTCAGAGGCGATCTGGGTGTTGTGGTCAGATGAGGCCAAAATTGAGCTCTTTAGTATCAACTCAAGTTGCTGTGTTTGGAGGAGGAGGAATGCTGCCTATGACCCCAAGAACACCATCCCCATCGTCAAACATGGAAGTGGAAACATTATCCTTTGGGGGTGTTTTTCTGCTAAGGGGACAGGACAACTTCACCACATCAAAGGTACCATGGACGGAGCCATATGCCATCAAATCTTGGGTGAGAACCTCCTTCCCTCAGCCAGGACATTGAAAATGAGTCGTGGATGGATATTCCAGCATGACAATGACCCAAAACATACGGCCAAGGCAACAAAGTAGTGGCTCAAGAAGAAGCACATTAAGCTCCTGGAGTGGCCTAGCCAGTCTCCAGACCTTAATCCCACAGAAAATCTGTGGAGGGAGCTGAAGGTTCGAGTTGCCAAACGTCAGCCTCAAAACCATAATGACTTGGAGAGGATCTGCAAAGAGGAGTGGGACAAAATCCCTCCTGAGATGTGTGCAAACCTGATGGCCAACTACAAGAAATGTCAGACCTCTGTGATTGCCAACAATGGTTTTGCCACCAAGTACTAAGTCATGTTTTTGCAAAGGGGGTCAAATATTTATTTCACTCAGAAAAATGCAAATCAATCTATAACTTTTTTGAAATGCGTTTTTCAGGATTTTTTTGTTGTTATTCTCTCACTGTTCAAATAAACCTACCATTAAAATTATAGACTGATCATTTCTTTGTCAGTGGGAACGTACAAAATCAGCAGGGGATCAAATAATTTTTCCCTAACTGTATGTACCTGTCTGAGTCATTATTTGCAAGTCTCCCGTGTCATGGTGCTGCTGGGGTGTGACTGGAGGGTGGGGCATTGCCAAGAATGTTTACATTACTTAACCCTCTGACAGCCTTTTATGTAATTGAATACATTATTTATAATGAAACCAAAGTAATTTATTTACACAGATTAATTTATAAACACACATACTGAAGTTTACACAGACATTAAAGTGAGTTGTATTGCTGTGGAGAAGTGATACACTTAATATACACACCACACAGTCTGATCTCCTAAAAAGAATGACACCAAGATGGGAAAAAGGGATTTGGGTCTCAAAGAAGGACTGTCCCTCCTAAAGAGGGCTGCTTGGAAGGTGTGTGGGTAGGTGGTGAGACAGTGCAGCAGCAGGGACTAACTAGGAAGGCACATTAACACCTCTGGAGTTCACCAGTCCAGGTCAGCCCCTTCAGGCAATACAGAGCTGCACTGACTAGCAGGTTTAACCTGGGGGTGAACACCCTCTTTGTCTGGTGACATCACTATGAGGTGGCTGCTCAGCTATGTTGTGACAGCCACATCATGCTACAACAGGTACCAGGCTAGGCTGGCAGCCTTCTGAATTGTACCTGTTTCAGTTCATCACCATGTCAGCCACTACAAAGCTGCACTGACTGACTGGGCTCAGTAGCATAAATGCAGGGGTGTTGTTGCGATGGGGACAGCTCTCTGATGCTCCATTTCATCAAAATCTTCCTATGGCCTACTGTCCTTATAGTCACTGCCACTACCTTACTGGTTGCCTCTGATTGGTTTTCAGAACATGTATGTACTTTACTTTAGCAGCACATTACTCCAGCAGGCCAGTTAGATTGGACTCATAACGTACGTGTGAACAGAACCAGGGAACAGTAGGCAGGCAGGACACTGGCAGTGACAACTTTACATTTACAATGCTTTGCAATGCACTGTGGACCTCTTTGGCACTCAAAGGGTTAAGGCACAGATGGAAACATACTTTGATAATATATAACTTGTTGCCTCTATTTGGAGACCTTTAAGCGCGCAACATCAGAATGTCGCTCTTTTGATTGGGGCAACATTCTGATGCACACTTTTGATTCAGTCGACATTGTTAACACGCCCTTCTGATGGTCGCCCAATAGATGGCAACATTTCAGTAGTGAACAGACAGGGGCAAGGTACTGTGATTACTCTCATGCATCAGTGTTCTCCAGCTGTTGGACAATAACTCCCTTCAATATCAGTCAACTACTGACTGGCTGAGGAAGGTGGGAGTTTCAGTCCAATAGGGGGGGGGGGGGGGGTACAGCTGCGACAGGATCCAACATCCAAGGAGGAGTCCAGTAGTAGCTGAAGAGTCATACTTTGCTTACACTTGTACAGAAATTAGAGGCAGCACATACTGCGACAATTTACAAGCACAAATTTGCCCGGCTCAATGTGGTCAGAGCAGATCATCACCACTTCATGGTGTTTAGTTATTGCACTGGATGATGTGTTCCGGAGGAGATGTAGTGGAGGAGAAACCAGAATGCTAGGAGGCAAGGTGCATGGATGGAAGACTTCCAAAAGGCATGAGAGACTTAACTCCTTCTCTGCCTCACTCTCACTCTTTGGGGAAGATGCACTAAGGCATGCTAAAGAGGTGATAAAGCGGAGAAGACTTCTCCATTGATATCACTTCTCCAGTTCCTTTGTTATTCTATGGAGCCAATGCACTAAGATCTCTCCAACTTTGGATATCTTAGTACATAGGCTCTAAAGAATAACATAGGAACTGGAGAAGTGTTTTACCCGGAGAAGTTATCTCTGCTTTATCACCTCTTTATCACACCTTGTGATACACAAGTCTCCTTTTCTCTCACTATCTCTGTTTCGCTTTCCCCTCTCTCTGTTTTTCAGTCTCTCTACCTTCTCATCCACTCTATGACCCGTATGTGTACAATTGTGGAGTGCTGCATTAAAGGAGCAGTAAACTTTTTTTTATGAAAAAATATATATTGTAGGGATTTTCCTATTGAGTGAAATAAGGGTAATCCCACTGCCGAGAGATTTATATTTCCAGAGTTATTACAGTTAAACCCATGTTTTTTTTACATTGGCAGTGCCCTCTAGTGGTCAAATTCTAATAAGATTTCCTGGTAGATTCTAATGGAAAGGAAAGTCAGAAAAGTCAGAGACATACAGTCCTCCATAGAATGTGATAGAAACTGCCTGTCACTTCCTGTCAGTTAGAACTATCAGGAAGTAAACACAGTAAATTCACTTCCTGATTATTTAAACTGCTATACATTTTGAATAAAACATCTGGCAGCAGTGGGAGTGACCTTGTTTTATTCAGCAGGAAATGTTCTATAAAATATGTGTTTTCATAAAAAAACGTTTACAGCTCCTTTAATGGAGCAAACCAACTTCATCACTGGAAACAAATAAAAACTCTCATTGATTCAAAGGGGGCTTTTAACCCCTTGAATGCTAGAGGGATCTCCGGCACATTGCAAGCAATGCATTGGATATCTCTCTTGCATTCAAGGGCTTAAAAAGTTATATTTAAATCAAAGAGTATTTGGTGATTTTTTTGCATGTGAAACATGAAAGAGAGTAGGTGCTTCACGTTATAACTATACAATTAATGTCTTCATTAGAAACAAACCAGCAGCTCAAGGGTGCTTCTCCAGAACAGCGCTCAAAGGCTGTGCTCCAGGAACAGCTCAATACAAAAGGAATGGGAGCACTCACCACGCTGCGGTTGTTAATCTGTCAGAGTGAAGAGAACAAACTTTGAATCACTCACTGAGGGCTGATAACAAAACTGAAACTTTATTTACACATATTAAGAGAGACAGATATGTCCAAAACAGGAGGGAGCAGGACACTAATGCCATACCTCCCAACATTTCAAATGGCCAAAGAGGGACACTTTTGTTTTAAGTGGTGTTTGTGGGGGTGTGGCTGGTGGGCGGGCATTACCGAGAAGTTTTAGGATATTTCATGACCTATTAGCTCCTCTTTGTTTAACTGAATAAATTATTTAGAGCAATACCAAAGTGTTTTATTTACACAGATTAATTTATAAACACATATATTAAAGATTAACTACACATTTATGTGAGTTTTATTGCTGTGGAGCAAAGTAATACACAATACTCATTCTGATATCCTGAAAAGAGGGACAAAAGGGTAGAAAAGAGGGACAGAGGGATTTGGGCCTCAAAGAGGGACTATCCCTCCTAAAGAGGGACAGTTGGGAGGTATGCTAATGCACTCAAAGGGCAGTTAGACCGAGCACATCTAACTCATTTTGCGCTAAAAAGCTCTTAATCATAAAATTTATTTTTGTATGTCCCCTCTAGTGCAGTTGATTTGCTTATGAATTTTAACGCTACCTTTTATACATTTGGGCATATGTGCCATTTTCCCTTTCTCCTCCATTCTCTCGCCCCCTCACTTCCTACCTCAGAACTCCAGCCATCATATTTATCTCCACTTTCTCTGTGTCTTTTGGTACCTGCTATTGCCTATGTTTCAGCCCTCTGCTCATCGATTCATTTTATATATGAATATGTGTATAGCTTTTTTTCGACTACAACTCCCATCATCCTCAGCTGGTCATTAATTCGGTAGGGTGATGGTAGTTGTAGTTCAGGAACAGCTAGAGAGTCATACATTGGCCATGTTTGGTATGCAGTATAAATAAAGTACCAAACGTACAAAGGCTGGATATTGATTATGAGAAACAGAGAATTAACTGATAGGTTTGGGTATGAGAATTGGGGGCTGTGTGTCTGTGTTTGTGTGTGTGGTGACCTTTGAATTATACCCCAAGGCCCATTCATTTCTAGTCACACCCCTGGTCTGCCTCTATGCATTACAGAAATCATACACTCTAGTTCATTGATTCTTAGCTGCAGTCCTCAGAATATGCCAACAAGTCAGGTTTTAAGGATATCCCTGATTAAGCACAATTGAAGCAATCACAATGACTGTGCCATGTTAGCAGAAACATAGAATCTGACAGCAGATAAGAACCATTAGGTCCATCTAGTTTGCCCATTTTCCTACTGTAAAAACCTCAAACCTTTTTTGGTCCTTGGTCTTTTCTTATGTTAAAGGGATAGTACTATTCCCCATATCGTAGATATTTGCAAAAGAATTGAATAGCCCCCCAGGTTCATCTCTCAAACCTTTATGGTTTGAGAGATAACCGAATGCAGTTCCCCCCTCCCTCCCCCTTCCCTGAAGTCAGTGTTGTACTGACTGCAGGGATATCTGATTTTATTTTCATCAGGCGTCTGCAGCAGAGCCGAGATCGCGTTAGTACTGAAAAATTATTTCACTGAAATGGTCTTCTATGTGTGCTTGCAAACCAAACACATGTAGAAGACCGTTTCAGTGAAATAATTATTTTTTACTAACGCGATCTCGGCTCTGCTGCAGAGCCGCCTGATGAAAATAAAATCAGATATCCCTGCAGTCAGTACAACACTGACTTCAGGGAAGGGGGAGGGGGAACTTTGCGTTCGGTTATCTCTCAAACCATAAAGGTTTGAGAGATGAACCTGGGGGCTATTAAATTCTTTTGAAAATATCTACAATATGGGGAATAGTAATAATAAAGTATTACTATCCCTTTAAGGACAGCCTTATGCCTATCCCATGCATGCTTAAATTCTGTCACTGTATTAACTTCTACGACTTCTGCTGGTAAGCTATTCCACTTATCCACTACCCTCTCAGTGAAGTAAAACTTTCTTACATTACGTCTAAACCCATGTCCCTCTAGTTTTAGACTATGGCCTCTTGTCCTAACATTTTTACTCCTTTGAAATGTACTTCCCTCCTGCACTTTGTTGAATCCCTTTATGTATTTGAATGTTTCTATCACATCCCCTTTATCTCTTCTCTCCTCCAAGCTATACATGTTCAGATCATTTAGTCTATCCTGATATTTCCTTTCCTGTTAACCAGTCACCATTTTAGTAGCCCTTCTCTGAATTTTCTCTAGAGCAGTGATTCTCAACCTGTGGGTGGGGACCCCTTAGGGGGTCGAATGACGATTTGCCAGGGGTCGCCTAAAGCCATCAGATATTTATATTTTGATTCATAAAAGTAGCAAAATTACAGCGATGAAGGAGCAACGAAAATAATTTTACTGTTAGGGGTCAAAGGGTTGCGGCACTAGAAAGGTTGAGAACTGCTGTTCTAGAGTATCTATATTCTTCTGGAGATGGGGTCTCCATTACTATACACAATGCTCTAGGTGAGGTCTAACTAGAGATCTGTAGGGTGGCATGACCACGTCCCTTTTTCTGCTGCTAATACCACTAGCTATACAACCCAGCACCCTGCTTGCATTCTCCTCCTCTTTATTACATTGCTTGATCTATATGCTATGAATGTGCGCAGGGATATCGCAAAAACCTGGTCTGTTGGTGTTCCCAGAGAGCTAACTCTGAAGTGCATACCCCCAAAGTGCAGCCACTGGCATAAGAGACTAACTCCACTGGAGCTGCATTGCTGATTTTGTACATTTGCTCCCCTATGATACAGTGATAGTGATATACTATGAGGAATTGAAGAAATTATAGGGCAAACCAACTGCATCATAGAGGACAAATAAAAAAAAACTAATTTGTTTAAATGGAGCTCTTAACCATTTGAGTGCCAAATGCTTACACAACACATTGCTTTGCAATGCGTTGCATAACCCTATGGCACTCAAAGGGTTAACCCCCTGAATGTGTCAAATGTCTAGCAATGTGATTGAGAGGGGTTAACCCTTTGAGTGCCAGAGGGGTGCGCAACACATTGCTCTGCAATGCGTTACGTACTCCCCTGGCACTCAAAGGGTTAAAGGGAAAATTATTCTCGTTTTGTAGATAAAAAAAAATATTTGAAGCAAATCCCTTCTCTTAAACCTCTATGGTTTGAAAGATATTTGCAATGAACGCTCCCCCATCCCCTTCTCCTGACATCAGCGCCATGCTGACAGCAGGAGATCCCGGTCCGGGGACCAGACGGCAGCTCTGCGGCAGAGCCGAAATTGCGTTACTTAAAAATAATTACTTCATTGGAAAGGTCTACAAAATGTGCCTGTCTTGAAACACACTTCGTAGACAGTTCCAGTTAAGTAGTTCTTTTTAAATAAGGAGATTTCGGCTCTGCTGAAGAGGCTCCTCAAGTCGGCTGACTCATATCTCCTGCTGTCAGCTTTACAGCTGACGTCAGGAGAAGGGGAGGGAGGAACTTTCAATGTGAATATCTCTCAAACCATAGCGGTTTGAGAGATAGGAGTTGCTTCAAATATTTTTTTTTTAATCTACAAAACGAGAATAATTTTTTAGGGGTCATTACTGTCCCTTTAAAATTTATGAGAGTTTTTGGAATTCTTATTTTGTCCATATAGCGCAGTTGGTTTGTTCCAAATGTATTCCAGTTCTATTTAGTTCATTGGTCTCAGGAGCTCTGGGGCATTCAATCTTCCTACTCTTACAAGAGTATCATCCTAACACCTAGGAAACAGGATTGTCCCATCCATCCTACTGTGACAGAGACACGGTCTCTTACCTCCAAGCTACTTGGCTGAACTTTCAGTAAAGGTTCAGAAACATTAACACACTGCATCTATTTCCTAGGGCTTCTGTGTCGAAAAGAAAATTACAGTAATTCTAGGTTAAACCAAATGCACCACAGGGGACAAATACAAATTCCCAAATGTCTAATTGATTTATATGGGTGTTTTTAACTCTTTTACTGCTAGAGGTTTCAAGTGCATTGCAAAAGCAGTGTTTGAGACCTCTGTAGCATTTAAAGTGATAGTAATGTTTCACAAAAACAGCAGCCCCAGTTAAACTCCATAGTATTTGAGCCATAGAGAGTGTTACTTCATTTCTGTGAGCGTTGTAGTTCAAGATTAATTGAATGATAAAGTTTCCCCTCCAGCCCCTTTTACCTAGTGTAAGCCCCCACTCCTCAGATGTGGAATCCAGTCCATAGACAAGACAGCTCACATCAAGGGTCAAAATTCTTACTGTGAGAACAATGAAAGCCCTGCCCCCCTGACAGGTTTGCCAGCTTTTTCCCTTATCTTAAATGAAGATTGTCCCTCTCTGCAATCTACCTGGACACTCCCTGCTGCTCTAAGCTGAGCAGTGTTACATCAGTAGAAGGGGCGGGAGGGGAATACTTTATCATTCAATTACTCTTGAACTACAGCTCTGACAGAATTTAAATAACACTCTCCAAGGCCCAAATACTATGAAGATTAATTAGAGCTGCTTTTATTATGAAACATTACTATCCCTTTAAGTGCTTAAAACCTCCATTTTAATCAAGGGAATTTGTATTTATCCTTTTATACTATAGATGGTTTGACCCAGTTTTCGTTTGAACATAGGGCACATATAGTGATTAACAATGTACAGACCTCAGTTTCTAAATTAATTTTATTCTCAGTAACACGATTGTAGGGAGATGTACTGATACAATTCTGCTATAAACTAGGAGGGAATCAATATCTTAGTGTTACGCTTGGCTAATGTCAATATACTAAGTTGCCTAATTCAAAAATAGTCCTCTGTATGTCGCATGGCCAAGCGGAGGTCAATGGAGAAGTGTAAGGCATTCTGGGGAAGATTTGGGGATTGCTCATATTAACCTTCAAGAACCAGAGGGGTGTGCAAACAGCTTTTTTTGCCGCAGGCTAGTGCAACATCACCTCACTGTCCCTTCTTTCACAATCCTTAACAGAAACCTGTCTGAAAACTGAAATTCAGTGAGCTCACTGCCAGGAACATAAAAGTGGAAAAAGTATAGGAAATTTGATTTACATATTATGCACTAGCAAACCGAAAGTTTGACTGTAACTTAAGCAATGGTGAAGTGAATGCTCCAGAATGCACTACAATGATGCTCTAATAAATACCCAGAAGCACATGAGCTGGAGGCTAATGCCAGTGGAGCTACTATAACAGATTAAAACATTCCCCTCCTATATAGTTCCTTTCTTGAAACAACCCAGTGTATTTTCTTCTTTGTTAAACCTGTCATGTTTTAATCTTTTTCTTTCTCTGTATCTTTGCATCATCTTCTATTACTATCTTTCAGTTTCTATCTTCACTCTACTGTGTCTTTCCACACACCCTACCTTCCTCTCCCTTGTCTGCTTCCATCCAATGTCTCCTGTCTTCTCTCCTTATCCTCCTCTCCCGCCCCCCGTCTCTCCCTCCCTCCTTCCTTCACATCAGGCGGAGTTTCCAATCCCCAGCAGAGAGACCTCATTTATCGTGCAGGAAAACACACAGAGCTTGTTAGGGAGAGGTGAGGATGTGCCACAGCTTGGAGATATGTGACATCCCTCCCTGCAGGACCAAGGAGATACCAGAAGAACCACCTTCTCAGTTCTCACATCATCTTATATCTCTAACTACGCCAGAAGGCTGCTCCTACCTCTCCTGCTCAACTTTCTCTCTCCTGGTGATTTGTAGGATAGAAAACGCCTGTTGCTTTGAGTCCTATCTGTCTTTGTGGTCACCTGTTCTGTAATTGCACAGCACTCTGTAGATCATCAGACACCACAAATCTATATTACAAAGTGAGACCAGTGTAAACACAGAAGATGCAGGTAATTTCTTTTTTTCCTATGTTCCTATAAAGTGAGTTGTTCTAACTAGTTTTCTGCCCATAAATTGAGGTTTCTCTGTGAATTTTTCTTGGGGTTATTCATATCACAGGGCAGTGGTTTGCAACCTTTTTTTAAATCATGACATCTATTTTTAAAACATGACACATAGCAGGAAAATGTACATTTCTGTCACACTTGACAGTGTAACTTAATCAATATGTTTGGAACATTGTGACTCATTAGGTTTGGTACTGTGGCACATAAATTTGTCATGATGCCTTGTGGGAGCCACTGTTATTGGGGATTACGTTCATATGAACAAGCTTGTTGACATAGTGGAATAGATATATTTTTTTTTGTGCAGGGAACTCCCATTAGCCAGGAACTGCTATATGACATGTAAGGGAGTTTTCCTAAAATAGAGGATACTTCTTCATGAAAACACATGTTGGGCTGTGTAAGGGAGCTGTCCATTCAGAGGGATCCCTCACAGGGAGCTCTGTGTTAGAGCTGGGAGGAGATGCTTTTGATTCATGGGGTGGGTGATGCACAGATAAGGTACCTTGCTAAACCGGGCACTTGGACTGATTTCCTAGCCCTACATCTGCCTAACACCATGTTGTTAACCCTTTGAGTGCCACAAGGGTACGGTACACATTGCAGACCATACCCCTCTGGCACTCAAAAGGTTAAAATACTTCCACTGAAAATTCTCCCCTTAATGCTGATAACGCCAAGAAGAGGGCAATGAGGCAGTTTTTGGATGTTCCTTTCCTCTATTCCTTGTTTAATTAAAAAAAAACAGAGCAGATGGTATAATTTTACTCCTTTTTTCTGTGCATGCTATATGGTAGAGGTAAGGGGTTTGCTGAAGTTAAAGTCCTAACAATGCCAGAGAGTGTGAGCTGGTGTGCACCACTGTGACCATGCTCTAGTGCATACACTAAAGTGTAGCCACAGGTATTGGAGGCTAAAACCAGGGGAGAGACACTGGTGGATTTGTACGTTCTCATGGAGAGCTGGTACGTAAGCTATCATCACAAGATGATTTTATTGAGGCTTTCAACCCCTTGGATGATAGAATTGTCTCCAAAACATCAATGTACTGTGGACATCTCTGGCATCCAAGGGGTTAATAAATGTTAAAGGCACATTTGTGTAGTGGGTAGGGCCCCTTTAACAATAGGGCCAAGTGGACAACTGCACGGGGCCCTCTGGTGGAAGTGACCACCTCACAGGCAGAAGAACCTCTGACTCACTTGCAACACAATACAATCTGCTCAATGTGTAAAAACTTAGTATTGGGTGAAGATGGATGTGGACACTTGAGCTAGCCTATTTGCCCTTAGCATTGCGGGGAGGTAGATTTGAATGTACATCAGTCGAAGATTAAAAAAAACAACAACCCCAAAACTAGTGTGTTTATTTAAAGGTATAGTAATGTTTCATAATAAAAGCAGCTCTAATTAATCATCATAGTATTTGGGCCTTGGAGAGTGTTATTTCAATTCTGTCAGAGTTGTAGTTCAAGAGTAATTGAATGATAAAGTATCCCTCTCATGCCCCCTTTACTGATGTAACACTGCTCAGCTCAGAGCAGCAGGGAGGTGCCTAGGTAGAATGCAGAGAGGGTCAATCTTCAATTAAGATAAGGGAAAAAGATGAAAAACCTGTCAAGGGGGGCAGGGTTTTCATTGTTCTCACAGTAAGAAGATTGTTCCTTGCTGTTACTGGTCTAGTCAAGCAACCAGATTCCACATCTGAGGTGAGCAGTGTTACACTAGGTAAAAGGGGTGGGAGGGGGATACTTTATCATTCAATTACTCTTGAACTACAGCTCTAACAGTACTGAAATAACACTCTGTATGGCTCAAATACTAAGAAGATTAATTGCAGCTGCTCTTTTTGTGAAGCATTACTATCCCTTTAAACCCTTGAATGCTAGACTTCTTTCACATCCAATGAGTTAGGGAGCCCAGTGAATTATACTTTGACGAGGACCCAGTGGCTTTATCCAAGAGGACAATCCTCTAGCACTCAATCAAAAGGTTAAAATAACCCAGGTAACGGTACACTCTACAGATGAATGGTAACATTTGTTTTATTATTGTGTGTTTAGTCAGTGGCTCCCAAGCCATGGATAGCCAGGACTGAGTCTCAGACTCACCTCCACATGCCATGATAATCATCTGTTTTCCTGCACAGTGAGGCTGATGTTCTGTAACAAAATGGAGTAATTCTGGAGCAACCCAATTGCTGCTTTGGGGATGAATAAAAGTTCCCATTGATTTAAATGGGGCTTTTAACCCTTCCAGTGCCAGAGAGTTATCGAACGCATTGTGGATACCTTTCTGGCACTCAAGAGGGTTAAACCCTTGAATGCTAGAAAGGTCTCCGACACATTGAGAAGCAATGTACTGGAGACATCTCTAGTATTCAAGGGGTTAAAGGGATAGTAATGCCTATATTAAAGTTCTGCTCTGAGTCTTCTTTAAAGGAGCAGTAAACCTTTTTTTATGAAAACACATATTTTATAGAGCTTTTCCTGCTGAATAAAACAAGGTCACTCCCACTGCTGTCAGATGTTTTATTCAAAATTTATATCAGTTCAAATAATCAGGAAGTGAATTTACTGTGTTTACTTCCTGATAGTTCTAACTGACAGGAAGTGACAGACAGTTTCTTTCACATTCTATGGAGAACTGTATGTCTCTGACTTTTCTGACTTTCCTCTCCATTAGAGTGTAACAGGAAATCTAATTAGAATTTGACAACTAGCGGGCACTGCTAATGTAAAAAAACATGGGTTTAAACTGTAATAACTCTGGAAATATAAATATCTGAGCAGTGGGAGTACCATTATCTTACTCAATAGGAAAATCCCTACAATATATATTTTAAAGGAGTAGTACACTTCTTTATGAAAAAATATATATTGTAGGGATTTTTCTATTGAGTAAAATAAGGGTACTCCCACTTCCAAGAGATTTATATTTTCAGAGTTATTACAATTTAAACCAGTTTTTTTACATTAGCAGTGCCCTCTTGTGGTCAGATTCTAATGAGTTTTTCTGTTAGATTCTAATGGAGAGGAAAGTCAGTGACATACAGTTCTCCATAGAATGTGATAGAAACTGCCGTCCACTTCCTGTCAGTTAGAAATATCAGGAAGTAAATGCACAGTAAATTCACTTCCTGATAATTTGAACTGCTATACATCCTATATAATAATTTGCTCTGTGTGTTTGTCAGAAGCTGTCATGTGCAGTAGTGACGGCTGCACGTGCTGCAGTCATGCGCAGTACAGGCTGCTTGCGCCGCAGCTGATAACGGAGCGGGACGCTCTGATTTTAGACCGTAGTCATCTCTGCACATTGACTGCAGTTTAAAATCGGAGGGCCCCACTCCGTATGAGCCGAGGTGCAGGCAGTCTGTACTGTGCATGACTGCACCGCAGCCGTTGTTGGGTGGCCGTTGCTGCCTGGCACTCTGGTCCGTGTACACGGGCTGTTCAACTAGTTTTGAATAAAACATCTGACAGCAGTGGGAGTGATCTTGTTTTATTCGACAGGAAATGCTCTATAACATATGTGTTTTCATTAAAATAATATACTGCTCCTTTAAGCTTTTTATAACACATAGCGGTATGTTTAAGTACTTACAGTTCTGTAGCTCAAAAGATATTTAAACTGAAAAGATCCCCCTCCCGCCCCTTCTGGCCATGTCACTGAGCCTCTCAGTCTGGTCTGAATGGAGAGCAGCAAGGGACAATCTTCAGGAAGCAAAAGGAAAATCCTCTCCTCCTTCTTCAAGGGGGGGGGGGTTTCCTTATACTTACTGACTGATTATTGCCCATTGCTGCATCCGTCCGGTCCCATGACTGGATTGCGAATCTAAGGGGAGCCAGCTAGAAGGGGCTAGAGGGGGATCCTTTCAGCTTGAATATCTTTTGAACTACAGAACTGTAAATATTTAAACATACCGCTACGTGTTATAAAAAGCTTAAATGGATAGTAATACTTAAAATGTAAAAAAATATATATTGTAGTGTTTATCCCCCTGAGTAAAAAAAGGGTACTCTCATTGCTGAAAGGTGTTTTATTCAAAAGGTATTACAGCTCAAAGTTGAATTTTTAGGTGCAGTATCACAGTGGCCTGAAATTGTACAGTGGCTCTGTTGTTACGCAATCCTATGGACAGCTCTGGTTCATAGACCATAAATCTCCATAGGATGGTGTAGCAACAGAGCCACTGTACAATTTCAGGCCACTGTGATATTGCACCTAAAAAAAAAATCAACTTTGAGCTGTAATAACTTTTGAATAAAACTCCTTTCAGCAGTGAGAGTCCCCTTGTCTTACCTTAAACCTTACAACATTTTTTTTTTTACATTTTAAGGATTAATATCTCTTTAAGGAAGACTCTGAGCAAAACTTTAATATAGATATTACTATCCCTTTAAAAACCATATGTAATTCAACAGGCACTTTCATTTTGTTTCCTGTGCTGCAGTTGGTTTAGTCAAAAAATTGCCCCCATTAAGCTTCCTGGAATCCTGGATACAGCCTCTTGTCCAATAGATCCTGTCTGCACAGGTCACTGAGTCGCCCAAGAATGGGAGGTAAGGATCCATGTCCTACAGATCCTCATTCTATAGGTCGGGTAGTCAATTAGATCTGGTTAGGGATGATGAGAGCTGTAGTTCACAACAGCCGGAGGTCCAGCAATTAAATACTCATGCTATAGTTTATTAACCCTTTGAGTGCCAGAGGGGTACGAAAAGCATTATTTTGCAATGCGTTACGTGCCTCTCTGGCACTCAAAGGGTTAAGTCACCCTATTGTGGAAGGAGAGACTACATGGCCCATATTTATAAAACTGGAGTTATTCTAGAGTAAACCAACTCCACCATAGGGGTGACAAATAAAAATTCCTTAATTCCCTTGCACTTGAGTGCTAGAGAGGTCTCCAATGCATTGCAGAGACCTTTGTATCATTCAAGGGGTTAAAAGCCCAATTTATTGCGACAGGAATTTTTATTTGTCCCCTATGGTGCAGTTGGTTTACTCCAGAATAATTCCAGTTTCCTTTTATAAATATGGGTCCATTGGGTCCAACTGTTGTGTTAGATCAATGCGTCTCCCTGTATTGGAAAGCAAATCTCTGTATCTGTGCTGGAGATCTATCTAGAGGTTAAAGGGATAGTGATGATTAACAAAAAACGCAGCTCCAATTAATCTTCATAGTATTTGGGCCATGGGGAGTGTTATTTCAGTACTGTCATTGTTGCAGTTCAAGAGTAATTGAATTATAAATTATCTTCCTCCCACCCCTTTTACCTAGTGTAAGACACCTACCCTCAGATGTGGAATCTGGTCCCAGGACCAGACAGGTCACAGCAGGGGGCAATCTTCTTACTGTGCGAACAATGAAAACCCTGCCCCCCCTTGACAGGTTTTTCAGGTTTTTCCTTATCTTAATTGAAGATTGTCCCTCTCTTTGATCCATCAGGACAGTCTTGCTGTTCTGAGGTGAGCAGTGTTACATCAGTAAAAGGGGCGGGAGGGGGATACTTTATCATTCAATTACTGTTGAACTACAACTCTGATCATTTTAAAATAACACTCTCCAGGGCCAAAATACAATGGAGATTAATTGGAGCCGCTTTCATTGTGAAACATTACTATCCCTTTAAAAGCACTTTTTAAAACTATGTTAGTCTTGATTTTTCCCCTGTGGTACAGTTGGTTTGCCCTAGAATTACCCCTGTTCTTAGTAAATCAGTCTCAATGAGCTGAAGTTCAGATATAAACATATGGTGTGCCTTTCTGGCTGCCATGGGGAGGATCATTCTTCAGCAACTCTACACCTTGAAGAGGAAACATGAGTAGCCATCCATGAGTAAAGCATGGCATGAACCTTTTATTCATTCTTCTTTCAAAGTGAATATGAGCAGCAAAAAACCATTACAAGAAGCTGCGCAGGAATCATTAATTCCTACTCGTCTATGTCAGGCTAATAACAAGCAGTATCAGCATTTGTGATGCTAAATATCCTCCTCCAGTTTTAAAACAGAAGAGAGAGCGGGAGAGAAAGGGGCGCCTTATAGGGTAATATCGTCATGTCAACTTAACCCCCAACCAGTCCCTATAATAGGGTCCTCACACAAATTAGTAGTCTACTACACACACATATTTGTGAAATGTTTTGTCAGTTTTGTTCCTGGGCCTGACTATCACAAATCATAATTATATTCTGTCATTTTGAGGTTGGTATATAAAGGTGCAACTGCAATTATACAAAACAGTAAATTAGATTAAAGGAATAGTAATGTTTCACAAAAAGTATCCCCCTCCTGCCCCTTTTACCTAGTGTAAGCCGCCTCCCCTCAGATGTAGACTCTGATCTCTTGACTGGACAGGTCGCAGCAAGGGACAATCTTCTTACTGTGAGCATAAGGAAAACCCTGTTTTCCTTTGACAGTTTTTTTCAGGTTTTTCCTTATGCTCACTGAAGATTGTCCCTCTCTGCTATCCATCCAGACAGTCTTGCTGCTCTGCGGTGAGCAGTGTTACATCAGTAAAAGGGGAGAGAGGGGGATACTTTATTATTCAATTACTCTTGAACTACACCTCTGACAGTATTGAAATAACACTCTCCACGGCCCAAATACTATGAAGATTAATTAGAGCTGCTTTTATTGTGAAACATTACTATCTCTTTAAGCAGACATTAAACAGTTTCTCAGAACTAATTGGGTTTTGGAGCTGTTGTCAAACTATGGAAATTATGTTATAGTTGTAGCCAGTTAGTGACTGGCTTAGACCCTACAACTCCTCCCCTAACTGTTCACTATAATGTCTCCCTAACTGCTCTTTATACATCCCCCCTTAATTGGACAAAGTGTATACTCTCCTAATAACTTCTGCTCTTTATACTTCCCCTAAAATCTGTTCCATATAAGTCCTCCTTCAACCACACTTTATACATCCCGCAATAACTGTTAACTTTATAACTCCTCCCCAACTGTTCTTTATACCTCTCCCATTAACTGTTCTGTATAACGCCTCCCCTAACTGCTCTGTATACCTTCCCTTTTCTGTATAACTGCTACCCTTACTTTATATGTCTTCCCATATCCTCCTTATACCTCCCTTAATAACTATTCTGTATAACTGCTACCCTTACTGCTCTTAATATGTCCCCAATATGTGTTCTGTTTAAGTCTTCCTCTAAATGCTCCTTATACCTCCCTTAATAACTGTTATGTATATGTCTACCCTAGATGCTCTTTATTATGACACCAATATAACAGATTATATAATTCTTCCCCTAACTGCGTTTTATACCACTACATTAACTGTTCTGTATAGCCCCTCACATTACTACTTTTTATAACTTCTCCCATAACTACTCCTTGTAATTTTTCCTATAATTTTCCCTTGTAACATTTCCCCTAACAGTGCCATATACATGTCTCCTATAGATCCACCCTCAGAATTAGGCCCTTCATTAGCATACCTGGAAACTTCATCCTCTTGAGCCCCTGGAGAGGCCAGATGTATGTCAATGATGCGTTCACATCATAAATGAGGCAAGCTTAATTGAGTGGGCATGGCTTACAGTAATTTTGCCAGGAAGTAGATGGGACTTGGAGGAGAACTGGAGGAGAAGTGGGAGAGAACTGGGCAGAGCAGGGTGAGAAGGAGGAGAATTGGGAGGGAACTGGGCAGATTAGGGTGAGAAGAAGGAGAAGTGGGGGGGAACTGGGTAGAGCAGGGCTAGAAGGAGGAGAAGTGGGAGGGAACTGGGCAGAGCAGGGTGAGAAGGAGGAGAAGTGGGAGGGAACTGGGCAGAATAGGGTGAGAAGAAGGAGAAGTGGGGGGGAACTGGGCGGAGCAGGGTGAGAAGGAGGAGAAGCGGCAGGGAACTGGGCAGAGCAGGGTGAGAAGGAGGAGACGTGGGCAGAATTTCACTGCAAACTCACCACCACTGGAGGAACTGCCTCTGTCCCCGGTGACTAGGTAATTAACACTAAAAACCAGAGTCTCCGGGGCAGATCCAAAGAGTTCCCTGGAAGGTTCATTACGCCTATACTCAATCCACTTAGCACCTTCCCACACCAACAGAGATTCCTTTTCATTAGAATGAAAACTCAGCTGCCAAAAGTGTGGGGAAAAGGCATTTTTCACACATTTTTTCTTACTTTTGCCATTCCATTCTGAACAGAATGCTGAATTTTCCAGTTTGAAATACATAAAATGGGCCGAAATACAACTGAAAATGGCCATTTTGCTATTACATACTAGCAGAATGGCCTTTGCAAGGCTCAGGGATAAAGTCCTATGTACCCATCACAACTTAAGGTCACAACCTCTACCCCCCCCCCCAGTGTCCCCATGTGCACCCAAGTATCCTCCACATCCCTAAAGACCCGCTTAACCCCTCCAATGCCAGGAACTTGCAACATATTGCTCTGCATTGCATTGTAAACTGTCTGGCATCAGTGGGGGTAACTAGCAAAAAATTACGCATATACTGCCCTGCCACCCCCAAGTGATTCAGCTGGGCCCACCATTAATGTCTCCATTCTCAGATTGGCTGGGACACCATTGCAATCAATGCATTTCAGTCAGTCCAGCAATTGAATGTTTAAAGTGTTAGTAATGTCTAAAAAAACTTTTTTGCATTTAGAAGAGCTTAAAAAGCTGATCTAAATGCAAAAAAATGTATCTCTCAAACCGCTATGGTTTAAGAGATACAGGCGTTTAAAGTTTGCTGTTTCCTACTGACAGCTGTAAAGCTGTCAGCAGGAGATTTGTGTCGGTCGACACGGAGGCGCTTGAGAAGTGCCGGGATCTTGTTACTGACACGGAATCCCTTCATTGGAATGGTCTAAAACGTGTGCCTGAACACTAAGAACATGTTTTAGACCATTCCAGTGAAGGGATTCTGTGTAAGTAACGAGATCTCAGCACTTCTCAAGCGCCTCCGTGTCGACCGACACGGATCTCCTGCTGACAGCTTTACAGCTGTCAGTAGGAAACTGAAACTTTAAACGCCCATATCTCTTAAACCATAGTGGTTTGAGAGATACATTTTTTTGCATTTAGATCAGCTTTTTAAACTCTTCTAAATGCAAAAAAGTTTTTTTCAGACATTACTAACACTTTAACATTTGTCTAGATGGGTTGGTAGGAGTCAGTGTGGGGTGTCAGGTGAGTTTATTTTTTATTCCACATTGGGGGTTAACCACTGGTGTCATGTTTGTGGGGAGTGTGCTCAGTCCAGGGGGCTATTGTATCCCTGGTTTCTTCTCCCTGATACAGCCCAAGGAAAGTGGTTGATCTTCAGACGTTCTCCTTGAGTTTTCCCTATCCTGACTTTGGGGTAGTTTTGAAACTTTTTTTTCAGTGCTCTAAAGGGATTCTAAAGGGGAGTTTATGGTAAAATAATCCAGCTGGGAAATCCAATTCTGTATTAGGAGTAGGTGAAATTTATATGTCTCAGATGTCTGTGTATTAGGTTAGACAGGGTCAGATTTACATCCCATTTGCCCCTAAGAAAGGCCTTCTAGGCTTCCTTAGCTCCACCCATTGCCACTCCCCCACTGAATGCTTCCTGGTACAGAATATATCCCTGGTCTGTAACAAGCAAGAAAAAAAAATGTTTCAACCCCTTGGTTTCTAATGAGATCTGCAAAGGATTGCAGAGCCTGGCTGGTAAGGGAAGATATAATCCAACAACAAGTGGGGGTGTGGGGCAGGTTACCCAACCCTGATGATCATACCTGGGAACTCTCCAGATTTGCACCAGACACTCTCGTTTTGACATTGCTTTACCGGGTCTCCGGGGCAGAGGCTGATTCCTCCGCATGTGGGGAATTTCTAGTGAAACTCTGCCCACTTCCGCTCTTCCCCCTGAGGAACTCCTTCACCCAGTTCTATTTTACATCTGAGTCACACCTTTAAGCCATGCCCCCCCCCAACTTACGTCAAGCCCCCACCCCTTTTTGACGCAATTTGCGTCATTTTTCATACCCCCTAGTGCAGCAGAGGACTCCCCTCCGGGGAGACAACAATTAAAAGTTCCCGGGTATGGACATGAACATATCAACAACATCAGTAAACATTTAAAATTACTAGTTCTAAACCTTTGTCTCACTATTATCTGATAGGGGTAAAATGTTCAAGTGAGGGTTTCTGGGCAAAACTCCTCTTGGCTTGTCATTGCATATTCAGATATCAGTGCATTAGGATATGGTGAGAGTCATTTGTCCTGATGTCTGTGCATTAGGGGATATAAGAGGTATGCGTCCTGATGTCTGCATATTAGGAGGAGGTAAGTGGTATATATCAAAATGTCTGTATATTAGGATGATATGATAGGTAAGTGTTCCTGAGGTCTTTATTTGAAGGATATGGTAGGTGTGTTTCCCTAATGTCTGTGTATTAGGAGGCAGTGAGAGGTAAGTTCTCTGATGTCTCTGCTTTAGTGAAAGGTATGTGAGCCCGATGTTTGTGTATTGTTCTCTGATAGGTATGTACTGATATTTGTGTATTAAGAAGAGGTGATGGAGGAGATAGTAGGTATGTATATTTCTATGATGTCTGTGTATTAGGAAGAAGTGAGAGGCAAGTAACCTGATGTCTGTGTTTTAGGAGGTGAAGATGTGTCCTAATGTCTATATATTGTTAGGTGATAGGTATGTATGGTATCCTTTTAAAATGTCACATGCAACATGAAGGAGCAATAACCAGGTCACCAGCTTGAAAAGCTCCACATCAGAATCTCGCCTGAATCAAAAGAGCGAGATTCTTATGCTGCAGCCTAAAATGTTGCCTCCGTCCACTGCCCACACTGCCCACATACCATAAGCTTTAATCCTTTTTGTGTCTCCAACCCCCTTGCCATCTCTCTCCTGCCTGCCATCGCTTCCCGGAAGTTTCCACCAACAAAGTTTAAAGCTGAACTATCACCATCATAATATTGCCCCCAAATCCATTACTAATGTATCAATAAGTAAAACCATACTTTTATTTATTTATGCTGAAAAAGTCTGCATTATTAAGTAAAGCAGATTCTTCTGCAGTAATCAAGTGGACAACAGTGCAGACATGTTAGAGGAAAGTTACCTCTGAGTCTGCGCTGTCTGTCTCGTGCACTACCCGGATTTGTGGTGAAGTTCGTTGGTTACCTTAAGGCAACGGAAGTTTCTGATGGAGCAGGCGCAAAGAGCTTCTCTTGTACACTCTGTGCCCTGGATGCCTACAGAAGTTGATTTTCTTTAATAACGTAGACTTTTTCAGCATAATAAAAGTATGGCTTTACGTATTGCTGTAGTAAAGGATTGGGGGCAATATTATGATGGTGATAGTTCTGCTTTAATGCAGTTTGTGACTTTGTTGGTGGTAGTTGCTGGGAAGTGATGGCAGGCAGGGGAGAGATGACATGGGTTATCCATGCATGGAGGTCAGAGGAAAACAAAGGATTAAAGCTTAAGGTATGCAGGCAGTGCGGGCAGTGGATGGAGGTGTCGTTTTAGGCTGTGACATAAGAATCTTGCCCTTTTGATTTGGGCGAGATTCTGATGTGGCGCTTTTCAAGCTGGCTACCTGGTTATTTAAAAAGTGAACTGGTATATGGACTTTTGTTTATTACTAAGAGCTGAGTGGTACATGCCCACATATATGTTATATGAGGAAGTGAGACTTACTTGTCCCTAAGATTCCTATATTAGAAAGTAAAGGGAATATATATTTGATCTGATACTGACAAACCTTTTTCTTTATCTTCTATTCTCTATGTTACAGAGAAAATGTGAATATGTGTCAATTCCCAAGCTCTGACCGCTCTTACCTACTTATTCCCTTCCGAGTATGCTGCTGACTGGCCATGCCTTTCTTGGACTGGTACCTCCGGCGCTCACTGGCAACGTGGTTGCTCCTGCACAGCTTGGTCCTAATGTCTCTCTGCTTCCAGTCTGCTACAACATTTCCCAAGGGTTGTTACGCCTCCCAGGAGGATGGCTACAAGACCCTGAGGTGCAGCAATGCTCAACTTACAGAAATACCCCGGGACATCCCAATGACACTCATCGTCTTTACTTGGACTTCAATCAGATCACCTACCTCCCCCTCTGACGCCTTCCGTAACCTCCCAGTCCTAATGGAACTGGATCTTTCCCACAATTCCTTGGGTCGTTTGGATGTTGCTTCTCTGAGGGGATTGAGTGACCACTTGCACTCACTAGACCTGTCTTCCAACAAGCTAGTGTCTGTCAGCAAGGAGGTGTTTGCCAACCTGAAGGCCAGGACAAACCTCTCTGGCAACCCTTGGATGTGTGACTGTGAACTCCAAGAACTGATTCGTTTAGTGGAGCTGGACCCAGGTTCATCTAGTGGGATTGTGTGTGCCAGTTCAGTGCAAGAGGAGCATGCTGGCAAAACCCTTCTTACAGGTGGTGAAAGAAGTGGATCTGTGCAATGTTTACAAAAAGACAACAGATGTGGCTATGCTTGTTACCATGTTTGGGTGGTTCGCCATGGTCATTTCCTATCTGGTGTACTATGTGCGGCAGAATCAGGAAGATGCCCGACGCCACCTTGAGTACCTCAAATCTCTGCCAAGCAAGCAAAAGCACTCTGAGGAGCCCTCTACACTCAGTACTGTAGTGTGACTCAGGGGTCAAAAGAAATACCATTATAGGTTACTGGGTCACTCAGCTATGGGAGCAATTGTTTCTGCTATTTGGTCACTTTATGACTGAATAGATTTGTTATTTCACTGTGGACAGAAGGTCATTCTAAAACTGCCTCAGCTGACCTTTCCTGGCACTAGGGAATCCAAAATTAACTGGTGTCGTTTTTTATCATGCTTCTCTCCATTCTATGACAGCCCTATGCCTTTCCATCCAGTTTAATTAAATACGATACACATGTCCATTCCCAATGACCCAGGTAAAGGAAAAAGAACTCACTAGTCAAGATAACAAGGTGCAAAGATGGAGCAAACTAATTGCTCTATTGAGGAGAAATGAAAATTCTGCATGTCCATTGATTTAAATGGGCTTTTTTTACCCCTTGAATGCTAGAGGGTCACCCATGCATCTCAAAATAATATACTGGAGACTTAAATCATGGGTAAGTCAATTTCTTCCGTACAGTGCAGTTTGTTTGCTCCAGAATTGCACCTCTTCTGCTTGATGATTACGCAGAGGACACTATGGAACAGGTCAATATTGAGAACCCAGGACTATATCAGAGGTTGGCTGGCAGGGAATTATGGGAGTTAAACTCTGGTGGCAGTTGGAGGGCCTCACATTGCCGATCCCTTGACTATATGCACAGAGTCAAGTGGAGAAATTCTGAGGCAACCCAATTGTACCACAGAGATCAAATAATTATTGCCTTTGATTTTAAATGGTGTTTTAACACCCTGAATGCTAGAGAGGTCTCCTACTCATTGACATACCTGGGAATGTTTTGTTGTGGACTTCTAGGAGAGAGGAGTCCTGTGGTGCTGCTGGTGGAGAAAAATTATGCGATTTGCATCAGAAAGGGGTGGGGTTAATTGCGAGTGCGGGGCAGAACTTATAACATGAAAAAAAGTATACTGAATAGGCTGTGGAAGGAAGAGAAGAGGGCGGGGAGTGGGAGGAACACAATGGAAGCAGCTGTGGGCAGAGTTTCATTAGAAAAAACCCACATCCAGAGAATCAGCCTTTGTCACAGGGACCTGGTAATCAGCAGCCAAAACAGGATTCTCCTAAGTGTTCCCATCTATACTCATTGCTTTGCAGTGCTTTGGAGAATTCTTAAGTATTCAGTGAGTTAAAACCCCATTTAAATAAACTGGAATTGTTGTAATTTTTGTTTCCTATGGTGTAGCTGGTTTACTCCGGAATTGCTCCTCTATTGTCTTTGAGCATATGGACATCTAGTGAACAGTCTACAGCAGTTTCGAGCACTGGTGGATAACATGAGGCCCTCCAGCTATTGCCGGAGTACAACTCCATTATCCCCCACCAACCAACTCTTTAGCCTTCAAGAGCTAAAACCAATGGGAATTTTATAAGTTAAAATTCAGTAATAATTCTTAGCACCTGCAAAAAAATCCATTCCATAGAGTCAGTTTCCATTAAGTAAAATGATTGTCTTAAAGAGCCCTATGGTCTAGGCAGGCTACTACTCAATTGCAGTCTATCTCTTTGAGCCTGTTCTAATGCTTTGATATAAAGGACAAAGGCCAATGGGACCCAGGTATATGCAGCAGTTGGGCCACCACAATTATGGCTCCACCATCTATATGTTCCCTTTCATCCTGGGATATGCAATCTGCAGTCTTACAACTACTGTAACTACAATGCACATTGTCATGAGGATGATGGGAGTTGTAGTCCAATAAAATCTGCAGTCCTGAATGATGCCAACTCTTATTAAATTGTTAAACGATGGGTTGTCAGGGGGATATTTGGTTTCTTTGCCCAACCAAAAAGATCTTCCTTGGCTGGGTACTATCAGCTGAGGTTGCCCTTGAAGGAATGATCCTACACAGTATGTGGGTATTAAAGGAATAGTAATGTTTGAAAATGACTTTATTTAAATATGTTATTCAACATTTAAGAGAGTGACTGATGTCAGCCACGATCTTTAAAATTCAGTTCTGACATTTTTAATGTTTTATTCCCCCCCTTCCCTCCTCTTTCACTGACATCATCTTATTCAGCACTGAAGGAACTGATAAGGTCGCCCAACTGACAGAGTTAGTATTACCATGTCATACCTACCCTGGAAGCAGACAACATTTTAATTCAGAAAATTTTACTGTTCTGGACACCAAATACAGCACACCTAATGCTCAGGATACAGTAACATGATCCATAGAGAGGGAATTTCCATCTTATTTTTTTTCAGATTGTCTTGGCAATCCTAAAGGTGGTGGACTGAGAGAAATGGGAGGGAAGGAGATAATAAAATGTATAATCATTTCAGAAGACCTGCATTTTAAAAGCTGTGACTGTCATCAGTGACAACAATTTTAAGCAGAAGATCAGTGACACAAATTTTGAACATAATATTTTAAATAAATGTATTTTTAATCATCTGAATACTTTCAGTACATTGTGGTTGTATAGGGTTAACATCAGGCACACACTGGCAGATTCACTGGGTGTATGTGTCACACACTACACACATATAATCTCTGACAGTCATTTTATCATAGTGTCTTGTTTCAGTTTTCTCCATGGAGAGTTTTCATTGTGTGTTATGCCCATCCCCTTCCTCTGTGGTTACTCTGAGTGATATGAAATATTGACCTTGTAAAACTGATTGACTCTTTAAAATTGATTCTCTTTCATTACCTTAAAGAAAAGTAGCTTGCCCATTGTCTGTACTCATACCTTGCATTATGGGCCTGTATCTAAACAATCTGGAGCAATTCTATGCAAAACCATCTGCTCCTTAAAGGGATAGTAATACTTCATTTTATCTTTATTTTATTTTGTAGGCATTAAAAAAACACGAAGAATGATATAAGTCTTATCTCTCAAGCCTTTATGGTTTGAGAGATATGCACAAGCAAAGTTTCCCCTCCAGCCTTTGACCTAGTGTAAGCCATCTCTTCTCAGATGTGGAATGTAGTCCATAGACCAGACAGATAACAGAAGGGGACAATCTTCTTCCTATGAGAACAATGAAATCCCTGCCCCCCTTGACAAGTTTTTCAGGTTTTTCCCTTATCTTAATTGAAGATTGTCCCTCTCTGCAGTCTACCTGGACACCTCCCTTCTGCTCTGGCTGAACAGTGTTACATCAGTAAAAGGGGCGGGAGGGGGATACTTTATCATTGAATTACTCTTGAACTACAACTCTGACAGAATTGAAATAACACTCTCCAAAGTCCAAATACTATGATGATTATTTAGAGCTGCTTTTATTATGAAACATTACTATCTATTTAAGGAACAGATAAGTGTTCCCATTGATGCCTTGGAGACCTCTCTAACATTCAAGGGATTAAAATCGCCATTTAAAACTATATGAATTATGTCTGTCCCCCCTAGTGCATTTGGTTTGCTCCAGTTTGTTTTGATAAATATGGCTGCATGTTTTATTTTTCTGTCCTGTCTACTTCAACTCGGGGCCTGTATTTAAAAGATATATTATTATTATTCCACACAATGGGCACCAAATGTAATTTCTTTTTTATTATTTGACATTTTTTTCATTATATGAAACTGCAGATTTCATTCTTTTTCACCAGATCCAATGTCCGAGGCATAATCACTAGATTTACATAAAATTCCCATCAATTTTACCTCAGAATGTAAATGACGTGGTATGGAAGCTGATATACGGAAGCGGAGATTGATAATGTGAAGATTAAGCAGACTTTACTGGATTAGGAAGGTTTTTGCTTTTTCCTCAATTCTTGTCTATTACATTTTCAGATTGCTCAACCTCGTTTTGCTGATTGTTTTAATGTATTCAGACCTTGACCAGAAAACTGTGAAACAACAATATTACAAAGAACATTCATGAATGTTAGAATCAATCCCTGTTAATCTGCAGTCAGATAATCCAACATTAGACGGAAATGCTGCAGAGATTTGACCTTTCCTGATCATCTACAGTCAGAATTAAAATCCAGCACTGTCTGAGTCTATTTCTATCACCAGTTTTAGAAAATCACCCTGTACTGGATAAAAGACCCAAGGGATTATGCAATAAAGCAAGATAAATTATCAAGTGAGACAAACACTCCAATTCCTACGTTATTCTATCGAGCGTATGCACTAAGATCTCTAAGAGAGGTGTTAATTCATATTCTCCACAGAATAACATAGGAACTGAAGAATTTATCTCACCTGTAGTTCATAACCCCACTGTGGGGGAGATGCACTGAAGTGTGATAAAGATGAGATAAAATATGTGATAAACTCATCATTTTCTTTCTTACTTTGTGGAGTCTATACACTAAGATCTCTCAAGTTGGAGAGATGTCAATCCATAGGCTCCATAGATTAACATATGAATTGGAGAGATTTTCACACTGGAGCGTTTGAATCACTTTTATCTTCTTCTCATCCATTAATTTAAAGGGATCTTTTGATGCCTTGAATGCAAGAGGGGTCTCTGATGCATCGATAAGTAATGCATTCGAGGTCTAGCGTTTAAGGAGTTAAAAGCATTATTTAAATTGATGGAAAGTCTGTATTGTCCCCTATACTGCAGTTGGTTTGCCCGAGAATTGCAGCAGTTTTCTTAGTACATTAGCCTTAAAAGGACGATAATACTCAGCAAAGTGGAGTAATCCTGGAACAAACCAGATGCACCACAGGTAACATATAAACATTTTCAATCAAAGAAATGGGTCTTTAACCCTTAACGACCCATGACGTACATGTACGTCACAAGGTGGATGTCCCTAAAGGACCAAGGACGTACATGTATATCATGGAATTCAGAACTCCCTGTGTGGCTGCACGCCATTCGGGAAGCCCTGAATCGTACCGCACAAAAAAAAAAAAAAAAATGGTCCGTAAGTGCTGGCCACGTGTGTGCACAGCTGTTCCTTTAGAGGGTTAAACCCTTGAATGCTAGATCGGTCTCCAGCCTCTCCAATGCCATTGCAATGAACACCTGTCTGGTATACCTGGAGCTGAAAAGACCCATTTAAATCAACGGTAATTTTGAGAATTTGTATATGTCCCCTATGGTGCCGCTTTGTTTACTCCAAAATTGCACATTAGACTCATTGTGCTCTAGAACATTAAACAGACATGTCAAATCCATGTGCCAGGGCTGTGCATTCTCTATAATGGATTACACGAGATGGGAAAACACTTGCCTTAACTTTTACTTTAATTATAATACAATAAAAAGACTGTTTTTTATTAATTACACATTGAAGCTGCTGTTTTGTTTTTTTTGTTTTTTTTTTAACGAGTAGAGATACATTCATTTGTGCAACGTACACTTAACCCTTTGAGTGCCAGCGTGGTAAACAATGCACCACAAAGTAGTACATTGCATACCCCTTTGGAACTCAAAGGATTAAGGGCACAATGAGTGAGCAATTCTGGAAACCACTTTACTTAAGAAATTGTAATTCAAAGGATACGTTTTACCCCTTGGGTTCATGGGAGGTCTCTGAAACATCTATGGAATCCAAAGGGTTAATTTTATAACTATTGTACAGTTGTTTTTCTTCAGAATTGCTCCACTGTTTAAACCATAGAGAGTAGGCCTTATTCATCAAGTTAAGAGGTTCAGTTTTGGTGCAAACCAAATGCACCATGAGTTGAAATGAAAATCTCATATTCCCATTAATTTATATGGGGCTTTTAACCCACCGAATGCTAGAGACATCCCAAATGCATTGCTTTACACCTCTATGGTGCAGTTGATTTGCTCCAGAAATGCACCTCTTTAGCTTGATGTATAACGCCCAGGTTTCTAGATTGGAATACATATCCTATATAATAATTCGCTAGGATGTTTGTCACGATGCAGTCATGCTCAGTAGAGACTGCCCACATTCGGACAGTCTCTACTGTGCATAATTGCTTCTCGTGAGTGAGGTGATGCAAGACTGCATTGCGTGGAGCAGTGAGGTAGCGGCCGATTAACCCTTAGAGTGCCAGAGGACTTTGCAATGCGTTGCATACTCCTCTGGCACTAAAGGGTTAACATTACCCGGACCTTGGCCCGTGTACACAGGCTTTTACACTAGTACAAGTATAAAGGGTAAGAACGCAATAGAAAGCACAAGGAAATCTAAAAGTAGTGTTTATTTAACCCAGTGGCGTAACAGCAGGGGTCACAGGTGTCACTCCAGGGGCTCAGCTGTCCTCTGCGACCCCCCGCCCGGCACAAACAACATGCTGAGGTCTGTACCTTCTTCGTGACACAGACCTCTAGCAGCGGAGCATCCTCCTCGGCTCTTTAGTAATGCAGAGCGCTGGGAGATGACATCATCTCCCAGCGCTCTGCATTACTGAAGAGAAGACCACGCAGGAGCTTCAGCAGTATAGAGGTCTATGCCGAAGGAGGCACAGACCTCTCCTACCACGCCGCTGGACCACCAGGGAGGTAGGAAACGGACATTGGGTGGGCAATGTGGAGGGAATGTGGAGATGGGGGGCAATATGGAGATGATGGGGGGCAATGTGGGGATGATGGGAGCAATGTGGAGATGATGGGGGGCAATGTGGAGATTGTGAGCATTGTGGAGGTGTCCAGTGGAGATGGCCAATGAGGGGTCCAATGTGGTCGGGGGAGCCTGTGGCAATTTTTGCACCAGGGCCCGGTGGCTTCTAGTTACACCTCTGATTTAACCCCTTCAATGCCAGAGGTGTATTCAATGCATTGCTCTGCGTTGCATACCCCTCTGGCACTGAAGGGGTTAAAAAGCTAAACTACATAAAATATTGCACTAACTGGATGTCCAGTTAAGAACCGCTCATCTCCCTCCCAGTCCTTAGAAGCATTGATACTGCGTAGCTTCTCCGGTCCATTTTCATGCAGCTTTTCATGACAGCATCTTATGCCTTAGAATGGTACACCATGTTGTGATAAATGATAAACATGATAAATGTTCCAGTTTATTGGATGTAGATCTAAGAGTCCAATCACTCTAACAGGCACTTTTTTCTCAGCACCCATACACTATCTTTCGGTTAGGAAACTGTTGCATGAAGTGTAGCCAGTTCCCTCTCAGAGGAAGCAGGCTAATACCATAAGGGGCATAACTGGTAGGGACCTAAGCCCGGGACATCAGTAGTGCTAGTCTCCTGACGCTTATAACATACCGACACGATCTGCTTCCTCAGGTGAGTTCTTTTACTTTCAAGCATGAAGAATTTCTATAAGGGCTATGCTGACATGGGTGCTTATTCATGCAGCAAGTTGTATGTCCTTACAGAACATAAAACAGGAGTCATGTTAGGCTGTTCACATAAGTGGGTATGCCCTACACATGAGACAGCTTGTTCCAGCATGCTGCAACTTCTCTGATTTCATAGCAGAAAGCTGAAGATTTGCTGCAGTGCTGTTTGGCCTATGGACACCATGCAGGTTGTTCACTCTGGTGACTTGGAGGTAGTGGTGCTCACATCAACATCACAGAATCATGCATAGCTGCAGACGTGTGACTAGAAGCCACCAGGCCCTGGTGCAGAAAATTGTCATGGGTCCCCCCTGACCACATTGCCCCAATCTCCACATGACCCCCCATTGCCCCCAATCTCCACATGACCCCCCATTGCCCCAAACTCCACATTACTCCCCCATTGCCCCAATCTCCACATTGCTTCCCCCATTGCCCCAATCTCCACATTTCTTCCTCCATTGCCCCCAATCTGCACATTGCTGCCCCCATGGCTCCCAATCTCCACATTGACCCCCATTGCCCCCAAACTCCACATTACTCCCCCATTGCCCCCAGTCTCCACATTGCTCCCCCTTTTCCCCCAATACCCCAATCTCCTCATTGCTTCCCCCTTTGCCCCCAGTCCCCACTTTGCCTCCAAGCTCCTACCTTCCTGGTGGTCCAGCGGCATGGCACTAGAGGTCTGTGCCTCCTTCAGCACAAACCTCTCTACAGCTTGAGCTCCCGTGAGGTCGTCTCTTCAGTAATGCATCATCTCCCGGTGCTCTGCATTATTAGAGCGTGGAAGAAGCCGCTCAGCTGCTACCTTGTTGCTAGTCGCAGGCGTGGGGGAGGCCGGGCCCCTGGAGTGACAGACCCAGTCGCAGATGCGACCCCTGCGACTCCACCACTTCCCTCTGCAAAAAAGATCACTTGGGGAACTCAGGGCAACACAGTTAAAGTGATAGTAAAGTTTCACAATAAAAGCAGCTCCGATTAATCTTCATAGTATTTGGGCCGTGGAGAGTGTTATTTCAATGCTGTCAGAGTTGTAGTGCAAGTGTAATTGAATGATAAAGTATCCCGCTCCTGCCACTTTTGCTGATGTAATACTGCTCACAACAGAGCATCATGACTGTCCAGATGGATCGCAGAGAGGGACAGTCTTCAGTGACCAAAAGGAAAAACTGTCAAGAGGGCAGGGTTTTCCTTATGCTCACAGTAAGAAAATTGTCCCTTGCTGCGAGTTGTCCGGTCACAGGACCAGATTCCACATCTGAGGGTAGGCGGCTTACACTAGGTAAAAGGGGCAGGAGGGGGATACTTTAACATTCAATTACTCTTAAACTACAACTCTGACAATACTGAAATAACACTCTCCAAAGTCCAAATACTATGAAGATTAATTGGAGTTGCTTTTATTTTTAAACATTACTATCCCTTTAAATAGCATGGGTGGCCTGAACTGGGTACTTCAAATCTTTCATATGAACAAAGCTTTAGTGTGCAGAATGGGGAATGTACAAATATGATTCCTTACTAAAATATGAGTTGGGATGGATTTGTTGGTGCTGTGCCTCCTTCCTAACTGCAAAGCTACATACTCATACCTGGGAACACCCCAGATCTGCTCCTAAGACTGTGGATTTCAGATTTTATTTAAGGGGTCTCCGGGGATAGAGGTTGATTATTTGGCTTGGGGGCTTCAACTATAACACGTTCAGCCCACTTCCAGCCACTTTCCCATCCATTTTTTTGCAAACTCCTTTCAACCACCTGCCGACTAGATTAATCCCCACCCACAATCTACACATAATTTGAACACTCCCATCCTCCTCTTTACAGTGTTTCTCTGGGGACCTGGCACAAGAAGGTTCCCCGGTATCTACATACTCAGAAAATTATTTCCTTTTTTGCCCATTGCATTGTGGGTAGTTGGGAGCATATGAGCAATCTGGGACATTATTTTGCCCTGTGCCTTCTTTACGACCATGAACTGAAAATGTAAGAAAAGAAATCAGTGTAGATACCGTAAAATCTTACGTATAATACGCACAATTTTTCCCCTCTTCACCTTATGTGAAGTGGGGGGGTTGCATATTATACACTAGACATTTTTTACCAAAAAAAAATAAATGACAAGTTTCCCTTCTTCCCTCCCTCCCTACCTTTGGCTGGGAAAGAAGGTCCTGACAGGGCCATGCTGGAAGCGGGTGGCGGATGCAAGCATGCCGCCCACTGGGTCCCTGTCAGGAGGCAGAATTTGGACTCCAGAGGGGGAGAGGTGGCCATGGGTAACCCCCTCCGGAGTCCAAATTCTGCCTCCTGACAGGGACCCAGCGGGTGGCATGCTTGCATATGCCACCCTTTTCCAGAATGGCCCTGTCAGGACCTCCTCTGCCCAGCCAAAGGTAGTGTCTTGCGAGGACCGCAAGGTCCTCGCAGGACAATACCACAGATGCAACTATGAGCATTGGATCGACAGTATTGCCCTGTGAGGACCTTGCGGTCCTCACAAGACACTACCATTGGCTGGGCAGAGGAGGTCCTGACAGGGCCATGCTGAAAGCGGGCGGCGGATGCAAGCATGCTGCACACTGGGACCCTGTCCGGAGGCAGAATTTGGACTCTGGAGGGGGAGAGACGGCTGTGGGTAAGCGGTGAGGGAGGGAAGAAGGGAAACTTGCCACATTTATTTAATGTGTGTAACAGGGGAAAACAAGGGTGTGTATTATACATGGGCACTCTTGTTTTCCCCTAAATCTTAGGTATAATATACACCTACATATAATACACAGGTGCGTATTATACCTGAGATTTTACAGTAACTCCATTATAATGCTCTTGCTATAGGGGAGGCTTGTGGGCCCTACTCACATAGGCACTAGGGCAGGCACAACACAAAAAATATCCCAGTTCCACACATAATTTAGCTGGGAATTGTTTCAGTATATTTAACCCCAGGTCTCCAGGTGGTCATTAATACATTATACACTATTCAGTGAAGGGCTGCCATAGTGGTGTATAGTCTAAATTACAACGTGTATCATGGAAAAATCCAATAACTTATTATGGCTGTTGTACTGAGTAAAGGTAGTGCAACTCTGGAGCAAACCAAGCCCACCATATTAGTGAATAAATAATTTGCATTGATTTATCTGGTCCAAAAACAATAGAAGGTGTCTCATAGGGTAATAACGTCCATATAATATCAATGTACTCCGCCATGTAGTGGCTGCTAATCCAATGACATGGCAAGTGACAATCAAGTGAATGTTATTCTCTAAGCCTCCACAAGGGGGGTTATACACTAAGGTGTGATAAAGAGGTGATAAAGTGGAGATGACTTCCCCAGTGATATCACTTCTCCAGTTCCTATGTTATTCTTTAGAGTCTATGCAACAATATCTCTAAGGTTGGAGACATTTTAGTGCATTGGCTCCATATAATAACATAGGAACTGGCGAAGTGATATCACTGGAGATGTCATCTCCACTGTATCTCATCTTTTATCACTCCCCACTCTCACAAGCAAAGTATCCCCCTTCCTGTTCAGCCAGATCAGAAGGGAGGTGCCCAGGTAGACTGCAGAGAGGGACAATCTTCAATTAAGATAAGGGAAAAAGCTGAAAAACTTGTCAAGGGGGGAAGGGCTTTCATTGTTTTCATACAAAGAAGATTGTCCCCTTCTGTTATCTGTTGGTCTTACAACCAGATTCCACATGTGAGAAAAGATGGCTTACACTAGGAAAAAGGGGCGGGAGGGGGAAACTTTGCTTGTGAATATCTCTTAAACCATAAAGGTTTGAGCGATAAGACTTATATCATTCATTATGTTTTTTTAATGCCTACAAAATAAAATAAAGTTAAAACGAAGTATTACTGTCCCTTTAAACTTACATGTATAGTAGGCTAATGAATACCTAGGAACAAACCGACTGAAAGGAACATGTGATTCTTCACCTGTGTTCGTGTACTTCCGGTCATAGGGCTTTGTAGTTGAAGTGAAGATAATAAAAGGACTAAGGAGCAAGGGATAGTAACGTTTCACAAAAACAGCAGCTCCAATTAATCTTCATAGTATTTGGGCCACGGAGAGTGTTATTTCAGTACTGTCATTGTTGTAGTTCAAGAGTAATTGAATTATAAAATATCCCCCTCCTACCCCTTTTACCTAGTGTAAGCCATCTTCCCTCAGATATGGAATCTGGTCTCTTGACCAAACAGCTCACAGCAAGGGACAATCTTCTTACTTAGGATGACCAGACCTCACCTTTAACCGGGGACGCATAGGAAAAATGCATACTGCAAGACTGCTTTGATTTCAGTGAAGTACTGAAAAATGGCTATTTCCTATGTGTCCCTGGTTAAAGTTGAGATCTGGTCAGCCTATTCTTACTGTGAGTATAAGGAAAACCATGCCCCCTTGACAGGCTTTTCAGGTTTTACCTTATGCCCACTGAAGATTGTCCCTCTCTGTGATCTTGCTGCTCTGAGGTGAGCAGTGTTACAGCAGAAAAAGGGGCGGGAGGGGGATACTTTATCATTCAATTACTCTTGAACTACAACTCTGACAGTATTGAAATAACACTCTGCATGGCCCAAATACTATGAAGATTAATTGGAGCTGCTTTTATTGTGAAATATTACTACCCCTTTAAAGTCCTGAAGAAAAGGCATTGAGAACCCTGAAACACTTTTTGTGCTTATTTTTTTTTTTTTAATAAACAATCCCCTTTTTATTTGGACAATGATATAATATTTTGCTATCTACACTTTATCTATAAATCCCCACAACCTGAGGTCCCTGAATAGGGGTGGGGAATTCCCTGTTGCTTCAGTCTGGTTTATACCAAGGTACTCACTGACCTACTAGACCTGTACGTACAACATTTAAGCTTACTTGAGTTATTTGTTCTGAAATGTGAACGGCCCAGTTTCTGTTTTTGGATATTGATTTAACAGCTTAAGGACCAGCTTCCGCTGGACATTTTTTTGCGATTCGATTCTGAGGGTCCCCAAGCAGAGTGCAGCCGTGCGGGGACCCCGGAATTCCATGAGGTGCCAGGACTGTCTCTGGTCCTTAACTGCTGGGATGGTCGTGACGGTCCTGGCACTTCAAGGGTAGTTAAGGGGTTAAATGGGGTTTTCAACTCCTTGAATGCTAGAGAAGTCTCCACCATATTGCAAAGCAAAGCACTGGAGACCTCTCTAGCATAAAAGCGGTTAAAAGCCCCATTTAAATCAATAGAGATTTGTAGTTGTTACCCATAATGCAGTTGTCTACCTCAGAATTGCACCACATCTCCACAGAACATGAGCCTCTGCATGTATCACTTGGAAGACATATTAACGAATTTGATAGCGTTCTGGAGAGAACCATTTTTCAGAAGAAGATAAATACTAAAAGAAGAAGAAGAAGATAAAGATATGATCTTAAAGAGATAAGAACACTTAATATATATTAAAGTTTATATTGTAAGGTTTATTCTCCTGAGTACTCCCTCTACTGAGAGTTGTTTTATTCAAACTTATTGCAGTTCAAACTTGAATGTTTAGGTGTAGTATCTCAATGGTCTGAAATTGTACAGTGGTGCTGTTGCTGCACCATCCTATGGAGATTTAAGGTCAATCAACTAGAACTTTCCATAGGATGATGTAGCAACAGCGCCACTGTAAAATTTCAGGCCATTAAGATACTGCACCTAAAAAAGTCAAGTTTGAGCTGCAATAAATTTTGAATAAAACACCTCTCAGTAGGGGGAGTAACCTTGTTTTACTCAGGAAGATAAACCCAACAATATATATTTTTTACATATTAGGTGTTATTATCCCTTTAACCCTTTGAGTGCCAGATGGGTACGCAACGCATTGCTTTGCAATGCATTGCATACCCCTCTGGCACTCAAAGGGTTAAACAGGCAGTGCCACCTAGAAAAATAACTCAGATAATTATGGTAGCATGTTCAATTGAGAAAATGCATAACATCTTTATTATTTTTGTTCCTGCGTCTCTTATTCACACAGAATGCTTAACCCCTTAAGGACCAGCGGTCCCGGGGTGTGCTGTCCCTTAAGAACCACATAGGAAACTTTGACATGCTGTCCCACTTGACTGATCACGTGGGGCGGCACGCTGAACGGGGGACTGAAAGAGATCGCTCCGGTCTTGGAGCGATCAACTTCAGTCCCCGGTATTACTCACCGCGCTCCTACAGGAGTGCGGTGAGTAAAAGTACGTGACATGCCAGGACCGTCACTGGTCCTTAAGTGCCGGACCAGCGTGACGGTCCTGCCACGTCAATGGTCCTTAAGGGGTTAAAAAATCAGTTTAACAAGCTTCTTCTGATGTTATGTTAAAAGGAAAGGTGTTTAACGCAATGTGTTGGATTCCTCTCTGGCACTTAAAGGGTTAAAGAAACCCCATTGATCCTTCTAACTAAATACTGTTCCTTTCAGTGGGACTGGAGTGTGATCATCAACAGGAGGCAGAAAAGAGCAGAAGAGGAAACCATCTGAATTTAGATTTCCCAGAGAAATTCAGATAATGGAGAAATATATAAAAAGAAAAAGCTAATTGTACATTTTAAAGGAGAAGTAAACTTTTTTTTATGAAAACACATATTTTATAGAGCATTTCCTGCTGAATAAAACAAGGGTAGTCCCATTGCTGTCAGATGTTTTATTTAAAAATTATAACAGTTTAAATAATCAGGAAGTGAATTTACTGTGTTTACTTCCTGATAGTTCTAACTGACAGGAAGTGACAGGCAGTTTCTATCACATTCTATGGAGAACTGTATGTCTCTGACTTTTCTGACTTTCCTCTCCATTAGAATCTAACAGGAAATCTAATTAGAATTTGACCGCTAGAGGGCACTGCTAATGTAAAAAAAACATGGGTTTAAACTGTAATAACTCTGGAAATATAAATCTCTCTGCAGTGGGAGTACCCTTATTTTACTCAGTAGGAAAATCCCTACAATATATATTTTTTCATAAAAAAAGTTTACTGCTCCTTTAAAGGATTGTGAGGCCACTTAAGAGTGACTGGGATTGACTACCTAATGATATATTTATTACAAAATGTATTTTGTTCCATCTAGGTAGCACTGCCACTTTAATCTGCAGAGTGGGAGAGAAAGGAAATCTATATATTCTGCATGGCACTCTGTGGATTAACATGGTGGGATAAGTGTCTCTCACATAATCTCCATTTATTTTCTGCTTTCCACTTCTACATGCCAAACACACAGAAGCACAATTCTGCAATTCTGCCTGAAAGTAAAGGAAATAACAAATACCATTGACTTAACGGTTTCAGGACCAGAGAGGGACAGCAACACATTGTGAAGTGATGTTCTCTGGTCCTTAGAGGGCTACATTTGGCTTCTAACTCTGAATACTGCAGATATTCACTTCAGTGCAAGACTGTTACCTACACAGAACTGTAAAGCTCCTACACTAATCCCAGGGTGGCCACAGCCCACACTTCTACACTCAGAACATACAGATCCGGGAGACCAGCAAAAGCCCGAACCTGCACACATGTGGGGCAGCTGTCACTAGGTCAGTGTCCCCTCTGTGTGTGTGCGTGTGTGTGTATGTCTGTTGCATGTGTGTATGTCTGTTGCATGTGTGTATGTTTGTTGCGCGTGTCTGCACATGTCTGTTGCGTTTTTATGTACATGTTTGCATCTCCGGCACGTGTGTGTGTATCCATGTCTTTTGCACGTTTCTGCCGCTCACTGTGTGTATGTGTCTGCCTTTGTGTTGCATATGCCTGTGTTTATCAGTGTGTTTACATTACAGACATGTACTCCCAACAGTCATAACATGACGGGCAACACCGTCCCACATTGCTAGTTCATGAAATTTAAAAAAAAAAGACTTTACTGAAAGGGCAATATACACATTGAATTGTCTCCCAGAGGAAGTGGTAGTGGTTAAAACAGTAAATGAGTTTGATAATTATAGATATATGGCCTCTAAAAAGGAACAAATATGTCTATGTTTCTGTGTTAACCCTTCGAGTGCCAGAGGGAGGTATCTAACACATTGGGGGAGATTCACTGAACAGTGATAAAGAGGTGATAAAGTGATTTTATTCTATGGAGTCTATGCACTAAGATCTCTTCAACTTTGGATATCTTAGTGAATAGGCTCCACTGGAGAAGTCATCTCCACTTTATCACTGCATAGTTCCTATGTTATTCTGTGGAGCCTATGCACAAAGATCTCCAAAGTTGAAGAAATCTTAGTGCATTGGCTCCATAGAATAACATAGGAACTGGAGAAGTGATATCACTGGAGAAGTCATCCCGCTTTATCACCTCTTTTATCACGCCTTAGTACATAACCCCCATTGTTTTGTAATGCATTGGTCACCCCTCTGGTACTCAAAGTGTTAAGTACCTTGGTATGCTTAGACTACAGTAGGAAGCTGAAGAGATTGCTGTGGATATGAATAATATATGAAGACAACCTTGGTCTGAGAGATAAGGTGGAAAGTATATCTCCAGCACACAAGCCATCCAGGTAACTGAATCTTCCCTGCATTGTTTTGTGCCAGATTCCCTGCACTCTGAGCTCACCGTTGCTGTGCAGCCGGATATATTGATGTCGCCTCCTGGGAAACCCACTTCCCAACAGGATATTTTTTCCTTAGCAGGCCTGCCCGCTGCTAGATTTCATAGCACTAGCCAATCCTGTACTTTTCTATATCTCTTTGATAGTTGGCATCTGTGCAAAATGTTAACCCCTTGGTTACTAGAGATGTTTTCAATGCATTGCCAAATAATAAAGACTTATATATCGCTCTCTTTGCGTACTAGAGTTTGTGTATATGTATTTCTGCATGTGTGCTAGTGTTTGTGCATGGGTACTAGGCTATGTGTGGGTGTGGCTATGCATATATAGTAGTGTTTGTGCATCCGTGCCTATACATGAGTATCAGTTGTGTCATAATACAGAAGCACAGATTTTGATTGCCAAAAAGAACCATCTGACCAAGCCAGTCTGCCTAGTTTCATATCTAATAACATACACAGTCTTTCATACTTCTCATAATAGACTTATGTCTATCCCAGGCATTTTTGAATTCCCTGTGTCAAGGTGCATGAGTGTATGTATGTGCCTATCTGTGTGTGTGTATGCCTCTGAGTGCATGTTCCACTGTGGGTGCCTAGGCGCTTGTCTGTGTTTGTGCCATTGGTGTGGTTATTTGCCTATCTGTGTGTACCTAATAACTATAATGAGGACAGGGAAATGGTAAGAGAACCAGAAGGCTGCACTCAAAGAAACCCCATATAAACGAGGCACACTGAAAGTAGCAAACAATAGAAATAAGCTTTATTCATACAAGAAGTAGTTCAATATCATTACATAAAATCAATTAAAAACAAGGAGCCCAGAGGACCCAGAGTATAAATTAACCTCAATACAATCTCTAAAGTATATAGGTAAATCTATTTCACTATAATAAAGTCTGTAGATAAAGCATGAAACAGATATACACTTAATATAAGGATGGAAATAATATGATAATACTTAGACCAAATCTACAAAGGAGATAAATGTAGCCTCTGGGAACTCCGCAGCTGCCCAAACACCCCACGCGTATCGCCCCGACCTGACGCATTGCATCTTGTTTTAAACTTTTGCCTGGATAGCAAAAGGAACTGAACAAGCTTTACAGAGTTTTGGAATTACCTCAGGGCAAGTCCTCAAGATGGTGTTACCATTCAGGCACCCAATGATCTGTGTCATTAGAATTACTGGAATTTACAGTATGAATTTCCTGTTTGGATTCTGAGCAGCCGAACAGTACAGGACCGCCTACGGTGACCACGTACAACATTGCTCTGTGATCCTTCACCACTGTAACCCAAGCAACGGTCCAAGCTGATAAAGACTCAGATGCGCCAACCAAACATCTTCTTCAAATGGATCCTCTCTGCCCAGCTCTTGGGAATAATTTCTAAAATATGTGGAGTGTTACCTGCCTCCTGTGGGGCTTTTATTGACATGGTCTGCAACAGGCCTGTTGTACATGTCTTTTCTTCAAAAAATTAAAACAGACCTTGTCTTTGAAACTACAAGTTTGTTCATCATGGGCTGAGGCTCCACACCAATAACAGCGCCATGATGTCGTATGATCTTTGGAGTTTAACAGATGGGAGGAGAAAACTTTGAATACTTCTGCTTTATCAGTCGTATTTGTTGCCACTGGGGTATTATGTGCTTGGAATTGAGATGCATCTTGGACTTCCATTTCCATGGTCAGTGCAATGTCTAGAGCTGATGTTTCAGTGAGATCTTTTTCCCAACATCAACTTTTTTTGTATTACTTTGCTATCCCACAAAAAAACTGATTCTTCAATGCTTGAGATAAATGTGCATCAAATTTGTATATAGATACCAAATGACATACTCTCCCTGAAGTATTTGTGGGAACAGAAACAAAAGATTTCTCTAATTTCTAACAGCTTGGGTTGATAATAATGAGTCAGAACCATTACTAAGTCTTAAACCCATCTGAGTACCAGACAGTTAGACAATACATTGCAACACTGTGTGTGTGTGTTTATGCGTGTGTTTGTGTGTTCCTGTCAGTGTGTACCAATACACTGATGTTTAAACAAACAATAATGTGAGTTTTATTGCTGTAGAGCAGTATGATACACCTCAGCAGCTTGATCTCCTAAAAAGAGGGACATCAGGATGGGAAAGAGGGACAGAGGGATTTGGGTCTAAAAGAGGGACACTTGGGAGGTATGTGTGTTCCTGTCAGTGTGTATGTTTGTTCCTGTCAGTGTGTATTTGTGTGTGTGTGTTCCTGTCAGTGTGTGTACCAGTGCATGTGTGTTACTATATGTGCCACTGTGTATGTTCCTGTCAGTGTGTGTACCAGTGCATGTGTGTTACTATATGTGCCACTGTGTATGTTCCTGTCAGTGTGTGTACCAGTGCATATATGTTAGTATGTGTGTGTGTATGTTCCTGTTAGTGTGTATTTGTGTGTGCAGGCACGTGCACACATAGACACCAAGGGGGGCTTGAGCACCTGCCCTTTTTGTCCAAAGTGCCCTCGTGCCCTTTGAACAAAAGAAAACAAAACAAAAAAGTTGCCTCGTCGCCCGCACTAATCCCCCCCCCCCACCGCCCAGTCAGGTCTGTGTCTCCTTCAGGACAGACCTGTAGATGCTGCACTCCCTCGTCTGCTCTTTAGTATTACAGAACGCTGGGAAATGACATCATCTCCCAGCGCTCTGCATGAAGAGAAGACCGCGCGGGAGCTACAGGTCTGTGCCAAAGGAGGCACATACAGACCTCTCCTGCCACTGGACCACCAGGGAAGAGGTAGGAAATGGACACTGGGGGGGCAATGTGGAAATGATGGGGCAATATGGATCTGATGGGGGCAAGATGGAGATGATGGCAATGTAGAGATGATGGGGCAATGTATGTGAGGGTAAGTTGGAGCTGATGGCAATATCGAGCTGATGGGGGGAAATATGGAGATGAAGGGGGCAATGTGAGGGTAAGTTGGAGCTGGTGGGGCAATATGGAGTTGATGGGGTAATATGGAGCTGATGGGGGCAATATGGAGATGATGGGGCAATGTGAGGGTAAGTTGGAGCCGATGGGGGCAATGTGAGGGTAAGGTGGAGCTGATGGGGGCAATATGGAGCTGATGGGGCAATATGGAGATGATGGGGCAATGTGGAGATGATGGGGACAATATGGAGCTGACAGGGGACAATATAAGGGCAATATGGAGATGATGTGGGGCAATGTGGAGATTAGGAGCATTGTGGAGGTGTCCAGTGGAGACAGCCAACGGGGGGTGGGGGGACGCTTCAGATTTCTGTGCCTACAGGCTCCTGAGATGTAAATCCAGCCCTGAGTGTAAGGTCCCTTTAACATGCCGGCAGGGTCCTTTTTACGTGTGCCGGGTCTTCTCCTCTTGCGTGTGTCGGATCCTCTCCTCTTATGCCTTGCACGCCGGGGAGATGCTGCCGTTGGATGTGACAGGGCTGTGATAATTATGCGGTGTCCTTTTTTTTTTTTTTTTTTCATTTGAGCCCCTGCCCCCCAAAATGTCTGTGCACGTCCCTGTGTGTGTGTGTGTGTTCCTGTCAGTGTGTGTGCCAGTGCATGTGTGTTAGTATATGTGCCACTGTGTATGTTCCTGTCAGTGTGTATTTGTGTGTGTGTGTTCCTGTCAGTGTGTGTGCCATAAGGTGACCACGGGTCCCGGAATGTCCGGGACTATCCCTTATTTCAGGGCTATGTCCCGCGTCCCGGGTCATCTCCAACCGGTACAATGAAGTGTCCCGGAATGAAGCCAAGCCACCCTGGATGTCAGCCTGCAAGCGGTGTGTCACATCATGGACGCCGTGAGGGAGCGCTTGGTAGCATAAATCAGCGCTCCCTCGCGGCGTCCATGATATGACACACCGCATGCAGACTGACATCCAGGGCGGCAATGCAGCTGAGCCTGGTCTCCTGGAGGCAAGCGCTCTAGTAATACAGAGCGCTGGGAGATTACATCATCTCCCAGCGCTCTGCATTACTGAGCACAGCGCGCGGGAGCTTCAGCTCTGTGCCGGAGGAGGCACAGAGCACTTTCCACGCCGCTAGACCACCAGGGACTCAAGGTAGGGCATCAAGGGGCAATGTGGCGATGAGAGGCTTTATGGTAGGGTGACCACGTCCCGGAATGGCAGAACGGAAATGTGGTCACCCTAGTGTGCCAGTGCATGTGTGTTACTATATGTGCTGCTGTGTATGTTCCTGTCAGTGTGTATTTGTGTGTGTATGTTCCTGTCAGTGTGTATTTGTGTGTGTGTTCCTGTCAGTGTGTGTGCCAGTGCATGTGTGTTACTATATGTGCCACTGTTTGTGTGTGTGTTCCTGTCAGTGTGTGTGCCAGTGCATGTGTGTTACTATATGTGCCACTGTGTATGTTCCTGTCAGTGTGTATTTGTGTGTGTGTGTTCCTGTCAGTGTGTGTACCAGTGCATGTGTGTTACTATATGTGCCACTGTGTATGTTCCTGTCAGTGTGTGTGTGCCAGTGTGTGCCATATGTGCCTGTGATTTATGCTAACTTGGGCAGAAAATCCTAATAAATCAATTCTGCATGGTTGGTTTTCCAAACTCAATCTTCAGTTAGTTAGATTCCTTTAAGATGAAGGTTTTTAGACATCTTGATTATGAGACACCACTGAAGAGCTTAGGAATTCTGAAGTTTTTTTTCCCTACAGTCTGATAAATCTAGTCTGTAGGATGTTAATTACATTTAATTATGCGCTTAATTTGCTGCTGTTCGCTTTTGAATGATGCTTTTAATCTATTTTCTTGAACTATGTTCTTAAAGGATGGTAAGCAGCAAACACTTTCTACTTGGTTTTCATGGACTGGGATGTTCTTAACCACTTCAATGCATTGCAAAGGAATGCATTGGAACCCTCTCTAGCATCTAAGGGGTTAAACCAGAGGTGTAACTAGAAGCCACCGGGCCCTGGTGCAGAAATTGCCATGGGCCCTGCCCACCACCACATTGCCCTCAATCTCCACTTTCCCCCACATTGCCCCCAAACTCCACATTGCCCCCCCATTTCCCCCAAACTACACATTACTCCCCCATTATTATTATTATTGTTTATTTATATAGTGCCAACTAATTTTGCGGCGCTGTACAATTTGGAATAGATATACAGTGCCCCCAATCTCCACATTGCTCCCCCCATTGGCCCCAATCTCCACATTGACCCCCCCATTGCCCCCAAATTCCACATTACTTCCCCATTGCCCCCAGTCACCACATTGGGGCAATGGGGGAGCAATCTACATATTGCTTCCCCCATTGCCCCCAATCTCCACATTGACCCCCCATTGCCCCCAAACTCCACATTACTTCTCCATTGCTCCCAATCTCCACAATGCTCCCCCATTGCCCCCAATGTCCCAATCTCAACATTGCTTCCCCCATTGCCTCCAATCTCCACATTGCCTCCAAGCTCCTACTTCCCTGGTGGTCCAGTGGCGTGGCAGGAGTGGTCAGTGCCTCCTTCGGCACAGACCTCTCTACAGCTTGAGCTCCCACGCATCGTCTCTTCAGTAATGCAGAGCACCAGAAGATTATGTCATCTCCTCTGCATTAATAGAGTGTGGAAGAGGCCGCTCAGCTTCTAGAGGTCTGTGCCGAAGAAGGCACAGACCTCACCTTGTTGCTAGTTGCGGGTGGTCGCAGCGGGCGGCCAAGCCCCTGGAATGATGGGCCCAGTCGCAGGTGCGACCCCTGCAACTCTCATTGTTACGCCACTGGGTTAAACATATTTTATTATGTATTCAATGAGGATAATGCATCAAGTGATGTTAAGGTGACTAGCACTATTGTATACACAATTATATCACCTAATGCAAGATCCACCAGTAGACTAATAGAACATTATTGGACACATAGGGCCATATGTACTAGTGGAAGCAATTCTGAAGTAAACTGCCCCATATGGAAAAAATAAAAAAAATCCCACAATTCCCATTGATTTAAATGTGACTTTTAACCCCTTAAATGCTATAAAGGTCTAATCTATTGAGTCACAATGTTTATTTATATGTATGTGAATTTTTATTTCTCTCCCATGGTGCAGTTTGTTTGGCCCAGAAATGCTCATCTCTTCCTTTTGTACATAAGACTCTTAGCATCTGCTCTTCCATTCCATTGCACCATCATAACATGACCTTGACTTGTTTTGAGCACCACTATGCTACAGGTATGAATCAATTTGGCACGCAATACTTTGCTTCATAGTGCTTTGCGTACACCTCTGGCATTCAGATTGAAATGAGGAGTAGGGGAAACGGTATGATTTTATGTAATTTCCTTGCATGTGCTATGGGGCAGGTATAAGGGGCTTGCTGGCATTAAAGTGATAGTAATACTTTGTTTTATCTTTATTTTATTTTGTAGGCATTAAAAAAACATGAAGAACGATATAAGTCTTATCGCTCAAACCTTTATGGTTTAAGAGATATTCACAAGCAAAGTATCCCTCGCCTGTTTAGCCAGATCAGAAGGGAGGTGCCCAGGTAGCCTGCAGAGAGGGACAATCTTCAATTAAGATAAGGGAAAAAACTGAAAAACGTGTCAAGGGGGGCAGGGCTTTCATTGTTCTCATAGGAAGAAGAGTGTCCCCTGCTGTTATCTGTCTGGTCTTACAACCAGATTCACATCTGAGAAGAGATGGCTTACACTAGGAAAAAGGGGCCGAAGGGGGAAACTTTGCTTGTGAATATCTCTTAAACCATAAAGGTTTGAGAGATAAGACTTATATCGTTCTTCATGTTTTTTTAATGCCTACAAAATAAAATAAAGTTAAAACAAAGTATTACTATCCCTTTAAAGGGATAGTAATACCTCAATATAACTTTAGCTCTGATTATTTTTTACAATGGTTTTAACATGTTGCACTATATATAGTTACTTACATATCTGTAGTTCAAGAACTATTCAAGAGGAAAATAACTTTTGAATAAAACACCTTTCAGCAGTGAGAGTACCCTTTTTTTTACTCAGGGGGATAAACATTACAATATATATTTTTTTACATATTAAGTATTACTAATCCATTTAAGCTTATGTTTAAGTACTTACAGTTCTGTAGTTCAAAAGATATTCAAGCTGAAAGGATCCCCCTCCCACCCCTTCTGGCCACCACCCGTTAGTTCTGGAATACGGTTGTGGGACCGGACGGATGCAGCGAGGGACAATCTTCACTCAGTAAGTATAAGGAAAACCCTGCCCCACTTGATGAAGGAGGGAAGGATTTTCCTTTTGCTTACTGAAGATTTCCCTCACTGATCTCCATCTGGACCAGACAGAGATGCAGCGTGATACAGCCAGAAGGGGCAGGAGTGGGATTTTTTTCCTTTTGAATAGCGTTTGAACTACAAATCTGTAAGTAATTATAAATATCGCAACATGTAAAAAAATTGTAAAGAATAATCAGAGCTAAAGTTTTATTGAGATGTTACTATCACTTTAAAGTCCTAGTGCCCGAGGAGATTGCGTGCAGGGATGTAATACATATACCTGTGAACTTCCCCCCCTTGAGCACCCAGAGATGGCTCATGTGCTTCTGACCAAGGAGTGGGGCTTAATCACATGGGTGGAACTTGCCATTTTGTGTCATAAAGTGGGTGGGAAATGGGCTGAAGAGGATGGGAAGGAGAAGAAGTGGGTGGGAAGTTGGTGGAACAGTGTGGGAAGGAGGAGAAGTGGGCAGGAAGTTGGTGGAACAGGGTGGGAAGGAGGAGACGTGGGCAGGAAGTTGGTGGAACAGGGTGGGAAGGAGGAGAAGTGGGCAGGAAGTTGGTGGAAAAGGGTGGGAAAGAGGAGAAGTAGACAGAGTTTCAGAAGAAACTCACCACCGACGGAGAATCAGCTTCTGTCCCCTGAGACCCGGTAATTAATTGTAAAAATCAGAGTCTCCATGGCAAAATCCAGAGACTTCGCAGGTATGGTACTACAGCAATTATAAGTAGTATTGCATACACTAGAGTGCAGACACTGGCATTAGAAGCCAGTGGAGCTGCACAGGTGGGTTTGTACTTTAACCAAGGCTTCAGTTTATGGCACCTGTGAAGTACAGTGATATGAGTAGTGCCAGTTTTTCATGTTGTAAGACATTCTCCTCTGCCAAGCCGGGTCTCCTGAGCAGAGGCTGGTTCTGTGGATGTGTGGAGTTTATTAATCAAACTCTGCCCACTTCTGCTTCTTCCCATTCTGTTCCTCCCACTCTCCGCACACTTCTCCTCCTTCTGCAGTCTAGTCCTCCTACTCTGGCCACATGTGTTAAGCCCCACCCCCACTCACAATTAGTCCCACCCCTTTTTATGCAAAATTGTTCTACCCACAGCGGCACCACAGGACTCCGCGGAGTAGAAGTTCCCAGGTATCGTGATTAGGGTTGCCACCCAGCCGGTATTTTACCGGCAGGCCGGTAAAAAATTGGCTTCTGGCCAATGTTAAGTCAATGGAGGGAATGCCATGGCCGGTATTTTTTTGAAAAAAAGGTGGCAACCCTAATCGTGATGCAGACAGATTTTCAGATTGGAGTTTCTAAAAAATAAAATAATTTGACAACAACAGGCAGGCTGAGGATGATGGGCATTGTATCCAACAACAGCTGGAGGGATGCAGTTGTCCCACCACTAACACAGACATATAGCGAAAAGCAGAATCTAGTTATCATTATTGTGGTGTTAAACCTTTTGTACCTCTCTGATCTCATTCAGGCAATAGTGTGCAGGGGTTTATGGTTGACTGGAAATCCCTACCAGTCTGCCTTTGAAGTAGTTTAGCCCTATTTTATTTGGTCATTTTTTGTGGCACATATTGACAGGTCTTTATGTAACTGAATAAATAACTAAAAACGAGACCAAATATTTTACACAGACTGATTTACAAACGCATATACTGAAGTTTAACTCTTTCAATGCGTTAGTTACCCCTCTGTCACTGGAAGGGTTAAGCAAACATTTATGTGAGTTTTATTGCTGTAGAGCAGTGTGATAAACTTATATACACACCACACAGACTGATCTCCAAAAAAGATGGGAAAAAGGGACAGAGGGACTGTCCCTCCTAAAGAGGGACTGTCCCTCCTAAAGAGGGACCCTTGGGAGGTATGTGTGCAAATAGGGGGTTTGCTTTGTAGAGATGTATGGTGGAAAGCAAGAAAGTTAAGGTTTAGCTATTTTTAATGCCAAAACCAGTGGCGTAACAATAGGGGCCCATCACTCCACCCTCGCCCGCAGCAACTCCGTCTGTAGCTTAACTGATCTCCCACTACGGCCGCCTGCGCACCATTCTAGTAAAACAGAGCGCTGGGAGATGACATCATCTCCAGCCTCTGCATTACTAGAGCGGTGAGCGGGAGCTTCAGTTCTAGAGATCTGTGCCGAAAGAAGCACAGATCTGTTAAGCCACGCCGCTAGACCACCTGGGACTGGAGGTAGGGGCTATGTGGAGATAAAGGGGAAATGTGGAGATGAAGGGGCATTGTGGAAATGGGGGCATTGTGGAAGCAGAAATGTGGAGATGACGGGGCAATGTGGAGATGGGGGCATTGTGGAAGGGGAAATGTGGAGATGAAGGGGTAATGTGGAGTTGGGGGCATTGTGGAAGGGCCATTGTTAAGATGAAGGGGGCATTGTGGAAGGGGCATTGTGGAGATGAAGGGGGCATTGTGGAAGGGGCAATGTGGAGATGAAGGGGCATTGTGGAAGGGGAAATGTGGCGATGGGGAAATTGTGGAGATGAAGGGGGCATTGTGGAAGGGGCAATGTGGAGATGAAGGGGCATTGTGGAAGGGGAAATGTGGCGATGGGGAAATTGTGGAGATGAAGGGGGCATTGTGGAGATGAAGGAGAATTGTAGAAGGGGCAATGTGGAGATGAAGGGGGCATTGTGGAAGGGGCAATTTGGAGATTGGGGGGCATTGTGGAGATTAAGGGGCAATGTGGAGATTGGGGGGCAATGTGGAGTGACCAATGGGGTTGAGGGGGTCAATGTGGTCGGGGGGGGGCATGGCAATTCTTGCACCAGGGCTCGGTGGCTTCTAGTTATGCCTCTGGCCAAAACTGTATGTGCTATTTGCAATTGCTCACATTTTGATGCAATAACATACTATCCCCTTGATGCTGAAATGCACATTCTCCTAAGAATGTATGTATGTAGCCAGATGTATGAAACTGTGTTCTAACTGCTTTGCTGAATTAGGTGCAATCACTAATCAACTCACAAAATGACTGCCATTTTAGCCATGCGCACATTTTGAAATGCATTGGCTAATAAAGCGCACACATTCCCTATTTCATATAAAATGTGCATTATTCAGTAAAACCTAGGCGCTAATCATTTTTCCATTAAAGGTGCATCATGGATAGTGATTGTGCATTTCGCACTTAGCACATTGCTCACTGATTTTTATCAGGCAATGTCCACGCTATCCATGCTGTCTTACCTGTGATGTCCTGTATGTCTTAGGGTATCATCTCACTAAGGGGAAGGGGTGTCGTGGAGGGGGGGGGAGTGATGGCAGAAAGGCTCACCTTGGTGTCAGCCATATGTGATTGATGTCCATCTGGATTGGCCAATAACTGGAGGTTGTAAACAGCACTGGAATCTCCAAAGATGCTCATGTGAACACTCTTCTTGGTTGCCTCCTTGGCCACAGTGAAGATAAACAGATTATATCCAAGTTGCAACACTCAGAACTCTAATTATAATACAATACACCCAGACAATCCAATATGGGGTCAGTTTGTTTCACATGGATACATTTAGTGCAGTTGCTAATGTGAATATAACTTAGCCTCCGTCAGTGTTTGAAATTCTTTAACCCTTCATGTGCAGAACAATGCGCTGTGTACCCCCTAACACGCAAAGGTTTATACATATTCTTGTGACTCACATAGCTTAGTGAATCTCCAGTAAGCATACCTACAGAACAGGATTTACTAATGGACCAAATGCTCCTTTATCCTCAAAATATGATGAGAGGGAGAGAAATCTTGCTCACTTTTTCTCTTGCTGGATTTATTAACATTATTTTCCAGGGATCTGGAGACACATTCACTCTGTAACACTTGCATCTCAGCCCCTTGGGAAAAGCAATAGCTTGTATTAATCAGGTTTCACTAGAATACTATGCACAGAAAGAGACTCTCTGTGCACATAGCACCCAATGGAAACTGACAGCCCCTTTAGCTTTTGTACACTTCCTGGCAAAATACATTATTTTTAATAAATACAGGATCCCTGAAGCAAAAGAAGATTGAAGGGGCTTGATGGGATTAGGCAGGAAGGAACAGGGGTTGGAGGAAGTGGGGCAGATTATCCTGTGAGGCAGGTGACTGGAAGTGGTTTTGGAGGTTAACTGGCCTAGTACAGCTTAGCCCTACTGCTTTCTCAAACTAAGGTAGGACAGTAGCAAATGAGGACAGAGCTACACCAGTGCAATGGATCTTTGAAGTTCTTTTTATATGGCCCCAGCTCCCAAGCCCATGTGGAGGTGGGACATCCATGTGGGTCCATTCCTGCTAAGACCTGCTTCATGTCCTGGTCCTGGCAAAGCCACAATCTTGGTGTCGCCCTTGGAGCGATACAGCTGCTGGCAGTAATAGGGTTGGGCTGAATGGCGAGTCCTTAGATGGAAGGCAGCTCGGGTTTTCTCTGGCGTTGCTTGTGGGTTGTCCAGACCCACCGCTATGCCTAGGAGTTCATTGGTGACCTCCAGGTCCCCAAAGGGGAAGTTGTTTGCTGGGCAGTGTGGTGGTTGTCCGGGCAACATTTGGCCTACACCAACTACTTGGAGTCCCTGGAACAGGATCCTCAGTTCAGCGATCCTCAGCTGAAATGTCAGGTGATGCAGAATGGAGTGATACAGTATCTCACATAAGTGAGTACACCCCCCACATTTTTGTAAATATTTCATTATATCTTTCATGTGACAACACTGAAGAAATGACACTCTGCTACAATGCAAAGTACTGAGTGTACAGCCTGTGTAACAGTGTAAATTTGCTGTCCCCCTCAAAATAACTCAACACACAGCCATTAATGTCTAAACCTTGGCAACAAAAGTGAGTACACTCCAAAGTGGAACTGTCCAAATTGGGCCCAATTAGCCATTTTCCCTTCCCGGTGTCATGTGACTCGTTATTGTTACAAGGTCTCAGGTGTGAATGGGGAGCAGGTGTGTTAAATTTGGTGTTATCGTTCTCACACTCTCTCATACTGGTCACTGGAAGTTCAACATGGCATCTCATGGCAAAGAACTCTCTGAGGATCTGAAAAAAAGTATTGTTGCTCTACAAAAAGATGGCCTAGGCTATAAGAAGATTGCCAAGACCCTGAAGCTGAGCTGCAGCACGGTGGGCAAGACCATACAGCAGCTTCACAGGACAGGTTCCACTCAGAACAGGCTTCACCATTGTCGACCAAAGAAGTTGAGTGCACATGCTCAGTGTCATATCCAGAGGTTGTTTTTGGGAAATAGACACATGAGTGCTGCCAGCATTGCTGCAGAGGTTGAAGGGGTGGGGGGTCAGCCTGTCAGTGCTCAGACCATACGCTGCACACTGCATCAAATTGATCTGCATGGCTGTCATCCCAGAAGGATGCCTCTTCTAAAGATGATGCACAGGAAAGCCCGCAAACAGTTTGCTGAAGACAAGCAGACTAAGGACATGGATTACTGGAACCATGTCCTGTGGTCCGATGAGACCAAGATAAACTTATTTGGTTCAGATGGTGTCAAGCGTGTGTGTCGGCAACCAGGTGAGGAGAACAAAGACAAGTGTGTCTTTTCTACAGTCAAGCATGGTGGCGGAAGTGTCATGGTCTGGGCCTTCATGAGTGCTGCCGGCACTGGGGAGCTACAGTTCATTGAGGGAACCATAAATGCCAACATGTACTGTGACATACTGAAGAAGAGCATGATCCCCTCCATTCGGAGACTGGGCCGCAGGGCAGTATTCCAACATGATAGCAACCCCAAACACACCTCCAAGACGACCACTGCCTTGCTAAAGAAGCTGAGGGTAAAGGTGATGGACTGGCCAAGCATGTCTCCAGACCTAAACCCTATTGAGCATCTGTGGGGCATCCTCAAACGGAAGGTGGGGGAGTGCAACATCCACCAGCTCCGTGATGTTGTCATGGAGGAGTGGAAGAGGACTCCAATGGTAACCTGTGAATCTCTGGTGAACTCCATGCCCAAGAGGGTTAAGGCAGTGCTGGGAAATAATGGTGGCCACACAAAATATTGACACTTTGGGCCCATTTCCACTTAGTGGTGTACTCACCAAGGTTTAGACATTAATGGCTGTGTGTTGATTTATTTTGTGGGGGCAGCAAATTTACACTGCTGTTATACAGACTGTACACTCACTACTTTACATTAGAGCAGAGTGTCATTTCTTCAGTGTTGTCACATGTAAGATATAATGAAATATTTACAAAAATGTGAGGGGTGTACTCACTTATGTGAGATACTGTTTGTGATACCAGTATGATGACAATCTCCTCACATCCTCCAGCACTAATCTTAGGTGGCTTCTGGTCTGCTCCTCTGCTGGGCTCACATCAGGATTCTCAAGGACAAGTCTTCCCTCAGGACTGCTCTCATGCTGTACTGCTCACCTCCCAGGCTGCTCTTTCTCTCACATGCTGTTCTCTCTTACTGCCCTCGTTCCACCCCAAAATACTCCTTTTTATATACCATTTTTCTATCAGTCAGGTCTGGTGAAAACTGGTCAGCTCCACTGTCCTTTTCTCACCACTCCCACTTGCAATTTCATGGTGGCCTCAAAGAGATAGTAGTGATGGGGGAAAGCTCCAGAAAGCGGTTTATCAGCTGTGAAGCATTTGTTTTCCTATCTGAACTCTTTGTTTAGTTGACACACAAAAGACAGTTTGGGTATCTGTCCTCACTCCTTTTATATTTAACTAAGAAGGACCTTTCTTTGAGTTCTCAAATACCTAAGGAAGAACATGCTGTCAAACCCTTTGAAGCACCTTTTATTGGTGTACTAATGTGTTCCCCCGGAGTGTGGGAAAGCTGAAATTGAGTTGAATTCTTAATTAAGGAAACACAATCCCTACTGTACTCCTTAAGCCATAATACAGATACCCATTCTCATGTATTCATAGCTATACACACACACATATATCTATATCTATATATATATATATATATATATATATATATATATATATATATATATATATATATATATATTGTTCAATTTGACTTTCTTACAATGGGTTAGCAGGCTTCCTCCTATTTGCCTCGGGAAGTTCACTACAAGGGGTGTGGGCTTTTAGCTGGTGGATACTGCATAGTCTGCTTCATATATTTTCTTTGCTGGCCTGTTGGGTGACCAGAAAGGGTTTGTAGAGTTGTATCTGTGTGCATCCCTCTATGAGATGGCACCATACAGACATCCATTTATGTATGATAACAATGGGTCCACAGAGGGTGTTTTACTTTCCAGTGGGTGCATGGCAAGCTGGACTCCAATGGCACATTCTCAGCACATAGGTGAAGTTGCTGCTGGCTGTTCAATGACGGCCAGTGTAAGCCTGTCAATTGAAGCATGTGTGTTCGGTTAAGGAGGCGCCTATGTTTATTCAAAGTTCAGTGCACAAGCCTAGTAATTCCCTTATCACTGTGGCAGTGCTGGTGAAGATAGATGAGATGGGGCTCTGGCTAAGCTGTTCTGCTAGGAGGGCTGATGTGCAGAAGGGTCTAACTGGGTTTTTTCATTCTTTTAGGAGGCCTAGGTGTGTTTTTCCTGGTAGAGGTTTTAGTAGGCGTCAGAATTTCCATGTCATGTGCAAAATAAGCTGCCAAACAAAGTGGTGTTAGAGAGGATAATGGGTCCTTATCCATGTCCTTTGTTGTTAACTTGAGGGTGCCTGTACTGGGAGTGGTGCCTAAGTCGAAGGCCTAGAATTATAATGTGATCCATCATTTATCTCACACAAATGATCTGTCAGGGAATGATGGGGTTGATTGGGAACTCTGCTCTTTTCAGTACACATCCTTTGATCAGGATGTTGCCTTGTTGCAGCAGGCCAGGTAATGGGTAGTTATGCAAAAGTCAGACAGTGATTCTGCTTTTCTGCTCCTTCCTGTCCATCCAGATTTTGTTGGTTTGAGAGGTACTTATACTTTGATCTTTGCCTGACTATATGATGTTTCCTCTTCTGCATCCACTTGATATCTTTCAATCGTTTTTTTCATTTAGGTGGTTCGGTAAGAAGGTGGGTCCGATATGTTATTGAAAAACCTGGACAACTTTATTTGTTTGAGTAGGGAGTCATGTGATTTTTGCTTTTACTTTGGATGCTGCAGTTGGTTGTGCCACGTTATGGTGTGCCACTGGTTGCAGACAAGACAGAGGAACCGGCTGCATGCTTCAAGTTTCTGGGTTTTGAGATAGGCTCAGTGGCATTGAAGTGTCAGCTGCCACCAGACAGGTTGTCTGATTTTGGGGTGAACCTTGAGTTGGTTCGAACCTCTAAGACAATGATTCTACACCACCTTCAATTTTTTTTGGAAAACTGAAATGTTCTTTTTTCATCAATTGGATGATCATGGGCTGGTTATGGAGTTGTCTATTAATTTATCCTGGTTAAGAAGAGGATGCAGAATTACCTAACAGTCTGGGATTTTTCTTCCAGGGTTATAAGGGGTGGATCTATTTTCAACCCGGAATTTGTGGCTGATGATCTGGAACCCGTCACTGTTGCCTCGGGTAGATACAGTTTTGGTGCATACTTCAGGGGCATAAGAAGCAAGGGTTGAGGTCATGGACTGAGTCTGCATTAGTCAGGATTCTGGCCTTCTTGGAGTTCTTACCAATTGCGATTGTGGTTTTTGGTTTTTGGTTTGGAGGCCCATATTACATATAGAAAGGTCTTGCTTCTGCTCTGACTACCTGACAGTAAACAGACCAAAATATGAGTGGCTCTGAGCAAGAATCAAAACACACAATGGTTTGTCCTATGGCTAGTTACCACTCAGAAGCATCACATTTTATTTATCTAGTACAATTACACAGGAGAATTTTCCAAATACATTTTAGACTAATCCTGCCCAAAAATGCAGTCCAGCTCCCAAATGACAGGAAAGTTCCCTCTGCACAATAACACCAACTAACCACAGACATGCATTGTGGCCTTGTTGGCCCTCATCAGTGAGGTGCATCTGGTTTCTCTAACACTGAGAGCAATGGATCCAGGTCTGGATTACCCTAGACTCTTTGGAAGACCCTCTAAAAGTATTGAAAACATATATATACCAAAATGTAAGAGGCTCTGGGGAATGAAAAAGTACAATGGCTTGATGTTCAGCTATCCATCGTTCAGCGGCATCATGTTTTAGCACTCCAGTGCCAGTACAGAGGAGAAATACCCATATATTTATTAGACTAATCCAAAGGGCAGACCAGCTCCAAAATGATGGGCAAAGTCCCTCTCTTTGAACATCATCTAACCCCAGACATTAATTTCAGAATTAATAAAAATAATATGGAAATCGGCGCTATGTGTCCCAGATACAGTCTAAATATAGGTAATAAGATTCTGCCCAAGCACCTACTTACTCTAATAGTATAAACAAAATTCTAAAAAATTGTACACACACAAATATATACAAAACTCAGGTGATTCAAAGGTTACTTCCATGTAATATTTAAAATATGGATTCAATCTGTATTGTCCAAAGAGAAGGAGGATTTGGGATATTCCTGTAGTTACTCAATCCTTTTATATTCACCACAGTCTCGAGTCACATATAAAGAGAAAAAGAGGGACATCCAATTAAACTCTATCGATGTTGCAATCTTAAAGAAAATAATATCCACTTAAAGATTAGCTGTTTTTCTATCGCCTCAGTGGATTCGGGATCCTACTTAATTAGACTTCCTTCAATCTTCATTCACTCCAACGGCTAAAGAGCAGCTCAGTCAAGCCAAATGTCATTCAAATCAAGCTCCTCCACGATGTTGTTATGGACTCCGTCCCTTTCAGACAGTTACCAGGATACACAAGGATATATGTATATTATTTAATATATTGACCTTTCAAACCATATACCCAAAAATCATCATTGCCCCTGAGGAAGTGTTGGCACGAAAAGCGTTGGGCGTAGTGGGTAGGCGTCCACCCGCATAGTTACACGGGGTCGGATACATTGTCTGCCTCATCTTGGCCGTTGAGTCACTTTTGTATATAAGAGTGTACGAGAGCGCTGGTCACTGCATTGCATTAATAGACCATTGTATTGGGGTTGGACACCACCACGTACTTTAGTAGATTTTAGATTTTGTTTTATATTGTATTTATTGTGGAATAAACACTGTCTTTCTATTTAAGAAGTGTAGTCCATATTCCATTTTGTTTACACACCCAAATGCCCATAATCAATCTGGAGCTTTAATATAAGGACGTGATAGAAGATGGAGCAAAGTGGGTGGCGGAGTAACGAAATTAGTGAGACTACGTTGGACACAAATAATTAATTACGTGAGTGGATATGTTTTTTGGGTATATGGTTTGAAAGATCAATATATTAAGCTTGATTTGATTGACCGTTTGGCTTGACTGAGCTGCTCTTTAGGCGTTGGAGTGAATGAAGATTGAAGGAAGTCTAATTAAGTAGGATCCCAAATCCACTGAGGCGATAGGAGAACAGCTAATCTCTAAGTGGATATTATTTTCTTTAAGATTGCAACATCGATAGAGTTTAATTGGATGTCCCTCTTTTTCTTTTTATATGTGACTCGAGACTGTGGTGAATATAAAAGGATCGAGTAACTAAAAGAATATCCCAAATCCTCCTTCTCTTTGGACAATACAGATTGAATCCATATTTTAAATATTATATGGTGGTAACCTTTGAATCGCCTGAGTTTTGTATATATTTGCATGTGTACAATTTTTTTAGATTAATTTCAGAATTGTTGGCCCTCGTCAGCGAGGTGCAGCGGGTTTCCCTAGGGCCAGAGAGCATGGGGCCCACATCTGGAGTACCCTTCACTCTTAGAGAGACCCCTCTAAGAGAATTCAAAGCACATACCAAAAAGTAAGAGGCAGGAGGACAAACAAAAAAAGCACAATGGCTTATTCTACAGCTAGCTGTCGCTCAGAAGCATCATGTTTTAACTCTCTAGTGCAATTGCAAAGATAATTTCTTCTCTGTAATGGCACTAGATAGCTAAAACATGACACTGCTGAGTGGTGACTAGCTATGGAGCAAGCCATTGTGCTTTTTATTCATTCTCAGATCCTGTCACATTTTGGCATGTTTTGAATACTCTTAGGGGGTCTCACTAAGAGTGAAGGGTAATCTTGAAATGGATCCCTTGCTCTTAGCTCATAGGGGAAAAAGCTGTATATCATTGATGAGACCCCACAAGACTGAAATGTGTATCTGAGGATAACTGGTATTCCAATGCATAGGGACTTGCAGTCATTTTGGAGCTGAAATGTCCTTTTGGGAGGGATTAGTATAATATGAATGTGGAAATTTCGAATCTGTAATCAGACCCGTGGCTCTGTCTGACTATTCTCTCCATCTTACTTCCTGGCATAGTAGATACCCAATCTGGTGCAGACCTGTGGCTCTGGCTGACTACCCGTTTCGTGTATGACCTAGGCTTGTCTGACCATCCATCCTGGTGCAGACCTGTGGCTCTGTCTGACTATTCTCTCCGTGTTACTTCCTGGCAGAGTAGATACCCAATCTGGTGCAGCCCTGTGGCTCTGGTTAACTACCCTTTCCATGTATGACCCAGGCTTGTCTGACCATCCATCCTGGTGCTGATCTGTGGCTTTGTCTGACTATTCTCTCTGTGTTACTTCCTGGCATAGTAGATACCCAATCTGGTGCAGACCTGTGGCTCTGGCTGGCTACCTGTTCCATGTGTGACCTAGGCTTGTCTGACCATCCATCCTGGTGTGGACCTGGGGCTCTGTCCTACTATCCATCCTGTGTTGTCTCCGGCATAGTGGGGTAACCTATCTGGTGCTGACCTGTGGCTCTGGCTGACTTCCCACTCTGGTATTGACCCCTGGCTAGTCCTAGTACCCGCTTGATCTTGACCATCGGCTCTGACCGACTATCTGCTCTGTCTCACCCCAGGTGGTCTCTACCAAGTATACTGACTGCAGGTGTGAGTCAGTAAGAGTCTCCCTTGTTTCCCTATCCTGTGGGAGAACTCTGGTGTTCTGCAGCTGTGGTTGCCTTACTCGCTACTCATAGACTACATAGGCAGTCCGCCTAGTCTCTAGCAGAAAAGTCTACTCCAAGCGCCCTCCTATTTCTCCTATTTCTTGTAGGAATCGCTGGCTTCTCCTATTACCCTCTGTACCTTGTTGTTATTTTACTACCTATTATATATTACTGTTTAAATAAAGGTGGTTTACTATATACAGTACTGACTCTTGGTTTATTCTTGAATAACTGTGATACAGAGACAGACTTGTCAGGAGAAGTTTGTCCGGAACTTCTGTTGGAAGTACCTGTTGTTGTATTGTTTCACTGGTGTAATCATCTATGACTCCAAGAACCTGGGTCTTGTATCATCAATTCTGTCAGGAATGGTTTGTGTTAATTGCAGATTGTTATATGGGCAGGTTGGAATATTTGTTATGGCTGTTGGATAGACTTTGCTAAGAGGGCAGGTCTGGGTCATCTGGTGTTCAGTGTTGGTGTTAATATTTAAGATTTACAGCTGGCAGGATGTTAAGAAGAATTTCTGGTTTGGCATGATTTTATAAAGAGTGCGATAGACTAGCATGCCAAGAGTTACGCAGAGACTGGTGTTACTGGATACCATGCTTGGTCTTTTGCACGTGCTGGGTGTTGCTTCTTCTGCCATTTTGAGGTTGTGTTTTCAGGACCTTTTGTATCAGGTGGACTTGTCAGTGGCAGTAAGTACATCCTGAGTGGCTGGCCTTTCAGGACATGGTGCTGAATGGCGATGTTGAGAATTGTTGTGGTCAAAAAATGAATAAAGGGATAAGAGTGTTTTGATTGCTCTGATTGGGTCTGGTATTCTTGAGTGTCCAGTGGCTTGTGTGAAGACTTATTTGGAGATTTGCGCAACTGGTGTGTCATATTTCCTGGCCCATGTCAAGGGGATGCCTCTTTCTAGATTTCAGTTTGTAGGAATTTTCAAGAAAGGGTTAGTACAGTTGGGTTTGTTGGCATAGTAGTTTGGTTCACATTATATCCAGTTTGGTGCAGTATCGGAACTTGTACATTAGGGTGATGTAGTACATAAGATTGTCCTCTGGGAATTGCATTGCTTTTGTCCACATTTATGTCCAGAATTGTTGTTGTAAGTCATTGCTTGAGTGTTTTTTTTTTCTTGTTTTAAGTTGGTGTGCCACTCATACATCTACTGGGCCTGAAGGAGAACTTTAGTCCATGGAGATGGAACATGGCTGGGTTTTCTGGTGGGTCAGTTGGATGTACTTTGGATTGGGGAATGATGTATGGTTCTGGACCATACATGTCCAGAATTGTTGATGTAAGTCATTGCTTGAGTGTTTTTGTTTTTCGTTTTTTTTTCTTGTTTTAAGTTGGTGGGCCACTCATATATCTACTGGGCCTGAAGGAGAACTTCAGTCTGGGTAGATGGAACATGGCTGGGTTTTCTGGTGGGTCAGGTGGATATACTTTGGATTGGGAAAGGATGTATGGTTCTTAACCAAGTACTTTTATTGTCAGATACAATATGCTATGATGCTACAACCATGGGAATACAATTATAATAGATTGAAGAACAGACAAAATTCTAAAAAAAAATAAAAAATGATAAAAAATAAAATTACAATAGACCATAAAGAACCGGAATCTTATTTCAGTGAGTCAATCAATGTTCATAAAGGAAGAATTCAAAATGGTCATCCACAGTGGCACCAACAATGATAATAGTTTCTCAGTAAAGTCAATACAATATTTTCTGGGGAAAGTAACTCTTCAGTTATCCTGTGATGGAGTTCTTGGCGGTAAATGTTGGTTGCTGTCCTTTAAACACCGGTGGTGTATATAAGTTGCACCCAACTGAAAAACAAAAAAGAAGAGAAAGTGTGCAGGCCCATCTAAGAACACATCTCTGTATTTTAAATCTCACTGTCCCCCGTGTGTTAAAAATGTTCACCGGATGGGTCATCAGCATATAAATAGATGCAAGATCTTTGATGATCCTCCAAATAGATTCAGGATTGTACAGTCAGCTGAATTTATTATGTTGCTGTTAGTATATGTCCCTGAGGAAGTAGCCAAGGGCTGATATGAAACGTGTTGGGCAACATATTATTAAATTATTTGCCGATTTAAATGTGTTTTATATTACTACTGCCTTAATAAACCTGTTTTATGGTAACCGACTCTTGGATTGTGAATATATAGAGAGGATCATCAAGGATCTTGCACCTCTTTATATCCTGATGATTACATCCTCCTGTGAGCATAATTAACACATGGGGGACTAGTGAGATTTAAAATATGCAGATGTATATTCTTTTATTGCCATCTGGGTTTACTAGGGTTATTTCCTCACCTAAAATGATATGGTTCACTCCCGGGAAACAATTGTGTTATCTGTCTCAATGGGAGTTTTTGTGTCTCTTTGAGAGGAATTATGATAGGATGGGTGTGTTTTATTCAGCTACTTCCTACTTTGATTGGAAAATTCTCAAAGGATGCCTTGGAGACGGGAGCATGTTCTCAAAGAATCATGGATACGGGTGTTGGGTCACCACTAACCACATTTGAAATAGTTTAGGGGCTGGATGGGTGCATGGCCCTTAGTCAACTAGTGTTCATTAAGAATTGTTTTATTAATATGCTATGCTAGTAAGTTAATGACTATATATATATATATATATATAGCAAGGACAGAATATAAAACTGTTGTTAATAAATTTAAATATATAAAATATGTTTCATTTTTCTAATAAATTATGTAGCCTTTCAACCCATCTAGATGTCTGTGAGTGTTTAATTAAGGGGAGAGTACAGAGGTAAGAGTTTGGTTTTAAGGGTACGGTGAATGGCCACACCACAACTCCTTCTATGACTACTCTCCTGGTCCCATCCACTTTTTTGTCACACATCAAACACCCTTAGTCTATAACATACAAGCACATAAAACTCTTGACCTCTTTGATGCTAGAAATGCATTGTGAAACTATGTGTACCAGGAAGGTGGTTGGTAAACTGGTAAAATAATCCAGACTCCATAAACCAGAGGTAGTTATCTTTTGAAAGGAATTTGTTCTGGCAACCACCACATCTCAGAATGGGGCAAGTCTAGCACAGCTGAGGCACCTCAAAAGTGGAGCTTAGGGAGTTCCTTACTCTACCTAATGGGAAATCCAGCCCTACGTTTTAGTAACAGGAAACCTCAAAAGTTTTTTGGCTATTTTATCAGCTTACTAAAGACCCTCATAGCCAGCATGTACTAGAGCTGTAGCAGAGTCCCTCACAGCCCCTGCGATTTGGGGGCACACCTATGTCAATAAAAGACATCTGTTCATTGTGCCAATAGGGGACCCGGTGGCATTAGGTCCTGAAGAAGGTGTTCAGAGTGGGATTATAAAATAACTATTTAAGCCATTGGATGTGCTCCACAACCAATGTGGCTTATCTCTCTGGTTCTGCAATCACCTGCACTGCCAGCCCACTCAGCCCTTCTGATATATATCACTGGAGTTAGTACACTGTGATGATCTCATGACAGCATGCTAACTCTGGAATCACAGAACACTGGAACTAGGAAATCAGTTCAAGGAAAGGGGATTTGGACAGCATGAGACAGAAGCCACACATACTACACTGGCTCTGGAAGTACCAGGGTCAGGCAGGCATTGCAAATGATAGGGAAATCAGACATGAGTATCACGGTGCCGTGATTTCTTGTCTGTCAACATTGCTACTTCCTGTCGGTGCTTGCGGATTCTTATTTGTCACTGGGCTTTGCTTAGCCCAGCACTTGCCTTTATAAACCCTGTTCTCACTACCTTGGGTGCCCTTTCGTGGTGTTTCTGACCAAACGTGTGTTGCTGTGTATCCTGTACCGTGTATGATCCGGTTTTGCCTGACCTTGCTCCTGTCTTCTCTCCCTATTCCATTGATGATGCGGTTTGCCTGACTATCGTACCGATTTCGCTGTGCCTGACTACCTCTCTCTGTGTACCGATCCAGGCTTTGGCTGACTCCCGCTTGCTGTGTGCCGATCCAGACTTTGGCTGACTACCGCTCTCTGTGTTCCAATACAGGCTTTGGCTGACAACTGCTCTCTGTGTACCGATCCAGGCTTTGGCTGATTGCCACTCTCTGTGTACTGATCCAGGCTTTGGCTGATTGCCACTCTCTGTGTACTGATCCAGGCTTTGGATGACTACCGCTCTCTGTGTACCGATCCAGGCTTTGGCTATTACTGTTGCCCCAGTTGGGCTACCTATACAGCCTGTGCCATTGCGGTTGCCTCCATTTGCTACCTATACAGCCTGTGCCTTTGCGGTTGCTTCCGTTTGCTACCTATACAGCCTGTGCCTTTACGATTTCCTCCAGTTGCGCTACCTATACAGCCTGTGCCTTTGCGGTTGCTTCCGTTTGGTACCTATACAGCCTGTGCCTTTGCGGTTGCTTCCGTTTGCTACCTATACAGCCTGTGCCTTCATCACTTCTTCCTCCTTCCTTTCCTCACTCAGTCTACTTCCTCCCTCCTTTCTCACTTTCATCTCTCCATCCTTTTTTCCTTTCTATCCCCCTCTCCTCTTCCTCCCTTCCTTCTTCCTCTTCCCCTCCTTCTTCCTCTTGTCCCACCTTCCCATTTCTTCCTCTATCCATCCATCTTTTTCCTTCCTCACTCTAGCATTTTTCTCTCTCCCTTCCTCCCTCCCACCCTCCACCTTCTCCCTCCATCATATTACATCCTTCCTTCTTTTTCCTCCTTTTATCTTCATCTTTCCTCCATTCTGTTTTTATCCATACCTCTTCTTCCATTGCCTCCTTCCCTACACTTCTTCCTTCCACCCTTTTTCATTTCTCCCCCAGCTGCTTCCTCTATCCCTCCAACACTCATCTTCCTCCATCCCTCAATTTTTTTCTTCCCTGCACCTTTATCCTCCCTTCATCTTTTTCCATCCTTCTTATTTCCATCTCTCCAGCTCCTTCTTCCATCACTCAGTCTTGCTTCTTCTTTCCTCCTTCAAGCTTCTCCCTCCCTCCATTACTCATATTCTTCTATTATATTGCACATGAAGCTTCAAAATCACTCAGTATATATTAGACAGGAGGGACCTCATCTGATGTTTTCGATTTGTTCCCCTAAAAACCTAGATCCGCCCCTGCTCAGCAGCATAGTGCAGCCCAAAGATACTCCTTTTCTGTGTTTCTCGGTCCAGAGTTCTTTGCTGTATAAGAAATATGATGAGAGTTAAGTTGATGAAAGCAGTGATTTGGTTAACCTGACAGAAGGACATAGCTGAGCATCAAATAACAATTAGTGGGAAATGTTCTGTGTAAGAGATTAATTTACTAAAGGTCATATTGGAAACAAGCCAAAACATGCAGCAGTTTTCTCGAGTATTTCCCACTGTCAGATTTATCAGAAATCATTAGTAAACTCGTATTCACTCATTTATCAATTAGCAAGTGCAAGAGTATGTTATCATTTACAATACATCTCTTATGTCAAATCCAGGATGGCATTACCTATGTTAATCAATGAGAAAAAAACACTATTTACACTCATTTATTTCATATTTTCTGATGTAATGTACATTTGTACAACACTCCAGGACAGGGTCTTAGCCACTGTTAAAAGCAAGTGGGTTATCAATAGCCAAGGCCAGGGCTGTATTTCCTATTAGGCAGTAAAGGCAATTCCTAGAGATCCAAATTTTGATGAACACCTCAGTTTTAATGCCCACAACCCCATTCTAGGTTATATGTGTGGCCAAAGTAACCCCAGCTCCTGACTTGTGGTGGCCAGTTTAAATTCCCCCTTTATTGGATATTATTTAAAATGTTGGCTGTTATAGAGAAATGCTTTAGAGAAATATCTTGCTGACAAGGGGTTAAGAATGTTTTTGTTATTTCTGTGTTATAGGATAAAGGTAAGGTATCTACTGTACAAGGCAACTGTAGATGAGTCTGTGGGAGGGGCCTTATGGATGTGTCATGTCTGTGGGCTGTTGTAAATCCAGCCCTGACTGAGGTGACCAGTTACATACTTAGGGGAAGACAACTTGGTAGGGAGTGCTCTACAGACCCGCAACGCACCGGAACACCCAAACACTCCACACAGCGTTGATATAAAAAATATCCAATTTATTGAAAGATACAAAAATAAAAAACACTGTAGTAGAGAATTCGGGAAACGTAGTAAAGATACAGAGACTACACAAACCGCCTAACGCGTTTCATGTAAAGTTTACATTTAATCATAGGCTGTTGGCTGTTATAAAGCAATGCTTTAGAGAAATCTCTTGCTGACAAGGGGTTAAGAAAATTTTTGTTATTTCTATGTTATAGGATAAAGGTAAGGTATCTACTGTACAAGGCAACTGTAGATGAGTCTGTGGGAGGGGCCTTATGGATGTGTCATGTCTGTGGGCTGTTGTAAATCCAGCCCTGACTGAGGTGACCAGTTACATACTTAGGGGAAGACAACTTGGTAGGGAGTGCTCTACAGACCCGCAAAGCACCGGAATACCCAAACACTCCACACAGCGTTGATATCAAAAATATCCAATTTATTGAAAGATACAAAAATAAAAAACACTGTAGTAGAGAATTCGGGAAACGTAGTAAAGATACAGAGACTACACAAACCGTCTAACGCGTTTCATGTAAAGTTTACATTTAATCATAGGCTGTTGGCTGTTATAAAGCAATGCTTTAGAGAAATCTCTTGCTGACAAGGGGTTAAGAAAATTTTTGTTATTTCTATGTTATAGGATAAAGGTAAGGTATCTACTGTACAAGGCAACTGTAGATGAGTCTGTGGGAGGGGCCTTATGGATGTGTCATGTCTATGGGCTGTTGTAAATCCAGCCCTGACCGAGGTGACCAGTTACATACTTAGTATACTGCTTTCTAGGCTATTATGTAGATGTACAATAATTTATGAGAGTTCAGAATACATAACTTCTCTCCTGTAACCCCATCCTTCCGAGCGTACAAACTGAGCAATGATGCATATAAGTAGTCTGCCTGTGAAACTAGATATGGGTTGTGCAGCAATAATTTACATTTACATTCTGGAGAAACTCAAATTCAATTTCCTGTTGTATTCCATCTTGATACTTATCAGTGGAACATATCTTTTACTGTTTTGTTTTTTCATTTGAAATCTGTTGTAATCTCTAACTGACTAGTGGGAGGAACGTACGAATATGATTCCATGCAAAACCAGTGTATGGAATCAATTTACCAGCTCTATGCCTGCCTAATCCCAGTTAGGCCAATTGGATAATTGCTCTGAAAATTCGCACTTTAACAAAACTTGTGTCAGGTGAAAGGTGATGTCTAGCGTTGCCACCCAGCTGGTATTTTACCGGCAGGCCAGTAAAAAATTGGCTTCTGTCCAATGTTAAGTCTATGGAGAGAATGGCATGGCCGGTATTTTTTTAAAGAAAAGGTGGCAACCCTAGTGATGTCTCAGTCTGTGGACAGTCCAGGGTGTTCCTGCTAAGCCTGATTTAAATCATATAATTAAACAGGATGCAGAGGAAACAATTTATCAACTGCAGTGTCCAAGCTGGTATACACTAAAGTAACCATTCAGTCTAGTAAAGAGGTAGGCTACCTTTGGCTCTCCAGCTTTTGATGAATACAGCTTCCAGGCCAGTGGTGTAACAATAGGGGTCGCACCTGCGACCGGGCCCGTCACTCTCAGGGGCCCGGCCACCCCCTGTGACCCCCTCGCCACCCGCCCGCAGCACAGCTGATGTCCCGGCGGCCAGCGCTTGAGTAATGCAGAGCGCTGGGAGATGACATAATCTCCTAGCGCTCTGCATTACTAAGGACCACGCGGGAGCATGTCACACACAACGCTAGACCACCAGGAGGTAGGAGGACGGGGGTCAGTAGGGGCAATGTGGCGATGGGGGCATTGGGTAGATTGGGTGGAAATGTGGAGAATGAGGGGCATTGTGATGGGGGCATTGTGGAGATTGGGGGGAAATGTGGCGATGGGGGTATTGTGGAGATTGGGGGGGAAATGTGGAGCATGAGGGGCATTGTGATGGGGGCATTGTGGAGATTGGGGGGAAATGTGGAGCATGAGGGGCATTGTGATGGGGGCATTGTGGAGATTGGGGGGAAATGTGGAGCATGAGGGGCATTGTGATGGGGGCATTGTGGAGATTGGGGGGAAATGTGGAGCATGAGGGGCATTGTGATGGGGGCATTGTGGAGATTGGGGGGAAATGTGGAGAATGAGGGACATTGTGATGGGGGCATTGTGGAAGGGGCAATGTGGAGGTGGCCAGTGTGGTTGAGGGGGCCAATGTGGTCGGAGGGGGGCCTGTGGCAATTGTTGCACCAGGGCCCCGTGGATTCTAGTTACGCCTCTGTTCCAGGCCTAGTTTCACAAAAAGTAACCAACTTAATCCTTAGCCAGATGGCCAGTAAGGAGTGAGGTCATTTTGGGTGCTTTTTCCCAAAACTATGAAGAAAGGAAGATGAATTCTACAACTAAACTTAAAGGGATAGTAATGTTTCACAAAAAAAAGCAGCTCCAATTAATCTTCATAGTATTTAGGCCATAGAGAGTGTTATTTCAATACTGTCAGAGTTTTAGTTCAAGAGTAATTGAATTATAAAATATGCCCCTCCCGCCCCTTTTACCTAGTGTAAGCCACCTCCCCTCAGATGTGGAATCTGGTCACATAACCAGACAGGTCGCAGCAAGGAACAATCTTCTTACTGTGAGTATAAGGAAAACCCTGCCCCCCCCTTGTCAAGTTTTTCAGGTTTTTCCTTATGCTCACTGAAGATTGTCCCTCTCTGTGATCCATCCATCCAGTCTTGCTGCTCTGAGGTGAGTAGTGTTACATCAGTAAAAGGGGCAGGAGGGTGATACTTTATCATTAAATTACTCTTGAACTACAACTCTCACAGTATTAAAATAATGCTCTCCTTGGCCCAAATTCTATGAAGATTAATTGGCACTGCTTTTATTGTGAAACGTTACTATCCCTGAAAGGATTCTAAATGTTAACCTATTTTTAGAAGGAATCTATTCACAATGCTGCCTGAGGCCTTAGGGCTTTTTAAAACTGCCCTGAACTGCAATGTAGGAAACATATTTAAAAAATTCCCAAAGTTGCATTAATTTAAATGGGGCCTTTAACCCATTCAATGACAGCGAAATCTCCAACACATCAAATCTCAAGTATTCTAGTGGTTAGAATTTTATTACACGTTTATGGTTCTGACAGAGAGCTACATGAATTGTTTAACAGAAAGTTTTCTGGGTTGAGAGAGTGCAACAATGTAAACAAAATAAAATGTAAAAAGACAGTATAACAATGTAGAAAAGCCACCACTACAACATAACGATCAGTGCCGCAGATAGACATGAAGCACCTTATAAATATTTCAGCTCTCATAGGTTTCGATTCAGTTGAGTCTGTTGAGGCAAAAAACAGGCCACTGTATTTTTCCAAGCATGGTAAGGAATGCAGTTACCTGTGCTATTAAAAATTACCAGATTAAAAAACAAACACATTGGGCAAGAAATGTACAATCACATTTGCTCATTGTAAAAAAAAAAAAATGCAGAAATATGCATTCAGTTCAATGCGTTAGGCTCTAAGGTCTGTTAAGGGACCCACTTTATCTTGAGAAAATTTGCACCCAGTTTTTTTGGGCGCAGAGTCCCTAAGTGCTGACGCAGGAATTGAAAGTTAATGAAAAAAGAAAAAAAAAAGTGACCAGTGGATGTATTAATATGGATCCCTTAGCCCCATATCAATACATCCAAATACTGAAAAAAATGTGTCACTCACAGGATTAATCGGACTAAGGTAAAAAACAACCCTGAAAAGAAACACTTTCCAATAATCCTGATGTCCAGCAAAGTCTTCAGCACCCTGGTCAGCTACTCTCCATCTTCTTAGTTTATCTTCCTTCTTCTGTTTTCTCTAATCTTCTTATCTTCTTTGTCTTCTTTCCTATAAAATGTCATATATATATATATATATATATATATATGTATGTATGTATGTATGCCATAGTTAACCCTTTGAGTGCCAGAAGGGTACCCCTTCAGTGCTCAAAGAACATAAGAAAGATCAGAGAAAACAGAAGAAGGACGATAGAAGAAGATGGACAGTGGATGACAGGTAAGGGTTACACAGATCTGGGTGTTAGGTTAGTGTTAAGGCTAGGCTTGTTGTACTTTACTGTTAGGAGTAGAGTAGGGTTAGTGTTTGGGAGAGTGACTGTGTATTTGAGCTAAAGATCGTTGCTTGACAGTTTTTCAGGCACAAATCTTTAGCATGCGTTTTGGGAACTTAACATGCAAAATGGACGTTTGACCACAAGTCAGCTTCTGTGGCCTAACATCCATTTGGTTTCAGCTGGTAGGGCAATTGAATTGCTCCTCTTGCGCTTTTTGCTAATGGGCCGTTAGACAATATTGTCCTCCCAGCTGTTTTACAGGCCTCATTTGAATCGAGGCCATAGTGTTTAACTGTAAAGGTCTATGTAAACAAAGATTCTGCTAGCTCCCTGACAGGGACATACAAACATACTTGGGAACTCTCTGGATTTGGCCAAACCTAAGGGTCTCAGGATGAACAGCCCAGTTTTCAATGTGTTAACTTCCCCCTGCTTCTCAGCAGGGCTTCTTAAAGACACTGGTGGGCCCTGGGAAAAGCTCATCCTAGTGCCCCCACTTATAATCCCACTCATAAAAAAATTGCACAAAGTACCACACAAAATGCAATGTAACTGCTTTAAACAGTGATTCATGGCTACCTTACAACTAAAAGATAGATTTGTCATACTTGCTTTCATTTTAGGAGCTATAATCCAATTTAAAACTTAAGAAAATCCAATGAAGTTCCCTACCAGTACCACATTGCAGTATGTGTATCCTTGCCGGTGGATGTAATTATGACTGTTCCGCTGCTTCTGTCTGATGCTGCCTGCGGTGGAACATGAGACTTGGGCAGGTCATGTGGTAGAAGTGTGTCCTGTCATTGTCTTTGCCATGTTCCTCTCTTAACAGATGAGAGTTGGTACCATGTTAGCTGTAGAAATACAGGAGGCAAATATAGTTTCTGATACCATTATTGGCTAACTAAGCAGATTTAGAATGCAAGCTTTCAAGACCTTAGGGCCTAGATTTAAAGGCAACCGTTAAACCAGCCGCTAAGTGAAAAAGGCACATCGCTCGCAAATAATACAGGAGTTACGGCAGATTCAATAACTACTCTACGAGAATAGCTATCGAGCGTAGGCACACAAAAAACACGTAACACAAAACCCGTTGTCGCTCATGTTAAGGCACAACGGGCGGACAAATCACACGATAACTGAGCTCCAAACAACATGTAACATAACGGCTGCCGTTGTCAAGCAACCATGATTGATGCCAAAACAAATTCAAACACACATCCAATCCCAAAGCCCCAATGTATCAAATAACTTCAAATACACCTATATATACCCAAAAATAACCGCCACACACTGTCTGTTATCGAGTTCTTCATAGCCAGATATCAGGACCCAGGAGCGGAGGATAGTCATTAGAGAGAGGGAGAGAGGCGCGTTCATTGGAGGTAGAGGAGTTTTGCAGTTTGGAGAGAGGAGAGAGGTGCACTATATATACACATATCACACTTTTGCACATATTACATACACACATACAAACACAAACACATACACATACATACACATAGTCCTTTTATTTCATAACACCTTACACATTTTACTTTTTATTTTGACAGTGTGAATCTGGGAGTGAAAGTGTGTGACAGAGAGTGACTGGATCGAGTGTGTCTGTGAGGGCCTGTGGGAGTGCCTGGGTGTGACTGGGTGAGTGATGTCAAGGAGAGGAGGACAGGAGAGAGGGATGGGGAGAGTAGTGGAGGAGGAGGAAGGTCAGGAAGGGATCCCTCAGCAGAGCAGGGGTGGGAGAGGGAGATCCGCAGGGCGGAGGGGGACCAGGCCCACCAGAGCAGGAACACGCAGGACAGGGACAGAACCTGCAGTGGGACGAGGGGTAGTTCCTGGGGAGCACCCCACACAGGCAGGGTCAGACCAGGCAGGGCACTCCGGCTCTGAATCCTCCCATGCCGGAGCTGATGAGGGCAGGATCAGGGATCCCAGATATAGTGAGGAGGAGAACACGGCTCTTGTGGAAGCTGTCCTGGAGAGGCAGAGTGTTCTCCACCCGACGGCAAAGGTCCCTGGCCTGGCAGCGCGGAGGAAGGCAGCCTGGAACCAGATCTGCAGCCGGGTGAACGCGGTGGCAACGTGCAGGCGGGACGTGGAGTCTGTGAAGAAGAGATGGGGCGACTGCCGGAGGGTGGTCAAGAACAAGATGTCTGACATGGCCAAGCAAGCCCGAGGCACCGGAGGTGGCCCATCTGTGCCCATCACATTCTGCGGCTGGGAGGAGATGGTGCGGCAGAACATGTCCCCGACCATGATCGAGGGGGTCGTGGGAGGAACTGACACTGGGGATGAGAGGAGCCTCCACACTACCGGTAAGTGCAACACTACAGAACAACACACTACAGCAACCAACACCAGCTGCACACACACTCACACCTCAACACATGGCCATCACTCAGCCATACAACTGCACCAACACAGCACCATGAGGGTTAAAAAAAGGACACAACACCTGGACAAATGGCAACGTCCAACTTGGGACAAACCTGTCAAAGTCCTACTTCAACCCTCCTGTCGCTGTGCTCATTACACACAATACACAAACCTTCATTTTCAAATTGTCGACTGTCATAGATCATCACTGTTCACACACAATGTCACCCATGTCCCCACCCCCACCCTAACCCCTTGAGTGCTAGAGGGATCATCAATGCATCGATCAACAATGCATTGGCAACCCCTCTGGGACTCAAGGGGTTAACCTGACAACAAACAAGTCAATAGGACAACGATCACATGCTACACAGGGGACATTCACTAAGCGGTGACAAACACATGGTGGACACAAAGTAACCCTCACACACCCTCACTTCACCAGTACCAGTGTTAGTCCATGGAGAATATGCCAAAACAAGAATCAAGTTCATAGGGTCCCATTGTACAGACTCCATGGAAAACACTGGAAATGGGGAAAGGAGATCACTGGAGAAGTCACCATCATGTTCATGTCATCGGTTCAACATCACCGCTTACTGAATCACAAAAGGGGGCATCAGATCACACATCACAGTGTCACACAGAATAAATGCTTGTAGGTGCAACACACAGGCCGAAAACTATTTTACAGAATTCAAGCTGGAAAAAGTAGACATTGGTGTTGTGGCTGCAATCATTTACTCTGACTTGAAATGACATATCCCATATCTGATTCCCACATGGATCCACAGGGGTGCTGATGCCATGGATCGATGGTACACCAGCATCTCTATGCAGGATACATATGGGAAACAAATAGCAAACATTGTACCTTGGTCACCAACAGGCCATGACTGATGGATATCTAGGACTGAGTACGGTTGCCTCACACAGAAGGATGGATGGGCTCATACACAGAGAAAAAACAGGCCTCAATCAAAGATATCCCTCACTACTGGCTGGATTGTTGCCCTTAGGATTCAAATGTTACTAAATATGTTCCAACATGATGTGAACACAGAGATCACTTCACTGGATGTGATTGCCTTACTGGCCAGATATGTGCACCCATCACATATCAACCTACATTGCTACCATCCAAATACACATACATAGTATATCACACTCTACGTAGATGGGATATACGAGGTATGTTCATATCCATCATATCAATACAATGTCTTGTTGGATGGGTGCACATATATAGCCAGTAAGGCAATCACACCTAATGAAATGCTCTCTGGCATCACATCTTGGAAGGATATTACTCCATCCATATGAAGGGTACATATCCACATACATATATGACCATTTCTACTTGTGTGTCACTGTAATGGGATAGCAATGGGTAATGTCATCATGATGTCATATCATTGCCATCGTTAACAGATGTGTCTTGATCTAAGTCCCATCCCTCCAACACTCATGGTTATACAGATATTGCTCCATGTGACAGGTGAAGATATCCATCATTTGACCACACGGAGGCTCTTCAGCAGAGCCAAAGTCACAACATATCGAGAGAAATACCTCTTTGGAATGGTCCACAGAGTGTGCTTGTAAATCATGCACACCCTGTGCACCATTCCAATTAAGTATTGTTCTCTAAATGGGTTGATTTTGTCTCTGCTGAAAATCCCTCGTATGGACAAATGACTGAAATCTACATCCGTCACATAGAGCAATATCTGAACAACCAGGAGGGTAGGAGGGATAGGACTAACAGAGAACAACATCTGTTCCCACAATGTCTACAATCTGACATCAAGGTGGACTTAACCTTTGCCACCCCCCTGGAGGGATAGCCATCCCTACAAGTTGTGAAGACAAATATATGTTGTTGGATCCCCCCCCCCCCGAGTTAAACAATGGTATTCCTACTGCTGAAAGGTGTGTTGATGCAAAAGGTATCACAGCTCAGACATGGATATGTCAGGGGCAATATCCCAGTGGCCTGATATTGTACAGTGGTGCTGTTACTACACAATCATATGGACAGCTCTGGTACAGGGACCAGATATCTACATGGGAGGGTGTAGCAACAGCCCCACTGTACTATTTCTGGACACTGTGATATTGCACCTCAAAATGAAACCTTCACCCGTAATAACTCAAACAACACCTTTCAGCAGTGGGAGTACCCTTGTTTACCCAGGGGGATTAACACAAACACATATATTTTTCTTCACCACATATCAAAGTAGAATTGTCTCCACAAACATATGGCTAAGGTCACTAATCACAACATCTTCTTCCTCCACACAGCTTACGGCCGTCAAGCCCAGCGGGAGACAGTGGAGGAGGCTATGTCACCCCCCAGTGAGGAGGACACAGAGGAGGGGACCAGCCGGTGGTCACCTTACCCACCATCACCATCCCCTCCAACACAGGCTGCATCACCACCTACTGCACCACCACAGGCTGCACCACCCTTTCCAGCTGCACCACCACAGGCTGCACCACCCCTTCCAGCTGCACCACCACAGGCTGCACCACCCTTTCCAGCTGCACCACCACAGGCTGCACCACCCTTTCCAGCTGCACCACCACAGGCTGCACCACCCTTTCCAGCTGCACCTCCCCAGTACAGTGGCTGGATGCCACAGGAGGAGAGGTGGACACATCCATCCACCTCCACCAGCTACTACCCTCCATCAGCAGCACCACCACCGCCAGGGAGGCAATGGCTGCCAGGGACAGTGGCCAACACCCAATATGGGCCATATGCCTCCCAGATCAACCCACCCTCCTGGATGGCTCCACAGCATGCCCCAAGGTATGATCCGAGGTGGGGTCCCACCACCTATCAGTGGCCACCATATGACCCTTGGCCACTGGACTACACACACCTGGGCCTGATTGGTGAGCCCCAGCGCCCCCTACCCAGGGACATATTCACACCTCCACCAGCACACACATCTCTGGGCAGCTCTGCATCACTTGATGTGGTGGGCATATGCCCATCATCTGCACCAGCCACTCCAACAGCAGCCACAGCACCCTCAACAGCAGCAGAGAAGGAAAGAGCACCCTCAGCAGCAGCAGAGGAGGAAAGAGCACCCTCAGCAGCAGCAGAGGAGGAAAGAGCACCCTCAGCAGCAGCAGAGGAGGAAAGAGCACCCTCAGCAGCGGAGGAGGAGGAAAGAGCACCCTCAACAGCAGAGGAGGAGGAAAGAGCACCCTCAACAGCAGAGGAGGAGGAAAGAGCACCCTCAACAGCAGCAGAGGAAACAGCAGCACCAGGGACACCGGGCACATCCACCTCCAGGACCGCACGCCTCACAGGCATGGAGGCGGAGTGTATGGCCCTTCAAAGAAGACTACTCCGGTCCAGTAGAAGTACAGACAGCAACATCACCAGGAGCAGGAGGCAATCCAGGAGGAACATTGCCCAATTGGAGACCAGAATCCAAGCTCTGGAGTCGGAGGTGGCCAGGGGGAACACACTACTCCACCAGCTCAGGACTGGTCTCATGGACATGATGACACAGGTCCTTGTGGAGTTAAGGGAGATCAACCGCAGAGAGAACCTGAGGATGGAGAGGTCGAACTTGCGTTCCACCGAGGGGTCTACTGCTACCACCACCCCCTCCAGTGTTACCCCTGAAGCAACACCTAGGGGGCAGAGGGTTACCAGGAGATCCACAAGGGCATCCACCTCTGGCACCCAGGCCAAGGCCCCCCACCCAAAGAAGAAAAAATGAAAGGCCCAACCTGTTAAGTTTCCCTTCAATAAAGAAAACATTTTTTTTTTAATTCCAGTCTGATCTGTTGTGTCTTCAGTTATGGATTGGGTGGCAGGGTTGTCTCCAATGCATTGCCATACAATGCAGTGAACACAACCTCTGCCTATGTGAAATGTTATTGGGATGCTACAACATGGGTTCACACACACACCGTTGTACAAATTCAACTTGTAATACATCCCTGGAGCCATATTACACCACTGTGTTATATGGCGGTGTTGTGTGTTGAATTTGAACAACAAAACATACCCCTTAGCACAACAAATTGTACAACACTGAACAGTCGTCTACTTCATATGTTGTGTTTAACCCTTTGAGTGCCAGAGTGGTAGACAACGCATTGTAAAGAAATGCGTTGGGGACCACTCTTGCACTCAGTGGGTTAATGGGATAACCAGACAAACAGCTCTGTGATTTAGCAGGGACATTATAAGCAGGATAGATAAATGGGACATGTATCCATGTTGTCTTGGATTCACACACTCATTGTGCAACTGACTTACTGGAGAAGCCAATGTTTTTAACCTAGGATTTCAATGTGTAGCACACACATTGATATCCTGGGCTGAGCATTGGGGTCTCCTGTAAGTTGAGTTGCTGTTTCCCTAAGGGTGTAACAGACTTCACCAGTGATAACACATGTCCACTTAGTCTGGTTGTTCGTTAGCCCATGTACTGAGATATGTCAAAGTGGAGCCAAATCTCAGAACATGGATTATACTGAGCAATACAGATACTGTGGACAGGTATTCACTGTGGAAGTATGTCCCCTGTATCACCTCTTCATCACTCCCACAACACATTGGTGCATCACTGCCACCATCATCTGTTTACATGGATACATCACAGAGTCCAGTCACTGGCAAACAAGTAGTGGACTCCTGTGATGTGGGTGATGCCTTTCCATGTATGGGGCATACTCTACCCTGGGTGTGGTAACACATTGACATATGTGTTCTCAAATATATCCGCCTACAGACACAGATAGAATGGTGATGGTTCATCTTTATTGTGTCTCAAAGTACATTAGAATGTACATGTGTTTTGTGTGTGTATTGCCTATATGCATTGAACACCTGTATGAGAACACTAAATGTACTTTGAAACTAAATCGTAATACTTCAGTAACACTGCTGCCCTGCTCATGTGTTGTCCATGAGGTTTGACAACTCTGTAGCTGAGCATCCTGACTGTACAGGTTAAAACACTCAAGAATTAGTGTTTTCTGTGTCTCTATGAGAATGTTCCAGTAGAGGTTTGTGTGAACCTCAGGTCAAACTTTGCATCACCAACAACATCACCATAAACAGCAAGGGGTGATCTTCATGAAGGTGTTGTCAAGACATCAATCCAGTCACATGGAAGATCCTCAGTTCAAGGATGGATCATGTTACGGATGCCTGCGGGACAAGAGGACAGGATTTGGAGCAGTAGACCTGAACTGATCATCAAGCAACAACAATTTAGTCTTTTTCATCCCCTCAGTTTTCACAGTTACAGGTGAGTGCACAAACCATTGCTTGACAATGTGTTGTGTACTCATCTGTAACCAATTCTGTGGGGAACTAAGGACATGTGCATCAGTCCTAGGGATATGTGCCCCTGACATGTATACACACATTAACAAGTGTTCTGAGAGCTCCATGGAAGTAATGACATTGTGCTGCCACTGTGAAAGTGACAGTGGCAGCCCAATGTCATTTGTTCCATGGAACTGTTAGGACACATTTGTTGATGTGTGTATTCATGTCAGGGGCACATATGTCTGCACACTCACAGTTCTGCATGGAGTCCGTGGTAATCTGATCTACGTCTCATGACCTCTACATTGTGTGCCCATACCACTGTACATCCACCCCTGTGCTGCTCTTCTCAGCTGTAGCACAGTACAGGTCCCATATTGAGTCTGATGTCCCTTCCAATGCATATCATTAGATAATACTCTTTTGCTACTGGGCTAGCATGGTTGTTCAGGCTATAATCATGGCATATCCAGTTAGTTGCTGTCAATCAAGCCGTGTAAGGTGATGAACATGGGTAATATGTTGTACCTTGTTTCTCCTGGGGGTGTGCGTGATATCCTTGGGGTCTGTATGTCAACGTGGAGAGTGGAATGGAGGATGGTTGTTGAGTCCACACACACAATTTTCCACGTCCACTGCCAGTGCAGTGCTGTGTCACTGTTCCTGTGGGGTGAGACAGAACAAAATGTGCAGTGTGGTTAGTGTCACAGGACTGCTGGGGGACTTGCATGGATTGTTTGCATGCATGTGTTATACTCACAGGTGAAGTATTCCGTGATGAGCCTGTCTCTGATCTGTGCCCCTCTCATAGTCTCCTCCACATGCCCGATGTCCATGGCCACTTCCTGTATGGGGGGGTCCGGGATGTGCTCCAGCAGCCTGGTGTCCACTGCGATGTTGTGCAGTATTGCGCACGCCACAATGATGTCACACACCTTAGCCGGTGCATACTGCAGTGCTCCCCCAGAGTGGTCCAGACATCGGAATCTTGACTTGAGGAGCCCAAATGTCCGCTCAATAGCATTCCTGGTTCTGGCATGAGCCTGGTTGTAGCTTTCCTGGGCATGTGTTTGGGGATTGGCCAGAGGGGTCAGTAGCCAGGACTTGCATCCATAGCCAGCATCACCTGTGTAATGTGAGTGACATGGTGAAACAGGGAGCACATGTTGTGTGAATGATGTTTTGTGTGGTGGACGTAGTAGCTGTGGGTCAGGTGCATGCTGAGCTGAGTGGTGTGTACGCCTGTGTATGTGGTGTGATTTTGTTTTGTGAACTCACCCAGTAGCCATCCCCCTGTAAAGGTTCCATTCTCAAAATCTCTGTGGACTGAGGAGTTTTGTAGAATGTATGCATCATGTGTGCTGCCAGGATATTTTGCACAGACATTCATGATCCTCATGTTGCTGTCACACACCATCTGCACGTTGATGGAGTGGAAGTTCTTCCTGTTGATGAATATCTGTGCGTCACGTGCTGGGGCCTTAATCCGGACATGGGTGCAATCTATAGCACCCATGACCCTGGGCATGCCTCCCTTTGCGTAAAAGGCCTGCTTGACGTGTATCCAGTCCATGTCGGTGGTGGGAAAATGTATATAGGTACTGGCCTTGCTTTTGAGGGCTGGCAGGACCTGGGCCAGCACTCTGGAGAATGTGGCCTGTGACATGCCAGATGCGTAACCCTCAGTGGACTGGAAGGCCCCGCTTGCCATGAAGTGTATGGCACAGAGTAGTTTCTGCAGGCCAGTTAGGGCATGGTTGTGGATGTAGATGGGATCCACCTGCTCCTTGATGACCTCATACAAGGCAATGATGCTGTCAGGCCTCAACCTGTAGCGATCAATGACCTCGTCATCAGCCATTCCAAAGAGTGTGACCCTTGGGCGGTATACCCTGGGCCTTGGTGGTCGTCTATACATCCTGTGCCCTCCAGGTGGGGATGGACTCCTGTGTGGCTGCTGAGCCAGAGCCTCCTCACTTGCAACAGGTGAAGGCTGTTGATGAGGCGTGCTTGGAGTTTGCTGATGTTCCCTAGCTCTCTCCCTTGCACGCCTTCTCCGCAGTCTTCGCAACAATATGTAACCCAACATACTGTTTGCTCTCTCTATCTGTCTTTATCTCTCTCTCTCTCTCTCTCTCTCTACCTCTCTCTCTCTCTCTCTCTCTCTCTCTCTCTCTCTCTATCTCTCTCTCTCCCTCCCTGAGTGGAAAACAAGCCACAAGTGAGTGTGTTGAGTTGTCCCTTTAAGTACTTGCTAGGGCGTTGTGTAGGTGTGGTGATGAGGTGAGTGCTGACCAATGGTGAGTTGTTTTTGTCCAGGTAAGTGTTAGCAGGTGTGTGTGTGTTATAAGATGTGGTGTGTTGTGCTTGTTCTGTGTGTGCCATTTGCGGGCGTGCAGTTGTGGGGTGCAGGTCGCGTGTTGATGTTGCCCAGGTGAGCTTGTATTTGCAGGGTCCGCTTTGTGTGATGACCCCCATTGTTCCGTGCCATGTTGTGTTGTTGTTTTTTTGTGTGTCATTGTTCCTGTGGTGTTGGTTGTTGTTGTGTGTGTAGTGATTTGTGTTGTGTGTGCATGTTTTTGTGTTGTTTTGGCATTGCACGGGTTAATTTTCCCATTTACATGGTTGTGCGGTAAGCCTTTTGTGTCATTTCCTCTGTAACGGGTGTTTAGTTTTGGCCGTTAAGTGTCTAACGTGTGTGAGAAGTGGGTCTTAACTTTTAGCCGTTAGGTGTGTCTTTTTTTCAGCCGTTATCAGTACCGCAAGCCTTTGAATAGCTCTGGGGTATCTTGTTCCATGCGTCTGAATGCACGTAAGTGTATCGGCCGTAAGGATTCTGCAACTGCCGTTAGCTGTTGTTTAGACGGATCTTTGAATTGCAACATGACACTTAACGCACCCGTTAGTGATTTTTTTGGTTAACGGCTGCCTTTAAATCGAGCCCTAGGTCTCTTCCTCAGGCATGTAACATGCCTGAGGAATAGACCTACGGTCTTGAAAGCTTGCATTCTAAATCTGCTTATTTAGCTAATAAAGGTATCAAAAGCTATATTTGCTACTATGTTCCTCTCATTGTCAGACTGCCACTGAAAATCTGAGGGTGAGAGCAGAAAGTCTGAAAAAAAACAATGGGACTGTGAGAGTTCTCAACTGCGCATGGGCCTGCCGGCACTGTCTGTCAGCCTAGACCAGCCCTCTCCTTCCTTTCTGCTTTATCCCACTGGTTAGTAATGGTCTTATCAGTGGGCCCTCTCTTGAGAGTGGGCCCTGGGCAACTGCCCACTTTGCCCATTGGTTAACACATACCTGGTTTTTAGTCTCTAAATTGTCATAATTTCTATCAGAAAGGCTGAGGGAGAAGTCCTATCTACCTTTTTATGTGTTAAGGCAGTGGAATCTCTAAACTGTATCATGTTAAGTGACCCTTAAGCAGAGATTGGTGCACCTACTGGTTAGAGTAACATAGGCCTATCATTGGGGGACATTTATTGATTAAGATTTCATAGATCTCAGAGTCAATTATTTTTGAAAGATCCCAGGTATCCATACAAGAGTAAAATAATGCTTAGGCAATTTAATGTTACATATTATGCATTTACAAGATATGTCTAGTCAATTTGGGGATTGGCTATCTTTTTAAATCAGTTTGGATTTTGATTTGCCATTTAAGATGCAATTGGTTTTCGCCAGAACTGTTCCACTTTTCACTAAGAGTCACTTATTTGTAGGTATCTCCAACATGTTGCTTTGTGATGCATTGGAGATGTTTCTAGGAGCCAAGAGGTCAAACTAAGGACATATGAGAGTGACATGTTCACAAAATGACATCAGCCCAGGGACTCGACTATGGTCAGACAGGAATGTCTTTTGTCATGGCTAATTTTACTTGTCTGAATGCCACTTTCCCCTGGCTGGGTCATGCCCCTCGCTCTCCATTCTTTATTTAGATCCTTTCTTTGAAAAAGCCTTTTCAGTCTCTTGTCTTGATTCTAACTTTCTGGAATTTGCACTTAGCAACAGCTAATTAGAGAAGGTAAGGATTAGAGCTCCCCAGTGTTCTATTTGAAGATGTGTAGCAGTGTAATTGATAAGGCAATGACATAGCCATCTAGAACACAGCTTCGGATGCTCTGATACATTGATATATAAACAGAACTCTCGACTCATTTCTTTTCCAATTAGCAGGAGCAATAGTATGGGTGGGCTACCCATACTATTAACCCTTTGAGTGCCAGAGGGGTACACACCGCATTGCAATGCAATGCGGTGTGTACCCCTCTGGCACTCAAAGGGTTCATTTCATAGTCTGTGTAACACAGTTCTCAAGGGTGCATTAGGCATGGCGTAAAAGCAATTACAGTATGCAATAAACAAAAAAGAACTGCTGGGGCAGATTTCCAAATTGACAGAGTAGGCAACTGCTTGTTGATAATCTATATATATAAAAGAAGACTTTGTGCCTGCCAAAACACACCCAGGGGTGGTATTAAGGAGGAGTTACTGTTCCCATTGGGTGATTCAGTCATGCAGGGATTTGGCCCGCCCACTATGCAGCCCGCCCACCACTATCAAAGTCAGAAAAAAACAATATGGCCGCCACTTGCTCCTACACCACAGACAAACACACATGCCCCACTCACACACACAGACCACCACACACACATGCCCCACTCACACACACACACATGCCCCACTCACACAGCACCAAACAGACATGCTCCCACTTACACACACAGCACCACATACACACACAAAGCCAGAAATAAATATGGCTGACACACACACACACACACACACACACACAGTCACTCACCCTGACTCCCAGTGGCCTCAGCAGGACCTGTAGTGCAGCAGCAGGGGAACAAAATGGCACTCAAAGGGTTAAGGTAGGCCCTCATTGCTCAATTATTTCTTCACTGTCATCATTTCCCATGCAAGACACAGGACAGACAGCAATCAGGTACACACTTAACCCACTGACTGCCACAGGGTTTGTTTATCAAGTTTTACCCCCTCAGGGAGTGTGTTCAAACCCCTCACACTGTAAACTTGCATTTCCCTCCCACTTCTCCTCCTCCCCAGCCTATTACTAACACTTTTCCATATTTTTGTTAAGCCCCGCCCCCACTCGCGATTAAGCCCCGCCCCCTTTAACCCAAATTGCCCCATTGCTCTCTCCACATCAGCACCACATGAGGGACTCCACAAGTTAACGTTCCCAGATGTTACACACTCATGCCCCACTCACACAGCACCAAACACCCATACACACACACAAAGCCAGAAAGAAATATGGCTGACATACAGTCACTCACCCTGACTCCCAGTGGCCTCAGCAGGGCCTGTACTACAGCCACTGAGGAACAAAATGGCACTCAAAGGGTTAAAGTAGGTCCTCTTTACTGAATTATTTCTTCACTGTCATCATTTGCCATGCAAGACACAGGACAGACAGCCATCAGGTACACACTTAACCCACTGACTGCCACAGGGTTGTGTATCAAGTTTTACCCCTCAGGGAGTGTGTTCAAACCCCTCACACTGTAAACTTGCATTTCCCTCCCACTTCTCCTCCTTCCCCAGCCTATTACTAACACTTTTCCTCATTTATGTTAAGCCCCGCCCCTACTCGCAATTAAGCCCCGCCCACTTTTAACCCAGATTGCCCCATTTGTCTCTCCATATCAGCACCACATCAGTCCCCTCTAGGGACTACACAAGTCAATGTTCACAGGTATGAATGCACTTCCCACTGCTATTTATCTCTGACATGCCTCTCTATACCTTAACCATTTGAGTGCCAGACGGGTGCACAACTCATGAGCGCATGTGTTTCTGCTCATATATGTTGCGTGTGTGTTTGTGTACATCTCTGTTACATATGTGTGTCTATGTGTGCATCTCCGGTGTGTCTGTGTGTGTGTATGTGTTTTGCATGTTTCTGCCGCTCACTGTGTGTATGTGCATACCTCCCAACATTTCACATGGCCAAAGAGGGACACGTTAGTTTTAGGTGATATTGTTGGGGGCGTGGCTGGTGGGCGGGGCATTAGTAATAATTTTTAGGTTATTTCATGACCTATTACTGGCTATTTATGTAACTGAATAAATGATTTAGTGCAAGACCAAAGTATTTTATTTGGACAGACTAATGTATAAACACATATACTGAAGTTTATTGCTTTATTGCTGTAGAGCAAAGTAGTACACACCACACAGTCAGGGCTGGTGCAAGGATTTTTGCCACCCTAGGCAAAACCTAATTTTGCTGCCCATTTCGCTCCGCCCCTTGTGTCCCACCCCTTTATACCCTGCCTACTTATACTCAACCTCTTTTCATGATTGTCCTCTCTCTGCCCCCTGAGCCAGTCTGCCCCTGGTCTGGAGATGCCTGTAAGAGATGCCCCCCACCAGCTCCAACTTGCCCCTTATCAGCTTCACTTTGGACCACCAGCTCCACTTTGCCCCTATCAGCTCCACTTTGTCCCCATCAACTCCAACTTGCCGCCTCAGCTCCAACTTGCCCCCCATCAGCTCCACTATGCCCTCCATCACCTCCAACTTGCCACCATCAGCTCCACCTTGCCCCCCATCGGCTCCAACTTGCCCCCATCAGCTCCACTTTGCCCCCCATCTGCTCTAACGTGCCCCCACCAGCTCCATTTTGCCCCTTCAGCTCCAACTTGCCCCCTCAGCTCCACTTTGACCCCCATCCTCTCCAACTTACCCCCATCAGCTCCACCTTGCCCCCCATCCGCTCCAACTTGCCCCCACCAGCTCCACTATGCCCTCTCAGCTCCACTATGCCCCCATCAGCTCCAACTTGCCACCATCAGCTCCACCTTGCCCCCCATCCGCTCCAACTTGCCCCCATCAGCTCCACTTTGCCCCCCATCTGCTCTAACGTGCCCCCACCAGCTTCACTTTGCCCCCTCTTCAGCTTCACTTTGCCCCCTCAGCTCCAACTTGTCCCCTCAGCTCCAACTTGCCCCCATCAGCTCCACTTTGACCCCCATCCTCTCCAACTTACCCCCATCAGCTCCACCTTGCCCCCCATCCGCTCCAACTTGCCCCCACCAGCTCCACTATGCCCTCTCAGCTCCAACTTTCCCCTATCAGCTCCACTATGCCCCCCAGCAGCTCCAACTTGCCACCATCCGCTCCAACTTGCCCCCCCATCCGCTCCAACTTGCCCCACCAGCTCCACTTTGCCCCCCTTCAGCTCCAACTTGCCCCCCCTCAGCTCCACTTTGACCCTCATCCGCTCCAACTTGCCCCCACCAGCTCCAACTTGCCCCCATCATCTCCACTTTGCCCCACATCCGCTCCAACTTACCCCCTCAGCTCCACTATGCCCCCTCAGTTCCAACTTGCCCCCCATCACATACCTGTAGCTCCCGCGCAGTCTTCTCTTCAGTAATGCAGAGCGCGGCATGAATCCCAGCGCGCTCTGCATTACTAAAGATCCGACCCAATAAGGGAGCGCTGTAGCAACACAGACCTGACTGTGTTGTGGTTCCCGGCGTAGTGTGCGCGGGCGCAGCTCTTCTCTGCTGCATGCCCGTGCCCCCAGTACGTGTGCGCCCTAGGCTGCTGCCTACCTCGCCTATAGGTGGAGCCGGCCCTGTACACAGTCTGACCTCCTAAAAAGAGGGACAACAGGGTGGGAAAGAGGGACAGAGGGATTTGGCCCTCAAAGAGAGACTGTCCCTCCTAAAGAGGGACACTTGGGATGTATGGTATGTGTCTGCCTGTGTGTTGCATATGTCTGTGTTTATCAGTGTGTCTGCATTTCACACACGTGCGCCCAACGGTCATAACATGACGGGCAACGCCGTCCCACATTGCTAGTAATATATAATATAATAGAAGGCAACCGATGTTGAGGAACATCAGCTGTGCTGGCCACACCTACCTTCTAAACTGTGATCATGATTAAGTCCCTGCACCAGTTTTATACCCCTTTAACAGGCTATTATTTAAAGGGATAGTAATGTTTCCCAATTAAAGCAGCTTTAATTAATCTTCACTGTATTTGGGCCATGGAGATTGTTATTTCAATATTGTCAGAGTTGTAGTTCAAGAGTAATTGAATGATAAAATATTCCCCTCTCGACCCTTTTACTGATGTAACACCGCTCACCTCAGAGCAGCAAGACTGTCTCGATGGATCGCAGAGAGTGAGCAGCTCAGCACTGAAAGAGTTAAAGCGGAACTATCACCAAAAATAAAGTGTCCCCCAAATAATTATGCATATAGCAATAGGCATATCCATACAAGCATTATGCTGAATAAGTCCGGCATTATTGATAAATCCAACTCATTCCCAGGTGCACAGGCAGGCATCTTCTGTACCAGCATCTGTGCACCTGCACTGTCAGTCCCTTCCTGTATCATATGGTACAAAGCAACGCCCCCTAGAGGAGACCGGGATGGACAGATCAGGTGCCCAGATGTCTCTATGGCAAGATGTCTGCGCTGATGCCTGCCTGACCGTCTGGGAATGAGTTAGATTTATCAATAACAACAGCCTTATTCAGGGTAATACTAGTATGTATATGCAAATCGCTATATCCATACCGATTTTGGGGGCACTTTATTTTCGGAGATAGTTCCACCTCAAAAGAGTAATTAAAACTGGGCAGGGCTGCATGGTACATATAAAATTCCAATACAGTTCTGCTTAAACAGGCTTCTTTCATTATTTCACTGTTGGGTCACGCACTATTACTGACTTTAGAGGAAACACTGAAACCAACAGCATCAAAGGGGTTAAATAAAAAGTCAATGCATTGGAAACCTCTCTAGCATTCATGAGGTTAAAATACCCATTGAAATTTGGTGTTTGGGGAATATGTAATTGTCACCCCTGTGGTACATTTGGTTTGCTCCAGAATTGTTTACCTTTTTCTTTCTGCATTAGACCTTCAAATCCTATTTAAACAAGAGGTTTAACCACTTGAATGCCAATGAGGTCTCCAACACATTGTGCAGCAATGCTTTGGAGACCTCTTTAGCGTGCAAAGGGTTAAAAGCCCCATTTAAATAAAGGGGACATTTTAGATTTTTATATGTCCCCCATGATGCAGTTGGTTTTATCCAAAGTTGCTCACCTTTGCTTTCTGCATAAGGGAATAAATAAATCCCCCAGTTATTGAGATGAAACCATTGAATGATTTTAACCCTTTAAATACAGCACTTTGAAATGAGTTGGAGATGTTTCTAGCATTCTAGGTAATACAAGCTTTATTCAAAGGGATAGTAATACTTTTTTATCTTTATTTTATTTTGTAGGCATTAAAAAAACATGAAGAACGATATAAGTCTTATCTCTCAAACCTTAATGGTTTGAGAGATATTCACAAGCAAAGTTTCCCCTCCTGCCCCTTTTACCTAGTGTAAGCCATCTCTTCTCAGATGTGGAATCCAGTCCATAGACCAGACAGATAACAGACGGGAACAATCTTCTTCCTATGAGAACAATGAAAGCCCTGCCCCCTTGATAAGTTTTTCAGGTTTTTCCCTTATCTTAATTGAAGATTGTCCCTTTCTGCAGTCTACCTGGGCACCTCCCTTCTGATCTGGCTGAGCAGTGTTACATCAGTAAAAGGGGCGGGAGGGGGATACTTTGTCATTGAATTACTCTTGAACTACAACTCTGACAGAATTGAAATAATACTCTCCAAAGTCCAAATACTATGTTGATTAATTAGAGCTGCTTTTATTATGAAACATTACTATCCCTTTAAGTAGTTTAGTGTAGTTGTCTGCTTCATGAGGGTGCCAGTTTCAAAACAATTACATTTCTGTCTTTTCACCCACCAGAAACAGCATTTTCTGTTTTACTGCTAAGCAATACCCGCTTGTTTGTAATATAACACCTTTTTTTTTTATTTTTATTTTTGGGAGGGTGGGGGAGTTGCCAAGTAGTAAATGTCTCAATCCTATATAATAATTCGCTAAATGTGTGTTTGTCAGAAGCCGTCATGCGCAGTAGAGACGGCTGCGAGTGCTGCAGTCATGGCCTCTACAGACTGCATGCCCTGAGGCTGATAGCAGAGCGGGGCTTCAAATTCAGACCGTAAGGTCTGAATTTGGAGCGCCCTGCTCCGTATCGGACGCATCGTGGACAGTATCTACTGTGCATGACTGTGGCCCGTATACATGGGCTCTTCAACTAGTATCTAATAATTGCTCTGATTTCCTTGAACTTTATCCCCATTCCGACAATGGACTTACCAGGTACGTCCCTCAAAAACTGTCACTTAGTGACAGAGGACGTACCTGGTAAGTCCCGGAAGTCCGGGTCTCCGTGCGGCTGCACGCTGTTCGGGGACTCCGGAATCATTTAGTAAAAAAAAAAAAAATGTCAGCCGGGGCGTTAAGATGACAGCCGCGTACGCACACGGCTGTCACTAAAGGGTTACTCAATCATCAGTTCAGCAATGGCCAGATTGTATCAGGTTCTCACTCGTTCATTTGTGAGTAATGGCAAGATAGATCCACCATTCCATGTGTCAGCTTTAGACTGCCTGTTCCATAAGAAATGTATGGCACAGACACATGCATACACACATGCTATAGCTGTACACATGTGTATACATAATTGAAATTGCAGCATTAATTGTATTTTCCTGCCTCGCAAACACAAGACAAGAAAATATGATTGAAAATACCCAAATAATCATGGCAATGAAAAGCTTCTATGTTACACTACTCTTCCCACAGCTCAAGTAATCCAGGCCTATAGTGGGAGAAAGAATGTCTTCTCCTAGTTGTCTTTTCTTTTGAATTTTGGTAGCTCTTCTGACTTATTTGTTTTGATCTCTTGGATTTTTTTTGTTCCCTATTCTCCATATCTTTCTTCCACAATTCAGTCTATTTAACAATATTGTGCTGACCAAAGAACAAGTTGACTGGATTATTCCTTTTAAAGCTTGCTCTTCAGCCTTAGAGGAAATATTGATCGTTGAAGGCTGATTACTCCCATGCTATTCCTCAGTACTATATAATTTAGCCTAATAGCTTTGAGTGTCGTGCTAGAATGGTTCTCAGCCTCTGCACAGGCCAATGACTTCTGGAAACCCCTTAATACAACCCTCTGATTGGCTTAATAGAGGGTAGTCAATGTTTGTACTTCCAGTTGTTGGGCACTGAAACATCATCCCCATCAGCTATTGATTGGTGGGGGATGGGAGTAGCCCCAACAGTAGAGATCCAGAGACTGAATGCTTAATATATGCCACAGAACATTACATTATTCTGTTACATTTTTATTATCTCAACCTCCCCTTACTATATGTCTTCAGCTTTAAAAAAAAAAAATGATCTGTAGAAAATAATAGGACATCTTTCTGAATGGAGCTGTGCAAGCTGCAGGTCAATACATAAAGTCAGATTCTTATTGCACTGCTATAAATCAGAACCAGTGCTTTACTGCTATAAATCAGATGTAGTGTTTTACTGGAGGAGTCAGAAACATCCCTTCTTTAAAAAGAAACAATGGTGGGGATGTACAAATCCAACAGAGCAGCTCATTTTCAGCACTTGTAAGAGAAACAAAATATCTGTGCTTAGAGATATGCATGCTCACTTTAGGTCAGTGATCCTCAAACAGGGTGCTGTGGAACTTTAGAATAATGTGGGCTCCAGCTCAGGGTGCCCCAGTATTTCTATGAAGACGTTGACAAAAATGTTTTACCCTTTGATTGCCAAAAGGGTATGCAACTTTAAAGTGAGTTTCTGATGTATATCTGGGTAAATATTATACATAATATGCTCTTTGTTGTTATTCCGACTATGAGACCTAAGAATAAATATACATTTGTGTATTGTACCCTTCCTTAACCCGTTAAGGACCCATGATGGTCCAGGACCGTCATGGGTAGATTCCACTTAAGGACCCATGACGGTCCTGGACCGTCATGGGATAAATGATAGCAGCGTGCCTCTGTGCACGCTGCTATTATTTATTCCAGGCTGAGACTGAACGCTCCGGTAGCAGAGTGTTCAATCTCAGCCCTTCTCAGTTGTGCCGGGTCATGTGATCGCTGAAGCAGCGATCACATGTACCGGCATTCTCAGTGAATGAGACAGTGCGATTCATACACTGTCTCTGAGTCTCTCTTCAGCCCGTCTGTCCCTTACCAGCAAAGGGACAGAGAAGCAGAGAGGAGACACCTACTGGTCTAAAAAGAATTAGAAGCTGGGGTATTAACCCCTTCACTGCTGTGCTAGAGGCTGGCTGTTAGGAGGTCAATTTTTGACCTGCTAAAATCAACTTTTTTTTTTTTTTTTTTTTAAGTCACAACACAATTTTTTTGGCAAAAAAAATGTATTTAAATAAAACAATATGTCAGTTACCAAAAGTGGAAATGTGATTGTTGTGGAGCCATGAAATACATTTATATACACTACCAAATGTAATCAATAATAAAAGTGGGAAAATAGGGTGGGAAAAGGGACATGGGGATTTTCACCCAGGGGGACAGTGTCCACTTAAAACTGCCCATTTTGTAGGTATGACTGACCGGTCATACCTTTCATGCAATCTCTATAAAAATGTAACCCATTGCGCCCAAATGATCCCACAATAAAAAAAATGGTGTTTTTTTTTTACATTTTTTTACCGTTTTCTTTAATTTTACTAAAATAAATGCTGGGCTATCCATATAAGTGTGGTAGCAAAAGAAAGCCCTATTTGTGTGTAAAAAAACGGAATATATTTTTCATGGGTAAAATAAAGTACTTTGAGGAAAAACACTGTTGAACAAAGACATAGTCAAAAAGGTCAGAATTGCTCCGGTCCTTAAGTGAAATCCACCTCAGATTTTCCCAGTCCTTAAGGGGTTAAGTCCTTGTGAATTTACCTTTAAATTGCAGATTGCAAGTTAGGAGTGCATTGAAGAAAAAAGAAAAAGATCGAGATCCACTGTTTTAGGAAAGGCCATGCACACTCTGTCATCTATAGACATTAAAGGGTTAGTAATGTTTCACAATAAGATCAGCTCCAATTAATTTTCATAGTATTTGGGCCATGGAGAGTGTTATTTCAATACTATCAGAGTTGTAGTTCAAGAGTAATTGAAAGATAAAGTGTCCCCCTTTCGCCCCTTTTACTGATGTAACGCTGCTCACCTCAGAGCAGCAGGACTGTCCCGATGGAACGCAGAGAGGGACAATCTTCAGCGAGCACAAGGAAAAACCTGAAAAACCTGTCAAGGGGGCAGGTTTTTCTTTATGCTCACAGTAAGAAGATTGTCCCTTGCCGAGAGCTGTCCAGATTTCTCATCTAAGGGGAGTTGGCTTACACTAGGTAAAAGGGGCGGGAAGGGGATACTTAATCATTCAATAACTCTTGAACTACAACTCTGACAGTATTGAAATAACACTCTCCATGGCACTTACTCCTGTGTCAAACATTCCTTCCTCTAGACTGTAAGCTCTCACAAGCAGGGCCCTCTGATCCTTCTGTTCTCCACATTCGATTGTACTATTTAATACCTCTGTATGTCTATTCCCAATTGTACAGTGCTGCAGAATTAGTTGGCGCTATATAAATAATAAAAATAATAATGTCCCATTAATGGAGCTGCTTTTATTGTGAAACATTACTATCCTTTTAATTTGAGAAAACCTTGATCACCACCCCTACAGAATTCAGAGTAAAAAGGAAGAATTTGCAGCAATATCCAGTTATGTTCATGGCAAGAAACAAGGTTAATGATTAGTGTTGAGCGAGCATGCTCGGCCGAAGCTCGGTTCGGCTCGAGCATCGCTCTGCTCGGCACATGGCAGTACTCGTACGAGTACCGCATGTGCTCGCCCGCCATGTTCGGGTCTCCTCCCCGCACGTTTCGCGGCTGCTGCGCAGCCAATAAACGTGCAGGGAGGCTCTGACATCAGTGTAATGCCAGTAGCCATGTTGGCTGCTGGCATTACACTGATTGGCTGGCCAGAACCCGTGATCGGGTGCTGTATAGCACCTGACCAGCGAGTTCGGCTCAGTCTTAGCCAGGGAGAGATGAGGATAGGAAGGGAAAGTCAGTGTAGGGAGAAGAAAAGCAATTGTGAAAAAAAAAAAGACCCAAAAGTCCTTTTTAGGACTACTGTGTGTGGGGGCAGCAGTTTATTTTGTGTGGGGGGGCAGAGAAAAAAAAAAAATCTTCATATATTCTGTTCACTGTGCCTAGCCGCAGATTAGCAGCACATTCTGTTTAGTGTGCAAAGTTGCAGATTAGAGCACATTCTCTTTAGTGTGCAAAGTTGCAGATTAGCAGCACATTCTGTTTACTGTGCAAAGTTTCAGAATAGGAGAACATTCTGTTAAGTGTTCAAACTGTAAAATATCAAAGTCACATATTCCATTCACTGTGCGTAGCCGCAGTTAAGAAGCAAATTCTGTTTACTGTGCAAAGTTTCAGAATAGGAAAACATTCTGTTAAGTGTTCAAACTGTAAAATATCAAAGTCACATATTCCATTCACTGTGCGTAGCCGCAGTTAAGAAGCAAATTCTGTTTACTGTGCAAAGTTTCAGAATAGGAAAACATTCTGTTAAGTGTTCAAACTGTAAAATATCAAAGTCACATATTCCATTCACTGTGCGTAGCCGCAGTTAAGAAGCACATTCTGTTTACTGTGCAAAGTTTCAGAATAGGAAAACATTCTGTTAAGTGTTCAAACTGTAAAATATCAAAGTCACATATTCCATTCACTGTGCGTAGCCGCAGTTAAGAAGCACATTCTTTTTACTGTGCAAAGTTTCAGAATAGGAAAACATTCTGTTAAGTGTTCAAACTGTAAAATATCAAAGTCACATATTCCATTCACTGTGCGTACCCGCAGTTAAGAAGCAAATTCTGTTTACTGTGCAAAGTTTCAGAATAGGAAAACATTCTGTTAAGTGTTCAAACTGTAAAATATCAAAGTCACATATTCCATTCACTGTGCGTAGCCGCAGTTAAGAAGCACATTCTGTTTACTGTGCAAAGTTTCAGAATAGGAAAACATTCTGTTAAGTGTTCAAACTGTAAAATATCAAAGTCACATATTCCATTCACTGTGCGTAGCCGCAGTTAAGAAGCACATTCTGTTTACTGTGCAAAGTTTCAGAATAGGAAAACATTCTGTTAAGTGTTCAAACTGTAAAATATCAAAGTCACATATTCCATTCACTGTGCGTAGCCGCAGTTAAGAAGCAAATTCTGTTTACTGTGCAAAGTTTCAGAATAGGAAAACATTCTGTTAAGTGTTCAAACTGTAAAATATCAAAGTCACATATTCCATTCACTGTGCGTAGCCGCAGTTAAGAAGCACATTCTGTTTACTGTGCAAAGTTTCAGAATAGGAAAACATTCTGTTAAGTGTTCAAACTGTAAAATATCAAAGTCACATATTCCATTCACTGTGCGTAGCCGCAGTTAAGAAGCAAATTCTGTTTACTGTGCAAAGTTTCAGAATAGGAAAACATTCTGTTAAGTGTTCAAACTGTAAAATATCAAAGTCACATATTCCATTCACTGTGCGTAGCCGCAGTTAAGAAGCACATTCTGTTTACTGTGCAAAGTTTCAGAATAGGAAAACATTCTGTTAAGTGTTCAAACTGTAAAATATCAAAGTCACATATTCCATTCACTGTGCGTAGCCGCAGTTAAGAAGCAAATTCTGTTTACTGTGCAAAGTTTCAGAATAGGAAAACATTCTGTTAAGTGTTCAAATTGTAAAATATCAAAGTCACATATTCCATTCACTGTGCGTAGCCGCAGTTAAGAAGCACATTCTGTTTACTGTGCAAAGTTGCAGATTTGCAGCACATATTCCGTGTAATATGAAGGAGGCGGGTAAAAAGGGACGGGGAAGTGGACGTGATCCTGATAGTTCAGGGCGCGGGTCAGGACGCGTAGAAACTGCGCCTGGTGCCAGAGCACAAGACAGAAAGACATCCACCATACCTAGCTTCATGTCTCATTTTACAGGGCGTCGCAGGACATCACTCTCGAGGTCCAACCACTGCGAACAGGTGGTCGGTTGGATGTCAGCTGATACTGCTTCCAGTCGGTTAAGCACCACCCTGTCTTCCACCAAGTCCACTCTCAGTAGCCAAGAGTCTGGTCAACATAATCCTCACTCTGATCATCCTTCCTCCCACCATAGAGGATCTGGTCAAAGAAGTGATCCCACACTGGGATATAGTGAGGAGCTCGTCTCATCACCAATCCTTAATTTGAACCTCTCTCCAAGCACGCTTGCAGAGGAACATGACATCTTGTGCCCTGATTCACAACCTCTAGAGGGTACCCAATCACAAGAAGATGACAGAGGGGAACGGCATTTAAGGTCAAAGGAAGTGGATGATGATGATGATGAGACACAGCTGCCATCAAATCAACCACAATTACTGTCTCAAGACCTTGATGAGGAGGATGATACACAGTTGTCAATGACTGAGTATGTGGTGGGATCAAGACATGAGGAGGATGATCAGAGTGAGGAAGTGGAGGAGGACTTGGTGGACGATGAGGTGACTGACCCCACCTGGGAAGGTGTAGAGCCGAGCGATGACAGCAGTCCTGAGGGTGAGCCATCTGCAGCACCGCAACAGGCTGGAAGAGGCAGTGGTGTGGCTACAGAAAGAAGGCGGACCGCACCAAACCGGCCCGCAAATGTTCCACGGAGCACCCCCTTGCGTAAATCTCCCTTGCCAAGGGGTAGGTGTTCCGCGGTATGGCGTTTTTTTAAGGAAAGTGCGGACGACAAAAGAATTGTAGTTTGCAACCTGTGCCACACCAGAATGAGCCGAGGCATGAACACTAGAAACCTCACCACCACCAGCATGATCCGACACATGGCATCCAAGCACCGTAATAAGTGGGAGGAACGCCTGGATCGCCCATCTGTGTCTGCAGGCCACACCACTGCCTCCTCTTCCCCTGTTTTCGGTGCCGGCCAATCGCCTGTCGAAGGCGCAGGCCCGCATACCTCCCGCCCTGCACCTGTACCATCTGAAGCACCATCAGCGACCACATCCACTTCCCTGTCCCAGCACAGCGTCCAAATGTCGTTACCCCAGGCATTTGAGCGCAAGCGAAAATACCCAGCCACCTACCCACAGGCCATAGCACTAACCTCACACCTTTCCAAATTACTGGCCATCGAAATGCTGCCATTTAGGCTTGTGGAGACTGAGTCCTTCCGCAGCCTGATGGCAGCAGCTGTCCCTCGGTACGCAGTCCCCAGCCGCCACTACTTTTCCCGGTGTGCCGTCCCCGCCTTACACCACCATGTGTCCCGTAACATCACCCGTGCCCTGACCAACGCAGTTACTGGGAAGGTCCACTTAACGACTGACACATGGACAAGTGCTTGTGGCCAGGGACGCTACATTTCCCTGACGGCACACTGGGTGAATGTCGTGGAGGCTGGGAGCGACTCGGACCCTGGGATGGCACAGGTGCTAACCACGCCGAGGATTGCGGGCCCTACCTCCATCAGGGTTTCCGCCAGCACCTACATTATTGGCTCCTCCTCCTCCGTTTCCACCTCCGAATTCTCTGCGCGCAGCGCCACTCACCCATCAGCCGGTAGCTGGAAGCAGTGTAGCACTGCAGTGGGGAAGCGTCAACAGGCCGTGCTGAAGCTGATCTGCCTTGGGGACAAACAGCACACGCCTCAGAGCTGTTGCAGGGGATTAGTCACCAGACCGAGCAGTGGCTCTCGCCACTCAACCTGCAACCAGGCATGGTTGTGTGTGATAATGGGCGTAACTTGGTGGCGGCTTTGGAGCTCGGCAAGCTCACACACGTACCATGCCTAGCGCATGTATTTAATTTAGTGGTTCAGCGATTTCTAAAAACCTACCCCAATTTGCATGATCTCTTGACCAAGGTGCGCTGCGTGTGTGCACATTTCCGTAAGTCATCTACAGCTTCAGCCGGCCTGTTGAAGCTGCAGCAGCGCTTACAATTGCCAGCTCACCGGCTGCTGTGTGACGTGAGCACGCGCTGGAACTCCACCTTCCACATGTTGGCCCGGCTTTGTGAGCAGCAGAGGGCAGTAGTGGAGTACCAGCTGTTACACGGTCGTCGCCTCTCCGTTCAACTTCCTCTAATCAGAAGTGAGGAGTGGGAATGGATGTCAGACCTCTGTGAGGTTTTACGCAATTTTGAGGAATCGACACAGATGGTGAGCGGCGATAACGCTATTATCAGTGTAACCATCCCACTTCTGTGTCTACTGAAACGCACGCTGCTCACAATTAAAACCGACGCTTTGCATGTGGAAGAGGTGGAAATGGGGGAGGAAGAGCTTACACAAGGTGATAGCCAGAGCACCCTCACTTCGTCTTCTCAGCGACAATTGGAGGAGGCGGAGGAGGAGGAGGAGGAGGAGGAAGACACGGTTGCCTCCGCTACAGAGGGTAGCCATGGAACTTTAGTTCCATCTCTTCAGCGTGGGTGGGCAGAAGAGGAGGAAGAGGATGAGGAGATTGAGAGTCATCCTCCTGGTGAGGACAGCGAAATCTTGCCTGCTGGTACTCTGGCACACATGGCTGACTTTATGTTAGGCTGCCTTTCCCGTGACCCACGCGTTATACGCATTTTAGACAACACGGATTACTGGGTGTTCACCCTTCTGGACCCCCGCTACAAAGAGAATTTCTCATCTCTCATTCCTCCGGTGGAGAGGACAAGCAAAATGGTGCAATACCAGAAGGTTCTTGTCGAAAAATTGCTCCAAAATTTTCCATCTGACAACGCTGGCGGCAGAGTACGTGCTACCTTGGCCAACAGAGAAGGGGAGAAAAGGGGAGCACACAGCAGTTCCGACAAAGGCAGGGCAACACTCTCCAAGGCGAGGGACACCTTCATGACACCCCGCCAGCACCCTCACCCTGATGCGCAGCCTAGTGTCACAAGGAGGGAAAAGTTTTGGAAGATGGTGAAGGAGTACGTAGCAGACCATGTCAGCGTCCTCAATTATCCCTCTGTGCCTTATAACTACTGGGTGTCCAAGCTGGACACGTGGTATGAACTGGCACTCTACGCCTTGGAGGTGCTGGCCTGCCCTGCCGCCAGCGTTCTGTCTGAGCGGGTATTTAGTGCTGCTGGTGGCATCATAACAGATAAGCGTATCCGCCTTTCCACCGAAAATGCTGATAGGTTGACACTTATAAAAATGAACAAGGCCTGGATTTCCCCTGACTTCTCCACTCCACTGGAGGAAAGCCCCGGAGGAACATAAAGTGACTTTATATATGTTATTTACAATGATGGGAATACTCTGTATTCCCATTCACCCCTTCCACCCAAAAAACGGGTATATGGTTGACTCTCTTCCATATACCCTGGGATATAATTTTTATATAGGGCCAGCTCACCAGCGGGCCCTGTGATATAATTTTTATATAGGGCCAGCTCACCAGCGGGCGCAGTTTGACAATTTTTGTATAGGTCAGCTCACCAGCGGGCCTTCTCATATAATGTTTTATTGGGTCAGCTCTCTAGCGGGCCCTCTCATATAATGTTTTATAGCGTCAGCTCACTAGCGGGCCTTCGCATATAATGTTTAGGATGGTCAGCTCCGCAGCAGACCTTCACCCATAATGTTTTGGATGGTCGGCTCAGCGCACGTTTCCCTCTTAATCATGGCCCCAGTTCAGAAAAATCGAGGAAATTTTTGGGAGAATTTGCCTTTGCGCACGTTTCCCTCTTAATCATGGTCTCAGTTCAGAAAAATCAAGGAAATTTTTGGGAGAATTTGCCTCTGCGCACGTTTCCCTCTTAATCATGGCCTCAGTTCAGAAAAATCAAGGAAATTTTTGGGAGAATTTGCCTCTGCGCACGTTTCCCTCTTAATCATGGCCTCAGTTCAGAAAAATCAAGGAAATTTTTGGGAGAATTTGCCTCTGCGCACGTTTCCCTCTTAATCATGGCCTCAGTTCAGAAAAATCGAGGAAATTTTTGGGAGAATTTGCAGATGATATACAAGTAAATATACAGCAAATACTGTTTGGTAACAATTTTTCGCCTAAAGTCGTTTTTATCTGCCTTTTTGTGTGTTTTACGGTCAGTCTGTAAAAATGGCGTACTACGGGTGAAACATCGTTCCCAGCAGCGATGTTGGAGTCCAAGATGCATCCAGACATCCTCCCTATGCTGTCCCTGAACCATTTCTGTGGTGTTTCCATCATTTTCTGCCCTTTTCCTATGGACCAGGCACCCTCCCCTCATCAGAGCAGGGGGTGCCTGGTGTAGTGCTCGTGTCCTCCCATTGACTTCAATGGGGCTCGGGTGCTCGGCCGAGCACTCGAGCCTCCGGGGGCGCTCAGTCAGAGCACCCGAACACCCGAGCATTGGGGTGCTCGCTCATCACTATTAATGATGCATTAAGTTGTGATAAAGAGGTCATAAAGTAGAGATCACTTGTCCAGTTCCTGTGTTATTCTACGGACATTATGCGCTACAATATCTCCCACTTATAGATCCCCCCCATTATCACTTATTAATGCATCTCTCTCTTTCTGGTACATCAGATGCAGTGGCTGTACATGTAAGCATATATGTGCAAGAATGGATCCCAGCTCATCAAACCATTGGAGTTTATATACTAAATAGTGATAAAGAGGTGATAAAGTGGAGATAACGTATCCAGTTTATCACCTGTCCAGTTCCTATGATATTCTATGGAGCCTATGCATTAGGATCTCCAGTGTTGGAGAAATTTTATTGCATTGGCACCATAGATTTACATAGTGCACCTTATTGCATCTCACCCCTTGTAAAATGCACACATGACAATTACTGGGCTGGAGTTAAAGGAATAGTAATACTTCGTTTTAACTTTATTTTATTTTGTAGGCATTAAAAAAACATGAAGAATGATATAAGTCTTATCTCTCAAACCTTTATGGTTTGAGAGATATTCACAAGCAAAGTTTCCCCTCCTGCCCCTTTTACCTAGCGTAAGCCATCTCTTCTCAGATGTGGAATGCAGTCCATAGACCAGACAGATAGCAGGTGACAATCTTCTTCCTGTGAGAACAATGAAAGCCCTGCCCCCCTTGACAAGTTTTTCAGGTTTTTCCCTTATCTTAATTGAAGATTTTCCCTCTCTGCAATCTACCTGGGCACCTCCCTTCTGATCTGGCTGAACAGTGTTACATCAGTAAAAGGGGCAGGAGGGGGATACTTTGTCATTGAATTACTCTTGTACTACAACTCTGACAGAACTGAAATAACACTCCCCAAAGTCCAAATACTATGATGATTAATTAGAGCTGTTTTTATTGTGAAACATTACTATCCTTTTAACAAATTTTTCACATAGAAACTGTGCTGAGTATTTCTTTCTCAAAACTTACTAATGTAAATGGTGCAGATGGTTTGGACCAGTTCTTTTTAGTGCACTGTCCTTAATGGGGGATGTTGGGATACAATTCCACACTAAAATAACACTGGAACTAATTTTTGTGCACCGTACCTGCCAGGTCTTGTGGCAAAAACTATCTACTCAGATTTTTTCCCTTGCAACACTTGATCCAATGGGAGGGCAATGGCAAAAGCATAAAGGCGTTTAGGAATGTCCTGTTCATCTGCACTTTGGGGGAAATGTACTAAGGTGTGATAATGAGGGGATAAACAGGTGATAAAGTGGAGATGACTTCTCCAGTTTTCTAAACTCTCCAAGTCCTATATTATTCTATGGAGCCAATGCACTAACATTTTCCAACTTTGGAGATCTTGTGCATAGGAATTGGAGAAGTGATATCACTGGATAAGTCTACTTCACTTTATCATCTCTTTATCACGCCATAGTCGATAACCCCCAGGATCTTCTCTTTATCACCTTCATATCACATCTTAGTGCATCTCCCCCCAGTTCTCCTTAATACAACATCAGATGCAGTGGCTGTACAGGATAGTTGGTATATGCACTGAACAAGCAAGTTTAGGGTTTGATTTTAGAGATCTAATATCAAATAAAAGAGGATTTTAGTCTTACCTGTTAAATCCTTTTCTCGTAGTTCATACAGGTTACTGGTAAATTTGGGTAGGCAGGAACAATTGTAGAAGTGAATGCAGGGGGTGGAGCCTACCTTCCCTCCTTGGCTGCAGCTAGCCAATCATCTCCAGTAAGATTTGAGACACTAATTATTGACTAGAGAGTAGAAGGGAAAGAAGACTCCTGTGAGCATGACCCTGAAGGATCCCACGGTCTGCCACAGGAAAGCCAAGCACGGTCCTTTGATAGGGTGGGAGACCAGTAACCTGTATGGACTAAGAGAAAAGGATTTAACAGGTAAGACTAAAATCCTCTTTTCTCTGTCGTCCAATACAGGTTACTGGTAACTTTGGGATGTCCAACCATTGAGTTTCCCAGAGGCGGGAAGTAAGGCAAGGACCAGGCGCAAGACCCCCAAAGTCACCAGAGCATATATGAACCATCAGGTCTGAGATAGCCCAACAAAACAATGAAGTGCCAACGGACACTGAACAGGGGTAACAACACCTCAGGAACTGTAACACAGAACACTGAACTAGAGCCAAGAGGGCTCAAAAGTGAAGGAAGCACCAAAGAACCAAAAAAGATCCTAGACAGGCAAGACTGCCTCCAGGATCTTCCTCCCAAAACTGGCGTCAGCTGATGCCAGCACATCAACACGGTAGTGCTTCGAAAAGGTGTGCACAGACAACCAAGTGGAAGCCTTGCACAACTGATCAGCGGAGGCCTGATTCTTGTAAGCCCAAGAAGCCCCAATAGATCTAGTAGAAAGAGGCATGACCCAAAAGGGAATAGGCTTCTTCCTTAGCTCGTAAGCCTTACGAATAGTGGACTTGATTGAAGACGCAATAATCACTATGGATGCAGGTCTCCCTGCCCTGGGGCCCTCAGGAATGACGAACAGCACATCAGACTGTCTAATGGACTCAGTGCGATGTACATAAAACTTGAGACAACGCACCACTTCTAACAAGTGGAGATCCCTCTCTTTGTCAGAGGTAGGGTTAGGGCAGAAAAAGGCACCACAATCTCCTGATTAATGTGGAACTCAGAGACCACCTTCAGGAGAAACTCCTGTGAAGTACGAAGCACTGCCTTGTCTTTGTGAAACATCAAAAAGGGTGGTCTACAAAAGAGTATGTAACTCCGCGACACGACGAACAGACACGATCGCCAGGAGAAAGGCCATTTTCCACGTCACCAGGTGTAGAGGAATAGTAGCCAAGGACTCAAAGGGAGGGCGCTTAAGGATGCCCAAAACCAAGTTAAAGCGGAACTTTAACCTCTGTATCGTTGTGTCTTCATCCCTTGCTTTGTGTCCCATGTGTATATTGTTGTGTATATTTTCGCTTAAAAATGTATATAAATTCAGAAACATAGACATGAATTCTGTACCTGATGACGTACAGCTGTACCGCCGTGCACCGTATGGTGCAGAAGACACTCCCACAGGGCTTGTATGTGAATCGTCCATCCTGCCCCTCAATCCTACATCAGTCCCTGCTAAACCATTTGATCTGGCGCGCTCCTTGAATCCTGCGCATCCAGGTCATGTCAGTTGTTTATGGTGTGCATGCGCGAAGCTTGTATGTGCCAAAAAAAAAAAAAAAAAAGAAAAGAAAGAGGCTGTGGGTGGCACGTCCTTCATGAGTGACAGGCTGAAGCATGTGCAGATTGAGTTTCTTTCCAAGATGGCTGCGTTCTGATAGAGCTTTCCTCGCAGAGAACAGGTCAGATTATGCTATATATATAAACTTTTGAAATGCATACATGGCGTTTTCAAGTGACCTGGGGGTGTATTTACATGGATAGCTTTGGTTGAATAAACATGAAAGTTCCGCTTTAAGATCCCACTGAGGAGTGGGAGTCCTGATAACAGGACGAGTATGAGCAATGCCCTGGAAGAAAACCTTGACATCTGGAAGAATGTCAATGAGGCCCTTATCCACAAGGGATATCTGCAAGAAAGCTAGGACCGTAGGCAGATCAAAATCCTGAGAACGGTCCCTATCAGCACACCAAGAGAGAAAGGTCGACCAGACAAGATGTTAGGCCTTAGAAGAAACAGCACTAAGCATAGTAGCCACCACACCAGAAGAAAAACCTGTAGAAGAAGATCCAGCTGGCAAGGGAGCTGGAATGGCTCCGCCAATGACAGATCCAGAAGCTCCTGAAACCAAGCCAGTTGAGGCCAGTACGGAGCAATCAGAATGATTGGAAAGTGATCCAGTCTCAATTTCCGTAACACTCTGCGCAACATGGAGAGGGGAGGAAAGATGTAAGCCAGAGGAAATAACCAAGGAATGGATATGGCATCCACCGCTAGAGCTAGAGGATCCCTGCAGCAAAAGCAGAACCTCAGAAGCTTCCAGTTCTGTCTTGTCGCCATCAGGTCAATGCAAGGGAGACCGCACTTCTGAACAATGAGGGTGAACACCTCTGGGTGCAGTTCCCACTTTCTGCTGTCCACCGTGTTTCGACTGAGGAAGTCTGCCATGACGCTGTCTACGCCAGGAATGTACACTGCGAATATGGCAGGAACATGTTCTTCTGCCCAAGACAAAATAGCCTTGATCTCTAACCAAGTGGCGAGACTTCTTGTTCTGCCTTGCTTGTTGATATAAGCCACGGCCGTGGCATTGTCGGACTGGACCCGGACTGGGCTTTCTTCCAGCTGGGGTGTCCAACGGTGAAGGGTATAAAATATCACCCGAAGCTCCAACACGTTGATAGGAAGCAGAGAATCCTCCTCCAGAGACCACCGACCCTGAGCACTCAGGCAACCCAGGACCGCTCCACAGCCGGAGAGGCTGGCATCCGTCGTCGCCATGGTCCAGAAGGATACCAGGAAGGACTTGTCCTTCAGCAGATTGGAGAGGTTGAGCCACCACAACAAACTCAATTCCACATGAAGAGAGAGGGGTAGTGACATTTTCAGAAGGTCCAGCTGACCCTTGCACACCTGGATCACAAACCTCTGGAGTTCCCTGGTGTGAGCCATGGCAAATGGGACCACTTCTATGCTGGAGATGAATTTCCCCACTAGAGAGGACAGCTTCTTGGCTGGAACTGGATTGTGAGCCAGAACACCAGAAACCCTGTGGGCGATCTGGTGAGCCACCTCGTCCTTGAGAAACACCATGCTCTTCTGAGTGTCAAAGAGAAGGCCCAGGAAGACCAGGCGCTGGGATGGGACAAGATCTGACTTGTCCATGTTGATGATCCACCCATGATGGGTGAGAGCATGAATGCAGTCCTGAACCTGCTGATGAAGAAGTTCCGCAGAAGGGGCTTTCAGAAGCAGGTCGTCCATGTATGGAGTAACGCTGATGCCGTCCCAATGGAGGACGGATACTAAAGCTCCCAGGACATGGTTGAAGACTTGAGGAGCTGTAGTCAGACGAAAGGGAAGAGCTGAAAACTGAAAGTGGCCTTGGTCGCAGGCAAATCTGGAGATACTGCCGACTCTCTGCATGAATGGCGATGTGTAGATACGCGTCCTGAAGATCCAGAGAGGCAAGGAATTCCCCCGGGGACATAGCAGCAATCACTGTTCTTAGAGACTCCTATGCAGCCCCTCTGGCACTCAAAGAGTTAACCTTGTGATGGGCAACAGGCAGCCCTGAGGACGCCCTGAGAACTGTACATCCAGTCTGTCCAGTGAGAAGTAGAGATAATTTCCTTCTACAACATTACATAAGCCTTGGGAGAGATGCACTAAGGTGCAGAGGCAAAACTAGAAGACACCAAGCCCTGGTGCAAAAATTGTAATGCCCCCCTGACCACATTGCCCCCCCCATTGGTCACCTCCACATTGCCTCTACATTGCCCCCAATCTCCACATTGCCTCCACATTGCCCCCAATTTCCAAATTGCCTCCAATCTCCACATTGCCTCCACATTGTCCCCAAACTCCACATTGCCCCCAATCTCCACATTGCTCCCAATGATCTCCACATTGCTTCCAATCTCCACCTCCACATTGCCCCTATTGAACCCCTAGTGTCCATTTCCTACCTCCCTGGTGGTCCAGCAGCATGACAGAAGAGGTCTGTGCCTCCTTCTGCACAGACTTCAGAAGCTGGTGCTCCCTCGCGGTCCTCTCTTTGGTAATGCAGAGTGCTGGGAGATGATGTCATCTCCCAGTGCTCTGCATTAATGGAGTGTCAACAAGGGCGCTCAGCTGCTAGAGGTCTGTGCCAAAGAAGGCACAAGCCTCAGCTTGCTTCTTGCAGATGACTGGCGGGGGGGGTTGCAGGGGTGGCCGGGCCCTTGGAGTGACAGGCCCGGTCGCAGGTGTGACCCCTGCGACCCCTATTGTTATGCCACTGCTAAGGTGAAAAACACAGATCATAAAGTGGAGAAAAATTCTTGAGAGAGATCACTTCTCCAGTTCCTATGTTTTTCTATGAGCCTATGCACTAAGATTTCTCAAGTGAAAGGTCCTAGTGCATTGGCTCCATAGAATAACATAGAAATTGGAGAAGTGATATCACTGGAGAAGTTATCTCCTCTTTATCACTTTTTTTTAATCACACCGTAGTACATAACCCCCACCCCCATGCACAAAAGAAAACAGGAGCAATACTGGGGCAAACCAACTGTACAATAGGGGAGAAAGAAAACATGCTTTAAATAGGGGTGGTTAACCCATTGATTATTATAGATCTTCAAAGCATTCCAGCATTCAAGGAGTTATAAACCCCATTTAAATCAATGGGAATGTTGTGAATTTGTATTCATACCCAGTGCTGCAGTTGGTTTGTTCCTGAATTACTCCATTTTACTTATCTATATAGGCAACACCAGGGCTTATAATTTGAAGTCCTTTGCTACTAGCCAGACCTGAAAAGTTACTCGCCACTGCAGTACATAACATACCCACCAGGACTGACTTTCTACTCGCCAGGGCTAAATTTTCACTCGCCATTGGCTAGTGGCGAGTGGAAATTTTGAGCCCTGGGGAATACTTATTTTTACCCCTCAAAACATCCATCTTCTTTCTTGCACTGTTCCACAGTAACTCTTTGCAAACCAACACTTTAGAAACCGCTCTAGAATTCATAGGATTCATCTATGTTTTTCCAACTTCTTTTTAGAATTTGTAAGTAGATTGTGAAGCTCTTTGGTAGACCTGATGGCCACGTATGTGGCCTATGAAATCCTTTGGCTGCAGGAGATGTATCCAGTGAGGAAGAAACTAGGGTGAGCAGACCTCCCCTTTAAAGGGATAGTATTGACATTTTTTTTTACAAACATGAATTTTGTAGACATTAATAAATAAAACTAAACGCGCCCAGTCCCATCTCTCAAACCTTTATGGTTTGAGAGATATTCAGGACCAACGTTCCCCCCTCCCTCCCCTTTCCCTGACGTCAGCGCTCTAGCTGACTGCGGGGGAATCCGGTCCCTGGACAAATAGGCTTTTTAGCAGAGCCCAGATCATGTTATTGAAAAAGAAATGCTTCACTGGAACGGTCTACAAAGTGTGCTTGCAAACCCGGGACCGGATTCCCCTGCAGTCAGCTAGAGCGCTGACGTCAGGAAAAGGGGAGGGAGTGAGGAACTTTGGTCCCGAATATCTCTCAAACCATAAAGGTTTGAGAGATGGGAATGGGGGCATTTAGTTTTATTTTTTAATGCCTACAAGATTAATGTTTGTAAAAAAAATGGCAATACTATCCCTTTAACCGGGGACACATTGGAAATAGGCATATTTCAGCACTGCACTGAAATCAAAGCAGCCCTGCAGTATGCACTTTTCAAATGTGTCCCCTGTTAAAGGTGAGGTCTGGTCACCCTATAAGAGATGACTCTAGCAACCAAAGGGTTAAGAGAACAGATGTGCACATGCTCTGCATGTTTGAAGTGCTACATAATCAGTGCTTCTTTTGAAAAAGAATAATGTGTCTCTCCATAAGTGTTAGCTGGCCAGGCATGCACAATAGGAATCCATAGTCCATTATAACCTGACCACTACTGCATTGTTTATAACATATCAATTTTTTTATATTCTGGCACTAACTCCAGTCCATTAACCTTCTCAATGGTGGGAGGGGGGATTACAAGACATGCTGCATTAGCAGCGAGGTGCTGACAGATAAATGACCGGAGAAGACAAAATAATCCATGATGTTACTGGAGAGATCCAGTGCTCAATGTATCATATTATGCTGACCTGGTGGGTCCATTTTTTTCCAGTAAATAATCAGATACTTCGGTTTCTTGTCGTTCTGGTATGGATTTTTGGGTGTTTATATTATTGTGGGATTTCCAAGCTCACTAACAGGTATATAATGATTAAGAATGAGTGAAATGATTCTGGACATTTGGTTTTGTACCATGATTCATATTTCATTAGCCATCTTAACCAATCAGAATGCTAGAAATGTGATTAGGTGATGCTGATTGTAAAGAAAAACAAAACAGTTTCAATAATCTAAAGATGCCATTCAAATCTGAGGAAGTAGCTATAGCTAAGAAACTCTTACACCCAAGCATATTAATCAAGACTATAAGCTCAGTTAACAGTTTACTGAATGTGTACTCTTTAAGTATTTGTATACAGCACTACAATTGGCCTTTTGATTTGTCCCCATCTGTTCCGCTTTCGAGAGACTCTTAAACTGAACCTAGCATCTGGAATGTTTTATACCTGTTTGAAAACATAATTCAAAACTGTCCAGCAGATGTATAGTTTAGGAAACATTCACACTTTTATTTCTGGGAAATGTGAGAGGGAAAACCTCCTGGTACTGCATATAACTTTATAAGCATATGAGATGTCACTGAAAACATCATTGGTATATGACACTTCACTGAAAAGTTTTCATTAGCATATGGAATGTCACTGAAAACCTCAATTGGCACATGAAATGTCACTGGAACCACAAGGCTACCACAATTAGAATACATTAGCATATGGTAACAAGTGTTGATATCTCTTAAAGGGGATCTATCACCCCTATACAAGTTAGCCTTAATAGTTAGATTATATAGCGAATATGTGTAAAAGTGTATTAATTTAGTTTTTTTTTCAAAGCTCTATTTGGCCAAAATTGAACGAATAAACGCTGCCCTGCATCTAATTCCGGATAGACTGTGGTTACATGCTTTGTAACCCCAGTCTGTCACTCTGCCTCTGCTCCACTCCCTCTATCCAGCCTCCTCCGATGATGGAGCTTTTCTGCCTGTAAACTGGAGTGGTCTCATTGGCTAGATATCAATCTCTGCCAATGAGGTCACTCCAGCTTACAGGCAGAAAGCCTCCGTCATTGGAGGAGGCTGGATAGAGGGAGGGAGGCAGAGTGACAGACTGCGGTTACAGAGCAGATAACCACAGTCTATCTGGAAGTAAGTGCAGGGCAGCGTTTATTCCTTCAATTTCATCCAAATAGAGCTTAAGAAATGAAATTAATACACTTTTACACATATTCACTACATCATCTAACTATTAAGACTAACTTGTGTAGGGGTGATAGATCCCCTTTAACTGTACATTTGCTGTTTTTTGGCTAACATGACACATCAGTTTCTAATGCAGTTTTCAAATATGAAAACTTGAATTAAGGTAAAAGGTAATGCATAGAACCAAGGTAAATGGCAGGAGAACAAGGACCAGGAGAGTAGAGTGAAGGAAGTAGACGGATGTGTACCTGACTGAAGGTGATCCAGTATCTGAGCTAAATCCAAGAGGCCTGTACTGTCTCAGGTAAATGTGAATACCTGACTGAAGGTGTTACCACTGGTGTATGCACTGTTAGAAGGGACTGAATCTACACTTTGATGTGCATGCTCTTTATCAGATTTATCCAGCTCAAAAGGGCATTCCAGTTTCAAAATGACAGGCAAGAGAATAGCATGAGAATACCAGCTAACCCCAGACATATTTCTGATATGTGCAAACTGGGCATGGAGAAAATAAGTGCAGGACTCTTCCTTCTCCTTAAGCCTGTCATATAAAGGTACAGTAAAGAGGCTTTTTCTTGTATCCGGTGTGCTCTAGAAGAGTGATGCCCTCATATGTGCCAAGACATTTAAACACACTGGCTCAGACTTAGTGAAATCATATCAAGGAACAAGTCTTGCTCTGTCCCATTGTTCTATAAATGCTCCTCACTATGGGAGATGTCATAGTACCATTCCTGTTACTGAAATAACTTGTATTTACTGAGTTAGTAACTCCTCTTTATGCTGCTTGCACCAAAGTGGAGAGCAGTGTACGAGTGTATGGGCATTTTGGTATGTTACATGTTACAGGAAAAGGATTCAGGGCCAGCTCATATTAACTCTTTGAGAGCCAGAGGGATACCCAATGCATTGCTTCTCAATGCGATGAGCAGCACTCTGAGACTCAAAGGGTTAAAGTCTTAATGCTGGTGGAGTGCGTGCTTCAGTATGCAATAAAGCCAGAACTCTAAAACCTGTCCTTAGCCCCCCCAGCTGTGCAGGTTTTCCAGATCTCCTTACATGGACACATGTCTACCAATCAGTGGTTCAATTATTCTGAAGGATCTGAATTAACAACATTCACTTGTGTTTAATTGAGGAGATCATGAAAACATGCTCTTTTGGAGTGATTGCAGACAGGTTTGAGTGCCCCTAATCTAAAAGTGATACACCCTGCCCCACTCACTGCAGCTAACACATTATGTGCTCCTCACACTAAAGAAGATGGATCAATTATTATCTCACTTAGACATGTCTGTCTTGGTTCTTAGGCAAATAAATGCACGACAGCGGTACAAGTGAATTTAACCAGTTTATTAAAATAATCAGAATAATGCAGAGAACAATACATTTCCTCAGTCAAAGGGGAGAACGACGTGAAGACAGTGCAGGGGAGTGCTGGCCTTGGGGGCAGGAGGGCAATTGCCCCCTGGGCTGGTCATGTGTCTGGGCTGGTGGGCCACTGCCTCACTCAATCTCCCACTTGTAAATGGAGCTAAACTAGTGATACCACAGAGCTTACATTTGAAATGAATCTAAATACAAATGACATATAGCCCGTTTCCCTTGTAAGCTCTATGGCATCAATAGTGTAGCTTTACTTAAATAGTAAGCAATGTAATATCACTAATGTAGCCCCATTTCAACTGTAAGCTCTGTGGTATCACTTGTCTTACTTCACAACATTAAGGACAATTTTAAAATTAACGAAACGGGTGGGCTGGGACAGTGGGCTCGGCCGACAGTAGAAATGGGCCACTTGATTGTATTTGCCCTCTGGGCTGTATGTTGTCAGCCCTCCCCTGGGAGAGTGTCTAGTCCACTACCCAGGAGCTGACACTGAACCACCGCAAGTATGTAGAAGAAGTAGGCAAAACCAACATGATTCTGAATACTGATAGGCAACTGAACGCTAGCGTACCCAGATAATCCCAGGGAATGGGAAGTCAGATGGAGCTTTTGGGGAGCTGCAGGTGTACTGACGCCCAGCAGGGACAGAGAGCGAAGGTAGCCAGCAGATTCAGGCAATAAGCAACTAGAACTACTCCAGGCAACAGAGTAAGTGCTTAGGCAAGGAAGCCGGTAGGAGCACACAGCGAGGAGGCCATGGGCGAGACTAATCTGCACTTGCCTGTCAGAGGTAACGGCTTGACTGAGCAGAGGCAATAGTGTACAAGTGCTAGTATGTTTAGGCAGATAGGTAGCACACAACGGAGGCAACAACTAGGTGTAGTGGAAGCACCTGCACTACTACCAGCCTGGTAGTTAAGTGCCCAAGGAAGGGAGCGCGCCCTCGAACTCTCCGGACTAGTGGAAGTCAGACAGGAACGATAAATACAGAGCGTAGTCAGAGAGGCCACAGTCGGAAGTTGGATTGGGTAGTCAGCCAAAGCCAAGGTCAACACGGAGAGGTTAGTTGGACAAGCCAGAGTTATAGACAGATCAGACAGTCAGGCGGAGCCACAGGTCACAACTGGAACGGGTAATCAGACAGGCCAAGGATCGAACACCAGTGAGTAACGGAAGCCAAGCAAGGGTCAGACGAGCAACACAGCAATGTGCACAGAAACACCATGAAAGGACGACTAAGCCCAGTTCGTGGCCAGGCTATAAAGTTTATGCCAGAAGGCGGAGCAAAGTCGCTAAACAGACAGGAAGTATAAAAATAGCAAGCGCAACGTCAGAGATGTGCGCCCCCAGATGGATCAAGTCAGAGTCATGCCGCTCATTCCATACACCGGACAGGCACAACAGAAACAGAAAATCACGGGCACTGTGATAATGTCGTCATGACTGAACCATTAACACTGTGTGAGCAGAACCTGAAAACCTGCACTGTCAGCAGGGGGCATTAGGATACATATTAGCTCCCCTAATCTAAAGTAATCACATAATCTTGTACATACTCCACAGTGCCATACATGATCTTTAGGTAAAAGTATAAACTCAGACAGTAAAACACGTAGGCAGATTCATCCATTCCTACCCACTCTGCTAAAGAAACCCTGTGTGTGACATTACATAGACTTAATTAATGCTTTATAAGAGTGAACATTATTATGCAGAGTCCCAGCCTCCTCTTATTTTAAGGTGATTTTTTTTTTTAAAACAGCACTAAAGGGTTACAACAAGCATGCAAAATGTTATTGCTCCTTAAAGCAATCACTATAGGTTGATCTCACTTTAAATATTATGTGCTTACAGCTAGCATATGTATACATTAATTATTCATATGTTATATCCTAAAAATATAATCCTAAGCATGTTTTTAATGCATGTATGTAATGTACTGTTAGAGCATTTTTTATGTTGTTTGCGTTTTTTTATATTGGAAGATAAGAGCTAAATCAGTTAATTGATTGTAGTTAGTTCCTGCAAAAAGGCAGGAATGTCTGCTCTCTCAGTGTATATGTACGACTATATTTTAAGCCTCAGGAAACAAAAAGAGAAGTGTAACAGTTGCTAAAATGAAGTATGGGGTATTTAAATGTGTATAACATCAGTAGAGTTTAGGAGTTAGTGTTCCTTTAATATTTCTTATGTTGTTCCCCTCTGCTGCTGCTGCTTCTCAGGGGCTCAGGTAACTCCTGTCAGACAATTCAAAAGCAATGAAGACGAGGGGCACTCACTAAATTGAGCACATAACCCTTTGAGTGCCAGAGAGATATCTACTCATACCTGGGAACTTTCAATTGCTCTCTCCCTGGAGGGGAGTCCTCTGGTGCAGCAGTGGGTGTGAAAAATGAAGCAAATTGAGTCAAAAAGTGGAGAGGCTTGACGTGAGTTGGGGGGCAGGGCTCAAGTGTGTGACAAAGCTATTCAAAGAAGGATGGGGGAAGGAGGAACACAGGGTGAAAGAGCAGAAATGGGCAGAGTTTCAATGTAAACCCCCAACACCCAGAGGAATCAGCCTCTGCCCCAGAGACCCAGTAAAGCAGTATCAAAACTGGAGTCTCCAGGGGAAATCCGGAGAGTTCCCAGGTATGTATCTAATGCATTGCAGCTCAGTTTAATGGATACCTTTCTTGCACTCAAAGAGTTAAAGGGATGCTTATAAAAACATACACTGCACAGTTGCACTGATTACTCTGCAGTCCTGCAGAATGAGTTTCATAAGTGTCCCTGATTCCATACCTCCCAAGTGTCCCTCTTTGAGACCCAAATCCCCCTGTCCCTCTTTTCTACCCTGGTGTCCCTCTCTTTAGGAGATGAGACTGTGTGGTGTGTATATAAGTGTATCACATTGCTCCACAGCAATACAACTCCCATTAATGTTTAGTTAATCTTTAGTATCTGTGTTTGTAAATTAATCTGTGTAAATAAAATACTTTGGTCTTGCTCTATATCCTCTATTCAGTTACACAAAGAGGTGTTGATAGGTCACAAAGTAACCTAAAAATTCTCAGCAATGCCCCACCCACCAGCCACGCCCCCAGAAACACCATCTAAAACACAAGTGTCCCTCTTTGGCCATTTGAAATGTTGGGAGGTATGTGAATCAAAGGGGTATGTGGTCACTTTAGCACAAACAGGATAGTGAAAGGGGAATTACCACCATTTATGTTTGTGTCCCTTCCAGGGCTGTCCATGTTTGATCCTCAAGGGCCACCAACAGTCCAGGATGGAAGGATTTCCCTGATTAAGCACAGGTGAGTTAATCAGTGGCTCATTCATTTTGATTGGCCTACCTGTGTTCAAACAAGGGAAACACTTAACTCTTTGAGTGCCAGAGGGGTACGCAACGCATTGCAAAGCAATGCGTTGCATACCCCTCTGTCATTCAAAAGATTAAATCTTGGACTTTTGATAGCTCTTGGGGACTGAACTTGGACACCTTGCAGAGCAAAACTTGAGCAAGCCAGCTCAAGTTAACCTAAAGAGTGCCAAGCCCGTACAACATACGAGCGTGGCCAGCTGTACCACCTGTGGCATGCACATACGTTGTACGGGCAAAATAAATGCATAAACCAGTATAACTTACATGCAGTGGCTTCATTTAAAGGAGCAAGCAGTAAACTTATTTTTATGAAAACACATATTTTAGTGCTTTTCCTGCTGAATAAAACAATGTCATGCCCTCTGCTGTCAGATGTTTTATTCAAAATTTATAGCAGTTCAAATAATCAGGAAGTTAATTTTCTGTGGTTTACTTCCTGATAGTTCTAACTGACAGGAAGTGACAGGAAGTTTCTATCACATTCTATGGAGAACCGTATGTCTCTGACTTTTCTGACTTCCCTGTCCATTAGAATCTAACAGAAAATCTAATTAGAATTTAACCACTAGAGGCACTGCTAATGTAAAAAACACATGGGTTTAAAATATAATAACTCTGGAAATATAAATCTCTCAGCAATGGGAGTACCCTTATTTTACTCAGTAGGAAAATCCCTACAATATATATTTTTTCATAAAAAAAGTTTACTGGTCCTTTAAAAAACAAAACAAATACAACCTTGTGGGGGGGCATCAGGACCCCTCATATTATCCACAATAATTTGGCTGGGAGATCAATAAAGGTGAAGTAGGGAGCAGCATGTCTCCCCAGCTTTCATTCTACTGAACTTCCAGGTAGAAGGGGGCAGGATTGGAGAAATCCTTTCTCATCATGTCCCCGATAACAAGGAAGATTTCCGCTGATACCAATGAAAAATAAACCAGCACCACCCTCACAGCAAGAGACTTGATGGAATAAATAATTTATATGTCAAACAATGTACAGGATTGTAAGTACATAAACTATCCCTATATTCTGAAAACGGTCTGCTGATCTCCAAGATAATATCCCCCAGGGCAGGAACATGTATAAAAAAGAAAAAAGAGGAAAGCACAAAACCAAACTCTCTAAGTGTAGTAGTTTGGAAAAGTCTTTCACAAAGCTTTATTATAATTCACAGAAAAGACAATTGTGACTGGGGTACAGGGGTTACTGCTTGGTAGACCGAGGGATAAGCGATATATCCAGCCAGACAAAAAGATAATAAATTGCATTTATTAGGCAGGTCACGGCACACAAACATAGGACAACAATTACAGGCAAACAAAACAGGGGTAAAGCATAAAAACTAAACACTTCTGCTCTTCTCTTCTTGGTGTGTCAGCAAAGTTGCACAGGTTGCCAGGGGTTACAAATAATACAGTCCATTTTAGCTTTAAGCTGGAGCTTACTCATAGTCCCACTAGAGGCAAGAGTGGGTGCCCCACCCACTGTGCCTGGTGCTGGATTGCATGATATTTCCCTGTATCTTTTAGTCCTGACAGAGGAGTTGGGAAAGACATACTAAGATCCTTGTGGTGGGTACATCAGGGTACTCTCTGTGGATGAAGCCGCCTTGACTTACAGCCCACAACTGAAAAGGGCATCTGGCCACTACAGTGCCCGCTCACGCTAACTCTCCTGTTGAGGGCACTCACCAGTCCAGTTTCCCCAGTACTCCTTTAGTAAACACATGGACCCTAGGCCTCCCACCATTCTGGAGAGGCCTTTTCTCCTGGTCTTACATTTTTCAACTCTGTCCTCTCTCACTCTTCTCTCTCTCCCCTTAGGCTTTTTTCTACCCACCCCTACAGGATCTGATGTCACAGGTACCATCTACCAGGTCTCTGCTTAGCCTGATGTGAGGGGGAAGATACACATATTCCACACACAGATTTGCCCTACCCCCCTCTATCTGACCAACACTGACTATCTCGTAACACAATCTCTGTGGTCAGCTAGACTGGATGGCACCATCCCTCTGTACATCATACACACTAACCAACCCATTCAATGCTGGTAAATGGCCAACACTCTCTAATGCATGCACACACACAGGGGACATTAATGTTTCAAGAATGGCAGCACATGTTAAGACAATGGCGATAACTGAAAACAGACACATTTCATTCTCTGGGTGACAACCATTCAGTCACAACAATATAAACACAGACAATAAAAAAATGACATCTAAAGCATTTTTCATACAGGTTAGGAGCACACCACCAAATTCAACTACTAAATTTACTACTATGGATATGTCTTGTTCCCCAGTGTGTATGTTTTAACTCACTCCGTTTACTCATCCTGAGTCTGAATGCAGCCATCAGCCCCTTCTATGTGAATGCTAGGTGCAAATATATGACCAGGATTGAATAGGATAATCGTTATAACAGAAGATAAGAGCACATAATGGAAATATTGAATGGAAACATCAAAACATTCCTTAAATCAGTGCTGTCCAAGTTCAGTCCTCAAGGGCCACCAACAGGCCAGGATGTAAGGATTTCCCTGATTAGGCACAGATGAGTCAGTTACAATGAATGATCCACTGATTAACTCACCTGTGCTTAATCAGGGAAATCCTTCCATCCTGGCCTGTTGGTGGCCCCTGAGGACTGAACTTGGACAGCACTGCCTTAAATGATAAAACAGTATACAAAAAAATAAACAATATGTGCCCTGCTCCCTTGCATCGCATTTATTGATCTACCAAGATCAATAACTGGGGGGGCATCAGGAGGGGTCCTGAAGCCCCCGGTCATCTGAGTAACCTTTTAAGAGTCAGAGAGGTATCCACTGCATTGCACTGATTGATAATGAGCTCTCTAACACATTGCAAAGCTGCTAATACCCTTTCACATTTTCGAATGGAGGACTTTCAATCGCCTTTTTCGAAGAGGGACAGAGGTGCCCGTCAGAGCTCTGTGATCTTGAGAGGGAGCAATAGCTAATTTAATCCAGCGAGTATTTTCACTGGCCACTTGGGCGTGGTAAATAAAAGTCTGGGAGGAATGGTTGTTGGAGTTCATTGTAAGGGGATCTGTTAGATAACAATGACTAGCTATATAGGATGTTGTTGTTGATTTGGCAATGGGTGGAGCAGGATGTTCCCCACCCATAATCAGTAGTAAAATCATTGTAGTGGTGTTCGGATTTATAGTAACGGGCTGGAGGGATGTTACAAAGATTTTGTAGTTTACATGGCCTTTTGGGGCTTGTGCAAGGGAGCAATGATTATGGAGAAGCACAGGATGGTTTCTTTTCAGCTTAGGTTTTCCACCCAGCCGGTATTTTACCGGCAGGCCGGTAAAAAATTGGCTTCTTTCCAGTGTTAAGTCTATGGAGGGAATGCCTTGGTCAGTATTTTTTTTAAGAAAAGGTGGCAACCTCATTTCAGCTATGCAGCAATAAATTATAGTCCCAACTATCTTCTGTGCCACCCTTTATGACACCAATATTTATGAATGTGTAGGGCTGGAACTAGAACAATAGATCACTAAAATTATAAATAATCATCATAAAATCAATTACACATAAAAACAGCCAATAAATAGGGTTCTGTATGTAAATCCCCTCTCCTCAGTGAGTCCCAGTCCACAGGCTTAGGAGGTCAAATATATTAATAAATAACACCTGAGGAATAGATCTTGTGTAGGTGATAATATACTTTTCAGTAATAAGTCAATATGGATAAAAAAATTAGAATGAGGAAATGGAGACCTTCAATGAGCAGGTGAAGACAGAATGGAGATGATATTGTATAAGAGGTGCAGATCACTACTATAATCACAAAAAGATAAGTACAAAGACAGAAGACAGAGTTCTTTTCCACTGTTATACAGTGGGGTAGAATGGGACCTAATAGCCACCATTGGTGTCTGGTGAGAGATGGAAACTCACAATGGACTAGGGCTAGGGGTTGGTACATCATAAAAAAGCCCAAGGCATACCAAGACAGAGTTTTTTTCCATTATTATACAGTGGGATGGAATGGGACCTAATAGCCACCATTGGTCTCTGGTGAGAGATGGAAACTCACAATGGACTAGGGCTAGTTGTTGGTACATCATAAAAAAGCCCAAGGCATACCGAGACAGAGTTCTTTTCCACTATTATACAGTGGGATGGAATGGGACCTAATAGCCACCATTGGGCTAGGGGCTGGTACATCATAAAAAAGCCCAAGGCATACAGTGGTTATCATCCCACTTTTTCAGGGGTTCAAACCCTTATGCAACCATGTTGTTATGCTTGCCCTTCAGCTTGGCTTTCTTTGGGGCAGTGTGCATTTGGGACCTAGTTAGACATAGAAAATCTAATCCTGAGAGAGGATGTGGTGGTCTCTTGATTTATTTCTGTTTAAGATTCCCAAGTCATAATCCTATTTTTATGACAGTAACATGGGTTACGTTCTTTTTTGTACCGGGTTCTCTTTTTGTCCCTTTAGGAATTTATCCCTACAGGAATTTATCCAGGTTCAGCCTTTGGCTGCAGGCTCATTAATACTGGGGCCTTCACCTGTTTTCAGTTTGTCAGACCTTTCCAATCCTGCCTCATTAGGTTGGGTTGGGCTCTGAAGATATTGAGGGGTCACTCCTTCAACACTGGTGGAGGCACAAGAGCTGCCAGGCTTAGTTTAGGCAAAGAGGTATTAAAGGATTTGGAGATGGGAGTCTGCCAGGTTTTACTCATGTTAGGCCTGAGAGGGTTCTTCAAGGTTGCACTTCCTCGCTGTATAACTTCCTCCATCCACCCCTTCCTTCATTGGGCTCTTATTAATCCCCTTTTTTTCCTAGTCTTTTGACTCTTCCTCTTGATTTGTTTGGGATTTGTTTTTTTTTTCTATCTCCACTTTTTTAGTCTCATTTGCGCTTACTATTTACTGTCTTCCAGGTCCTCTTCCAGTTGTTAGTTAGATAATAGGCCATTCTTCAATTTAATGGTCCCAGAGGCATGCCATGGTGCATAAAAATGGTCATCAGCTGTCTTTTGATAGCAATCAGGGAACGTTTCCAGGTTTGGAACTAGGGATGAAATGCACCTGCTAACTGATATTGTTCAGTTTCAATGAAGGAAAAGTGTCAGAATATTTTGGTATTGCACTTGGGAGGTAACAGCTTTGGTGCCATCCCAATCTGGAGCCTTGCTGAATGGATAAAAAAGGACATTGGTTCTCTGACATGGTCATTTTGTGGTCCGAGATCATCTCAAGATGGGACTGGAAATTCACTAGGGATTTGAAGGCCCTGCATTGATGTAGGATTGGGTTCAATATATTCATAGCAAAGTTTGTGGGCTTTATAGGTGGTCTCTCTGTTAGGCATAGGGAGTTTGAGACTAAAGATCTTTTGTCCAGTAATTATGAGATTCACCCTAAATACTTTGGATTGAATTTCTTTAACCTAGATATTATAGGGGGGATTAAATAGGCCTTGGATTTGATTTATGGGGTAGGGCCATCTGAGTATGGTTGTTACCAGTTGGCCCTGTGAAGGGTTAGCCCTTGCGTGTTATGAATTTTTAACATTAATTATTTTTCCTTGGGTATCATGCCTCTTCAAAGTATGCACCCAGACTTAGGTAGTGACATTGCCCTTTCTGCTTTCTACAAATGACAAAAGGAATAACCGGTTGGGATTTAGTTCAAGGTTCCTAAATGGATGATTAACTTTATTAACAAAAGCCCAGTTGCAACTTGTCCTGCTATGTTTTAATCTATTGTTTATTGGGCAAAAGTTATGTGTTTGGGTACTGATAAAATACAGTACCTGTTTATATTTGTAAAGCTGTGGCCCTTTCTCCCACATATTTCTAAATGTATTTGGAAGTGTTGCATATTTCTTTGAGGTAATAGCGTTTATCTAAGGTTTGCTCCCCTTGTCTTTTTGACATAGGGCCCTATGTCATTATTAAACAAACAGTAACCCTTTATTTTGACTTACATATTCTAGACGGGAAAACTAGTTAAACACAGATTGCCTATCCTTTTTTTTTTCTTCATCTTTCCCTATATATATATATCTTTTTAGAGCACTTTTGGTTAGGTGCTACGAAAGGAGGCATAGTGATATAATTTAGAAAATATTGCATACAGAGCACTTCGTCATGCAGAGATGGTGTTATATTGTATCAGTGTCCTGCTTTGGTGCTTGACAGACTAGCAAATTATCTGGAAAGATTCAGGGAGCTTACTGTCTTGGATATGAAAGCATACCTCCCAACATTTCAAATTACCAAAGAGGGACACTTGTGTTTTAGGTGGTGTGGCTAGGGGCGGGGCATTAACAAGAATCTTTAGCTTATTTCATGAGCTATTGACACCTCCTTCGTCTAACTGAATAAATGATTTAGAGCATGACCAAAGTATTTTATTTACACAGACTAATTTATAAAAACATATAGTGAAGTGTATACAAACATTAATGTGAGTTTATTGCTGTGGAGCAATGTGATACACTTATATACACACCACACAGTCTGGTCTCCTAAAAAAGGGACAACAGGGTAGAAAAAAGGGACAGAGGGATTTGTGCCTAAAAGACGGACTGTCCCTCCTAAAGAGGGACACTTGGGAGATATGTGAAAGTGTATGAAAATATTGGTGAAAAATAAATAATAAAAAAATATAGACAATGTAACTTTACATAATACGCATTTGCACAAACTGTTTAGTCAAAATAAAGGGTTACTATTCCTTTAAAGGGATAGTAATACTTTGTTTTATCTTTATTTATTTTTGTAGGCATTAAAAAAACATGAAGAACGATATAAGTCTTATGTCTCAAACCTTTATGGTTTGAGAGATATTCACAAGCAAAGTTTCCCCTCCCGCCCCTTTTACCTAGTGTAAGCCATCTCTTCTCAGATGTGGAATGCAGTCCATAGACCAGACAGATAACAGCAAAGGACAATATTCTTCCTATCAGAACAATTCAAGCTCTGCCCCCTTGACAAGTTTTTCAGGTTTTTCCCTTATCTTATTTGAAGATTGTCCCTCTCTGCAGTCTACCTGGGCACCTCCCTTCTGATCTGGCTGAGCAGTGTTACATCAGTAAAAGGGGCGGGAGGGGGATACTTTGTCATTGAATTACTCTTGAACTATAACTCTGACAGTATTGAAATAACACTCTCCAAAGTCCAAATACTATGATGATTAGAGATGCTTTTATTATGAAACATTACTATCCCTTTAAAACCCTTTGAGTGCCAGAGAGGAACACAACGCATTATGAAGCAAAGTGTTAAAATGTACCAATCTGAGAAAAAAAAAAGTTGGTGTTTTCAGATCTTCACAATATCAGAAGATAAATAACCCTTGATTTGAAGAAGTATTTTTTCCTTTAATTAATGTTGCTATAGGGCTGTTGACGTAGTGTTTCCAGCCATAATTAATGCTGCTCTGACAAGCTACAACTTAATTCAGTGTGACCAATATGACCTTGATTCTTCAGAAACCCTCAGCATTCTGCTCTGCTAAAGGCCATTCTTACCCGTTTTATGGAAAAATTAGTCCCATGGGTCTCCCATCACTTTAATGCAGAGCTGGGCAATATGAGATCCTCCATCTGCTGAGAACTACTACTCCCATAATCCCCAGTGAGTTGGCTGGAACTAACACATCCCAATAATAACACCCCCACACACACATACACACATTTACTTTACTTTGACTAGAAAATCCTAATGGTGTCTATGAATTTGGCCTTAGTGCCTTTTTTTCAAGAGATAACCACTTCAATCAGTTTTAGATGTCATGTTCACGAGGGCAGACAAAGGTTGAGGTTTATTATTAAGAGACGTTACTTCTCCTTTAATGAGTTCCTAGCACTGTAGGGGGTTGATGTTTTGTGTTATGCTGAAGCAGCAGATATATAGTCCACTGGTGCTGTGGTGTGTCTCTGTCCAGTTAGATTTATTACCCACTTAACACACTTGGAAATAATTTGCTCTCTTCTGCCCTTATTAAGCTCTCATACCTAAATGCGTACTTGTTTCATTCATTTTTCAAGAGGCACTGTTTAGTACCTTGAATATTAGCTGTCTCCAATATGCAAAGCTAGTTATCTCTATAGAATCCATTGGGTCAATGCAGGGCCATATTAAATCCTCAGGCACTCCATTAGGAAAAACACCCCTTGTTGTTGCTTCTTGTCACTCTCACATACAAACCTCCCAACATTTGTAATGGCCAAAGAGGGACACTATTGCATACCTCCCAAGTGTCCCTCTTTAGGAGGAACAGTCCCTCTTTGAGACCCAAATCCTTCTGTCCCTCTTTCCCACCCCAGTGTCTTTTTAGGAAACCACACTGTGTGGTGTGTGTATATAAGTGTATTGCATTGCTCCACAGCCATAAAACTCACAATAACGTTTGTTTAAACTTCAGTATATGTGTATATATATTGGTCTTGCTCTAAATCATTTATTAATTTGTTACAAGAGGTGTCAATAGGTCATGAAATAACCAAAAAGTTCTCAGTAATGCCCCACCTACCAGCCACATCCCCAGAAACACCACCTAAAACACAAATGTCCCTCTTCAGCCATTTGAAATGTTAGCAGGTATGCTGTTGTTAGATGGTGTTGCTGGAGGTGTGGCTGGTGGGCATGGCATTACCAAAAATGTGTAGGTTATTTCATGACTTATACATACCTCTTTGTGTAAGTGAATAAATGATTTAGAGCAAGGCCAAAGTATCTTATTTACACAGACTAATTTATAAACATATATACTGATATTTATACAAAATTGTATGTGCATTTTATTGCTGTGGAGCAATGTGATACATTGATATACAGTATATACACCAAACAGTCTGGTCTCCTAAACAGAGGGACAACAGGTTGAGAAAGAGGGACTGTCCCCCCTAAAGAGGGACACTTGTAAGGTATGCACATAGTCCAACCATCCTCTATGTTCAGCACAGAACATATCTTCTGCCTATCACATACAATCAGTATACATCTCTTAAACCCTTAGATGCTAGAGGCATCTCCAATAGGTTTACCAGTTTTTCTTTTTGCCATTTAAGGACACGGTGGCGATAAGAGAAACAGAGCACCTCTCCTTAACACTAGAGCTGCTGTGTAGGTAGGCACTTGACATCACTGAACACCTATGCTTGGTTACAAGAAAATGGACAAGAATCTGCAATCTCCTGTTTGGTGTTAGGAGGTAGGGTCCAGTTCTCTCTAGTGTTTAGACCTCTGTACAGATTCCATTTTCTTGTTGCCTTGTACAGGTGTCACTTTATGTCACAGTACATTTTGTACTCCAGAGGCTTAATTCAGGGACTTTGTACTGACCTTGAAGGGGTCTACCTGGTACACGTTTAAAACCTGGGTCAGTCCTGGGTAATGCAGGACATTGGCTCCCCCTAATCTTCAAACCAGGGCATCTCATGGAAGAGGTCTCCTCCATCCAAGGAATTAAATACAATAACCAGTAACTATATATATATATATATATATATAATAAAAACAAAGAAAACAAGGAGAGTGCAATTACTCAAAATGTTGCTGCGGAATTTGTTGGCGCTATATAAATAAAGAATAATAATAATATTAGAATTAAACATATATATAATATTAAATACAAGAATACAGAATAATATGGGAAATAAAAACTTAAACCTATTAAAAAGGCCGTAATATAAGTGAGCTCACTGTATAATTATCTGGATAGAAGAGATTAATAGGTGCTCTCATTGAATAAGGGATCAGAGAAAGTACAAATTATTAGATATGACTGAAACAATCAATAGGGATAATTACAACATCCCCCAAATCGTAAAACTCTTACATCAGGTGAAACAGTTTAAGACAATGAAATAATATATTCATAAAATTCATATGACATTAACTTCTGATGCATGGGAGGGCTGGCCTGGGGGGCAGGGAGGCAATTGCCCCCTGGGCCAGTCATATGTCTGGGTTGGTGGGCCACTCCCGCTTGTTGCTGTAAATGTAGCTACACTAGTGATACCACAGAGCTTACAATTGAAATGGAGCTACAATCCAAGTGAAGCTACACTAGTAACATAACCAATTTCTCTTGTAAGTTCTATAGTATCACTAGTGCAGCGTTACTTACATTGTAAGCTCTGTAGTTGCACCAGTGTAACCACATTTCAATTGTAAGCTTCGTGGTATTGCCTTACTTAACAACACTAACCCTTTGAGTGCCAGAGGGGTATGCCACGCATTGCTTCGTGGCATACCCCTCTGGCACTCAAAGGGTTAATGGCAATTTTAAAATTTAATAAAAGGGGGTGGGCTGGGACAGTGGGCTGGAATGATAGTAGAGTTGGGCATCTTGACTGTAGTTGCCCTCCAGGCCACAAGTTGCCAGCCCTCCCCTGTTCTGATGGGATAGTTAAGAACCGGTCTTATATGGATGGTACTGGTGAAATCCTTAGAGTTCCGGTTCAGAAAAAATGTCCAAGTCTGTCAATAGATGAAATTAAATGAGGATGACAAAATGAGTTTGATGGAGCTGAAAATGATGAATGTGATAATAATTCTGATGTGAGGTAGGTGTGTTGTGTTTGCTAGATGATACTCTGTGCAGCTGTCAGGGGCCTGGAGTCCTCTTGAACTGATATGTATGTGTATATATATATATATATATATATATATATATATATATATATATATATATATATATATATATATATATATATATATATATATATAGGGCCGGACTGGGAATAAAAACCAGTCCTGGAAAAAACTTGCTTACCAGCCCCATAGCATTTCTTGACTCTGTGTCTGCTGACTACATTCAACAGAGGCCCTGAACTTCAGAGCATGCAATTTTTTACTTACATATATAATTCATACTCATAACATACAGAAAAGAGATTACTCTACCTTTAAGAGAATACAGTTTGACCCATTAATGCAGTTCAGATTTAAATGAAAATTGCATTTAAAGGGATAGTAATACTTTGTTTTATCTTTATTTTATTTTGTAGGCATTAAAAAAACATGAAGAACAATATAAGTCTTATCTCTCAAACCTTTATGGTTTAAGAGATATTCACAAACAAAGTATCCCCCCCCTGTTCAGCCAGTTCAGAAGGAAGGTGCCCAGGTAGACTGCAGAGAGGGACAATCTTCAATTAAGATAAGGGAAAAACCTGAAATACTTGTCAAGGGGGGGAAGGGCTTTCATTGTTCTGATAGGAAGAAGAATGTCCCCTGCTGTTATCTGTCTGGAACCAGATCCCCATCTGAGAAGAGATGGCTTACACTAGGTAAAAGGGGCGGGAGGGGGAACTTTGCTTGTGAATATCTCTTAAACCATAAAGGTTTGAGAGATAAGACTTATATCATTCTTCATATTTTTTTAATGCCTACAAAATAAAATAAAGTTAAAACGAAGTATTGCTATCCCTTTAAATCTGAATTGCATTAATGGGTCAAACTGTATTCTCTTATGTAGAGTATCTTTTCTATTTGTAATGCATTATATATGTATGTAAAAATTGAATGCTATATGTAATTAATTATATATGTATGTAAAAACTGCATGCTCTGTCTGTCAGTCAGCCCATGAGCCCATCATCCAGTGGAACACTGAGATACTGCCTGGAGGCAGTGTCTACTGTTTCTATTGGATATCACATCAGTACAGTTAATTAGACTTCATGTCGCGCGGCCCGCACTACACAACATGAAATCATATCCGGACTGGCCGGCCCTGCTCAGTCTGTTACTCCTGCCTCCAACTAATGACACTGTTGTAAGCTGCTCACAGGCAGCCGCACACATTACTGACAATGGATGGCGAGTGACAAATCACAAATAGACATCCGGCTCTGCTCTGGACCCTATCACAGTGCCTGTGATCCTTTCCGTCACTCTCGCTTGTGGTGTATGCTGATTCACTATACTGGTTTGGCCCGCCCCTGGTGACCTTATTATGCCTGACCGTGACACTTGTCAGGTGCCCTTTTGTGGTGTTTCAGAGCCAGTGTTGCTGTTGCTGAGTTCCTGTTTTCCAGTTTCCCGTGTACCGAATTGACCCGTCTTGACTACGCTCCTGTGTTCCTGTTCGTGATTGACCCGGCTCGTCTGAGTACCCTCTCTGTGATCCAACCTGGCTTGGCTGACGTTCCTGCTCGTGATTGACCCGGCTTGTATGAGTACCCTCTCCGTGATCCGACCCGGCTTGGCTGACTTCCTGCTACGTGACCTGTTAACGGACTGTTCCCGTGACCTGCTAGTTCCTGCTCTCCTCTCCGGTTGTCGCTGGGGCGACATTCTGAATTCCGCCACTGCCGCTTGCCTGGTTGATCGTGTGATCTGCTCCTGTCCGGGCTTGCTTGCTCCCAGTGCTAAGTATTACCTGATTGCAGAGTTGTGTTGCTGCCCTGAACCTCCGTATCGCTTGCAGAACTTACATACTTCTCAGAGCCTCCGATCCGTAAAAGCTGCATTTAACCCTAGCTGTGCCGCAGTACCTTTCGCTGGCCTCTTTCACTGGTATAGAGCCTCCCTCTTGCATTACATCTGCTGAGCTGGCCGCTTATGCTCTGGTTGGTCGGCGGCTCATTACACCATTGCAGAGTAGTGCGGTCGGTAACGATTCCGATAGGGCGCTATTTGGCTCAAACGCTTACATTAACACCATTGAGGCTGAAGGCACAAGCTAATGTAACTGAGTGTGAAGGGCTTTTGACTTCTCCGTTGCAGCATATGTGGTCCGTTGCTATGCCCGTGGGGGCTATTGGCTCTAAGTTCGTGCAGGTTGACTAGGTTAAGCCCGTGGGGGCTATTGGCTCACTACCTCTGTTCCGCTGGTCTCCGTTGTACGCCCGTGGGGGCTATTTGCAGCTGTTGTAGCTCAGGTTATACTGTAGTGACACCCGTGGGGGCTAACTACTCAAGCACTTGCAGTGTCGGTCATACCCTTGGTTACACCCGTGGGGGCTATTCTGGGTACTGTGTTGCTCCTATTACCTCTGGTCACGCATGGCCTAGCAACAACATCTCTCAGTACTATAAGTGTGATTCCAGCTACACTTACTGCTTCCAATTAACACCTTGGGTGTGCCAAACTCCACAACAGAGACTGTTCATCTATACATTTAACCCTTATCTGGGGTTCTCTCCTGTGCCTGTCCTGAGACAGTATATGTAATGCTCTTATTCTGTATACTGGGCCTGTGGGGGCATATCTGTCATTGCCTTGCTATTGTTTTGTGCTGCCTGTAGAGGGCGATCATTTGCCTTAATTTTCTTTTAATAAAACTGTGTTTTATCTCACCTCTGGTCTGAGTGTCTTAAAAACCGTAACAGACCCCACTGACACTTTTTTGACTTGGCAGCCCATTACAGGCACTGGCCCTGTGGCATACCGGGAATTTTCCCAGTAGGCCAGTCCGGTCCTGTATGTATATGGAAAAAAGAAGAGAAAGACAGCGCACAAGAGATCTAAGTATAGTAAAAATTACTCAAAGAGTAAGCATCCATATAATTGTAATTGTAGTCACATCTGGAAAAATGGAGACTTGTGAAAATATATATATATATATAAATGTATTTATTGGTAAAAGGCACTAAAAAAGAAGAGTAAAAAATGAAAATTCTAAATATATAAGATAATAAATGGTATAAAGAAACTAAAAGGTCTAAAACTTCATATACTGTATCAAAAATAGGCTCAGAGGAGTATGTCCCTGTGGGTGGACCAGGAGAAGAACAGTGAATTAATTGCAACCTAATTGTTACAATGTATATGTCTGTGTTTATCAATAGACACAATAGTAAGACATGGTGGCAAAAGTGACCAGCAGATAGTACTATATAGACTGAGCAGGGGTAAGAGACACGACCTTCACAGTTAAATGCTTACAAGATTATTTCTTGGAAATCCAGTCAGACAAATACATGCGGTACCTAGGGCAAACTTTGGCTTGTGCTTTGGACAAATCGGTCATCTGGGTGAGCAGATTATATTGACTATATTAATATGCCATATAACAAAAAAAATCTTGTAAGCATTTAACCTCTTTTAATTTCTGTATACCATTTATTATCTTATATATTTTGAAATTTCATTTTTTACTCTTTTTTAATGTATTTTTATCAATAAATAAACATATATATATATATATATATTCATGAACGTATGGCAAATCACTGTAAATCAATTAGAGATGCACTCTGCAAAGGGACCTCAGACAAACCAGTCGCAAGGCATTTTGCCCAACAACACCACTCAGTGGCTTCCATTCAATGCATGATCATTGATCAAGAGCCTGTGGCACCCAGAGGGGGTGACCAGGGCAGAAAATTATTGCAAAGAGAGGTACATTGGATTAGAAGACTTGACACAATATCCTCATTGGGTTTAAATTAAACTATATGTTATGCTTGTTTTTTATGAGGAAAAGTATATATAGAGCTTTAAACTTTCCACCGATAGGGACTACGGTTTTACATACAGCGCATGTGACTTAATCCACTTCGACTATCACCTCTGTAATTGGATGGACGGCTACACCCTTACCAGGAGGCACCTGTATATATGATTCAACAGATACTACAAACAGCTCTAATCCACCCTTGAGTGGAGGCTGTACGATCAAAGTGTGGTACGTGGAAACACACAATGAATGGTCCATGCAAGCACACCTCTGTAATAGGAGGGGAAGACAGGAGATAGGACACTAATCAAGGATGGATGACCTCACCTAAAACCCCTACCAAGAGGTACCTGAGCTTTGAACCCCCTAGAGATGGAGTATTGCCACATGGGAGCACACCTGTCCATGATGGATGGACACCATGGGGCCAGTAGAGTCCGACCAGGGTTATCAACATGACCACCAGGAACAGAATCAAAGAAACACACAAACAGGTGACAGTGGATTTTTGAAGTAAGTACTTTATTATATTTCACAACATGCATCGGAGGAGAACACCATATATGAGAGGATGACCTATAAACCCATTAGTGGTGTAAAGACAGCACCAGGGACATACATTAAACCATGAGGTATATTACACTGCTATTGTTACAGCTCAACAGAACTCATGAATGGGGGATCAGTTGTAGCCATTCAAACAATGTTGAGAAGCATCAGAACCTCATTATAATTGATAGAGACTTGAGCTGTAATAACAACGAATCCTCTCAATTCTGTTAACATTGAAACACAGTAAAATTATGTATTCATCTTATGACCACTTATGATCTCTGCCATTTATGTCTGTTTTCTGTGCCAATTTATGTTATGATGATAAGATTTGCATATGTCCCATTATTGGAGCCCCAGCGGACAGCTTTGCAGTATGTGGGAGTCCTGTCTGGGGTTACCATGAATATGTAACAATGGGGTTCCCAATCTTGTTATGCTATTCAGTATAGTATATGCTCATTTAGATTGATAATTGAATGTGACATTGCACCATTAGAATGAATAGCTCTGTCACTTGGTCACTGAGGCGGACTGCTTTGCAACGTGCAGGCATCCCTCTTTCGGTCCCGGGGACCTACTGACATAGCGGATTCCCTCAATTGTTTGACTATATAAACTTAATTTATAATTTCTGACTCTGTTGATGTTGCCTCATTAGAAATAAGATTTATCCTATTACGATTGCACTTAACTTGGATCTTGAAGAGGAAAAACCCAGTATTACTGATCGCTACAATGTGCAGATGATACACATTTTTTCATTTTGAAATATGGTCTATATATACAATAATATAAGTATTATGTACACTTTACATTTAATGCTTATATAATACTTTCTTTTTTATTATTAAGTGATTTTAACAATTCACACGGTAGGCTGGGGGTCAACACACACCAGGGGGTATAAATGGAGGTCGTTTGCATGTGGTTTTGTCTTGATAAAGATCCCATGAGGGGATCGAAACATCGATCAAATAAAGTGTTTGTTTATTTTTCCACCAAAAAAGTCCTGTTAGTGCTGATTATTACATTACAATATATATATATATATATATATATATATATATATATATATATATACAGGGCTCAAAATTTCCACTCGCAACTAGCCAATGGCGAGTGAAAATTTAGCCCTGGCGAGTAGAAATTCAGCCCTGGTGGGTATGTTATGGCTTGCAGTGGCGAGTAAAATTCAGGTCTGGCTTGTAGCAAAGGACTTAAAATTATAAGCCCTGATATATATATATATATATATATATATATATATATATATATATATATAAATATATATATATATAATGAATAATATATATATCTATCACAAGCCTCCATTTTCCAGATGACTACAATTACAATTATAAGGATGTTTACTCTCAGAGTAATTTTTACTACACTTAGATCTCTTGTGTGCTGTCTTTCTGTTCTTTTTTTTAGTAACAATATATAAGGTGATAAATAAACTGAACAAATTTATATTTCATTACAGTAATATAGAAAAGTAAACCATACTTGCTAATATTTCCCTTGGGCAATCACATGACATTGCATCACTAGTGGTCAATGATATGATGGAACTGAACACCAATAGAAAACCTTGTACAACAGACTTAGAATTGCACTTAGAATTGCAGAAAACAAAGTACTACCCACACCAGTTAATTACATGAAATAATATATAAAAGGAATATTAACAAACTGGAAAGCTCATAGCTTATTAACAAGCACGCAGTGTATTAATATCCTTCAAACTATTCTGCAGTGCTGTACAATTGGGACTAGGAATACAGAGATGTAAAACAGTGCAGAGAGAACACAGAATACAAAATAATCAAACGTTCTGCTCACAAGAGCTTATAGTCTAGGGTACGGTAGGTTGGGGCACAGAGGGTGTAAGTGCCTCCTGCCATGACAACTACCTATGGGCTGATGGGAGACTACAGTGATTTTTCAGTGAAGTGGTCCAGATGTAACAGTTTTGTTTGGAGGAAAAGTCTCTGTGTGATCAGTGAGGTCCTGATGGGGCTGAGGGTGATAGATGAAGAAAGGGAACAAGTGTGAGTAGGGGTTGGACAGGTCATTGATCTGACCTTACGCATAACATTTATAGGGGCAGTTGATAGAATTCCCTAAAGAGGTGAGTTATTAGGGAGCATCCGAAGATGTGAAGGCTGTAATGACCAGGGGCGTCCGCAGACATTTTTCGGAGGGGGGGGGCATAATATTGGCCCCATGACACCCCATCCAGCTCCTATGTTTATATGGAGGGGGCAAGTGTAAGGGAGGGCAAGTGCCTCCTCTTGCCTCCCCCCTAATCTGAACACACATGGTAATGACTTTGATGGGGGAGGTGTATTCAAAGCACAATCGCAAACTGGGAGAAGTTTTAGGGAATGTCAGGATGTAATAAGAGATGCAAACAGAAGAAGTTCTTTGCAAAGCGAAGATGGTGAATAGGAGTGTAATTCGATATGAAGGATGAGTTGTAGGAGGGTAAAATGCTGTTAAGGGCTCAAGAGAAGCCAGAATAAGGACTGGAAGAGAGTGGGAGTATCAAAAAACTATGTATGAGGTACAGTTAATTATGCACTGTAGTGGGGTTAGTCAGGGAAGAAGAAGGTCAATTAGTAGGGTGTTGCAGTAGTAATTAATGAACCTAATGAGTGTTTGGATAACATTTTGGTAGCTTAATGGGTGAAACAAGGTCAGCATGATGGTAATGGAATGAGTGAAGGATTGGAAAGACTTACCATGATGAGTTAGCTCAGTCCACTATTCTCCAATTGGTTCTCCTTGGTCATACCTCATATTGATTTATGTTCTTATCACAGCCTCCCTTAGTGGCCAAGAGATCCTGTGCTTCCTTCCTCTGTAGTGATGTCGGCCGGCATGATTTCCGGCTATTTCCGCATTCTGACGTCACTAGAATGGGCACGGGTACATGCTCCTGTTTATGGGCTTAGTCTCATTTGCCTAATTGATTCCCACCTTGCGCTGCTCCTTTATAAACCCCTCGGGCCTAGTAGTCATTGCCCTTACGTAGTGTCTCCGTTTGCTGCTCTTGTTTATCATTGTGACCCGTGCCTGTCTTATAACTCGCTCCATGTATGACCCCGGCTTGTCTAACTACCCACATCGGTTCTGACCTGTGGTTCTGGCTGACTAACTCTCTCTGTGTATGACCCCGGCTTGTCTGACTACCCACATCGGTTTTGACCTGTGGCTCTAGCCGACTAACTCGCTCCTTGTAGTCCCCGGCTTGTTTGACTACCCACATTGGTTCTGACCTTTGTCCCTGGTTGACTTACTCAATCAGTGTAGTTCCCAGCTTGTCTGACTACCCATTCGGTTCTGACCTGTGGCTCTGGCTGACTACTCGCTCCGTGCATAACCCAGTGATCTTATCATTCGTACCTGAGTTATGCTGCTCAGTCTCACTCGCTCCCTGTTACCTCCGGCTGTGATTCTTGTTTGAGGACCTAGCCTTGTCTACAGGTTCTCAGTTGTGGGACTTTGCACATTTCCATTACCCTGCGCCTAGCACAGTAGTCCAGAGCTCAGCACAGCGTGCAGCTCTGGGTAGTAGACTGGAGATTATAGTCTTGTGTCTGGGGTTGTGTGGGCATTGGTATTCATTATTCCTTATGCTAATAAAGGTGGATTTATTTTACATATACTGTGTCTGTCCTTCATTTATGCTGGGTACTGTGATAGTTCTCTTTCCTGATTGTCGGTTTTATGTGCTCCACTGACAGAGAAGTAGGGTATAATTCCTGTGAAGGCACTGTTACAGGGGGCAAGGGAGTGGAGGGCTTGAAGGAGAAACAGTTGATCTACTGCATCAAAAACAACTAAAAGATCAAGGAGAATGAGTAGGGAGGAATAGATTTTTGACTTAGCAGAGATCAAGTCAATGGAAACTTTATTAAAGGCAGTCACAGTGGAGTAATGGGGTGGGGGGATCCAGATTGAACCGAGCCTTGTCAGCAAGATGTTCCAGATGTTTGTAGTTGTTGAGTGAGCTTGGGTTTCTTTAAAATAGATGTGATTAGTTATTGCTAGGTGCAAGGTGCCATTTATCATGGAGAGGTTGAATAATTTATTTAGGGTTGGAGATAGTGTAGGAGAGAGTTCTTGAATTAGTTTTTAAGGGATTAGGTCAAGAAGGCATGTGGCTAAATGTGAGTAAGGTGCTGCATGGGTTAATGGTCTTTTCTGAGTGTAAACAGTCCCATGTGCAGAGAGGTCTGTGATGGGGCTCTCTACATATAGACAGCTGAAGGATTCGTAACGCCCAGAAACAGATTAGCAGAACTAACGTGAACTGCCAAGGTAGTAATGGGAACAGAGACACATAAGGTACTGCCGTAGCAGTAAAGGAGACCAGACCACTTGCACTCTGCCGGAGCAGTAACGAAGGCAGACACTTGCACTCTGCAGAAGCAGTAACGGAGGCAAACTGGTGGCTCACTGCCGGAGCAGTAACGGAGGCAGACACTTACACTCTGCAGAGGCAGTAAGGGAGACTAGGCCCAAGGCAAACTGCCGTAGCAGTAATGGAGGCAGACACTTGCACGACAGAAGCAGTAACGGAGGCAAACCGGTGACTCACTGCCGGAGCAGTAATGGAAGCAGACACTTGCACTCTGCAGAGGCAGTAACGGAGACTAGGCCCAAGGCAAACTGCTGTAGCAGTAACGGAGGCAGTCACTTGCACTCTGCAGAAGCAGTAACGGAGACAAACCGGTGGCTCACTGCCGGAGCAGTAACGGAGGCAGACACTTGCACTCTGCAGAAGCAGTAACGGAGACAAACCGGTGGCTCACTGCCAGAGCAGTAACGGAGGCAGACACTTGCACTCTGCAGAGGCAGTAACGGAGACTAGGCCCAAGGCAAACTGCCATAGCAGTAACGGAGGCAGACACTTGCACTCCGCAGAGGCAGTAATGGAGACTAGGCCCAAGGCAAACTGCCATAGCAGTAACGGAGGCAGACACTTGCACTCTGCAGACGCAGTAATGGAGGCAAACCGGTGGCTCACTGCCGGAGCAGTAACGGAGGCAGACACTTGCACTCTGCAGAGGCAGTAACGGAGACTAGGCCCAAGGCTAACTGCCATAGCAGTAACGGAGGCAGACACTTACACTCTGCAGAAGCAGTAACGGGACTGGCCACTGGTACTCTGCAGGAGGAAATGGTGACACAATTGCCTGACAATCAGAATGTCGCCAAGGCGACACAGCACAGGAACGCCAACCAAGCCTGGTCGATTCACAGAGCAGGAACGTCAGCCAAGCCTGGTCGTATCACGGAGCAGGAACAACAGCTACGCTGGGTCGGTACACAGGAGCAGGAACGTCAGCCAGGCCGGGTCGGTACACAGGAGCAGGCGCAAAAGAATAGTCAGGCAATCCGGGTCAGTACACAGGAGCAGGAGACAAGATGCAGAGTAGTCAGGCAGGCCAAGTTGGTACACTGGGAATCACTGAGCAGAAACATGCACTGGCACAGGAACACCACAAAAGGGCCCCGGAGGGGTGCCAAAGCCCAGTATATAAAGGTCATACTGGGCGGGACAAACACACGGTAGCCAATAGCAGCAAAGCACAGGATAAGACTGAGAGAAAACAACAAGGAAGCACGGGCACCGTGATACTAGCTATCTAATCTATCTATCTGTATCTATCCATCTATCTGTCTATATCTATCTATCTATCTATCTATCTATATATATATATATTCATCTATCTGTATATATCTATCTATTTATAAATCTGTCTACAGGAAAAGAACCCCAAAAAGGCAGAATTTCAACCTTTTTCAAACGCAAACCATCACATCCATGGTTGTCATATCATGACAAATCAACTTTTTAAATGACCAAGAGATCTTCTCTGCTCTGGCGTCTCTGGTCTGCCGAGGCAGGGAAAAAGGCCTAAATTGCTGCAAAAGTCCATAAATCAAACTGTCCTCCCATGTCCCTAAGTTCCTTTATCACCTTCCCTACACTCATCCAAGTCCCCATTAATCCCTCCTATGCCATACTATCTACAGCATTCTGATGCGCAGTTAAGGTCATCACATAGCCCTTTAAATCAGATTTTTATAAAGAAAGCACACACTGCAGGATTGCCATGTAAAGGACAAGTATCTCCAGTTCTAGGTGAGTGAATGCTGGCTCTCTGGGCATTTTTGTCTTCTGTATGCACTGTTCGTGTACTTCCTGTTTTCGTTTTCAGCAGTGATGCACTTCCTGTTTGGATCAGGGCAAAAACGATGTGATTTTGACTCAGTTCATTGATAAATTATGAATGTTAGTGAACAACATTTATAAGGCGACCTGAATCTAAGGTGACACTGAGGAGATATTTATAAGGAGACCTGAATATGTGCGCAACATAACGATGTGCGCCCTGAATATGTACGCAACATAAAGATGTACACCCTGAATATGTGCGCAACATAACGATGTGCACCCTGAATATGTGCGCAACATAACGATGTGCTCCCTGAATATATGCACAACATAACGATGTGCGCCCTGAATATGTACGCAACATAAAGATGTGCTCAACATAAAGATGTGCACTACATATTGAATATGTGAATGACATTTTGATGCAGGTGACATATTGACCGCGGCATTGTGTCCAAGGTGACATAAGGAATGTGCCATTGTTAGGCAAGCGACATAGTTAATGCTTCATTTTGAGGCGGGCGACGAAAGAAACGAGACATCATGATGCTCACGATTCAGTAAGCACCATTTCAAAAGGATACCATTCAGGTGCAGTCCTACAGAATTTAACTTTCATAAGCATCCCTGATTTAAGGAGATATGGGGTCACATTGTGTGTGAGCTATTGAAAACGTGCTCAGAACAAACATAAAGTATGCTGCTTCTCATCATTGGCTTAACTAGACCCACCATTAACCACTCCATTTTCAGAATGGCTGGAAGGTATTGTGTTCAGGAAAGATTTTTTGTCATTTAAGGCTAATATGTCCTTATATAAATTGTGGGGGATACTATTTTTTTTAAAGGAGGGAGGCTTTTTTTCTCTCCTGAACAAATGAAATTAGAAAAAATGGGGTACAGTCACCTCATATTTTATAATGCATTTAAATGAAAAAAAAAATAAAACAACACAAAAAAATCATTATGAGGTCCAGAGTACCATATTGATTTTTCTGATGCCAAAGGAAGGACAACCAGGACCCTTTCCTCTACTCTCGCACTGGAAAATATGGTTGTGGGAAACCTCTTAAACAGAGATTGTTTATTTATTTTTTACTATTTGCTTTATTTTTCATATTGATTCTTATTAATTTTAGGGATTAAATATATGTTTTGCTGGGATGGTGAGGGGAGGCAGCATTTTTCATTTAACCCCCTGAATTGCCTGTGAAGAATGTTTGATAAAAGAAAGGTTAAACAAGGTTAGTGGGATGTGAGGAAAGTTCTTTGCAACACTGGGATTCAGGGAATCAGGGAGGGGGATGAGGTGGGCCAGATTCCCCTGCATGGGCTGCCTGACCTTCAAATTGGAATCACTTTGGATTGTTTTAGCTCTACAAAAGGATTCCAAAGCAGAGTCTTTTTAATTAAAAGATAATTTTGGAACCAGACTTTTGCCCTCAGCCAGAATATCATTGTAAATATGACCATAAGAAAATATCAAATATTGACCAAAGGTAGATAATACTACAGTCATTGTGATTGATCCACCTCTGCCTACTCTGCCTAAGTAAAGATAACCTGAAAGCCTAATCTGTTGGTGTACCCTGAGGACTGGAGTCACAAACACTAGTGTGATCAGGGGGAGATTTACTATGCGGTGATAATGAGGTGATAGAGTGGAGATGACATATCCAGTTCATCACTTCTCCAATTCCTGTTATTATGTGGAGCCGATTCACTAATTTTGTTCAACTTTGGAGATCTTAGTGCATAGGCTCTATAGAATAACACAGGAACTGGAGCAGTCATCTCCACTTTATCACCGTTTAGTGAATCTCCCCCTCAGACCTTCATATTAATGCAGGGCTAATATGAAAAAAACACATCTTGCATGGTATAGGCTGTCGGAACCAACTACCAGGTCCGCGACCCTTTGTAGCGCATGTGCTGCTCAGCTGTCTCTCTGCAAATACAGGGGAGTACAGAGGGTACAGTTTTGCTGGCAAAGAGCTGGTCAGCGATGATCAACTAGGGACGAGCCTGCCCTTGAATTGAGGAGGCTCTATAGGAAAAGTTTCCTACCCAGGGTGCAATCTCTTTTAGCCCACTAGTTCCTTTCACAGAGAGAAAATATCCTAAAGCACATCATACTGATCCTACCAAAAGGCAGTCCAGCCATGAAGTGCCAGGCAATTCCTCTCTGACCAAGAGAAGCAGCCAACCCAAGATGTACATTTCGGCCTTGTTGGGCCTTGTCAGTGAGGTGCAGCTGATCTCTTTATGCACTGTGACCAAGGGGTCCACATCTGGATTCCCCCTGTTACCCTTAGGGTGACCAATCTTAAGAGTAATTTGGATATGCAAAGAGCTGGTCAGAGATGCTCAACTAGGGATGAGCCTGCCCTCAAATTGAGGGGGCTCTATAGGAAAAGTGTCCTACCCAGGGTACAATCTCTTTTAGCTCACTAGTGCCTTTCACAGAGAGGAAATATCCTAAAGCACATCATACTGATCCTACCAAAAGGCAGTCCAGCCAATCTGACCAGCTCTTTTCAGTTTTGCTGGCACCCAACACTGAATGTGGCCCAATCTGATAAAGGGTCCAGTTAGGTTCTAATTTACTTCTGTGAAAATAGTTTTGTGATGAGGGCACAAAACTGTTTGCAACGGAGCATTCCAATGACTAATTATGCAACTGTATTTCATCTACCTCTATTTACATTTCCGTAGGCGTTCATGTGAAAAAAATTGATTTTCAGAAAGCTAACTACAATCAGCCATCAGTCCCTTGGTTGAACACAGGAGAGGAGATTGCATGCATTTTTATTAGGTTAACTTGCAGATTACTGAACAATTCCATAGAATTAAACAGCAGTCTTGTAATTTATCTCTCTGCGCACAAGCTGAAGGCCTTCTGGCTTCATTTTGTTTGCCTGCCAGGCCCTGTCAGATTTCATACAGATGTTGTAGCGTGTGGATGCCATGCTGTCTACTGCTTGGCTGGAAGTTGAACTATTGCAGCTTGATACACTGTGAGAAGTTTCCAGCATTTCACAGAAATGTGTCTATTGTTTGTAAAGATATGTTAATATTTTGCCTGGTGAATATTAATGTGGTGGGGGACTAATAAGCAAATCAACATTCTGAAACGAGTCAAACTAAAATTATTTCAGTCATATGCACAAATTAAAGACTAGCATTGCCTCAGCACACCAACTACTTTAGGGAGCAAATTACAAATTCACATTGATTTAAAGCGGACCTGTAACCTTAAGCTAACTGGCTAATTTTAAAGAGAATTAAAAATTGCCTATATGTTTGGCTAGCCACTCACACGTAATGCAAATAGCTTTGGAGATATTAACCCTTTGAGTGTATTTAGGAGACCCCTGTGGAGCCTCTGAGGGAAAATAAATGAAGAGATTTGTGGCAAAAAGAGGCAGGGCTTACTCGCGAGTGGGGGCAGGGCTTAGTGGGAGTGTCATATGTTTCATTTTGAATCACTCATTATTCCAATTTACAACATATATGTTATTGTCAAATATAATGTGGGCCATCTAATGTCAGAGTTTCCATATGACAGGGATAGAGAAAACTGATTACATTTCTATAATGTTATTTACCTTTAAAGGGATAGTAATGTTTCATAATAAAAGCAGCTCTAATTAATCATCATAGTATTTGGACTTTGGAGACTGTTATTTCAATTCTGTCAGAGTTGTAGTTCAGGAGTAATTCAATGACAAAGTATCCCCCTCCCACCCCTTTTACTGATGTAACACTGTTCAGCCAGATCAGAAGGGAGGTGCCCAGGTAGACTGCAAAGAGGGACAATCTTCAATTAAGATAAGGGAAAAACCTGAAAAACTTGTCAAGGGGGGCAGGGCTTTCATTGTTCTCATAGGAAGAAGATTGTCCCCTTCTGTTATCTGTCTGGTCTATGGACTGCATTCCACATTGGAGAAGAGATTGCTTAAACTAGGTAAAAGGGGTGGGGAGGGGAAACTTTGCTTAGGAATATCTCATAAACCATAAAGGTTTGAGAGATAAGACTTATATCATTCTTCATGTTTTTTTAATGCCTACAAAATAAAATAAAGTTAAAACAAAGTATTACTATCCCTTTAATGATCTAAATGCCATAGGGATGCCTCGGTCACTGCTATTTATTTAATAGTAAGAAAATAGCTGCTCTGGCTTTTGATGCACTGTAATGATGAGAACATTTGTAGTGAAGTAAGAATAGAGTGGAAGTGTGCAGAACAGGTGGGAAAGTGGGCAGCTTACTTTGACCTCCTAACAGATGATAACATTTTGGTGACGTCTGAATTGCAATATATCTATATAACTACAGGCCTCCCAAAAAAAATGTTATCCTATGTGTTTATGTTTCCATATTATTAGCGTACCAAATTAGCTAAATTGCACCCACCACACTCGACAGGTTTTAGAAAATGGATTTTCAAGTTTCTTTTTTAAACATGATATGCTTGCCCTTAAATTGTTGTAAAAATTGAATCATGAAGAAAAGGACACATTATACCATTTTTTAAAGCAACTGTGTGTGTGTGTGTGTGTGTGTGTGTGTGTGTGTGTGTGTGTGTGTGTGTGTGTGTTTGTGCACATGCACACTCTCTACATACTGGTGTCATTAGTCTGGATGCCAGTCATGAAAAAATTATACGTATATATCCATGGTAATAGCTCACACTCACAGGTCTTTTTCAAGATCAAAAAGTGCACGTTTATTTCATCAACAATTCAGCCCTACCCTGGACCTTTGTGAATATGTTTACAAAAGGAGAGGAAAGAACCCAGCCACCTTGCAAATAACTGCAACAAACGATGTCATCAAAATGGGATATAATATATACAATAATTCATTTTACAATCTGTGCATCAAAATAATCACAATGATATAAATATGAAGAAAAAGAAAAGAACACAAACAAAAATCATAAGGATATTCGAAATAAAATATTCCAGAACAAAAAAAACATAACAATGATTATATTCCTATGTATGATATTTATTTTTATTTAGAAAATGTTTTACCAGGAAGAATACATTGAGATGGACAGTTTTCAGTAGACGGTTGCATATTTACACAAATTGAGAAACATTATGTATTACATGCTATTAAATATACATACTAATATACATACATATGGAAATTTTAAAATTATAAACAGTTACACTCTGTTTTTAGATATAGAGAAGCATTTACTTTTAAGGATTTTAGACTGGGAGCATATTTGATTATTTCAGGCAGATTGTTCCAGGCCTTTGGCGCTCTCAAGGAGAAGGCAGATCTTCCTGCATCTTTCTTGTATTGTGGTATACGTAGCAAGTTGTTTGCGGTGGAGCGGAGGTTATAGTTAATATGGAGAGCAGGAGTGAGCAAACTGCTCAGGTAGTGTGGTAGTTTTCCAGAGAAATGGTTGTGTACTAAGCAAGAAAGGTGAAGGGCACGTCTAGATTTGAGTGTTAACCAATTTAGTTCTTTTAACATATCACAGCGATGAGTAGTGTAATTACATTGGAGGCTACATCGCATATGGAATTATACAGGGTGTCAAGTTTACTAAGATGGATTTCTGGCGCTGGAGCATATACTACATCACCATAGTCTATGGCTGGCAGAAACATCTGTTGCACAATACGTTTTCTAACCAGGGGACTTAAACATGATTTGTGTCTAAAAAGAGTACTGATTTTGGGATAAATCTTGGAGGTTAACTTGTCAATATGATGTCTAAAAGGGAGGTTGGGATCAAGCCACATACCAAGATATTTGTAGGAGTCCACTGGGGCCAATTTACGATTAGACTCCGTTACAATGGATAGGTGGGTATTGCCGAGATTACGCAGTTTGTGCTTTGTGTCAAATATCATTGTGACAGTTTTGTCTGTGTTTAAGAACAATTTGTTCCTTGCTATCCATCTTTCAACCTGGTAGAAATCATGTTGTAATATGGCCTCAAGGTGTGATATGTTTGAGTTTTTAGTATAGAGAATATATGATATGATATATGGTTACATGTGTAAAATACATAATGACAAAGTCCCAATCATCAATTTGAACATTAATAAATAAAGCACATTCTAAAGAAATTCCACTATATAAAGATGCGCAATAACGAATGTACCAAAATCATAGAATTAGAAGCTAATGCTAAACATGACTCATCCTAGATTACAAATGTAGCACAATCTATATGTGAGGAAAGTACACAAATGTACAAAAAGTTCCATTCTCAAAGATACACTATAGCTAATATGCATAAAGCCCAAATGCATGAAAAGAAACAGACTACCCAAAATGCAGCAGTTTCACAAAATGAATAAACAGAAAACATGAGCCGAATGATTAAAGGGTAAAAGTAATTTTCAAAACATAGGAAAGGTTAACTAGGCAGAAAAAAAAGAAAAATGAAAAAAAAATGAACCATACACTTTTGACAGAGTGATAAATCCGAGGGACACTAACACATCAAAAAGCAATTGCACCAGTGTTTTTGATATTACTTTCACTCTTTAATTATTTAACTTATGGTTTTTGTTTATTACTTTTGTGATACTGTTACATTTTGAGTAGTCTGTTTCATTTCTTTCCTGCATTGGTTTATTGTGTATTAGCTATAGTGCATCTTTAAGGATAGTACTGCTTGTATTTTTGTGTTAATTCACACACTATCACGGTGCCCGTGCTATGCTGGTGACATTCTGTCCGTTTCCACTTCTGCTTACGCCTATTGGCTGAAGTGACTTTGTCCCGCCCAGTATTTGTCCTTAAATACTGGGCCTTGTCACTTCTCCGGTGCCCTTTCGTGGTGTTTCTGTTACCAGCGCTTATTCCTGTTTTCGTGTGATCTCTGTGTACCGACCCGGACTGCCTGACTACTCTGCATCTCGTTCCTGCCCAGTGTACCGACCCGGACTGCCTGACTACTCTGCATCTCGTTCCTGCTCTGTGTACCGACTCGGATTGGCTGACGTTCCTGCTCTGTGTACTGACCCGGCCCGGCTGACGTTCCTGCTCTATGTACCGACCCAGCCTGGCTGACGTTCCTGCTCTGTGTACCAACCCGGCCCGACTGATGTTCCTGCTCTGTGTACCGACCCGGATTGGCTGACGTTCCTGCTCTGTGTACCGGCACGGTTGGGCTTCATTGGGCGTGTATCTGTCCTGCATACGGCCCCATCCGGTCCTCGGTTGGGGTTGTTACCCAGGTTCCTCTCTGTCACCGGACAGTGTCACTGTGGCCTCACTGTACGCTTGCAGTCTAGTCTCCATTATCTGATGGTGTCACCCAGGCGACATTGCTGCTGTGTTCCTTCCATCTGTGCACCACAGTACACTTAACCTTTCTTCCTGCCATACCCGCTGAGGTTGGTCTTACTCTGGGCGCCTCAGGCTGTTCACTTGACCAGGCAGTCGACATTGGTCTGAGCGTTGTTAACCCCTTCGGGGAAGGTGCCGATTCCACCAGCTATCTATCCGTGCAGCCTCCGGTTAGGTGCCTTTCCGGGCTTACAGTCAGTCCTCTGCTACTGCTACGGCAGTTCATAAACTTGTTCTGGGCCTCTGTTGACTATTGTGGCGTTACTCGATATTTGTGCACTCTCTGCAGAGTGAGAGTCTTAAAGGGCCTCGCTCTATTAGGGCCTGTCAGTCCTCCTGGCCTAATAGTAACCCATTCAGTGCTGCCTCGTTTGAGTATCACACGAAAGTTACCTGACCTGTGTTAGTATATTGTGTTGCTGTTTTAAACATATACTGGACCCGTGTGGGTATATATTGCTGTAACCTGTCCTGTGTCAGTACTATATTGTGTTATATATTACTGGACTCGTGAGAGTTATTGTTTTCTTAATCTGTTCAATAAAACTGTGTTTTATCTAACCTACTGTGTCTGAGTGTCAAACAAACAGTTACACACAATTTCTTCACGTATAGATACCCGCAGGCATATGTTCATGGTCAAAATACATTTTAATGCCTGTAAGTATGAAAAGAATATTCTTATACAAAAGGAAAGAAAAGAAAGCATGCACCCTGGATCCAGGTGGCAATCTAAGGAACTCCACACAGCAGATGGTACGGAGTATTATCAGATGTCACCGGCACCATTGAAGCAAATCAGCCGAGATTTCAAACATGATAGTGTGCAAATATAAATACTTTTTTGGGGAAAAACGTGAGGATAAACAAGCGACTGATCATCAGCTAGAGGGTTCCCAGTGCACTGCAAAGCAAATAGCACCGGTACCCTCCAATGAATAAGGCCTATAAGTGTAATCTATCTCCATTCATAGATAGATAGATAGATAGATAGATAGATAGATAGATAGATAGATAGATAGATAGATAGATACAAGTGGTAGAAAAGCACACACACACACAAAAAAAAGGTTTCGACCAGACTAAGGCTGCCTTCTTCAAGACATCTTGAGGCTGAAATATTGATTACAATAAACCATTGAATTATCAACTTTACAAAGTTCTGTTAGTGCTTTTGTATCACTTTTATCTACTTTTTTCTCACATCAGCAACCAGGCATGTTTAATATATATGATATGTATGAGTACCAGTCCACATTAAATTGATATGGGCCTCGCAAAGGAAATGGTACCCCACTGATGTAGACTGACATACCATACCATAGATAAAGACTAATAATAATAATACCATTGGAAAATGTAGAAAAGTGGATACATTTAATTATGGCACAACAGAGAGAAAAAAGATTTAGCAGTTGCAGAAACTCTTGTGAAATTGAAAAGTTAACCACAATTCTGCTTCTTGTCTTGCACTAAACAATGATGTGTGGTTTCAAGAAGCAGAGCCATGTGACAGCTATGCCTACCAAGAGGTTCTGCAGAAGGCACTATTTTTTGTTCCCAGATTCCATGAGATGGGGTTGGGGGTAGATCTAAGGTACAGGCAGACCAAGAGACACACTATCTAGTTTTATTATGTGCACTAGGTCCCCCCTTCATTTTAGTAATGGGGTTGGGGTAGGGGTTATCACTATTGAAGGTCACATGGGTGGGGAGTTCTAATTATCCCCAGTGGCCATTGATATGTATCCCTATGCCCTACTCCCATTCCCCATACCTTTTATTACTCTTACATTTCTATAGGTAGGGTTTATATTTGCCCCTCTGTGTGATCCATTATATGGACTGTGAAATTGATTCCCAGGCTCCGCACTCTGTCAGTATTTCCAGGTTACACTGAGGTCTTGTCAGTGCAAATATAATCCGTACCTGCAGAAAATAAAGAAAAATAAAATTATGAAGAGCAGGAGGGGGTATGGGGACACTTTTTACCCCATTAAATGGCTACTGAGGATTAGTAGAATGCACCAGATGGCTCACAATGTAGTAACACTCCCAAACCTACCCCCAGGGTACATTATTTTAATTATGGTCCATGCTCCAGAGTAAGAAATGGACTGACTGTCCTAGTGGCCAATATCCAGGGGCCTCTGCTCGACCCCTGGACTGTACATGAGGCAGCAAGCCTGATAAGAGGGCCTGCCTTAGGGAGTGTATAGGAAAAAGGTGGATGGAGTTTGGGATGGTTTCTCGATGAGAGCGTCGGCTGTGGATTAGGAGTCCTGGGCTTAAGAAAAGCCTTATGCCCCTCCCATAAACCCAGGCACAGCCTTAAACTTATGGTCGAGACTTCAGAGTAAGAAATGAACCGACTGTCCTAGTGGCCAATATCCAGGGGCCTCTGCTCGACCCCTGGACCGTACATGAGGCAGCTAGCCTGATTAGAGGCCAAAATATGAGGCTACATTATATACTGCAAAACTATTTATTTAGTAAATATGCAAAATACATAGACTATTTACACAGAGAGGATAGAACACTTCTGATTTCCTTCCTAGGATTGGGAATGTAACAACTGAAGCAGTTTGGCCTCCAGCGGCCCAGTCTTTGAATGATAAATGGGGGCACATTATTGCTAGATGCTGATGACACTGCACCCATCCTGAAGGAGTGACCTGAGAATAGACTCGGGTTGTAACCTAGCCTAGTCAGTAATTTCCTGGTTAACTGAATGAATGTAGATGTTTTAATGGGCCATCATGCATTGGTAGCAGAGGGCTATCTGCAGGATTATTGGCCAAAAAAGTGGTTACGTTTTTAAGAGCTGCAAACGGGCACCATTGATTACCGATAACATAATAAGGAATTCGGACTCCGGAACCAGATTGATCAGTTTTTGAATGTGCTAGGAAAAGTTCAAAGCGATTGGGGTACTCTAGTAAATCTGATTTTTTTTTTTCGGAACTGAGCAGAACGATCAGAGATGGTGAACTCGCCTGGCCTCAAAAATCCAAAAAAGCTAAGTAAATAGCTGCTAGCATTATAGTAGAAGTATGATTATCGAAGGGTTTTGATATAAATAAGTCTGACATTTTCTTAAAGATTTTGCTGTTTATCCTCAGTCGTGCTTGATGGGGGGAATTAGAGATTGCCACTACGCCTCTTAGGAATAGTTTGATGTTGTGAGAAGCTACTACTGATGGCTGAGCGGGATATGATAATGATATAAAATTTTGTACACCCGCTAGATATAGTTTAATAGAAAGCAGGGATAAGCTGAGTGCTGAATGACAGTAGGAAGCAAATGCCAAAATGACTTCTGGAGAAAAAGGAACAGCGGGTTTGGTATACAGCAGGAAATTTTGAAATAATAACCAGGCTCTTTCATGTACCCGCCTGGTATTAGAGGCTAATCCCTTATGAATTATGTTTTGGGCTGTATGGAGGAAGGATTCTATGTTGAGGTCAGCTCCGCGAACCCTGGAGGAGATATTGGCCTGTGGTTGGCTTCCGGATGGAGTTGAAAGAATTCCTGCAAATGAAATCGGGATAGAGCATCAGCTACTTTATTTTAGAACCTGGAATGGAAATACCACAAATTTGAAAACTGTATTGAAGGGATAATAGAAGTTGGATCTGCACTTGTTCAGGATAAAAAGCAGCAGCCCTGTTATCAGTATAAAATACTACTGCTTCCCCAGACCACAAATTACCCCATAATGCTGCAGCCGCCACTATAGGATACATTTCGAATAGGGGTGAATTACTTGAAAATGATGGCAAACTCAAAACCTCAGGAGGCCAATGTTCCGAGAACCACTCTGACTTGTGAACAGCTGCGTAACCGTAAGCTGCGGAGGCATCCGAGTACACTGCTGGGTAGGATGAGGACAAAGAGGGAAAGAACAAGCTCCTACTGTTCCATGAATGGAGAAAGTGGTTCCACATACTTAGATCCTCCTGGATGATGGAACCCAGGTAGATATTTTCAAAAGAATCTGAAGCACTAGATAGGAGGTGCAGAAGGCTGGAGATGAAAGCTCTACCTTGAGGGATTATGCGCATAGCAAATGTCAGGTGACCAATGAAGGATTGAAGCTTGAGCTTAGAACATCTGGTTCTTGTGTGGAACTGCTGTATAAATTGATGTATTCGTGCCAGTTTATCTAAAGGTAGGCTAGATTCGAACTTGTCAGAGTCCAACTTAATACCCAAGAATTGTACTGACGTGCCTGGACCTATTGTCTTGTCTCTAGCTAAAGGAATATTTAAATTTGTAAATACTGCTATTAGTTTGTTGAGGCTTGCTGGGGATGTGCTAAAAGGCTTGATTAGCAGAAAATCGTCCAAGTAATGGATCGTGATAGGACATCTGCTATGATTCATAAGTAGCCAGCATAATGTTTCTGCAAATTTATCGAAGATTTTCGGGCTGTTTTTGCACCCGAAACTAAGATGGGTACTAAAGAAGTATTTTTGATGCCATTTAATACCCTGCAGATGCCACAATGATGGGGGAACCGGCAGAAGTTTAAATGCCTCAACGATATCTGTCTTGGACAGTAAACACCGGTGACCTGCCTGTTTGATATGAATTATAGAATCGTCTATACTGGCATATTCTAAAGAAAATTCTTCTGATGGAATCAGAGAGTTAATACTAGGAATAGGGGATGCATGAGGGGCTGAAAAGTCTATGATAAGATGTTTCTTAAGGGAAAACTTCCTGGTAGCAATGCCCAATGGGTTAACCCTCCAGATAAGAAAAGGTGGAGCAGGGAAAGGGCCTATGATGAAACTTTTCTGATTTCCAGGTCTGACAGATTATCAACTACGTCTGGCTCAGAAAGGGCCGAGACCAAGTTAGGTGATTCAAAAGACTCTGATGGGGATACTAATATTCCTGTATGGAAACCGTCAGTGAATACAGAAATGAGAAACCGCAAGAGACTATAGTTGGGGTGAGGAGCCAATAATGACTGCAACAGGTAGAGGTTAATTGTTTTATTTATATCCTTGTTACGAGGACAAATTGTTTTTGTGTGAACTCTGTGACAAATTGAACATAAATGCTTTAGATGACAAGCATTGAAAAAAACATCCCTTGGAGTTAAAATTGTTAAAATAGGGGAACCTCCAAAGTAATGAATAGTTCTCCCCAGTTTGTCTCATTGAGGAAGGGATTGCGCTGAAGTTGAGCGCTGTAGGGCTGGGTTAGATACTGAGGGACTTTGTTCCACATGACTAGCAGAAGGAACCGCTGTGGGGCATAAGTCTTCTGAATGAGAAATCGACTGGCAAAGAGAGCAAACGGCAGCCTTGAGGCCTGCAAAATGGCGGCAAAACAATTCATTATCTAAAATACTCCAGTCTGTCATGTAATTAAATTGCTTCAAGGCTGCCGCTGCTTTTGCCAAAAAAGACCTATGGTAGTCGAAAAAGGAGTACCCTCCGTATCTGTATACCAGGTATAAGTATTGGTCGAGTTCCTGTCTGTGATTAGGCTGCACAGAGCATAATATGTCATGAAAGACACTGAAGGCTAAAACGAATTCGGGAATGGATAGTTTCTTGTTTGGCTTCGGGTCCTTGGCCTTCAGTGTCACCGAGACATCTCTGCAGCTTACGGTTCTGTTTTCTTCCAAATCCTGAGATGCTATTAGTAAGAATATAAGATTAATATCTTTGTCCTCAATTATGTCCCTTCTGATATGTGCAGGAACTAAATGAGCAGAAGTAATACGGGGAGTGGAACTCATTACTGTACCTGCCTGAGGGGCTAGCATTTGGCTAGTAGTAGATTGTCCAGAAGGAATACACAATGATTCCAGGGTTGATACCCTACCTTCTATATCCACTACAGCCGAGCTGAGGTCTGTCAGCATCTCCGTAATCTGCTGCAATTGCGGTATATGAACTACCGTAGGGGACGAAGGAGGCAGAGAGGGGGATGCAGATGGAAATTGTAGCCGAAACAATTTGGCTTTGCGTGCCAGGGCTGCATAGGGAATATGAAGGCGGGACAGTTCCGCCATAATCCTATTCTTAGTCCATTCCTGGAGTGTCGATGCTCTGACACTTGGCGTTGCTGGGGCTTCAGGAGTGGAAGCCTCGGAACCTGAATTTGCTTGGGATCCTGCTTCTTCCATGCTGTAAAATAATACAACAGTATACCCAGCAGTCAGTATAGTGAACCTGGCTAAGGTTACTATTAGTGCCGGAACACCCTGAAGTGGACTTTGAAATAGGTCTGGAAGGACTAACCAGACCTATTTATAATATACTAGCTTAGTTTGCCGCCGTGAAAGTTTGGTGACAACCTGAGTGGATCATATACTGTTGTGCTTAATGACTTCTAAGCTAGTGACGGTCTTTAATATTGATTTAAATACATAATGACGTGCCTTATTTGATTAATTCCTCCTTCGACCTCTACGAAGCGGTAAGGAGGAACTGAATAGCTTGGTGAAAATCATCAGCCTTTGGACTCTATGAAGAGGTAAGGATGATAGATGACTGTCAGATTGACTGTGTCCTGCCCAGGCTTAAAACCTAGAACCAAGTGGTGCTTATTCTACATATGGTGTTGATTGAAGATACGTCCTTTTCATCTGGACTTCGGAGTTGGAGATCGTATAACCCAGACAGGGACGGGTAAAGTACCCTGAAAGTGTTTATTGTTGATCATAGACATATGTCTTTGGATCAACCTTTTGCTAATGTGAGTGGATCTATATATTATATGCTGATAATTGATATATTGGGATAACGCACCATTGGCACTCTGTTCTTTCTTTTTCTGTCTTTTCACTGTAGCTACATAGTCTTCTTAAACATGTTAGGCATAATGACATAACCCCAATACCCATTACTACAGCAATCTATGAAAAGAAGGGGAGAATACCGATTCGACCCACCTAGATAAATTGGTAACAGGAGTTTAGTTGTGCTTCGCTCTTAGTCTGAGAACCTGTGGAGGAAGCGAGTCTATGTGTTAAACTTTAGGGTAGTATAATACAGATACAGATTGGGTTGACTGATGAGTATTTGGATGCTGCAGTGATAGAGCAGTTGAACTTCCTGACGAGGAAGGGGTTTGATAAAGTATACAGAAGCCGAGATGTACTGAAGCGAATTGACTCCTACCTTAACGCAGCTGCTGCTGACGCCCTGGGACTGAGACTGAACCAACTGATGTGACCGGAAGTGACATGGTTGCACTTCGGTTCTCGATGCAAGTGTTGGCTGTGGACTAGGAGCCCTGGGCTTATGAAGAGTCTTACGCCCCCTCTTATAAACTCAGGCACAGCCTTAAACTATATAGTGTGTCCCTTGCTCAGGGGCACAAAGGCATCAGGAATCACATTGTTTTACATATTTTTTTTTGTTTTTGTTTTTTTTGTTTTTTTGTTTTAAAATTTTTATTGAGTAGTAAACAAAAACATACAAAGCAAATATTACAGGTCCGCATGCAAGCGGCTTAATTCACAAAGTAAACAAAACATAAATTAGTACATGTCAATACAAAATATAGAAAACACAATTGTATTGGAATGACTGCATACTAACAGCTATAACAGACAATCATAAGTGGTGACATAAACTCAAGCATTGTGGAGAAAAGCACTCCACCTCTACACATATGTGAGTTGTATACATAAAGAAGAAAGAAAAGGATGGAAAGGAGGTATGTAAAGATAGAAGGAGGGGGGGGGGGGACAGACCGCAAGAGGAGGGGAAAAAGGGGGCACAATGGACCGGCAATCACCCAGACTCCCCCAGTGAGGCACAAAAGGAAAGAGAAGGAAAAATATCCTATGTAATAAAAAGCCTCCCGAGGGCCGAAGAAGAAGGAGACGGCCAATGCAAAGGCAAATCAAAATTCCTCTGTCAAAGACAGCTCCAGATATAGTAGCCTAGTTAGAGCTGAAAGACCCTACCATTGTTAACATTAGTGAGTGTGAACAAGGGTGCGTACCGAGAACCAGGGAGTCCATCTCTCCAGATAAGAGTCCAAAGAAGAGGTAGAAAGAGCATGACATTTTTCTAAATGAAGCCTTTGATCTATTAGGGCCAACCATGCTGAGAAAGACGGAGGGTCTGTTTTACATATTTTAATACTAGGTCATGGGCATCCAGTGGGTGGTCCATGGGCCAAATGCACCCCAGGGTGCAGCCCATCTGAGTTGTTTAACTGAAACCTAATTAACGAGTACACATGAACTAGTCTGCCAGTAAGGCTTAAAGGGATAGTAATGTTTCACAAAAAAGGACCTCCAATTAATTGTCACAGTATTTGAGCCATAGAGATTGTTATTTCAATACTGTCAATGTTGTAGTTCAAGAGTAATTGAATGATAAAGTATCCCCCTCCCGCCCCTTTTACCTAGTGTAAGTCCCCTCTCCTCAGATGTGGAATCTGGTCCTGGGAGGGACCAGACAGCTCACAGCAAGGGACAATCATCTTACTGTGAACATAAGGAAAACCCTGCCCTCCTTGACAGGTTTTTTAAGGTTTTTTCCTTAAGCTCACTGTGATCAATCCGGACAGTCTTGCTGCTCTGAGTTGAGCAGTGTTATATCAGTAAAAGGGGCGGGAGGGGGATACTTTATCATTCAATTACTCTTGAACTAGAACTCTGGCAGTAGTGAAATAACACTCTTCATGGTCCAAATACTATGTAGATAAATTGGAGCTGCTTTTATTGTGAAACATTACTGTCCCTTTAACCTTTTGAGTGCCGGAGGGGTACACAACGCATTGCAAAGCAATTTTCTTGCATACCACTCTGATACTCAAAGGGTTAACTGTAAGTACCATAAATATCAGTATTGTAATTGACATGCTCAATCAATAAATTCATTTTGTTTTTACATATTCTGCAAGTGTATATTTGCCTAAAATTGCCTATACTTTTTATAATTTTTTTTATCTCCAACAATTTTTTTTTTTTACATTTTTTTGTCCCTAACAGTGAGCTTTTTGGTTCTAAGTGTCCAGAGAGTTTTCTGGTCAATGGGCCACCACCACAGGATGTAATACATTATTACTTTTTCTGTAGAACTGAATGCACTGTGTGCTTTCTATTTTACATTGTATCTTTTTACATTGTATCACTAAACCTGCCTTCATGCTCCCTGACACAATGTTCTCTGCAAACAAATCCAGTTAGCTCACTGTCAAGGGCATAAAACTGTAAAGCAATAGGATATAAAACAAATAATTAAAAAGTATAGGCAATCGGACTCTATATATTACTATTCCTTTCAGTCTGTCCTGCTACTGTAGGGAGCCCCAATATAGAAGACATGATTTCGAAGTCTTGAGGGCATATGATTGCAAATGCCTTGGACTTAACTATCATGTCATGAGGCACTGAAATTGTAATTGACACATTTCCATCTAAATTATCTAAATTAATCATAACCCCACTAGAGTGTAAACCTTGAGGAATATTCGCCTCATTCACAAAAGAAATATATATTTACTGGTAGCAGCATTGCTTCCATTAGAAATCTCTGAGGTATTCCACCAGAAAACCTTCTGTGTATTTAAATACAGTTCTCTGCCTTGGTTCCTATCCAATTATCTGTCCACTCAACAAAATGACAGCCCGCTTCCCAGTTCCATACTAACTGACTTGTTTATTAGTCTTATATGTGGCATATTGTCAAAGGGTTTACAGAAAATCTTTATATGCTACAGATTAACCCCTTGGGAATCAGAGAGATGTGCAATGCATTGTTTTGCAAGTTGCTACACACTCCTTTGTTCTTCAAAGGGTTAAAAGGATAGTAATGTTTCACAAAAACAGCAGCTCCATTTAATCTTCATAGTATTTGGGCCACAGAGAGTGTTGTTTCAATTCTGTGAAAGTTGTAGTTCAAGAGTAATTGAATGATAAAGTATCTGCCTCCCGCCCCTTTTACATAGTGTAAGCCGCCTCCCCTCAGATATGGAATGTGGTCCTGGGACCAGACAAGTCACAGCAAGGGACAATCTTCTTACTGTGAGCATAAGGAAAACCCTGCCCCCCCCCCGACAGGCTTTTCAGGTTTTCCCTTTATGCTAATTGAAGATTGTCCCTCTCTGCAATCCATCCGGACAGTCTTGCTGCTCTGAGTAAAAGGGGTGGGAGGGGGATATTTTATCATTCAATTACTCTTGAACTACAACTCTAACAGTACTCTACATGGCCCAAATACTATGAAGATTAATCGGAGCTGCTTTTTTTTGTGAAACATTGCTATCCCTTTAACATTCTTAACCTACTTGTTTATGTCTTCTTTTTGGGTGTATATATATATGATATACGTAAGCATCTTGATAAAGGCTCCGGATAGAGCCGAAACGTTGATGGAATAAACTTCACCGTTCTTCAACAACACAACAAGTCCTGTGAGTGCATTCTTTTTTCGTATTATTTGGATACAAATTAACTCTTTGGAATTGTCACCCAGGCATATGAATGGTTAAAAGGAGAGTGCACCAACTTGGAAGTTTTCAATATATATATATATATATATATATAGTGGCTGTCACATTCACAGGAGATAGCCACTATGCAAGGCACATACATATTCCAAGTCTTTTCCAGTTGAGTAAAACCAGAGTACTCGCAATGCTGGAGAATTTTCATTCCAAAGTTATTACAGCTCAAACAAATCTTTTTCAATCAAAAGCACCAACTAGTATCTAAAAGCTATTTTTATAATGCATTCTATAGAAGACTTGAGGCAGAGACTATGACTTTCCATAATAACTGATAACAACAGCATCACCTGGTGATTGAAAATTGCATTTACACATTTTACTACTCCTTAAATTGTAAACAAAAGTAAAATGAGTAGATTTCAAGATGATTTCCCATAAACAAACACAATCAGTATTGGGTCATATCAGTCAAAAGTATTCACATTTTAGTGCAAACACTTTATCCACCTCCCCTTCATATCATTATAATTGTATGGCTCACACCACAAAGATTATTTTATAGGGTAACATATACATATACTGATTTAGATCTATTTTTCCTATTCAAAAATGTCATGTTAAGAACCAGAAACATAAACACACCCATGCAAAAAAGTACTTAATTGCATACCTGTGATCCTTCCTGGCCAAGTCCCCAAAGAAACACTGTGGAACTGTAGATGGAAGTGTTTTTCATCATATTATGCATGAGGTTTAACGGGGTGGGCAGAAGAGGGTGGTTGAAAGCAGGAATGTGTATTGAAATGGGTGGAAAAGTGAGTAGAATAGGTTAGGGGTGGGCTGAATGGATAGGAAAGTGAGTGGGGTTATAGCTGAACTCACAAGTCAGAGAATCAACCTTTGTCCCTGAAGACCCGACAATTCAGTTTGAAAACTGGAGATTCCGGGGCAGCTCCAGAGAGTACTCAGGTATGAAAACAAAGTGTCTTGGGAGTCCTCTGTTTAAATGGTTCAGGTGATCAGTTTGCTGAGGGCTAGAAACAACTGATCAGCTGTTTTATGTAAGTAGAGAACCAGTAGAGAAGCTGTTATCTGTAATGTCTTCTTTGATGATGCTCTCAGTTTGTTTATCAGCTGCACCTCTGGGTATTTGTGAGAGAGTACAAAGTCAGTCAATGGATTATTAATATTATAACCTTTTCAGTGTTACAGGGGTATGCAATGCAAAACCCTGTGGTGCTGAGAGAGTTGAGGTTGTGCTGTGGTGTTATTTGTGCTGACGTCTGAGCACACCCTCTCCAATTCCCTTACTTGCCCTGCCTGACACATCATCAGCATTACACTAACCCTGCATGCTAATGATTAAAGCATCTCCCCCTCGCATAGCTAATTTAAGTGCACATGGAAAAGTGTTTTATAGTCTTCATGGCAAAGGGATCACCACACATTGCCAGACAACTTCACCATACCATCACCTTGTAGTACATCTCCCCCCATAGTACAGAAGGTTGTTCTAATCCAGAGATGGGCAAAATCTGCCTTGCAGGCTGATTTATTTTAGCCCACGGGTCTGGCTGGCAGTACGCAGTACCTGGGATCTCTCCAGGATTTGCCCAGGAGACCCCAGTTCTGACAGTGCATTAACAGGTCTCCAGGGACAGTGGCTGATTCTTTGGATGTGGGGAGTTTCCTCCAAAACTCTGCCCACTTCTTCTCCTTCCCGCCCTGTTCCTGCCACTTTGACTCCTTCCCCACCCAGTTCCTCCAACTTACTGCCCAATTTTATGATGCACCATTAAGCCCCGCCCCCACTTACAAGTAAGCCCCACCTATTTCCACCACAGTTGGTTTCATTTATATCCCCTAGTGGCACCAGAGGAATCCCCTCTGGGGACTCCAGAAGAGAAAGCTTCCAGGTATGAAAATCACTTCCCGCTTCTTCTGAAGAAAGCATAACACTGATACAGTGTTCCTCTCTTCCAGGGCAAAGAGTCAGAATTTACACATTAACTGTGCAGAAACAAAGGGATAGTCAGCCTAATTTTTCACTTTACATTTTACGTATTTTCATCTTCACCTTTTTTTTTTATACCTTCATGTCCCTGAATGTTTGCTCCCTGAATATCAGGGACTGTGAAATCAGGGACAGTGATAACATGTAACACTATCCCTAAAGAACTGAGTTCAGTGGAAGTAGACTTTTCTGCTGCAGGGAAAATGTTACATTGAATCAATATCCCTGCTTTCATAGTCCCTGAAAGGAAAGTGAAAACCGGGGAAGATTAAAACAAAATAATAATAAGTGTAGGCAATTTGACTTTTACATATTATGCACGTGTTTGGCTGTCACCTTAACATAATATGATATGTGGTTGTAATCACAGACAGCCAGGCCTAACCCTCTGTTACTCCCTCACATCTTTCACTCCCTATTACTAGTAGAGCAGGAGTATATTTAGTGTGGCATGGTTTTGTCACAAATGTATTATAGATGGTGACAAGGAAGGAGTGAGAAAGTGAGACAGACAGTGAGAGAGATTAACACAGTGATACAGACAATATGACACTGTGCGGAGGGCGTGTGTGTGTGTGCCATTTAGACTAATATATAGCATTCTATACCATTCAAGAGGTTAAAAGCCATATTTAAATCAATGGGAAATTGTATTTATTCAGTATGGTGCACTTGGTTTGCACCTGAATTGCACCACTTCTTCCTAGCACATTAGCTTTAGATGGGCATTTAAGCTAATATATATATAGACGTCTTGAGAAAGGCCCACTACAGGACCGATATATCGACCAGAAATGCCCACTACAGAACAGAAACATCGACCGGAAAGGCCCACTACAGGACCGAAAAGACAACCAGAAAGGTCCACTGCAGGACCGAAACGTCAACCAGAAATGCCCACTACAGGACCAAAATGTTGACCAGGACCGCAGGACCACAGGACCGAATCGTCGACCAGAAAGGCCCACTACAGGACTGAAACATCAACCAGAAAGGTCCACTACAGGACCGAAACGTCAACCAGAAAGGTCCACTACAGGACCAAAATGTTGGCCAGAAAGGTCCACTACAGGACAGAAATGTTGACAATACTTTGCCTTATTTTATGACTATTATTATTATTTGTTTATATAGCATTGTACTACAGGGAATAGACATACATAGATATTAAATAGTACAAATTAAACGTGGAGAACAGAAGGATCAGAGGACCCTGCTCGTGAGAGCTTACAGTCTAGAGGAAGGTAGGTTGGACATAGAAGGAGTAAGTGCTATTGGGTGTAAGAGCCTCCTGCCACAGGAACTGCCGGTCAGTGGGTGGGAGAGAGAAGTGCTGTTGAGTGCAGTGGTCCAGGGAAGAGGTGGTACTTGGTGATAATGTTTATGGAGGTAGTTGAGAGGATTCCCTGAATAGGGAGTTTTCAGGGAGCGTCTGAAGATAATTTAGAATAAAGCTTTTGTGTATCAAGACCCATGATGCTGTCCCCTTTCTTCATATATATTGTTTTAAGATACAAAGATGCAGTTATTTTTAGGTATTTTAGACTGGGAAAAGATCTAATTTATTCCAGTAGGTTATTCTAAGCATTCTGAGTTCTGAAGCAGAAGGCAGATAGACTGGCTTATTTCTTGTAGTGTGAAATATTCAGTGAGTTGTTAGCAGTGGAGCGGAGGTTATAGTTATTATGGAAAGCATACTGTTCAGGTAGTCTGGTAGCTTTTTGGAGAAGTGGTTATAAACTAAGCAAGAAAGTTAAAGAGCAAATCTAGAATTGAGTGTTAACCAATTTAATTCTTTAAAAATATTACAGTGATGGGTAGGATAGTGTAATTAAATTGGAGGAAAAATGTATATGGTGTTATACAGAGAAGTTTACATGTTTACCAAGATGGATTTGGAGAGCAGAAGCATATAGTACAACCTCAGTCTATGACTGGCATTAACATCTGTTGAACAATATGTTTTCTTACCAGGGGATTTAAACAGGATTTGTTTCTAAACAGAGCACCTAGGACACAGTGTGGATGTTAATTGATCAATATGAAAACCTAAAGTGAGGTTGGAATCAAGCCTAATATCAAGATATTTGTAGGAGTTGACCATGGCCAAGTTATGATTAGACTTTGTTACAATGGTTACGTTGGTTTTACGGAGTTTAAGAAATTTGTGCTTCGTACCAAATACCATTGTGACAGATTTGTCAGTGATTAAGAACAGTTTGTTTTTAGATATCTCTCATTCAGCTTCAGAGAAATCATCCTGTAATACAGCCTCAAGTTGTAATACATTTGTATTTTTAGTGTAGATTATGGTGTCAACTGCATATTAATGCTTTGCAAACTGTGGATAGATCATTTATAAATAGAGAAAGCAGAAGATGGCCAAGAATGAAGTCTTGGGGAACCCCATTTGTTACTTTGAGCAGAAGGGAAATATTGTCATCAGACATTCTATCTGATAAATAGGATAGGAACCAATTTAGAGTATGATTATCCAAACCTGAAATTTTGAGTTTACTTATCAGAATATTATGGTCTACTGCAGGGCTGTTCAAGTACATTTCTCAAGGGCCACCAACAGGCCAGGATTTAAGGATTTCTCTGATTAAGCACAGAGGAGTTAAAGTGTTAATGTCCCATAATTTTTTTTTATAGATTTGTAGAGGGTAAAAAAAGAATCTTATTGCATTTGAGACTACAGTTGGCTTCGGCCTAGTCTCCTCAGTTTGGGAACCTAGGGGCGGCCTCCTATTTCTGATAGAGGCTCGCTTCTTTGATCACCCTCAGCTCCTTCCTCGCACTCACTGTAATATTTGTTGTTATTATAACCTCTAATAAAGGTTATTAAAGTACAGTCTAACTCCTGTTTCGCTTGTAACCATGACAGATTGTCAGATAGAACACAGGAAATGGGGGCAGAAGGACACCCTCTAAAGGTAATACCGCTAGATGACACTGCCCCTCTCAGTGTAGCAGAGGAACTACTCACCAGAAGAACCGGTGTCAATCACCTTAATACACAACACTCTATATCCCTCCACAGATGTAGCAGTAATGAAAACGTAATAAATAATAAAATATTTATTATAGTGATAATAGTAAAATACAACTTCCCAAAGTGTTTTGTAGGACAAATCATCAGTAAGAAAACTGGTTTCCAACACACACTTGTGGTTAAAAAAAAATAAAAAATAAATTAAAAAAATTAACCCTGAGAGTGCCAGTGGGGTATGCAATGCATTGTACAGAGTTGCATACACCACTGGCACACATAGTGTTAATCTACCAAATTACCAGTAATCCTGATGTCCATCGGGGTCCTCAGTACCTTGAGCAGCTACTGTCTGTCTTCTTTAATCTTCTGTCTTCTTTCTTCTTCTCTACTTTTTTCTTTAAAATCTTGAAAAAAATATATATATAAAAGTCCATGAGTAGTTATGTTTAAAAAATAAAATAAAGCAAATCCCCCACAAGATGCCACAGTTAACCCTTTGAGTATCGGAGGGGTACCCTTCGGTGCTCAAAGGGTTTAAAAAGTGTGGTATCCGTCCTCAGATTATTTTTTGTTGTATTGCCCTTTTTTAAAAATTAAAGTTCTTTTGTTGTCCATTTTCATAATAGAAAGAATGACAGTCACATGCCCCCCTTACCACCACCACCGCCGCTGTCCCCACTGGTGGCAGCAGGCATGCAGATTGACTAACCCCCTCCCCCTTTCCTAACTCTCAGGGTATTGCCCCCCCCCGAGTCAGACTGCAAAAATTTTGATCGGAGACTGGCTTTTATATCCAATTGGCTGGGATGTGTGCTTACACACCTCCCAGCCAATCAGCTTATAGCGGGGGATAACAAAATCCACTAGAAGCTGATTGACTGGGAGGTGCGTAAGCACACATCCCAGCCAATTTGAGGCTGCCAATTATTTTGAACAGAGATTGGCATCTAAAAGCCAGTCTCTGTTCAAAATTCTTGCAGTCTGACTTGAGCAGCGACCCGAGAGGTAGTAAAGGGGGGTTTTGTCAATATACATGCCTGCCGCCACCAATGGAGACAGCGGGAGAGAAGGCAAGGGGGACGTGTAGCCAACATTCTTTCTATTATAAAAATGGAGAATAAAAGTACTTTTATTTTTACAAAAATAGCAATACAGCAAAAAAAAAATAATTGGAGGACAGATGCATGCCACACTTTCTAAACTTTTTTAGCGCCGGAGGGGTAACCCTCCAGCACTCAATGGGTTAACCGTGTTTTTTTAAACATAAATTCTCATTGAATCTTATTTTTTTTTTTGTTTACACGATTGTAAAGACAAGACTAGAAAGAAGATTGAAGAAGACGGACAGTAGATGACAGGTAATTGTTGCAGTTCTGGGTGTTAGGGGTAGTGTTGTTTGGTATCATGTTAGGGATAATGTAGGGTTAGCGTAAGGGAGGTGGGGGGAAGGTGACTGTTTTGACCTCGCTCTCGTTGTTTGACAATGTGAGTGTTATAGTTTATAGGTAATATTCAGAGAAAAGTCATGTTACTGGTGGGGAATCTCAGGATTCTGTACTGGGGCCCATTCTTTTAATATTTTCATTAGGGATATTGCAAAAGGTCTTCAAGGTAAGGTATGCATTTTTACAGATGATAGAAAGATCTACAACAGGGTAGACATTCCTGGGGGAATAAGCCAAATGGCAAATGATTTAGAAAAATGGACAAGAGTGTGGCAGCTGCAGTTTAACATTTAAAAATGTAAAATTATGCACTTGGGATATAAAAATTCAAAGGCAGAATGTGGCATTGTGGGTACTTGCTTTCACAGACAGCAGAGGAATGGGATTTGGGAATAACTAATTCTGATGACTTAATTGTAGGCAAACAATGTAACAGAGTGGCGGGGAATGCAAGCAGGTTGCTGGGTTGGCTAGCTAGAGGCATTAGTAGCAGAAAAAGGGAAGTGGTCATGCCACTCTACAGATCTCTGGTTAGACATCACCTAGAGTATTATGTACAGTATTGAAGACCTCATCTCCAGAAAGATATAGATATTCTGGTGAGAATTCAGAGGAGGGCTTCTAAAATGGTGACTGGTTTACAGGAGAAGAAATATTAGGATAGACTAAAGGAGAGAAGTGAAAAGTGGGATATGATAGAACATTCAAAGTGCAGGAGGAAAGTACATTTTAAAGGAGTAGAAATATTAGGACAAGAGATCATAGTCTAAAACTAGAGGGGCAGAGGCTTAGATGTAATGTAAGATGGTTTTACTTCACTGAGAGGGTGGTAGATAAGTGGAATAGCCTACCAGCAGGAGTGTTAGTGTTTAATACAGTGAAAGAATGTAAAATTGCATGGGATAGGAATGAAGCCCTCCTGAACATAAGACAAGACCAAGGACCTAATAAAGTTTTAGGTCTTTACAGTAGGAAAATTCATTGTACCACTTTTTATAAACTTTGTTTAAAAAACAAAAAAACACACTAAATGACATTAAATCCTACTAAACTGTTGTTAATACTTTTGTAACTACCAATGACAATCTTACAGACATTTTAACTTTTTGTTTCTATTAAGTCCACTTTCATAAATCTCCCCCCAATTTCCTCCCTGTTCAAACCCAATATTACTACTGTAATTTCACAAAGCCAAAATCAGCATAGGAATCGGCATGGGATTGGGTGATAGTGGTAGTCAGAGACACATGGCTTTTCCATTAATATTGTTTAGTTTTATGGTTTACTATTCATTTTACTGATGCTCTGTTTAAGATGTAAGCAATTACATCTGTATGCATGTGTCCATATGTCTGTGTGTGTTTGTGTGCAGGGATGGATTTACCAATAGACAGAGGAGGCAACTGCTTACAGCAACTGTGCTGGCCACACCCACATTCTGAATTGTGGGTGTGGACATAGAAATTTCAATTTTCCTGCACCAGTTTTATTCTCCTTTACAGGCTATTATTTAACCCATTGGATGCTAGAGAGATCTCCAAGCAATGTGTTGAAGATCTATCTAGCAACCATGAGATTAAACCTTTTTTTGTTCTTGCTTGTGATAGGCCAAAGGTATTTCCTGTGCCAGGAAATAGTGAATGGGACTGCGAGCTGGGCCATGTGAGGAATGTGGGTGTGGCTATGGACAGAGCTAAAGGAACCTATTGTGTGTATATGTGTGTGTGCGTAGCTGGGAACTCTTCAGATTTGCCCCGGAGACTCCAGTTTTCACTCTGCATTAACGGGTCTCCAGGGCGGAGGCTGATTCTCCAGATGTGGGGAGTTTCTATTGAAACTTTGCCCACTTCTTCTCCTGCCCTGTCTGTTCCTCTCATTTCCTTCCCACTTCTCCTCCTTCCCTGGCCTATTCTACCTATTTATTACATGTTTCTTAAGCCCCACCCCCGCTCATATTAAGCCCTGCCTCTTTTGAAGCGAATTGTGTCATTTATCTCCCCTAACTGCACAACAGGGAGTCCGGAAGAAAAAGTTCCCAGGTATGTGGGTGTGTATGTTTAGGGAACTGAAATGTTCAATCCATGAAATCATCACTCTGGCTGGACCTTTGTTATCAAGCTCAAGTGGAGCACTTCTAGATCAAACTGACTACTCCATTGGAGTGGGATGAAATTCACATTCACTTAAATGTTGTTTTAACCCCTTGAATTCCAGAGAGTTTGCCGACATATTGAGAAACAATGCATTGGAGAACTCTCTAGCATTAAAAGGGTTAAAACGCCCCATTTAAATCAGTAAGGTTTTGGGGGCATTTCTATTTGTTGCCTACAGTACCATAGATTTGCTCCATAATTGCTCCACTTCAGTTTGACAAATAACATTCTTTGTTTCACACAAGATGAGGTGTGCCTGCTAGTGATGAGCGAGCACCCCAATGCTCGGGTGTTCGGGTGCTCTGACCGAGCGCCCCCGGAGGCTCGAGTGCTCGGCCGAGCACCCGAGCCCCATTGAAGTCAATGGGAGGACTCGAGCATTACACCAGGCACCCCCTGCTCTGATGAGGGGAGGGTGCCTGGTCCATAGGAAAAGGGCAGAAAATGATGGAAACACCACAGAAATGGTTCAGGGACAGCATAGGGAGGATGTCTGGATGCATCTTGGACTCCAACATCGCTGCTGGGAACGATGTTTCGCCCGTAGTACGCCATTTTTACAGACTGACCGTAAAACACACAAAAAGGAAAATAAAAACGACTTTAGGCGAAAAATTGTTACCAAACAATATTTGCTGTATATTTACTTGTATATCATCTGCAAATTCTGCCAAAAATTTCCTCGATTTTCTGAAGTGAGGCCATGATTAAGAGGGAAACGTGCGCAGAGGCAAATTATCCCAAAAATGTCCTTGATTTTCTGAAGTGAGGCCATGATTAAGAGGGAAACGTGCGCAGAGGCAAATTCTCCCAAAAATTTCCTTGATTTTATTGAACTGAGGCCATGATTAAGAGGGAAACGTGCGCAAAGGCAAATTCTCCCAAAAATTTCCTCGATTTTTCAGAACTGGGGCCATGATTAAGAGGGAAACGTGCGCTGAGCTGACCATCTAAAACATTATGGGTGAGGGTCTGCTGCGGAGCTGACCATCCTAAACATTATATGCGAAGGCCCGCTAGTGAGCTGACGCTATAAAACATTATATGAGAGGGCCCGCTAGAGAGCTCACCCAATAAAACATTATATGAGAAGGCCCGCTGGTGAGCTGACCTATATAAAAATTGTCAAACAGGGCCCGCTGGTGAGCTGGCCCTATATAAAAATTATATCACAGGGCCCGCTGGTGAGCTGGCCCTATATAAAAATTATAGCACAGGGCATATGGAAGAGGAGGAGGAGGATGAGAAGATTAAGAGTCAACCATATACCCGTTTTTTGGGTGGAAGGGGTGAATGGGAATACAGAGTATTCCCATCATTGTAAATAACATATATAAAGTGAGTTTATGTTCCCCCGGGGCTTTCCTCCAGTGGAGTGGAGAAGTCAGGGGAAATCCAGGCCTTGTTCATTTTTATAAGTGTCAACCTATCAGCATTGTCGGTGGAAAGGCGGATACGCTTATCTGTTATGATGCCACCAGCAGCACTAAATACCCGCTCAGACAGAACGCTGGCGGCAGGGCAGGCCAGCACCTCCAAGGCGTAGAGTGCCAGTTCATACCACGTGTCCAGCTTGGACACCCAGTAGTTGTAAGGCACAGAGGGATCATTGAGGACGCTGACACGGTCTGCTACGTACTCCTTCACCATCTTCCAAAACTTTTCCCTCCTTGTGACACTAGGCTGCGCATCAGGGTGAGGGTGCTGGCGGGGTGTCATGAAGGTGTCCCACGCCTTGGAGAGTGTTGCCCTACCTTTCTCGGAACTGCTGTGTACTCCCCTTTTCTCCCCTTCTCGGTTGGCCAAGGTAGCACGTACTCTGCCGCCAGCGTTGTCAGATGGAAAATTTTGGAGCAATTTTTCAACAAGAACCTTCTGGTATTGCACCATTTTGCTTGTCCTCTCCACCGGAGGAATGAGAGATGAGAAATTCTCTTTGTAGCGGGGGTCCAGAAGGGTGAACACCCAGTAATCCGTGTTGTCTAAAATGCGTACAACGCGTGGGTCACGGGAAAGGCAGCCTAACATAAAGTCAGCCATGTGTGCCAGAGTACCAACAGTCAAGATTTCGCTGTCCTCACCAGGAGGATGACTCTCAATCTCCTCATCCTCTTCCTCCTCTTCTGCCCACCCACGCTGAAGAGATGGAACTAAAGTTCCATGGCTACCCTCTGTAGCGGAGGCAACCGTGTCTTCCTCCTCCTCCTCCTCCTCCGCCTCCTCCAATTGTCGCTGAGAAGACGAAGTGAGGGTGCTCTGGCTATCACCTTGTGTAAGCTCTTCCTCCCCCATTTCCACCTCTTCCACATGCAAAGCGTCGGTTTTAATTGTGAGCAGCGAGCGTTTCAGTAGACACAGAAGTGGGATGGTTACACTGATAATAGCGTTATCGCCGCTCACCATCTGTGTCGATTCCTCAAAATTGCGTAAAACCTCACAGAGGTCTGACATCCATTCCCACTCCTCACTTCTGATTACAGGAAGTTGAACGGAGAGGCGACGACCGTGTAACAGCTGGTACTCCACTACTGCCCTCTGCTGCTCACAAAGCCAGGCCAACATGTGGAAGGTGGAGTTCCAGCGCGTGCTCACGTCACACAGCAGCCGGTGAGCTGGCAATTGTAAGCGCTGCTGCAGCTTCAACAGGCCGGCCGAAGCTGTAGATGACTTACGGAAATGTGCACACACGCGGCGCACCTTGGTCAAGAGATCATGCACATTGGGGTAGGTTTTTAGAAATCGCTGAACCACTAAATTAAATACATGCGCTAGGCATGGTACGTGTGTGAGCTTGCCGAGCTCCAAAGCCGCCACCAAGTTACGCCCATTATCACACACAACCATGCCTGGTTGCAGGTTGAGTGGCGAGAGCCACTGCTCGGTCTGGTGACTAATCCCCTGCAACAGCTCTGAGGCCGTGTGCTGTTTGTCCCCAAGGCAGATCAGCTTCAGCACGGCCTGTTGACGCTTCCCCACTGCAGTGCTACACTGCTTCCAGCTACTGGCTGATGGGGGAGTGGCGCTGCGTGTAGAGAATTCGGAGGTGGAAACGGAGGAGGAGGAGCCAAAAACGTAGGTGCTGGCGGAAACCCTGATGGAGGTAGGGCCCGCAATCCTCGGCGTGGGTAGCACCCGTGCCATCCCAGGGTCCGAGTCGCTCCCAGCCTCCACGACATTCACCCAGTGTGCCGTCAGGGAAATGTAGCGTCCCTGGCCACAAGCACTTGTCCATGTGTCAGTCGTTAAGTGGACCTTCCCAGTAACTGCGTTGGTCAGGGCACGGGTGATGTTACGGGACACATGGTGGTGTAATGCAGGGATGGCACACCGGGAAAAGTAGTGGCGGCTGGGGACTGCGTACCGAGGGACAGCTGCTGCCATCAGGCTGCGGAAGGACTCAGTGTCCACAAGCCTAAATGGCAGCATTTCGATGGCCAGTAATTTGGAAAGGTGTGAGGTTAGTGCTATGGCCTGTGGGTGGGTGGCTGGGTATTTTCGCTTGCGCTCAAATGCCTGGGGTAACGAAATTTGGACGCTGTGCTGGGACAGGGAAGTGGATGTGGTCGCTGATGGTGCTTCAGATGGTACAGGTGCAGGGCGGGAGGTATGCGGGCCTGCGCCTTCGACAGGCGATTGGCCGGCACCGAAAACAGGGGAAGAGGAGGCAGTGGTGTGGCCTGCAGACACAGATGGGCGATCCAGGCGTTCCTCCCACTTACTACGGTGCTTGGATGCCATGTGTCGGATCATGCTGGTGGTGGTGAGGTTTCTAGTGTTCATGCCTCGGCTCATTCTGGTGTGGCACAGGTTGCAAACTACAATTCTTTTGTCGTCCGCACTTTCCTTAAAAAAACGCCATACCGCGGAACACCTACCCTTTGGCAAGGGAGATTTACGCAAGGGGGTGCTCCGTGGAACATTTGCGGGCCGGTTTGGTGCGGTCCGCCTTCTTTCTGTAGCCACACCACTGCCTCTTCCAGCCTGTTGCGGTGCTGCAGATGGCTCACCCTCAGGACTGCTGTCATCGCTCGGCTCTACACCTTCCCAGGTGGGGTCAGTCACCTCATCGTCCACCAAGTCCTCCTCCACTTCCTCACTCTGATCATCCTCCCCATGTCTTGATCCCACCACATACTCAGTCATTGACAACTGTATAACATTCTCCTCAACAAGGTCTTGAGACAGTAATAGTGGTTGATTTAATGGCAACTGTGTCTCATCATCATCATCATCATCCACTACTTCCTTTGACCTTAAATGCCGTTCACATCTGTCATCTTCTTGTGATTGGGTACCCTCTAGAGGTTGTGAATCAGGGCACAAGATGTCATGTTCCTCTGCAAGCGTGCTTGGAGAGAGGGTCAAATGAAGGATTGGTGATGAGACGAGCTCCTCACTATATCCCAGTGTGGGATCACTTCTTTGACCAGACCGTCTATGGTGGGAGGAAGGATGATCAGAGTGAGGATTATGTTGACCAGACTCTTGGCTACTGAGAGTGGACTTGGTGGAAGACAGGGTGGTGCTTAACCGACTGGAAGCAGTATCAGCTGACATCCAACCGACCACCTGTTCGCAGTGGTCGGACCTCGAGAGTGATGTCCTGCGACGCCCTGTAAAATTAGACATGAAGCTAGGTATGGTGGATGTCTTTCTTTCTTGTGCTCTGGCACCAGGCACAGTTTCTACGCGTCCTGACCCGCGCCCTGAACTATCAGGATCACGTCCACTTCCCCGTCCCTTTTTACCCGCCTTCTTCATCTTACACGGAATATGTGACTTTAATATTTGAGTTTGAAAACTTAACAGTATTTCTTCCTATTCTGCAACTGTGCAGAGTACACAGAATAGGCTGCTAAACTGCGGTGACACACACTGAATGGAATATGTGACTTTAATATTTGAGTTTGAAAACTTAACAGTATTTCTTCCTATTCTGCAACTGTGCAGAGTACACAGAATAGGCTGCTAAACTGCGGTGACGCACACTGAATGGAATATGTGACTTTGATATTTTAGTTTGAAGACTTAACAGTATTTCTTCCTATTCTGCAACTGTGCAGAGTACACAGAATAGGCTGCTAAACTGCGGCGACGCACACTGAATGGAATATGTGACTTTGAAATTTTAGTTTGAAGACTTAACAGTATTTCTTCCTATTCTGCAACTCTGCACAGTACACAGAATGTGCTGCTAAACTGCGGCGAAGCACACTGAATGGAATATGTGACTTTGATATTTTACAGTTTGAAGACTTAACAGTATTTCTTCCTATTCTGCAACTCTGCACAGTCCACAGAATGTGCTGCTAAACTGCGGCGAAGCACACTGAATGGAATATGTGACTTTGATATTTTAGTTTGAAGACTTAACAGTATTTCTTCCTATTCTGCAACTGTGCACAGTACACAGAATGTGCTGCTAAACTGCGGCGAAGCACACTGAATGGAATATGTGACTTTGATATTTTAGTTTGAAGACTTAACAGTATTTCTTCCTATTCTGCAACTCTGCACAGTACACAGAATGTGCTGCTAAACTGCGGTGACGCACACTGAATGGAATATGTGACTTTGATATTTTAGTTTGAAGACTTAACAGTATTTCTTCCTATTCTGCAACTCTGCACAGTACACAGAATGTGCTGCTAAACTGCGGCGACGCACACTGAATGGAATATGTGACTTTGAAATTTTAGTTTGAAGACTTAACAGTATTTCTTCCTATTCTGCAACTCTGCACAGTACACAGAATGTGCTGCTAAACTGCGGCGAAGCACACTGAATGGAATATGTGACTTTGATATTTTACAGTTTGAAGACTTAACAGTATTTCTTCCTATTCTGCAACTCTGCACAGTCCACAGAATATGCTGCTAAACTGCGGCGAAGCACACTGAATGGAATATGTGACTTTGATATTTTAGTTTGAAGACTTAACAGTATTTCTTCCTATTCTGCAACTCTGCACAGTACACAGAATGTGCTGCTAAACTGCGGCGACGCACACTGAATGGAATATGTGACTTTGATATTTTAGTTTGAAGACTTAACAGAATGTGCTCTAATCTGCAACTTTGCACACTAAACAGAATGTGCTCTAATCTGCAACTTTGCACACTAAACAGAATGTGCTCTAATCTGCAACTTTGCACACTAAACAGAATATATAAAAATTTTTTTTTTTTGTTTTTTTCCCCCCACACAAAATAACCTGCTGCCCCCACACACAGTAGTCCTAAAAAGGACTTTTGGTTCTTTTTTTTTCACAATTTTGCTTTTTTTCTCCCTACACTGACTTTCCCTTCCTATCCTCATCTCTCCCTGGCTAAGACTGAGCCGAACTCGCTGGTCAGGTGCTATACAGCACCCGACCACGGGTTCTGGCCAGCCAATCAGTGTAATGCCAGCAGCCAACATGGCTGCTGGCATTACACCGATGTCAGAGCCTCCCTGCACGTTTATTGGCTGCGCAGCAGCCGCAAAACGTGCGGGGAGGAGACCCGAACATGGTGGGCGAGCACATGCGGTACTCGTACGAGTACCACCATGTGCCGAGCAGAGCGATGCTCGAGCCGATCCGAGCATCGGCCGAGCATGCTCGCTCAACACTAGTGCCTGCAAATCAGTTTTGGCTCTGAAGTAGTCATCACTCATACTGTTGTCAATTGAGAGGAGGTGTGAACAAAAGTAGACTAATGGAGCTCAACAAAAACAGACAGCTGCAGAGGATATGCAAAAACTCTATTCCTGACTGCTATGTAAAGGACACCTACCTAGCTATTTAGGTCCTTCTGTTAAAGGGATAGTAATGTTTCATAATAAAAGCAGCTCAAATTAATCATCATAGTATTTGGACTTTGGAGAGTGTTATTTTAATTCTGTCAGAGTTGTAGTTCCAGAGTAATTCAATGACGAAGTGTCCCCCTCCCGCCCCTTTTACTTATGTAACACTGCTCAGCCAGAGCAGAAGGGAGGTGCCCAGGTAGACTGCAGAGAGGGACAATCTTCAATTAAGATAAGGGAAAAACCTGAAAAGCTTGTCAAGGGGGGCAGGGCTTTTATTGTTCTCATAGAAAGAAGATTGTCCCCTGCTGTTATCTGTCTGGTCTATGGACTGCATTCCACATCTGAGAAGAGATGGCTTATACTAGGTAAAAGGGGCGGGAGGGGGAAACTTTGCTTTGCTTTTAAGTGAAACTGACAGTGTAAACTAGTATAAAAACCTGTGTACATGGGCCAAAGTGCAAACTACATGGCAGGTGTACTACTGCAGAACTACACCTCCCAGCATTCTGTGTGTTCGGGCAGTGTCTACTGCACATGACTGCATCAGCCTGCGTTCGGGCAGTCTCTACTGTGCATGACTGCATCGGACAAACATACATCTGGCCTTTTATATTATAGGATGTGATTTTCAAAGAGCTTTCAAAATTGCCAATACGTGTTGTTTATTGTTATTTAAAAGATTAGTTTAAGAGGTATTTAGCTGTATTTAATTGTTGGTTATTGCCAACCTATGGAAAGCTATAGTCAACAACAGCACCACTGTAATATTTCAGGTCATAGAGGTACTGCACCCAATTAATGCAAGGTTTAGTTACAATAATATTTGAATACATCTGACAGCAGTGGGAGTATCATTTTTTTACTCGTTAGTGTACACTCTAAATATATATATATATATACACATCCTATATAATAATTCGCTTAATTGTGTGTAACGCCACGACATGTGCAGTAGACACTGCTGCGCATGCTGCAGTCATGCGCAGTAGAGACTGCCCGCGCCACGGCTGATACAGAGCTGGATGCTCCTTCCTATCAGCCGTGGCGCGGGCAGTCTCTACTGCACGTGACTGCCCCGCGATTGGGTGGCTGTGACACTGTGGCCCGTGTAACGGGCTGTTCAACTAGTATATACATAAATGATTTGTAGTCCAAAGAACTGCACTGTCAGGACTTCTTGGAAGTAAAGAAATGTGCAATTAATTATATCAATATTTCGGCCCCACTTTGGGCCTCTGTCAAGATATATTGCTGTAACCTATCTTGACAAATGCCCAAAGTGGGGCCGAAACATTGATATAATTAATTGCACATTGTAACCTATCTTGACAAAGGCCCAAACTGGGGCCTTAACATTGATATAATTAATTGCACATTTCTTTAATTCCAAGAACTCCTGTGGGTGCAGTCCTATAGACCACAAGTCATATGTATACTATTTTGGGACCTGGCACCCAGGCCATTGCTTTGTTTGAATCAGGAGAGTGCTCAAAATTTTACCTTTGCTATTTTATATATTATGTATATAGATAGGTAGATAGATAGATAGATAGATAGATAGATAGATAGATAGATAGATAGAAAGATGAGGAGGGGAGGTAGTAGCACTCACTCTCAAAAAGTTCTTGTCCACATGCACAGTTGCAAGTAGGGATGAAACAGGGAATAAGAAGGAGGGCGGCACCCGTGGGTCTTTCTAAAGATAGCTTTATTGACATAAATGGTCAAGAAAACATGGCTGATGTTTCAGTCATGAGACCTTTATTCAACATTATGCATTACTATTAGTGTTGAGCGAGCGTGCTCGGCCGATGCTCGGATCGGCTCGAGCATCGCTCTGCTCGGCACATGGCGGTACTCGTACGAGTACCGCCATGTGCTCGCCCGACATGTTCGGGTGAAGAGGATCTGTGCCGGAAGAGGCACAGATCCGAAGACGCTCCGCTGGACCACCAGGGAATGGAGGTACGGGGGCATTGCGGAGATGAAGGGGGCATTGCGGAGATGAAGGGGGACATTGTGGAAGAGGGGCATAGACTCTATGCCCCTCTTCCACAATGTCCCCCTTCATCTCCGCTATGCCCGTCTTCCACAATGTGCCCCTTCATCTCCGCTATGCCCCTCTTCCACAATGTCCCCCTTCATCTCCTATGCCATAGAGGAGATGAAGGGGGACATTGTGGAAGAGGGGCATAGCGGAGATGAAGGGGGACATTGTGGAAGAGGGGCATAGACTCTATGCCCCTCTTCCACAATGTCCCCCTTCATCTCCGCTATGCCCCTCTTCCACAATGTCCCCCTTCATCTCCGCTATGGCATAGGAGATGAAGGGGGACATTGTGGAAGAGGGGCATAGCGGAGATGAAGGGGGACATTGACCAGGCACCCTCCGCTCATCAGAGCAGGGGGTGCCTGGTTTAATGCTCGAGTGCTCCCATTCATTTGAATGGGGCTCGGGTGCTCGGCCGAGCACTCGAGCATCAGGGGGTGCTCGGTCAGAGCACCCGAGCACCCGAGCATCGGGGTGCTCGCTCATCCCTAATTACTATCCCTTTAAAAAAGAAACAATAACTTTATAAGACTATATTGTTTTCTGCTATACATCAATGAAACTGAAATGCCGTTGATAATATATGTACTAGGTGCTGATGAATTAACCCTTTAAGTACCAGATGACATGCTTCACATTGCAAAGCAATGTGTTGCATGTGCCTTTGGTCATTAAAGGATTAAGGCAAATTATAAAAAACAAACACTGATTTTATGTCTCCAGTTTTCAATTATAATTTCAAAGCTTCTGGCTTTCAGTACATCAAACTATCCCAACTTCATTTTGTTTACAGTAGCCTTAATTTAAAGCTTTGACATTTTGACAGCTGGTAGCTATAGGCTTGATTTTATTGCAGGGGAAAACTGAAATCTGTGAGATAATGCAGCAATGACATTTATCACCTTCAGTGGAATCCGTCCCTTTGTTAACAGGTTGTCAAAACCTGCCTGCCCCATAGCCTTCATAAAGAGGGGGAATCCATGTTCTGGGCAGTAAAGCAATTAGGGAGCAGTTTATGTCAGCGAAGAAAATGAAACTTGTCAACCCCAAAAGTAAGTAAATATTCTAGTTTCTAGTTTAAGATACTCATATATGATTTATGATTATTAGGTTTGCCAAATACATATATGAATAACATTAGGTGACAGCTTCCCTATAACAAGATCATTTTAATTCCTTAGATCAGCGGTTCTCAACCTCTCTAGTGCAGCGACCCTTTGATAAAATTTCCCAAGTTGTGGCAACCCCTAACAGTAACATTATTTTCGTTGCTCCTTCATTGCTGTAATTTTTCTGCTGTTATGAATCGAAATATAAATATCTGATGGTTTTAGGCGACCCCTGGCAAATCATCATTCGACCCCCAAAGGGGTCCCGACCCACAGGTTGAGAACCACTGCCTTAGATGCTAGATTCTTGGGCCCAAGGTGTTAAGATGATTAAAAGATCAGTACAATGTTATCATGAACTCCCCTCCACCAAACACACATATATTGCAGAGGTCTTCCTATTGAGTACAAAAAGGATACTACCATTGTGGACAGTTGATTTATTCAAACATTATTACAGTTCAATCTGCCATGAAGTGGTAAAGCTATTACTATCGCATTCTGCAGAGAACTGTAGCCAGAGACTCATCTCTCCCATTTAATGCAAAAACCATATTTGTCTGGACACCAGGGGAACTGCCCAGCCACCAGGTAGTACTGCTGCTATCAGTTTAATATAAAAACTATGAATTGATTATACCTCTGGCACAAAAATGGTTAGTTGTCAGCTAATTGGTCAGAAATCCTATTGCAGAAGTTTCCTAGTACTGCAAAGAACGTTCTTTCACTCTCTGTCCTCCCCGTCATATGAAGACCTGACTAGAGGTGGGCGAAAAGTGAGAAAAGTTTCTTGCATGACTTTTCATGAGAAACAGACGCTTTTTCTCTTTTTTTCGTGGAAGTTTTTTCGTTTTCTCCAATGCATAATGTTCCTTCTTTTTGCTTATTCCAACAATTTTTTTGCCTATTCCAACACATTTTTCTCCTATTCCAACACATTTTTCACCTATTCTAACACATTTTTCTCCAATTCCAATTCTAACACATTTTTCTCCTATTCCAACAATTTTTTTCCTATTCCAACACATTTTTCTCCTATGTTTAATACGGTGCAAAATTTCCCAGAACAATATTTCTTCTTCTGAGGGCTGTAGTGGAGAAATAAGTGGCTGGAAGTCAAAGTTGTGAGTCCTACAGCAACATATACCTTGAAAAATGTGTTAGCATACAGAGTGTATTTGTCCTTTGCCCACACCACTTACTTCCTGCTTATGTGACACTGGAACATATTCATGATGATGTCAAGTGATAAAAAAAAATAAAGTACAACCTACAATGTGACAGTTGTGTATGGTAGTGGTGGTGGGGGACTGGCATGGTGTGATTGGTGGGACCTTGACAAACTGCATCCACCATGGTAGGAGAGGGATCATCATCATTTATTGCACATGCTGCAGCAACAGAGACGGATCACAGACAAGGCGCACAAGGCACCTGACTAGGGCCCGGCCAAACGAGGGGGGCCCGGAAACCTCATCTTGGACTCTGCTTTCAGTGCTCCCTGAGTCCCTTCCAGCTCCCCCTAACTCTTTATGCCCAGCCCCCCTTTCAAATGAGGCCGTGGGCCCGGCTGAAACTTCATCAGTGTTCACTCACAGTGCCATGATGAATGATGTCACCGCGGCTCATGCCTGCAGCTCAGGCTGGATGCTACACTGCATTGTGCCATGCACATGTGTCAGTATTCGAGTATCACAGTATCCCTAGGCAGCCTAGCACTCCTGTGCTTCCTACCTCTGTATGGCCATTGACCGGCATGGCCTCCGGCCACTTCCTCATTCTGACATCAGGTAACAGGCACTAGCACGGACGCCTGTTTATGGGCCTATTCTGGGTGGCCTAATTTGGTTCCGTCTCCTTCTGCTCCTTCATAATCCTCCTTGGGGCTAGGAGTCACTGCCCTTAAGTGGTGTTCCTGTTAGTTACTTTTGTGCTCCGTTGTGACCTGTGCTTATCTGAGAATCTGCTCTGTTATGACCCTGGCTTGTCTGACTACCCACATCGGTTCTGACCTGTGGCTCTGGCTGACTTACTTGTTCCGTGTATGACCCCGGCTTGTCTGACTACCCACATTGGTTCTGACCTGTGGCTCTGGCTGACTTATTCGCTCCGTGTATGAACCCGGCTTGTCTGACTACCCACATCGGTTCTGACCTGTGGCTCTGGCTGACTGATTCGCTCCGTGTATGAACCTGGCTTGTCTGACTACCCACATCGGTTCTGACCTGTGGCTCTGGCTGACTTATTCGCTCCGTGTATGAACCCGGCTTGTCTGACTACCCACATCAGTTCTGACCTGTGGCTGTGGCCATGGATGTGTCTACGTTACAATGACTTGATTAGCAAATTGAGCAATGTTAGTATTGGGACAGTGGGTCCCAGTCTGCTCAGGGGCCTGTTACAAATCAACCACCTTACTCATTTTTAGCCCTACTGACATAAAAGTTTTATGTCAGTAGGACTAAAAAAAAAAAAGCAAATTGCAGTCCTGCAAATGGTCAGTAACTAAGTCTAATACTTAAGGATTTATTAAAGTAGAATAAAACAAAAATCACTTTGTTATCTCATATTATATGAGATAAAGTGATTTTGGTTTTATTCTAGTTTAATAAAAAGGTTGAGTATTAGACTGCCCATTGACAGATAAGAGAGTACAATGCTAGCCTTATTAGCGAGTAACTTTGAATGGTATGGGGGGCGCTACTTTCTTGATGGAGGGGGGGCCCCAAATTGCTACCTTGCCTAGTGCCCTGTGGAGTGTTAATCTGGCTCTGTGTAGTCGGTTTTTGTACTAAGACAAAAAGAAAGAGGAAGGAAAAAAGAAAGGAAGAACTCAAAGAGGAGTCTCCTCTCTATCCCTCATCTTCCCTAGACATAGCAGGGTTTTATCTCAGAGGCACACGAAAAACACAAAAATAGATGAAAATAAGTCTTTATTGTCAGCTACACAATCAAAAGGTCAACATACAATTTAAAATATAATTAAAAACAAAAGAAGAGACTCTCAAGCTCCTAGTACATCACACACGAAATAAATCAAAACAGTATTGTTTTGATATAAATATTCTGGCCATAAATTTCCCCATCAATGCAGACATATGTCCTAGAAACAAATAAAATATTCTATAATAAGAAACAATTATAGTGAGTACACAAATAACATAGATACATATATCAATACCAACACCAAGTGTAAGTATAACCCAAGAGACAAAGCTCTAAGGTTATAATATTAAATATAACCATGCTACAAAATGAAAAAGAGAAAATATTATACTCATCTCAGATAATATTGAGGTATAATGTCTGCTACGTATCCCGGAGCAAGAGAGTAACTTCCTAACCCACACCCATCCCAACGTGTGTCGCCAGTAGCGGCTTCGTCAGGGGATTAATTCGTTATCAACGGATGCTAATTTAAAATAATGCAACGGCCAATGGGGAAACCAGAAACCCCGGTCAGGTGATAGACAAAATACCGCGAGACCCATGATTGTAAGATCTCGCGAGAGTTATCTCATCAATCCGATGTATCAGATATTCCGGTTAAATAACAGGGAAAAAAACCTCGCGAGACTTATATTATCTAAACTCCCGCGAGAGCCATCCCTTCTAATCAATATCTCAAAAAAGGAACAGCATCTCCCTTCAATTACAGACCAAGACACTGATCGACCAGTAAGTCAAAACAGATCGATAACTTACATGGGGCTATCATGAATGGATCCAGCATCCCAGGACCAAGAGAACACCCGCATTCAGAAAAACATATATTGATAACCACAAAAAATGGTGATACACCATGTACCAATATGAACTAGATGCGGGTGCTCTCTCGGAGTCAAAAAACGCTGAAGCCCAAATACACAAAACATGTAAAAATATAAGAACGTCAAGGAAAATATAAGAACTTCAAGGGATGGAAGGAGATAACTATTACAAACAGACACTGGACTGCACTGTCATTATATATACACACAGACACTGGACTGGACTGCGCTGTCGTGATAAACACACAGACACTGGACTGCGCTGTCATGATAAACACACAGACACTGGACTGGACTGCGCTGTCGTGATAAACACACAGACACTGGACTGCGCTGTCATGATAAACACACAGACACTAGACCGGACTGCGCTGTCTTGATAAACACACAGACACTGGACTGGGCTGCGCTGTCGTTATATACACACAGACACTAGACTGAACTGCGCTGTCGTGATAAACACACAGACAGAAAATAAATGAATAATATATAGTACAGTCAACTCCAATACTCCCTTTTCTTTGATATTATCAAGAGAGATGCTATCAATATCTCAGATACACTTCTCGAATGTTGTTAATGAATGGATATCATAAAGGCACCCCCATCGTACAAGTGCACTCATGTATGTATATATGAAGACTCAAGAGAAGACAAATCCAATCAGAATCCCCATACTATCTAGATCTCACATTCTCAACTGGGATAATTATCCCATCAAGCATATAAAATAAAATATAAAGTGCACAGTATCAAAAGAGGAATTAACGGCGTAAAAAAATACAATAGTTATGAATCCAGTAAGGACGATACATTCCATCATCGTAAGCGCGTCAAAAAATTATGATACAATATTAGTTAGAATTTGATCATATCTATATAAATACCTAATTCTTATATATGCGCAGCGCAGATGCATGAATAAAGAACCTCACAATGGAGACATAGATCTTAGTATACTATATAAACCCATCATCCCCCCTCCTTTATTACTGATTTGCAGAACATATAAAACAATTTTAACAATGTGAGCAGTCATACGTGGAGGTGCCTTATTGATCACAAACGCATAGATAGGCATCCAGATACATCCTCATTAAAGTCCCACATCATTATTACATACCCTAAGAATAAAAAAAAAACCATGCTCGTCACATAACTCAAGACCAGAGTTATGATCCCCATTGGCTATTGCAACATGTTGATCCTAAATGATCAGATATTGGCTAATTTTAATTTTATCCCATATATAAGAGTTAACCCTATTCAGGAACGATAAGAATTGACAACACAATTTCCAACTCTACACATAAGAGTAAGCCACATATCGATAACTCTCGCGAGATCTTACAATCATGGGTCTCGCGGTATTTTGTCTATCACCTGACCGGGGTTTCTGGTTTCCCCATTGGCCGTTGCATTATTTTAAATTAGCATCCGTTGATAACGAATTAATCCCCTGACGAAGCCGCTACTGGCGACACGCGTTGGGATGGGTGTGGGTTAGGAAGTTACTCTCTTGCTCCGGGATACGTAGCAGACATTATACCTCAATATTATCTGAGATGAGTATAATATTTTCTTTTTTTCATTTTGTAGCACGGTTATATTTAATATTATAACCTTAGAGCTTTGTCTCTTGGGTTATACTTACACTTGGTGTTGGTATTGATATATGTATCTATGTTATTTGTGTACTCACTATAATTGTTTCTTATTATAGAATATTTTATTTGTTTCTAGGACATATGTCTGCATTGATGGGGCAATTTATGGCCAGAATATTTATATCAAAACAATACTGTTTTGATTTATTTCGTGTGTGATGTACTAGGAGCTTGAGAGTCTCTTCTTTTGTTTTTAATTATATTTTAAATTGTATGTTGACCTTTTGATTGTGTAGCTGACAATAAAGACTTATTTTCATCTATTTTTGTGTTTTTCGTGTGCCTCTGAGATAAAACCCTGCTATGTCTAGGGAAGATGAGGGATAGAGAGGAGACTCCTCTTTGAGTTCTTCCTTTCTTTTTTCCTTCCTCTTTCTTTTTGTTCTAGTGTATTGTTTGGGGTCAAAGGGTGCACCGGATTCCTTTGCATTTTATTTAGTATTTTGATTCACTTTGGTGCCTGCTCCGTTTTGGGTTTATGTGTATTGGTGACCTGGGGTTACTTTTGGTTCCCATAGGTCGTTTCTGGGGTAGTAGCACAGTGAATTGTATATTATTTTTTCTTTTTGCCAGCTTGCTTATATCAAATAAAAATAATTTCTCTATATAGTGGTCAACTCTTTATGGGATGTTGATCCTTGCAGGTAAATGATGGCTTGTAACATTGATTCTTTAGAGACGGTGTGGACTGAAAAACTGTCCAATGTGTTTGCATCTAGTCACACAGTAGAAGTTCAACCAGAGACACGGACAGATTCCTTCACAGATATTTGTAATTCACTCATTAGATTGCATTACCAATTCACAACGTTATGGTGGAATATACATAGTTTGGAGCACTATGCTAAGTGCAACTTGATCCCGCGGGGTTTGAGGATTCAGATTTTGCCCGCTTGGGAAGCAGATCCAGACTTTAAAGTTAAATGGGAGAATGCATTGAATAAATGCTCCTTAGAATTGATGGGATTTTTAATAGATCATGACAAAACATTACTTATGGAGGTTAAACGCGAGATTACAGCATTGAATATGAAGTTGGTGCAGTTTGATACCAACGCTAGAGTTGTTCCTTTTCAAACAAAACTGAAAATTGAAGTTGACAAATTTGAACAATTAATTGTTGATAAAAAGAAAATTAAATATAACCGTGATCAAAAGGATTTTTCTCAAAATAAAATATATAAATGGAAACATTTTGGGAACAAAAGAACAGTTAGAGGACAAAGTAGGGCCTCTTTTCCTGGTATTTTGCCAGAGTCGAATAATTTTACTGATCAAACTAATGTACCATCTGCTACTTTGAATTCGGGTTCTGAGTCAGAAACACAGAGTGAGGATGATTTGCTCTCCTCATCAATGCCTTTTTTAGATCAAGGCCTTACAGGCGGATCCGGAGAGGCAAACACAAGAGAACTGAGAGATCGCCTGTTTTGGGGATATCAAACCAAGACCAATCGTCCCCGCAAAAAATTCAGACGTACTCAGAAAAATACAACAAATTAAGTATTATAAATTTGTCCTCACATGTGCTTTCACCGGAACATAGAAAATTGCTATTGAAGAAATTTTTTGATAAGCCACCGGAGTTCCAAGACTTACCATCAGAAGGTGATGTCTTCTTGGATTTGTTGGATCTTTGGGAGGAGAACCAAAAATCTACTTTGGGGTCACATAAGACTCCCTTTAAAGCTTTGTCCTCTTTTACACCTACAATGCAGATTTGTCCACAGGGTTCGGTGGAATCTTGCCAAGAATTTATACAACTACTTAATCAAAATGATCTCAATATTCGTTTGACCTCTCATTGGTCATTACAAGAGATTGAATTTTTGGATCTCAAGATTATGGTGGATTGTCATCAATGTATACAAACTTCTTTATTTCGTAAAAGTACAGCAGTGAATTCGCTTTTACATTTTTCAAGCTCTCACCCTCAGCATATGAAAATGGCGATACCGATTGGTCAGTTTTTACGGGTACGCCGGAATTGCTCTACTGAACAAATGTTTAATGAACAAGCAAAGGAGTTACAACACAGATTTATGGATCGAGGATACCCTAAGGCCTGTATCAAGAAGGGATATAATAGAGCAAAAGGTGTTGATCGCCAGTCTATATTGAACACAGGCAAGAAGAAATGGAGGTTTTATTCTGACTGTGAGGCTCCTTTTGGAAGTCATGGTTCTACCCTCGATTCTACAGATGAATAATACTACTTCCCAAGGAAGATCTAGGGACATGAAGGATTACTGTCTTAATGCATCAGCCTGGATTGGAACATTATATATTTTTATATGTTTCTAATGTTTTAGTCCGGATATGATTACCGCTTCTAAGGACACTCTCATGTATTAAGTTGTAAACTGTTTGAAATTTAGGAATGATTATCGATATGTGGCTTACTCTTATGTGTAGAGTTGGAAATTGTGTTGTCAATTCTTATCGTTCCTGAATAGGGTTAACTCTTATATATGGGATAAAACTAAAATTAGCCAATATCTGATCATTTAGGATCAACATGTTGCAATAGCCAATGGGGATCATAACTCTGGTCTTGAGTTATGTGACGAGCATGGTTTTTTTTTTATTCTTAGGGTATGTAATAATGATGTGGGACTTTAATGAGGATGTATCTGGATGCCTATCTATGCGTTTGTGATCAATAAGGCACCTCCACGTATGACTGCTCACATTGTTAAAATTGTTTTATATGTTCTGCAAATCAGTAATAAAGGAGGGGGGATGATGGGTTTATATAGTATACTAACATCTATGTCTCCATTGTGAGGTTCTTTATTCATGCATCTGCGCTGCGCATATATAAGAATTAGGTATTTATATAGATATGATCAAATTCTAACTAATATTGTATCATAATTTTTTGACGCGCTTACGATGATGGAATGTATCGTCCTTACTGGATTCATAACTATTGTATTTTTTTACGCCGTTAATTCCTCTTTTGATACTGTGCACTTTATATTTTATTTTATATGCTTGATGGGATAATTATCCCAGTTGAGAATGTGAGATCTAGATAGTATGGGGATTCTGATTGGATTTGTCTTCTCTTGAGTCTTCATATATACATACATGAGTGCACTTGTACGATGGGGTGCCTTTATGATATCCATTCATTAACAACATTCGAGAAGTGTATCTGAGATATTGATAGCATCTCTCTTGATAATATCAAAGAAAAGGGAGTATTGGAGTTGACTGTACTATATATTATTCATTTATTTTCTGTCTGTGTGTTTATCACGACAGCGCAGTTCAGTCTAGTGTCTGTGTGTATATAACGACAGCGCAGCCCAGTCCAGTGTCTGTGTGTTTATCAAGACAGCGCAGTCCGGTCTAGTGTCTGTGTGTTTATCATGACAGCGCAGTCCAGTGTCTGTGTGTTTATCACGACAGCGCAGTCCAGTCCAGTGTCTGTGTGTTTATCAAGATAGCGCAGTCCGGTCTAGTGTCTGTGTGTTTATCATGACAGCGCAGTCCAGTGTCTGTGTGTTTATCAAGACAGCACAGTCCGGTCTAGTGTCTGTGTGTTTATCATGACAGCGCAGTCCAGTGTCTGTGTGTTTATCACGACAGCGCAGTCCAGTCCAGTGTCTGTGTGTATATATAATGACAGTGCAGTCCAGTGTCTGTTTGTAATAGTTATCTCCTTCCATCCCTTGAAGTTCTTATATTTTCCTTGACGTTCTTATATTTTTACATGTTTTGTGTATTTGGGCTTCAGCGTTTTTTGACTCCGAGAGAGCACCCGCATCTAGTTCATATTGGTACATGGTGTATCACCATTTTTTGTGGTTATCGATATATGTTTTCCTGAATGCGGGTGTTCTCTTGGTCCTGGGATGCTGGATCCATTCATGATAGCCCCATGTAAGTTATCGATCTGTTTTGACTTACTGGTGGATCAGTGTCTTGGTCTGTAATTGAAGGGAGATGCTGTTCCTTTTTTGAGATATTGATTAGAAGGGATGGCTCTCGCGGGAGTTTAGATAATATAAGTCTCGCGAGGTTTTTTTCCCTGTTATTTGACCGGAATATCTGATACATCGGGTTGATGAGATAACTCTCGCGAGATCTTACAATCATGGGTCTCGCGGTATTTTGTCTATCACCTGACCGGGGTTTCTGGTTTCCCCATTGGCCGTTGCATTATTTTAAATTAGCATCCGTTGATAACGAATTAATCCCCTGACGAAGCCGCTACTGGCGACACACGTTGGGATGGGTGTGGGTTAGGAAGTTACTCTCTTGCTCCGGGATACGTAGCAGACATTATACCTCAATATTATCTGAGATGAGTATAATATTTTCTCTTTTTCATTTTGTAGCACGGTTATATTTAATATTATAACCTTAGAGCTTTGTCTCTTGGGTTATACTTACACTTGGTGTTGGTATTGATATATGTATCTATGTTATTTGTGTACTCACTATAATTGTTTCTTATTATAGAATATTTTATTTGTTTCTAGGACATATGTCTGCATTGATGGGGCAATTTATGGCCAGAATATTTATATCAAAACAATACTGTTTTGATTTATTTCGTGTGTGATGTACTAGGAGCTTGAGAGTCTCTTCTTTTGTTTTTAATTATATTTTAAATTGTATGTTGACCTTTTGATTGTGTAGCTGACAATAAAGACTTATTTTCATCTATTTTTGTGTTTTTCGTGTGCCTCTGAGATAAAACCCTGCTATGTCTAGGGAAGATGAGGGATAGAGAGGAGACTCCTCTTTGAGTTCTTCCTTTCTTTTTTCCTTCCTCTTTCTTTTTGTTCTAGTGGATTGTTTGGGGTCAAAGGGTGCACCGGATTCCTTTGCATATTATTTAGTATTTTGATTCACTTTGGTGCCTGCTCCGTTTTGGGTTTATGAGTATTGGTGACCTGGGGTTACTTTTGGTTCCCATAGGTTGTTTCTGGGGTAGTAGCACAGTGAATTGTATATTATTTTTTCTTTTTGCCAGCTTGCTTATATCAAATAAAAATAATTTCTCTATATAGTGGTCAACTCTTTATGGGATGTTGATCCTTGCAGGTAAATGATGGCTTGTAACATTGATTCTTTAGAGACGGTGTGGACCGAAAAACTGTCCAATGTGTTTGCATCTAGTCACACAGTAGAAGTTCAACCAGAGACACGGACAGATTCCTTCACAGATATTTGTAATTCACTCATTAGATTGCATTACCAATTCACAACGTTATGGTGGAATATACATAGTTTGGAGCACTATGCTAAGTGCAACTTGATCCCGCGGGGTTTGAGGATTCAGATTTTGCCCGCTTGGGAAGCAGATCCAGACTTTAAAGTTAAATGGGAGAATGCATTGAATAAATGCTCCTTAGAATTGATGGGATTTTTAATAGATCATGACAAAACATTACTTATGGAGGTTAAACGCGAGATTACAGCATTGAATATGAAGTTGGTGCAGTTTGATACCAACGCTAGAGTTGTTCCTTTTCAAACAAAACTGAAAATTGAAGTTGACAAATTTGAACAATTAATTGTTGATAAAAAGAAAATTAAATATAACCGTGATCAAAAGGATTTTTCTCAAAATAAAATATATAAATGGAAACATTTTGGGAACAAAAGAACAGTTAGAGGACAAAGTAGGGCCTCTTTTCCTGGTATTTTGCCAGAGTCGAATAATTTTACTGATCAAACTAATGTACCATCTGCTACTTTGAATTCGGGTTCTGAGTCAGAAACACAGAGTGAGGATGATTTGCTCTCCTCATCAATGCCTTTTTTAGATCAAGGCCTTACAGGCGGATCCGGAGAGGCAAACACAAGAGAACTGAGAGATCGCCTGTTTTGGGGATATCAAACCAAGACCAATCGTCCCCGCAAAAAATTCAGACGTACTCAGAAAAATACAACAAATTAAGTATTATAAATTTGTCCTCACATGTGCTTTCACCGGAACATAGAAAATTGCTATTGAAGAAATTTTTTGATAAGCCACCGGAGTTCCAAGACTTACCATCAGAAGGTGATGTCTTCTTGGATTTGTTGGATCTTTGGGAGGAGAACCAAAAATCTACTTTGGGGTCACGTAAGACTCCCTTTAAAGCTTTGTCCTCTTTTACACCTACAATGCAGATTTGTCCACAGGGTTCGGTGGAATCTTGCCAAGAATTTATACAACTACTTAATCAAAATGATCTCAATATTCGTTTGACCTCTCATTGGTCATTACAAGAGATTGAATTTTTGGATCTCAAGATTATGGTGGATTGTCATCAATGTATACAAACTTCTTTATTTCGTAAAAGTACAGCAGTGAATTCGCTTTTACATTTTTCAAGCTCTCACCCTCAGCATATGAAAATGGCGATACCGATTGGTCAGTTTTTACGGGTACGCCGGAATTGCTCTACTGAACAAATGTTTAATGAACAAGCAAAGGAGTTACAACACAGATTTATGGATCGAGGATACCCTAAGGCCTGTATCAAGAAGGGATATAATAGAGCAAAAGGTGTTGATCGCCAGTCTATATTGAACACAGGCAAGAAGAAATGGAGGTTTTATTCTGACTGTGAGGCTCCTTTTGGAAGTCATGGTTCTACCCTCGATTCTACAGATGAATAATACTACTTCCCAAGGAAGATCTAGGGACATGAAGGATTACTGTCTTAATGCATCAGCCTGGATTGGAACATTATATATTTTTTATATGTTTCTAATGTTTTAGTCCGGATATGATTACCGCTTCTAAGGACACTCTCATGTATTAAGTTGTAAACTGTTTGAAATTTAGGAATGATTATCGATATGTGGCTTACTCTTATGTGTAGAGTTGGAAATTGTGTTGTCAATTCTTATCGTTCCTGAATAGGGTTAACTCTTATATATGGGATAAAACTAAAATTAGCCAATACCTGATCATTTAGGATCAACATGTTGCAATAGCCAATGGGGATCATAACTCTGGTCTTGAGTTATGTGACGAGCATGGGGTTTTTTTGATTCTTAGGGTATGTAATAATGATGTGGGACTTTAATGAGGATGTATCTGGATGCCTATCTATGCGTTTGTGATCAATAAGGCACCTCCACGTATGACTGCTCACATTGTTAAAATTGTTTTATATGTTCTGCAAATCAGTAATAAAGGAGGGGGGATGATGGGTTTATATAGTATACTAAGATCTATGTCTCCATTGTGAGGTTCTTTATTCATGCATCTGCGCTGCGCATATATAAGAATTAGGTATTTATATAGATATGATCAAATTCTAACTAATATTGTATCATAATTTTTTGACGCGCTTACGATGATGGAATGTATCGTCCTTACTGGATTCATAACTATTGTATTTTTTTACGCCGTTAATTCCTCTTTTGATACTGTGCACTTTATATTTTATTTTATATGCTTGATGGGATCATTATCCCAGTTGAGAATGTGAGATCTAGATAGTATGGGGATTCTGATTGGATTTGTCTTCTCTTGAGTCTTCATATATACATACATGAGTGCACTTGTACGATGGGGGTGCCTTTATGATATCCATTCATTAACAACATTCGAGAAGTGTATCTGAGATATTGATAGCATCTCTCTTGATAATATCAAAGAAAAGGGAGTATTGGAGTTGACTGTACTATATATTATTTATTTATTTTCTGTCTGTGTGTTTATCACGACAGCGCAGTTCAGTCTAGTGTCTGTGTGTATATAACGACAGCGCAGCCCAGTCCAGTGTCTGTGTGTTTATCAAGACAGCGCAGTCCGGTCTAGTGTCTGTGTGTTTATCATGACAGCGCAGTCCAGTGTCTGTGTGTTTATCACGACAGCGCAGTCCAGTCCAGTGTCTGTGTGTTTATCAAGATAGCGCAGTCCGGTCTAGTGTCTGTGTGTTTATCATGACAGCGCAGTCCAGTGTCTGTGTGTTTATCACGACAGCGCAGTCCAGTCCAGTGTCTGTGTGTATATATAATGACAGTGCAGTCCAGTGTCTGTTTGTAATAGTTATCTCCTTCCATCCCTTGAAGTTCTTATATTTTCCTTGACGTTCTTATATTTTTACATGTTTTGTGTATTTGGGCTTCAGCGTTTTTTGACTCCGAGAGAGCACCCGCATCTAGTTCATATTGGTACATGGTGTATCACCATTTTTTGTGGTTATCGATATATGTTTTCCTGAATGCGGGTGTTCTCTTGGTCCTGGGATGCTGGATCCATTCATGATAGCCCCATGTAAGTTATCGATCTGTTTTGACTTACTGGTGGATCAGTGTCTTGGTCTGTAATTGAAGGGAGATGCTGTTCCTTTTTTGAGATATTGATTAGAAGGGATGGCTCTCGCGGGAGTTTAGATAATATAAGTCTCGCGAGGTTTTTTTCCCTGTTATTTGACCGGAATATCTGATACATCGGGTTGATGAGATAACTCTCGCGAGATCTTACAATCATGGGTCTCGCGGTATTTTGTCTATCACCTGACCGGGGTTTCTGGTTTCCCCATTGGCCGTTGCATTATTTTAAATTAGCATCCGTTGATAACGAATTAATCCCCTGACGAAGCCGCTACTGGCGACACGTGTTGGGATGGGTGTGGGTTAGGAAGTTACTCTCTTGCTCCGGGATACGTAGCAGACATTATACCTCAATATTATCTGAGATGAGTATAATATTTTCTCTTTTTCATTTTGTAGCACGGTTATATTTAATATTATAACCTTAGAGCTTTGTCTCTTGGGTTATACTTACACTTGGTGTTGGTATTGATATATGTATCTATGTTATTTGTGTACTCACTATAATTGTTTCTTATTATAGAATATTTTATTTGTTTCTAGGACATATGTCTGCATTGATGGGGCAATTTATGGCCAGAATATTTATATCAAAACAATACTGTTTTGATTTATTTCGTGTGTGATGTACTAGGAGCTTGAGAGTCTCTTCTTTTGTTTTTAATTATATTTTAAATTGTATGTTGACCTTTTGATTGTGTAGCTGACAATAAAGACTTATTTTCATCTATTTTTGTGTTTTTCGTGTGCCTCTGAGATAAAACCCTGCTATGTCTAGGGAAGATGAGGGATAGAGAGGAGACTCCTCTTTGAGTTCTTCCTTTCTTTTTTCCTTCCTCTTTCTTTTTGTTCTAGTGTATTGTTTGGGGTCAAAGGGTGCACCGGATTCCTTTGCATATTATTTAGTATTTTGATTCACTTTGGTGCCTGCTCCGTTTTGGGTTTATGGTTTTTGTACTAACACTTTACTCCCACGTCCCTGCATTGCTCCAGCTTTCCCCCTCCTGCTTGTGTATTTGCTAGACATTACTCAACGAAACTACTGTTTGTTTTGTTGCTCTCTGCAGTACACAACTGATGGAGTGTGATGTCTTGCCTTGGCCCTCAACAATATTCTCAGTGTAGTCTGCTTTCTATCAAGTCACGGAGCTCACAACAGGCTCCCAGTCAGCTGTCTAATATATTTATTTGTTTAATTATTTATTTTTTTTAATTTTTGCTTTTTTTTTTGTATTTATGTTGTCCACCCTATCTTATCACAGTTAGTCACTAAAACTAAAATCAGCAAACAAATTGGACCCCAACTGCCTGTGTCCTGCCAGTCAGTCACACCAAATTTTGGGGTATTTTGGGTCAACCTCCTTCCTCCCTTCTTCTCCCCATTTGTGCCCCCATACTCCCCTACTATAGAGAACAAATGCCCTACCTAAAAGACTCCCTAAACTAAATTCCCCTTTATCTGCCTATCTTCTCTAGCTCAAAAACATGATGCTTTCTCCACTCACAAATACAGAATGGAATGCTGCGAAAGCCTGACACTCTTGTATATGGCTGTAGAAAAGTAGAGAAACATCCGTGTGGTGGAGAAGGATTTTTGTACCCATTGATTTCAATGCAATGGGCTAGTAAAAAAAAGCGGGAAAACAGCACTTTTCACAGGAAATTTTTCACCAAACAGAAAGTGCTATTTTTCTCTGATTTCAGTCTGAGGTGAAAATTTTCTCTCATCTCTAGACCTGACACCATCCTGTGCTAAACCGCACAGTGAGAGGGGATAAGATAGAAACATATACATGAAGGGATTCAACTAAGTGCAGGAGGGAAGTACATTTCAAAGGAGTAAAAATGTTAAGACTGAAGGTCATAGTATAAAACTATACGAACAGAGGTTTTGATGTAATGTAAGAAAGTTACACTGACAGGGTGTTAGATAAGTGGAATAGCCAACCAGCAGAAGTGGTAAACATTAATACAGTAATGGAATGTAAGCATGCATGGGATAGGCATAAAGCTGTCCTGAACATATGACAAGACCAAGGACTGAGTAAGGTTTCAGGTTTGTACATTAGGAAAAAATAGGCAGATTAGATGGGCTGAATGGTTCTTATCTGCTGTCGAATTCTATGCTGCTATGTTTCTACCTTAAGGTTGTGCCCAAGAGTGATTCAAACTTGCTCCAGGACTTTAAATAAGATGCGCATACACCTGACCATTTATGGAGGCCTGATCTTAGCTTCCGCCCCATGGCCCAGTAGGTCATAGTTCTGCCCTTATCAGGCGGCTTTATTAATAACAGTTTGATATATAAGAAGAAATTGTCTAATAACTTTGGAATGGCGTACCAAGCAGAAGTGGGAGTGGCCTTGAATAACTCAGCTGAAAACACCCTATATCACGATTTTTCATAATAAAAGTCTATTGCTCCTTTAGTAAACACAGTATGATGCTTTAGCAGCTGGGATGGTATAGACACAAAGACCTTCATTCATGGAAGTATAAATTTCCCTTTCATGCACACATATCCAGATTTTTTTCAATTAAAGGAAGTTGTGTTTCTCCCATTTATCATTGAGTTTCACATATGTTTCAAGTGTCTCTGCTGAGTTAGTAATCCTATTGAAATCAATGGAAGTACGACAAAATCAATGTGAGTTGTTCTCTAATGTGAATGAGTAATTAGCATTTAATTCCTTATGCATTATACCCACTCATGCTATTAATCTTCCATTAATATTTCTACATTATAGTGTGGGTGTAATAATTATGTGCTGCATGTTGAGTTACAGTGCAGCTAGGCAATCTTCTGCACCCAGTAGATGGCTGGGGATGATGGGACTTGTAGTCTCCAACAGCTGGAGCTCCAAAGGTTGCCCACCCCTGTGTTACAGTATCATCCATCAAAGTGGGTTTTTGTATGGAATGGTGGTCAGTGAGTGGCTTACTAGGAATATGCCAATGTGGCTATTTTCTGATAAGAGAGTAAACTAGTTACAGTGTCACAATGACTAGCCACACCAGAACATGGACCCGCATTGCAGAAGTGGGATGTTAGACACCAACCAGCATTCCTGAAGCTGGGGGTTGGGGTGGGGGTGGGGGTGGAGATGCACTCAGTGTGATGCAATGACAAAGTGTATCTGGAGATGTCGGGCAATCACTTCGCCATGGGGAATACACCATATTCACTAAGAATAATCTATGGAAGTTTAAGGGAAGATACTTAATCATTAGCATACAGGGTTGACATAATTCTGGTGATGTTAGGGAGGGCAAGTGGGGGGCACTCAGCACCAAGAACATCACCAACCCTCCCTTAGCCCTGTGAATGCCATATGGATATCCAACACATTGTTCTGCAATGCATTTCAGACTCCTGTGACATTCAGGGTTGTAACCTAAACAATTCCCTGCCCCTCTTCAAATATATACAACGGAAAAAGAAAGAAAAATGAGGAGCAATATATAGTGTAGTATATTAAATCACCAAATGTTGATCAAATATAGTAATAGATCTTGTACTCACATTTAATTATGCTACCATAGAACATTAGTAGGACAGATAGCTTGTGGAAGATACTATACTGCCTCCACACAGGTTTATCCACTTGCGCTGTTCAATCCTCCAGCTGAGATCTTCCTTCAAAGAGTTAACTCCAAAAACCCCAAAGAGAAAAACAACCACGAGAGTGCTAATATTCCATATTCATTGTGGTTTAAGCTTAATGCTTGTAACCTGAGATACACATTGGATACACTTACTTGGACGATTTTATTCGCTGAGTTCCAATATAGGATCTACTGGTCTAAAGGCTCGTGGGGAATATTGTCGAGGTCCTCCCCACTCAGACCAATGGATCTATAGTTAAATGTCTTCTTTTTTTGTGTATGTACAGTACTGTGCAAAAGTCTTAGACAGGTGGGAAAAAATACTGTGAAATTAGAATGCTTTCAAAAATAGACACGTTACTAGTGTATTTTTTATCATATTAAATGATAGTGAGTGAACATAATAAAAATCAAAATCAAATCAATATTTGGTGTGACCATCCTTTGCCTTCAAAACAGCATCAATTCTTCTAGGTACACTTGCACACAGTTTGTTAAGGACCTCGGCAGGTAGGTTATTCCAAAAATTTTGGAGAAATAACCACAGTTCTTCTATGGATTTATGTAGAGGGTGAAGTGTGGGTCAGCGCAACCAAAAAAGAGAAGAGACAAAAAAATAGCGTACTTAGTGTAGTATGTATTGAAATATCATGGACAATTGCAATGAAAAACACAAATCACATGTATATTACACAGTGGGTAAATATGTGGAGGTAGCTGTATAGTATACAGCAGGCAAATTGTCACGGAGTTACTAGGAAATAACGTCACTGACAAGTACAGATAAAATTTAAAATAAACTTTATTTAAATACAACAGTGGCAGTAAGAAATAGTACACTCCCACAAGTCCAGGGAAGAACAGTACACACTTCTTCACCCTTCACTAGGCAAGTGTGGTAACCCACTCCTGTACCCTAACGCTAGAGTACCCAGGCAACTTGAGCGAGACTCTCTGAACACTGAACACAGTAGAGACTAACTCCACCACCTTCTCGAGGCCAGGTGTGATGACAGTGCAAGACACTTCCTCAACCCTTCACTAGGCAGGTGTAGCAGTAACCGAATGGCCCTAGGTAACCTTCGCAGCAGGATAGAGGGACAGTGCACGGCACTTCCCTAGTCACACCAAGCAGGTGACTCGTAGTGCAACTATACCCTACCACTAGGGTATACCTATGCAAGGAAAACGGCACCTAGTAGGTTAGGTAAGGCAACACAGGGACCGGACAGAACACAGGAGATCAGTGACACGGACTGACCGAAGCAAGCACTGCTAACGGGTAGCGAGCGCAGTAAGGGAAGGCCCAAACAACAAGGATACAGTAGCCGGCTGGGTAGCCAAGGCTAGCAATAGCAACAGAATGCAACAGAGGGAGAGTGGTCAGACATATCCAGGATACAGAGCCGGATCGGGTAATCGGACGTAGCCAGGAGTAGGAGCTGGATCGGGTAGTCGGACGTAGCCAGGAGTCAGAGCTGGATCGGGTAGTCAGATGTAGCCAGGAGTCAGAGCCGGATCAGGTAGTCAGAAGGAGCCAGAGTAATACACAGGAACAGCAATGGACTAACACAACACTAGGCTCAGGCACACCACGAAAGGGCACAGGTAATAGGACATGCTGAGGTTAAAAAGGCCTGGCAGGTGGGCAGAGAGATGACATCACAACCACAGTGACCTATAACAACAGCGACTTGCATAGAGCAACAGCCAGGAAGTAACAATGTCGCTGGTACAGAAATTACCCACTGGAGGCAATCACAGACACCGTGATAGCAAATATGTGGAGGGAGCTAAATCGAAGATGAGTGTACTATCATATATACAATCAAAAGGCCTAGAATAGGAGGCACCGATGTGTGAAATCAATGTACAATAAAATAACTTAGTAGCAAAGTATATGATACATATTAGTCAACAAAAGATGTAAAAATGCCACAGAAATATAGTGATATAGAAGCTACTGAATCATATGAATGCAAAAAATAGAGAAGATGTGCCCTTATTTTTAGGGAATCTTTCTGGTCATGTATAATACAGTAATATACTCAGTACATCATCAACGGTATCAAACAATATAACCAATGGTACAGATGTACCCTTACTTAGTAGATTCTTTGTATCGAGCCAGTAGCAAAAGGGAGGTGTGGATCTTGCTTCTAGTCAGAAGTCTTTTTAAGTCTTCTGCAAAGCGTCCCAGAGTGGTTATTGTAAACACTCTATTTGTAGTGCTCTGCGATGTTATCCCAGTTTGCTACGCTCTGCGCTGTCTCGGTATCTAGACCAAAGTCCCGATGTTTCAAGATGAATAACAAGGAGGAGAACTTTTATAGAGGTGAGAGTTCCCCTTTAAGACCTGTAATGAAATGGATACCTACTCACTATTTCCACTTGGGAATTGAATATATCATGAAATCACAGTTTGTGTGCAGGGCCGGATTTAGAATTAGGCAGAGTAGGCATCTGCCTACAGGCTCACCCAACAGAGGGGTGCCTGTCACTGGGATCATGTGTGTGTTTTTTTTTTTAATTATTAAATTCGCCTGAGCTGAGTCACCTCCCTGGCTGGTGCCATGAAGACAGGTCTGTGCCTCCTCCTTTGGCACAGACCTGTAGCTGCTGCTCTTCCTCATCAGGTTTTTAGTAATACAGAGTGCTGGGAGATGACATCATCTCCCAGCGCTCTGCATTAGAGAAGACCTCGCGGGAGCTTCAGCAGCTACAGCTCTGTGCAGAAGGAGGCAAAGACCTCCCTTGCCACTGGACCACCAGGGAAGAGGTAGGAAACGGACAATGGGGCAATGTGAGAGTAATATGGAGATGATGGGGGCAATGTGAGGGCAATATGGAGCTGATGGGGGGCAATGTGAGGGCAATATGGAGATGATGGGGGGCAATGTGGAGATTAGGAGCATTGTGGAGGTGTCCTGGGCAGATGGCCCATGGGGGGGGGGGGTTGCTACAGATTTCTGTGCCTACAGGCTCCTGAGATGTAAATCCAGCCCTGTTTGTGTGGATAAACTTTCTCCTGACACCACTCAGGCTTTCAGACACAGCTCTTGCTTGGATACAAAAACACTCTAGAATGTCAAATAATTAAAACTTTGATAAGACATTTATTTAAAAAGTTCATGTTAAAATCCCATCATGTTTTTTTAGCAATTCACACTTTTTTTAACAAGGGAATCAAACAAGATTAGATGCTAGTGGTAATTATATTTGAAACAATAACACCACGGATGATCTTATTTTTATTTGGCTGGGTCCAACGGGACATGTACTTTTGTTGATTTTCTTGATCAAAACAAATGGGGGATATATTGCATACACCTTGCACACACAAGGTTAATATGAATAATATCACATATTTAGATTTGGAACTGGCTATGGCGGATTATAGAACTTCTACAGCTATTTATTTTAAAGTGTTAGTAATGTCCACAAAAAAGTTTTTTGCATTTAGAAGAGCTTAAAAAGCTGAGCTAAATGCAAAAAAAACGTATCTCTCAAACCGCTATGGTTTAAGAGATACGGGCGTTTAAAATTTGATCTCTCCTACTGACAGCTATAAAGATGTCAGCAGGAGATCCATGTTGGTCGACACGGAGGCACTTGAGCAGAGCCGCAATCTCGTTATTTACCACAAAACCTTTCATTGGAATGGTCTTAAACGAGTGCTTGAAAACCAGGCACACGTTTTAGACCATTCCAATGAAGGGATTTGTGGTAAATAACTAGATTGCGGCTCTGCTCAAGCTCCTCCGTGTCGGCCGACACGGATCTCCTGCTGACTTTACAGCTGTCAGTAGGAGAAATCAAACTTTAAACACCTGTATCTCTTAAACCATAGTGGTTTTTAAGCTCTTCTAAATGCAAAAAACTTTTTTGTGGACATTACTAACACTTTAAAAAATGTAAATGCCAATAGCTTTCTTAATACACTATTTCCCAATATTCCAAGCTGAAGAATTTCCCCTACAGACTTTTTTGCACATCTGAAGGAACCATAGTAACATCACTGTTTTTGAGATACGGTCTGAAATATTACAAAACAGTTTATAGACAGGGAATTGAAGTTCAGTGAAAATGGCATGCCCAGTATCTAAATTATATACTCGGAAGAAATGTGACAATGGGTATCATATTAAAACAGTCATTGTAATGAAAAAACTGTTGGATCATGGGATGGCAGTAAAAGGAGGACAGTATTTTCAGAAGAAAATATGTAACTTTTGAAAATATGCTATAAAAAATTAAAAATGTCTGAAAGACTACAAGTGACTTAATTTATTATGATAATATTCTTTAAAGTGATAGTAATGTTTCACAAAAAAAGCAGCTCCAATTAATCATCATAACATTTGGGCCATGGAGAGTGTTATTTCAATACTGTCAGAGCTGTAGTTCATTGAATGATAAAGTATCCCCCTCCTGCCCTTTTTACCTAGTGGGCAGTAGTGATGATCGAGCACCCCGATGCTCGGGTGTTCGGGTGCTCTGGCCGAGCGCCCCCGGAGGCTCGAGTGCTCGGCCGAGCACCCGAGCCCCATTGAAGTCAATGGGAGGACTCGAGCATTACACCAGGCACCCCCTGCTCTGATGAGGGGAGGGTGCCTGGTTCATAGGAAAAGGTCAGAAAATGATGGAAACACCACAGAAATGGTTCAGGGACAGCATAGGGAGGATGTCTGGATGCATCTTGGACTCCAACGTCGCTGCTGGGAACGATGTTTCGCCCGTAGTACTCCATTTTTATAGACTGACCGTAAAACACACAAAAAGGAAGATAAAAACGATTTTAGGCGAAAAATTGTTACCAAACAGTATTTGCTGTATATTTACTTGTATATCATCTGCAAATTCTGCAAAAAATTTCATCGATTTTTCGGAACTGGGGCCATGATTAAGAGGGAAACGTGCGCAGCGTAAAGCAGGTGTTCAACGTGGTTATGGCCCGGGTAAGGTACAGCATTCAGGAACGGAGGCCGCAGCTACCACAGGTTTTACAACATGTCCGTTTGCCCTTGTTAAGTCCAAAATTTATAGTCGGAACAGTGGGGTCTGATCCATTGAGTAAAAGTGACGAAGTGACTTAGTGGATGAAGCCAAGAACTACCTTCTGCTCTGTCGAACACCCCAGCCCTATTTAATTCAATGGGAGGACCTGAGGCACTCCGATACAACCTGTATATCACAAAATGGAGGGCCTTATTCACATTGTGGTACAATAGTTCAGGTAGTGGTCCAACACTCATAAAGCCTATGCACTAAGTGAAAGGGCTGCCAAAAATTAGACTGAAATGTCACTCCAATACACCCTTTATTACACATAAAGGAGGGCATCATACACACCCTTGAAAAATTAGGATTAATGGCCTGCTGGTGACCCTCTAAAACATTAGGGGCGAGGGCATGCCGCTAAGCTGACCATCTAAAACATTAGGAATGAGGGTCTGCTGCTGAGCCGACCATCTAAAACATTATGGGTGAGGGTCTGCTGCGGAGCTGACCATCCTAAACATTATATGCGAAGGCCCGCTAGTGAGCTGACGCTATAAAACATTATATGAGAGGGCCCGCTAGAGAGCTGACCCAATAAAACATTATATGAGAAGGCCCGCTGGTGAGCTGACCTATACAAAAATTGTCAAACAGGGCCCGCTGGTGAGCTGGCCCTATATAAAAATTATATCACAGGGCCCGCTGGTGAGCTGGCCCTATATAAAAATTATATCACAGGGCATATGGAAGAGGAGGAGGAGGATGAGAAGATTAAGAGTCAACCATATACCCGTTTTTTGGGTGGAAGGGGTGAATGAGAATACAGAGTATTCACATCATTGTAAATAACATATCTAAAGTGACTTTATGTTCACCCGGGGCTTTCCTCCAGTGGAGTGGAGAAGTCAGGGGAAATCCAGGCCTTGTTCATTTTTATAAGTGTCAACCTATCAGCATTTTCGGTGGAAAGGCGGATACGCTTATCTGTTATGATGCCACCAGCAGCACTAAATACCCGCTCAGACAGAACGCTGGCGGCAGGGCAGGCCAGCACCTCCAAGGCGTAGAGTGCCAGTTCATACCACGTGTCCAGCTTGGACACCCAGTAGTTGTAAGGCACAGAGGGATCATTGAGGACGCTGACACGGTCTGCTACGTACTCCTTCACCATCTTCCAAAACTTTTCCCTCCTTGTGACACTAGGCCGCGCATCAGGGTGAGGGTGCTGGCGGGGTGTCATGAAGGTGTCCCACGCCTTGGAGAGTGTTGCCCTGCCTTTGTCGGAACTGCTGTGTGCTCCCCTTTTCTCCCCTTCTCGGTTGGCCAAGGTAGCACGTACTCTGCCGCCAGCGTTGTCAGATGGAAAATTTTGGAGCAATTTTTCGACAAGAACCTTCTGGTATTGCACCATTTTGCTTGTCCTCTCCACCGGAGGAATGAGAGATGAGAAATTCTCTTTGTAGCGGGGGTCCAGAAGGGTGAACACCCAGTAATCCGTGTTGTCTAAAATGCGTATAACGCGTGGGTCACGGGAAAGGCAGCCTAACATAAAGTCAGCCATGTGTGCCAGAGTACCAACAGGCAAGATTTCGCTGTCCTCACCAGGAGGATGACTCTCAATCTCCTCATCCTCTTCCTCCTCTTCTGCCCACCCACGCTGAAGAGATGGAACTAAAGTTCCATGGCTACCCTCTGTAGCGGAGGCAACCGTGTCTTCCTCCTCCTCCTCCGCCTCCTCCAATTGTCGCTGAGAAGACGAAGTGAGGGTGCTCTGGCTATCACCTTGTGTAAGCTCTTCCTCCCCCATTTCCACCTCTTCCACATGCAAAGCGTCGGTTTTAATTGTGAGCAGCGAGCGTTTCAGTAGACACAGAAGTGGGATGGCTACACTGATAATAGCGTTATCGCCGCTCACCATCTGTGTCGATTCCTCAAAATTGCGTAAAACCTCACAGAGGTCTGACATCCATTCCCACTCCTCACTTCTGATTAGAGGAAGTTGAACGGAGAGGCGACGACCGTGTAGCAGCTGGTACTCCACTACTGCCCTCTGCTGCTCACAAAGCCGGGCCAACATGTGGAAGGTGGAGTTCCAGCGCGTGCTCACGTCACACAGCAGCCGGTGAGCTGGCAATTGTAAGTGCTGCTGCAGCGTCAACAGGCCGGCTGAAGCTGTAGATGACTTACGGAAATGTGCACACGCGGCGCACCTTCGTCAAGAGATCATGCAAATTGGGGTAGGTTTTTAGAAATCGCTGAACCACTAAATTAAATACATGCGCTAGGCATGGTACGTGTGTGAGCTTGCCGAGCTCCAAAGCCGCCACCAAGTTACGCCCATTATCACACACAACCATGCCTGGTTGCAGGTTGAGTGGCGAGAGCCACTGCTCGGTCTGGTGAGTAATCCCCTGCAACAGCTCTGAGGCCGTGTGCTGTTTGTCCCCAAGGCAGATCAGCTTCAGCACGGCCTGTTGACGCTTCCCCACTGCAGTGCTACACTGCTTCCAGCTACCGGCTGATGGGTGAGTGGCGCTGCGCGCAGAGAATTCGGAGGTGGAAACGGAGGAGGAGGAGGAGGAGCCAATAACGTAGGTGCTGGCGGAAACCCTGATGGAGGTAGGGCCCGCAATCCTCGGCGTGGGTAGCACCTGTGCCATCCCAGGGTCCGAGTCGCTCCCAGCCTCCACGACATTCACCCAGTGTGCCGTCAGGGAAATGTAGCGTCCCTGGCCACAAGCACTTGTCCATGTGTCAGTCGTTAAGTGGACCTTCCCAGTAACTGCGTTGGTCAGGGCACGGGTGATGTTAAGGGACACATGGTGGTGTAAGGCGGGGACGGCACACCGGGAAAAGTAGTGGCGGCTGGGGACTGCGTACCGAGGGACAGCTGCTGCCATCAGGCTGCGGAAGGACTCAGTGTCCACAAGCCTAAATGGCAGCATTTCGATGGCCAGTAATTTGGAAAGGTGTGAGGTTAGTGCTATGGCCTGTGGGTGGGTGGCTGGGTATTTTCGCTTGAGCTCAAATGCCTGGGGTAACGACATTTGGACGCTGCGCTGGGACAGGGAAGTGGATGTGGTCGCTGATGGTGCTTCACATGGTACAGGTGAAGGGCGGGAGGTATGCGGGCCTGCGCCTTCGACAGGCGATTGGCCGGCACCGAAAACAGGGGAAGAGGAGGCAGTGGTGTGGCCTGCAGACACAGATTGGCGATCCGGGCGTTCCTCCCACTTACTACGGTGCTTGGATGCCATGTGTCGGATCATGCTGGTGGTGGTGAGGTTGCTAGTGTTCATGCCTCGGCTCATTCTGGTGTGGCACAGGTTGCAAACTACAATTCTTTTGTCGTCCGCACTTTCCTTAAAAAAACGCCATACCGCGGAACACCTACCCCTTGGCAAGGGAGATTTACGCAAGGGGGTGCTCCGTGGAACATTTGCGGGCCGGTTTGGTGCGGTCCGCCTTCTTTCTTTAGCCACACCACTGCCTCTTCCAGCCTGTTGCGGTGCTGCAGATGGCTCACCCTCAGGACTGCTGTCATCGCTCGGCTTTCCACCTTCCCAGGTGGGGTCAGTCCTCCTCCACTTCCTCACTCTGATCATCCTCCTCATTTCTTGATCCCACCACATTCTCAGTCATTGACAACTGTGTATCATCCTCCTCATCAAGGTCTTGAGACAGTAATTGTGTTTGATTTGATGGCAACTGTGTCTCATCATCATCATCCACTTCCTTTGACCTTAAATGCCGTTCCCCTCTGTCATCTTCTTGTGATTGGGTACCCTCTAGAGGTTGTGAATCAGGGCACAAGATCTCATGTTCCTCTGCAAGCGTGCTTGGAGTGAGGTTCAAATCAAGGATTGGTGATGAGACGAGCTCCTCACTATATCCCAGTGTGGGATCACTTCTTTGGCCAGACCCTCTATGGTGGGAGGAAGGATGATCAGGGTGAGGATTATGTTGACCAGACTCTTGGCTAGTGAGAGTGGACTTGGTGGAAGACAGGGTGGTGCTTAACCGACTGGAAGCAGTATCAGCTGAAATCCAACCGACCACCTGTTCGCAGTGGTCTGACCTCGAGAGTGATGTCCTGCGATGCCCTGTAAACTGAGACATGAAGCTAGGTATGGTGGATGTCTTTCTTTCTTGTGCTCTGGCACCAGGCACAGTTTCTACGCGTCCTGACCCGCGCCCTGAACTATCAGGATCACGTCCACTTCCCCGTCCCTTTTTACCCGCCTTCTTCATATTAAACGGAATATATGCCGGTAATCTGCGGCTAGGCACACGGAACAGAATGTGACGCTAATCTGCGGCTAGGCACACTAAACAATATGTGACGTTAATCTGCGGCTAGGCACACTAAACAATATGTGACGCTAATCTGCGGCTAGGCACACGAAACAGAATGTGACGCTAATCTGCGGCTAGGCACACGAAACAGAATGTGACGCTAATCTGCGGCTAGGCACACGAAACAGAATGTGACGCTAATCTGCGGCTAGGCACAGTGAACGGAATATGTGACGTTAATTTGTGAATTTGCACACTAAACAATATGTGACGCTAATCTGCGGCTAGGCACACGAAACAGAATGTGACGCTAATCTGCGGCTAGGCACAGTGAACGGAATATGTGACGTTAATTTGTGAATTTGCACACTAAACAATATGTGACGCTAATCTGCGGCTAGGCACACTAAACAATATGTGACGTTAATCTGCGGCTAGGCACACTAAACAATATGTGACGCTAATCTGCGGCTAGGCACACGAAACAGAATGTGACGCTAATCTGCGGCTAGGCACACGAAACAGAATGTGACGCTAATCTGCGGCTAGGCACAGTGAACGGAATATGTGACGTTAATTTGTGAATTTGCACACTAAACAATATGTGACGTTAATTTGTGAATTTGCACACTAAACAGAATGTGACGCTAATCTGCGGCTAGGCACACGAAACAGAATGTGACGCTAATCTGCGGCTAGGCACAGTGAACGGAATATGTGACGTTAATTTGTGAATTTGCACACTAAACAATATGTGACGTTAATTTGTGAATTTGCACACTAAACAATATGTGACGCTAATCTGCGGCTAGGCACACTAAACAATATGTGACGTTAATCTGCGGCTAGGCACACTAAACAATATGTGACGCTAATCTGCGGCTAGGCACACGAAACAGAATGTGACGCTAATCTGCGGCTAGGCACAGTGAACGGAATATGTGACGTTAATTTGTGAATTTGCACACTAAACAATATGTGACGTTAATTTGTGAATTTGCACACTAAACAATATGTGATGCTAATCTGCGGCTAGGCACACTAAACAATATGTGACGTTAATCTGCGGCTAGGCACACTAAACAATATGTGACGCTAATCTGCGGCTAGGCACACGAAACAGAATGTGACGCTAATCTGCGGCTAGGCACACGAAACAGAATGTGACGCTAATCTGCGCTAGGCACAGTGAACGGAATATGTGACGTTAATTTGTGAATTTGCACACTAAACAATATGTGACGTTAATTTGTGAATTTGCACACTAAACAATATGTGATGCTAATCTGCGGCTAGGCACACGAAACAGAATGTGACGCTAATCTGCGGCTAGGCACACGAAACAGAATGTGACGCTAATCTGCGGCTAGGCACAGTGAACGGAATATGTGACGTTAATTTGTGAATTTGCACACTAAACAATATGTGACGTTAATTTGTGAATTTGCACACTAAACAATATGTGACGCTAATCTGCGGCTAGGCACACTAAACAATATGTGACGTTAATCTGCGGCTAGGCACACTAAACAATATGTGACGTTAATCTGCGGCTAGGCACACTAAACAATATGTGACGCTAATCTGCGGCTAGGCACACGAAACAGAATGTGACGCTAATCTGCGGCTAGGCACACGAAACAGAATGTGACGCTAATCTGCGGCTAGGCACAGTGAACGGAATATGTGACGTTAATTTGTGAATTTGCACACTAAACAATATGTGACGTTAATTTGTGAATTTGCACACTAAACAGAATGTGACGCTAATCTGCGGCTAGGCACATGAAACAGAATGTGACGCTAATCTGCGGCTAGGCACAGTGAACGGAATATGTGACGTTAATTTGTGAATTTGCACACTAAACAATATGTGACGCTAATCTGCGGCTAGGTACACGAAACAGAATGTGACGCTAATCTGCGGCTAGGCACAGTGAACGGAATATGTGACGTTAATTTGTGAATTTGCACACTAAACAATATGGGACGTTAATTTGTGAATTTGCACACTAAACAATATGTGACGCTAATCTGCGGCTAGGCACACTAAACAATATGTGACGTTAATCTGCGGCTAGGCACACTAAACAATATGTGACGCTAATCTGCGGCTAGGCACACGAAACAGAATGTGACGCTAATCTGCGGCTAGGCACAGTGAACGGAATATGTGACGTTAATTTGTGAATTTGCACACTAAACAATATGTGACGTTAATTTGTGAATTTGCACACTAAACAGAATGTGACGCTAATCTGCGGCTAGGCACACGAAATAGAATGTGACGCTAATCTGCGGCTAGGCACAGTGAACGGAATATGTGACGTTAATTTGTGAATTTGCACACTAAACAATATGTGACGCTAATCTGCGGCTAGGCACACTAAACAATATGTGACGTTAATCTGCGGCTAGGCACACTAAACAATATGTGACGCTAATCTGCGGCTAGGCACACGAAACAGAATGTGACGCTAATCTGCGGCTAGGCACACGAAACAGAATGTGACGCTAATCTGCGGCTAGGCACAGTGAACGGAATATGTGACGTTAATTTGTGAATTTGCACACTAAACAATATGTGACGTTAATTTGTGAATTTGCACACTAAACAATATGTGACGCTAATCTGCGGCTAGGCACACTAAACAATATGTGACGTTAATCTGCGGCTAGGCACACTAAACAATATGTGACGCTAATCTGCGGCTAGGCACACGAAACAGAATGTGACGCTAATCTGCGGCTAGGCACACGAAACAGAATGTGACGCTAATCTGCGCTAGGCACAGTGAACGGAATATGTGACGTTAATTTGTGAATTTGCACACTAAACAATATGTGACGTTAATTTGTGAATTTGCACACTAAACAATATGTGACGCTAATCTGCGGCTAGGCACACGAAACAGAATGTGACGCTAATCTGCGGCTAGGCACACGAAACAGAATGTGACGCTAATCTGCGGCTAGGCACAGTGAACGGAATATGTGACGTTAATTTGTGAATTTGCACACTAAACAATATGTGACGTTAATTTGTGAATTTGCACACTAAACAATATGTGACGCTAATCTGCGGCTAGGCACACTAAACAATATGTGACGTTAATCTGCGGCTAGGCACACTAAACAATATGTGACGCTAATCTGCGGCTAGGCACACGAAACAGAATGTGACGCTAATCTGCGGCTAGGCACACGAAACAGAATGTGACGCTAATCTGCGGCTAGGCACAGTGAACGGAATATGTGACGTTAATTTGTGAATTTGCACACTAAACAATATGTGACGTTAATTTGTGAATTTGCACACTAAACAGAATGTGACGCTAATCTGCGGCTAGGCACACGAAACAGAATGTGACGCTAATCTGCGGCTAGGCACAGTGAACGGAATATGTGACGTTAATTTGTGAATTTGCACACTAAACAATATGTGACGTTAATTTGTGAATTTGCACACTAAACAATATGTGACGCTAATCTGCGGCTAGGCACACTAAACAATATGTGACGTTAATCTGCGGCTAGGCACACTAAACAATATGTGACGCTAATCTGCGGCTGGGCACACGAAACAGAATGTGACGCTAATCTGCGGCTAGGCACACGAAACAGAATGTGACGCTAATCTGCGGCTAGGCACAGTGAACGGAATATGTGACGTTAATTTGTGAATTTGCACACTAAACAATATGTGACGTTAATTTGTGAATTTGCACACTAAACAATATGTGACGCTAATCTGCGGCTAGGCACACTAAACAATATGTGACGTTAATCTGCGGCTAGGCACACTAAACAATATGTGACACTAATCTGCGGCTAGGCACACGAAACAGAATGTGACGCTAATCTGCGGCTAGGCACAAGAAACAGAATGTGACGCTAATCTGCGGCTAGGCACAGTGAACGGAATATGTGACGTTAATTTGTGAATTTGCACACTAAACAATATGTGACGTTAATTTGTGAATTTGCACACTAAACAATATGTGACGCTAATCTGCGGCTAGGCACACGAAACAGAATGTGACGCTAATCTGCGGCTAGGCACACGAAACAGAATGTGACGCTAATCTGCGGCTAGGCACAGTGAACGGAATATGTGATGTTAATTTGTGAATTTGCACACTAAACAATATGTGACGTTAATTTGTGAATTTGCACACTAAACAATATGTGACGCTAATCTGCGGCTAGGCACACTAAACAGAATGTGACGCTAATCTGCGGCTAGGCACAGTGAACGGAATATGTGACGTTAATTTGTGAATTTGCACACTAAACAATATGTGACGTTAATTTGTGAATTTGCACACTAAACAGAATGTGACAATAATCTATGGCTAGGCACACGTTTAAAATGGCCCTTTTTGTCGCTGTGTTGTAAAATAATTGGCCCTGTGCACCTAACAGAATATGTCAGCTTGTCACTGCACTGTGAAATATTTGTCCCTGTGCACCTAGTACAATGTCACCTTAGAACATGTCCCCCCCCCACAAAAAAATGAAATTCTGCCACCCCCAAAAAAAATTAAATGCTGCCCCCACACACAACAGTCCTAAAAAGGACTTTTGGGTCTTGAAAGAGTTTCAACAATTTTATTCTTCCTACACTGACTTCCTGTGCATCTAGTATTATATGTCACCTTACTAATATCCCCCCCACAAAAAAAAAGGAAATTGTGCCCCCCCAAACAAAATATAAATGCTGCCCCCACACACAACAGTCCTAAAAAGGACTTTTGGGTCTTGAAAGAGTTCCAACAATTTTATTCTCCCTACACTGACTTTCCCTGCCTGAGCGCATCTCTCCCTGGCTAAGAATGAGCCGAACTCGCGCGTCGGGTGCTATACAGCACCCGATCACGGGTTCTGGCCAGCCAATCAGTGTAATGCCAGCAGCCAACATGGCTGCTGGCATTACACTGATGTCAGAGCCTCCCCGCACGTTTATTGGCTGCGCAGCAGCCGCGAAACGTGCGGGGAGGAGACCCGAACATGGCGGGCGAGCCATGCGGTACTCGTACGAGTACCGCCATGTGTCGAGCAGAGCGATGCTCGAGCCGAACCGAGCTTCGGCCGAGCATGCTCGCTCATCACTAGTGGGCAGACTAGATGGGCAGAATGGTTCTTATCTGCCATCAAACTCTATGTTTTCAATTTCTATGTAAGCTGCCTTCCCTCTAATGTGGAATCTGGTCTCTTGACAGGACAGATCACAGCAAGGGAAAATCTTCTTACTGTGAGCATAAGGAAAACCCTGCCCACCTTGACAGGTTTTTCCTTATGCTTACTGAAGATTGTCCCTCTCTGCGTTCCATCCAGACAGTCTTGCTGCTCTGAGGTGAGCAGTGTTACATCAATAAAAGGGGTGAGAGGGGGATATTTTATCATTCAATTACTCTTGAACTGCAACTTGGACAGTACTGAAATAATGCTCTCCACAGTCCAAATACCATGAAGATTAATCAGAGCTGCTTTTTTGTGAAACATTGCTATCCCTTTAAACTGTCTTTATATCCAAATTCAGACCATTTTTTTATGTCAGATAAAAATGATAGCAATTAAAAAAAAAATTACGGATAAAGGAAAACTTAAAAAAAAGCATTACAATATTACAGCATATCAACTACTACCACTTTTAAGACTACGTTTTCCCTTTGATGGTGATGTGGAATTGAATGCAAAAAATAACAGTAATATGTCTGAATTGATGGATCATGGTGTAAGAACATTTTCAGTATAATTGCGTAAGACACAATTTATGTTACCACAATGTTTCGAACATCAAGTCCAATGAGTCACAGTACAATTAAGATTGTGAATATCTATTATCCTTTATCACAGAGGTTCTTATGCAGTGTTCCGTGGAACCACAAGATTCCCTAACCCTTTGTGTGTCCGAGGGGTACGCAGTGCATTGCAGAGCAATGCATTGTGTACCCCTCTGCACTCAAAGGGTTAAAGTAGTATAAGGGATCCATCTGAATGCATTTTGATAATAGCAGACAATGGAACAAGACTGAAGTGGCAGAAATTGAAGATAATGTACCAAATAATAGTGAAATTTTGGAGGGAACTAACTGCATTTCAGGGAAGAAATAAAAGTCCACAGTGGCATAACTATAGGGGTTGCAGGCGTCGCACCTGCGACCAGGCCTGTGCACTCCAGGGGCCCGGCCCCCCCTGCGACCCCTCCACCTGGCGCCCGCAATCTCCCGCCGGCGCTCTAGTAATGCAGAGTGGGAGCTGGGAGATGACATCATATCCCAGTGCTTTGCATTACTAAGAATACCGCGCGGGAGCTTCAGGTAGGAGATGGGGGCATTGTGGAGGGGGTCAATGTGGTCGGGGGGGCCAATGCGGTGGGAGGAGGCCCGTGGTACTTCATGTACCACATACCTCCCAACATTTCAAACTGCCAAAGAGGGACACTTGTGTTTTAGGGGGTGTGGCTAGGGGTGTGGCTGGTGGGCTGGGCATTAAAGAGAATTTTTAGGCTATTTCATGACCTATTGACACCTTCTTGTGTAACCTAATAAATGACTTATAACAAGACCAACGTATTTTATTTACACAGACAAATTTATAAACACAAATACGGATGTTTACACAAACAGTAATGTGAGCTTTATTGCTGTAGAGCAATGAGATAGACTTATATACACACCATACAGTCTGATTTCCTAAAAAGAGGGACATCAGGGTGGGAAAGCGGGACTGAGGGATTTGGGTCTAAAAGAGGGGCTGTCCCTCCTAAAGAGGGACACTTGGGAGGTATGGTACCAGGGCCCGGAGGCTTCTAGTTACACCTCTGAAAGTCCAGTTTAATAATATGGGGCTTTTAAACTACTTGAATGACACAGAGGTCTCCAAATATTGCTTTACAATGCATTGTAGTCTTCTCTAGCTGTCAAAGAGTTTTTAACCCTGTAAACGATCAAGGACTCAACACAATGCAAAGCAAGGTACCAGAGACCTTTACGGAATTCAAGAGGTTAAAATCCATCTTTGAATAAATGGTACACTGAATTTGTTCCCAGAATGCAGTTAGTTTGCTTCAAAAATGCTAAACTTTTATTAAGTACACCAGAGCAGTCATATTGACTTTAAAGGGATAGTAGTGTTTCATAATAAATGCAGCTCTAATTAATCATCATAGTATTTGGGCCATGGAGAGTGTTATTTCAATTTTGTCAGAGTTGTAGTTCAAGAGTAATTCAATGATAAAGTATCCCCCTCCCGCACCTTTTACTGATGTAACACTGCTCACCTCAGAGCAGCAGGGTGTATCCAGGAAGATTGCAGAGAGGGACAATCTTCAATTAAGATAAAGGAAAAAGCTGAAAAACCTGTCAGTGGGGGCAGGGTTTTCATTGTTCTCACAGTAAGAAGATTGACCCTTGCTGTTATCTGTCTGGTCAAGCAACCAGATTCCACATCTGAGGTGAGCAGTATTACACAAGATAAAAGGGGTGGGAGGGGGATACTTTATCATTCAATTGCTCTTGAACTACAACTCTGACAGTATTGAAATAACACTCTCTATGGCTCAAATACTATGAAGATTAATTGGAGCTGCTGTTTTTGTGAAACATTACTATCCCTTTAACTGGATTTCTGTTTGCCCCATAAGGCACAACTGGTTTGCTCTAGACTTGCCCCAATTTGTAAGTACACCAGTCACCATGTGCATGTGATTCTGTGACTATCAATGGACACATGTCAGATTATTATGCCAAAATTTGTGTCTAATGATTTAGTCTTAACTCTTTGAATCCCTGAGAGGTATGCAATGCTTTGGATCCCTCTTTGGCACTCAAGGGTTAACGGTAGTTTTGTTATAAGCTAGTATTCCAATATATTTGATACTGATGCTACTTGGATGCTAGAAATGTATTTAAAGGGATGGTAATGTTTCACAAAAAATGCAGCTCCGATTAATCTTCATAGTATTTCTGCGAAAGAGAGTGTTATTTCAATACTGTCAGAATTGTAGTTCAAGAGCAATTGAATGATAAAGTATCCCCCTCCCGCTCCTTTTACCTAGTGTAAGCTACCTCTCCACTGATGTGAAACATGGTCTCTAGACCAGACAGGACACAGCAAGGGACAATCTTCTTACTGTGAGTATGTGGAAAACCCTGCCCCCCTTGACAGTGTTTTTCAGGTTTTTCCTTATAGTCACTGAAGATTGTGCCTCTCTACGATCCATCCAGACAGTCTTGCTGCTCTGAGGTGAACAGTGTTACATCAGTAAACGGGGCGGGAGAGGGATACTTTTTCACTCATGTACTCTTGAACTACAACTCTGAGAGTACTTAAATAACACTCTCTATCGCCCAAATACTATCTTTACTATCTTTATTGTGAAACATTACTATCCCTTTAATGTGATGAGAAGCAATGTGTTAAAAACCTCTCTAGATTCCAAGGGGTTAAAGCATAGATGGCCAAAATATATGTATACACTTTGTTCTGTCTGGAGATATAGTACAACTACGGCACCTGGACAAAAAGCTTGAGAACCACTGCTTTATCACACAATTTTTAGATGTACATAAAGAGTTTAGAAGAATTTTGAAAATATCTTTTATAGAGATATTTAGCCCTAAGAGGGATCTTTCCCAGCAAACAAAAAAAAATTAACTTTTCATAAATCATGTGTAATTAACCCCTTAAAGGGATAGTAATGTTTCACAATAAAAGCAGCTCCAATTAAGCTTCATAGTATTTGGGCCATGGAAAGTGTTATTTCATTACTGTCAGAGTTGTAGTTCAAGAATAACTGAATGATAAAGTGTCCCCCTCCTTTTACTGATGTAACACTGCTCACCTCAGAGCAGCAAGACCGTCCAGATGGATTGCAGAGAGGGAAAATCTTCAGTGAGCATAAGGAAAAACCTAAAAAACCTGTCAAGGAGGGCAGGGTTTTCTTTATGCTCACAGTAAGAAGATTATCCATTGCTGTGAGCTGTCTGGTCCAGGAACTAGATTCCACATTTGAGGGGAGGTGGCTTACACTAGATAAAAGGGGCAGGAGGGGGATACTTTATCATTCAATTATTCTTGAACTACAACTCTGACAGTAATGAAACAACACTCTCCATGGCCCAAATACTATTAAGATTAATTGGAGCTGTGTTTTTGTGAAACATTACCATCCCTTTAAGGACCTATGACGTGCCAGGACTGTGATGGAGGTTCTGCACTTAAGGACCAGTGATTGGTAGGTCATGGAATTCAAGGGTCCCAGTGCAGCTGCACAACGCACGGGGACCCCTGAATCCAATGCGCAAAAAAAAATGCCCCGTGGTCCTTAACTGCCGGCCGAATGTCATTAAGTTGTTAAAAAAGGGTGGTCCCTACTTGGTTCTATGGATCTACTTATATTTTTATAATCTGTTCTTTAATAACTGATCTGTGAGTTGATTTGTATTACATTTGCATACTGATTGTGTCATGCCATTTTATTCAATTAATCTTTTTCAAACAAACAAACAAAAAGGGTGATCCCAGTAGGTTTGTCGATAAAATGGTGAAACCAGGGTAGTAAGTAAGGCAAGATACTTTGTTCCCCCTCCCTTTGCTCAATTAACAGTGTCTCCCTCCTTGTGCCAGGCCAGCTCCTCTTTCCTCTTCTTAGAACATTCCCCTCCGTTCAACTTCTTTACTTGCTACCACCTATCTGCTTCAGCCCACTACTTCCTCCTTTTATCTCTTCCAACCCTCTCCCTTTCCTTCCATTTCCTACAACTCACCCTCCTCCCTTTCATGTCCTTGGAGTGCTTTCTATCATGAGAAAAGACAAAGGAGAGAACAGAGCTGTGACCTCTAACTGTAAGACACCCATGGACTTTTAATTCCAAACACAGAAACTCCTTTTCCCAGGGCACTCACAATTCATAGAGGTTTTAGCCTACCAAATTAAGAGTCCGAAGGTATCTTACACTTAGGGGAGGCAGTGCTGTTCTCTCCTTTGTCTTTTCTTTTGCATATACTACGCTAGATATCATCCGACTCCTAGAAGAACTGACTGCATGTCTCATTATCTAAGTTAGAAGATACAACAAGACTGAGCTTTTATCCTTTTTGGAACTTTGGAACTTATTATATTATCACTAGATGAAGAGCCCGTGTATGCGGGCCACAGTGCCAGCCGGTAACGGCTGCTGTGCAGTCATGAGCACTACAGACTGCCGGCGCCGCAGCTGATACAGAGCGGGGTGTCCCGAATTCAGACCTTAGTCCTCTCTATGCAAAGAGGACTACAATCTGAATTCGGAGCCCCGCTCCATTATCAGCCACGGAGCGGGCAGTCTGTAGTGAGCATGACTGCAGCGCGCGCAGCGTCTCTACTACGCATGACGGCGTCTGACAAACACACATTTAGCAAATTATTATATAGGATAATACTTACTACACAATCTTATTGGTAGATGCATTTTTTCTCCCAGTGATCTCAATATGTGACAGTTTCTCCTCAAATCACAAGCATTAGGATATCTGTTTAAAGGCATAGTAATACTTTGTTTTATCTTTATTTTATTTTGTAGGCATTAAAAAACATGAAGAATGATATGTCTTATCTCTCAAACCTTTATGGTTTGAGAGATATTCGCAAGCAAAGTTTCCCCTCCCGCCCCTTTTACCTAGTGTAAGCCATCTCTTCTCAGATGTGGAATCTGGTTGTAAGACTAGACAGATAACAGAAGGGGACAATCTTCTTCCTATGAAAACAATGAAGGCCCTTCCCCCCTTGACAAGATTTTTCAGGTTTTTCCCTTATCTTAATTGAAGATCGTCCCTCTCTGCAGTCTACCTGGGCACCTCCCTTCTGATCTGGCTGAACAGTGTTACATCAGTAAAAGGGGCGGGAGGGGGATTCATTGTCATTGAATTACTCTTGTACTACAACTCTGACAGAATTGAAATAACACTCTCCAAAGTACAAATACTATGATGATTAATTAGAGCTGCTTTTATTATGAAACATTACTATCCCTTTAAAGTGATTGCTGGAATATAGATAGCTTGTTTTGCTTTTTCCTTTCCTGCTCCTGTTTTGAGTCCCACCAGCAGATGTCCTGAAACTGATTCAAACATTTCTTCAAATCTACCCACAAATGGAATTGTGGATGCTTAGCTTATTCTTATACAGCACCAAAGAACCCATTTTAAACAGCAATGAAATATGTTGAAAAAAAGAGGTTTTTGTAACATAACATATCAAAACATTGTATTCAGTGTTTTATCCATAACCCCTATAGAATATGTTAGTGGATCATCACTTTCTAATAGATCGAGAAAATGAATAAACCACTAGTTATATTGGAGTTTAACATTGTTTACTTTGAAACCAGAGTACTTAAATAAGACTCTTCCATTTACACAGAGCATCCATTTTTCTTCTTTCCTTAATGAGTTTAAATATTTGTTGTTCATGTTTGCTTAAATGGTTTGTAACTAGGATTGACATCTTCTAACCTTTCAAGGGCTGGTTTACTTATTTATCTATCTCTTTACTGTGACCCCTGATTGAAATGTCAATCATCCACTTGACTAATCCTTCCCATTAGAGGACACAATCTGGTCTTGTTTAATCCTCCTAGTGATATAGTGTGGATCACTAAGAAATGAGTCAGGGTTTTTAGATTGTATTTTTAATCTATGTTTTATTAATAATTTAAATATTTGGTCTTCCAGAGTAGGTTCATGCAATCATTCATCCCTATGAGCTGTGAACCGATGATATTTTCACTACTTTGACATACCTCCCAACATTTCAAATGGCCAAAGAGGGGCACTTCTGATTTAGGTGGCGTTTCTGGGGGCAGGGCTGGTAGGCGGGACATTTCCAAGAATTTTTAGGTTAATTCTTGACCTATTTGAACCTCTTCTTGCAACTGATTAATGATTTAGAACAAGACCAAAGTATTTTTATTACACAGATTCATTTATAAACACATATTGAAGATTAACAACACATTTATGTGAGTTTTCTTGCTGTGGAGCAATGTGATACACACCACTCATTCTGATGTCCTAAAAAGAAGGACAAAAGGGTAGAAAAGAGGGACAGAGGGATTTGAGTTTCAAAGAGGGACTGTCCCTCCTAAAGAGGGACACTTGAGAGGTATGCTTTGAAGACAAGCGGCTGGTTGAGGATGAATTTACAACAGCTGGAGTGCTGATGGTTGCCCACCCAAATCCTAAATGTTTGATATATTTTCACTGTTATACACTCATTTGTGCTCCTGTTTCTGCTGCAGGTTTGAAAGATCCTACCCCTGGCTGAAAAGAATGTGTATCTTAAGGGCTTGCAATTGCATCATAATTTTACATGCAACACTCCATTAATGAGAACAGACCTTTGAATGAAGGTAGTTTGTATCCTTCATACATAACCTGGATCTCTTTGATGCTTATATTTAAAAAATGACAATTTAAAAGGATAGTAAAGAGTGTAGCTAAAGGGCTTTGTAACTAGAGCCAGTGATCTCACAGCTATAGAAACTGAGTTCCTATAGCTTAAAACTCTCCCATTCTCTCACCGATAATCCTGCAGATCTCTGTGATCTGCAGGGCTAGGTGACGTCAGTGCTTATGGGAGATTTTTATCCTCTTCATTCATTCTCACTGTCCGCGAATTCACCTACACTGGGCTTTGTTGGAGAGTACATTGATGTTACTTCCTCGGCCATAAAGTGCAAACATCACCCAGCCCTTAATCACATAAATCGGTAGAGCTATTATGGAGGGAATGGGGAAGTTTTGAAGTGGAAAGAACACAGGGGGGTTATGCACTAAGGTGTGAGAAAGAGGTTATAAAGTGGAGGTGACTTCTCCAGAGATATCGCTTCTCCAATTTCTATGTTTTTCTATAGAGCCTCTCCAAATATGGAGAACTCTTAGTGCATAGGCTTCATAGAATAATAGGAACTGGAGAACATAACATAGTAACATACTAACATAGTTGACGAGGCTGAAAAAAGACGTGTCCATCAAGTGCAGCCCGTGCCTATACACCCCTGTTTGATACAGATGAAGGTTAAAAAAAAACATTGAAGCCATTTCCAATTAAGCCCCAAGTAGGTAAGAAATTTCTTCCTTCCTTATCTGCATTGAAGCTATCTGTCATGTTTCTCAATATTGTTGTGTGTTAGATAGGTATCCATTAGTGTTGAGCGAGCATGCTCGGCCGATGCTCGGATCGGCTCGAGCATCGCTCTGCTCGGCACATGGCGGTACTCGTACGAGTACCGCATGTGCTCGCCCGCCATGTTCGGGTCTCCTCCCCGCACGTTTTGTGGCTGCTGCGCAGCCAATAAACGTGCAGGGAGGCTCTGACATCGGTGTAATGCCAGCAGCCATGTTGGCTGCTGGCATTACACTGATTGGCTGGCCAGAACCCGTGGTCAGGTGCTGTATAGCACCTGACCAGCGAGTTCGGCTCAGTCTGAGCCAGGGAGAGCTGAGGATAGGAAGGGAAAGGCAGTGTAGGGAGGAAAAAAACAAAAATTGTGAAAAAAAAAGAACCAAAAGTCCTTTTTAGGACTACTGTGTGTGGGGGCAGCAGGTTATTTGGTGTGGGGGGAAAAAAACAAAAAAAAAAAAAAAAAAATATATATATTCTGTTTAGTGTGCAAAGTTGCAGATTAGAGCACATTCTGTTTAGTGTGCACAGTTGCAGATTAGAGCACATTCTGTTTAGTGTGCAAAGTTGCAGATTAGAGCACATTCTGTTTAGTGTGCAAAGTTGCAGATTAGAGCACATTCTGTTTAGTGTGCAAAGTTGCAGATTAGAGCACATTCTGTTAAGTCTTCAAACTAAAATATCAAAGTCACGTATTCCATTCAGTGTGCGTCGCCGCAGTTTAGCAGCACATTCTGAGTACTGTGCAGAGTTGCAGAATAGGAAGAAATACTGTTAAGTCTTCAAACTAAAATATCAAAGTCACATATTCCATTCAGTGTGCTTCGCCGCAGTTTAGCAGCACATTCTGTGTACTGTGCAGAGTTGCAGAATAGGAAGAAATACTGTTAAGTCTTCAAACTAAAATATCAAAGTCACATATTCCATTCAGTGTGCTTCGCCGCAGTTTAGCAGCACATTCTGTGTAGTGTGCAGAGTTGCAGAATAGGAAGAAATACTGTTAAGTCTTCAAACTCAAATATCAAAGTCACATATTCCATTCAGTGTGCTTCGCCGCAGTTTAGCAGCACATTCTGTGTACTGTGCAGAGTTGCAGAATAGGAAGAAATACTGTTAAGTCTTCAAACTAAAATATCAAAGTCACATATTCCATTCAGTGTGCTTCGCCGCAGTTTAGCAGCACATTCTGTGTAGTGTGCAGAGTTGCAGAATAGGAAGAAATACTGTTAAGTCTTCAAACTAAAATATCAAAGTCACATATTCCATTCAGTGTGCTTCGCCGCAGTTTAGCAGCACATTCTGTGTACTGTGCAGAGTTGCAGAATAGGAAGAAATACTGTTAAGTCTTCAAACTAAAATATCAAAGTCACATATTCCATTCAGTGTGCTTCGCCGCAGTTTAGCAGCACATTCTGTGTACTGTGCAGAGTTGCAGAATAGGAAGAAATACTGTTAAGTCTTCAAACTCAAATATCAAAGTCACATATTCCATTCAGTGTGCTTCGCCGCAGTGTAGCAGCACATTCTGTGTACTGTGCAGAGTTGCAGAATAGGAAGAAATACTGTTAAGTCTTCAAACTAAAATATCAAAGTCACATATTCCATTCAGTGTGCTTCGCCGCAGTTTAGCAGCACATTCTGTGTAGTGTGCAGAGTTGCAGAATAGGAAGAAATACTGTTAAGTCTTCAAACTCAAATATCAAAGTCACATATTCCATTCAGTGTGCTTCAACGCCGTTTAACAGCCTATTCTGTGTACTCTACAGAGTTGCAGAATAGTAAGAAATACTGTTAATTTTTCAAACTCAAATATCAAAGTCACATATTCCATTCAGTGTCTTTCACCGCCGTTTAACAGCCTATTCTGTGTACTCTGTACAGTTGCAGAATTATAAGAAATACTGTTAAGTTTTCAAACTCAAATATTAAAGTCACATATTCCATTCAGTGTCTTTCAACGCCGTTTAACAGCCTATTCTGTGTACTCTGCAGAGTTGCAGAATAGTAAGAAATACTGTTAATTTTTCAAACTCAAATATTAAAGTCACATATTCCATTCAGTGTCTTTCACCGCCGTTTAACAGCCTATTCTGTGTACTCTGTACAGTTCCAGAATTATAAGAAATACTGTTAAGTTTTCAAACTCAAATATTAAAGTCACATATTCCATTCAGTGTGTTTCAACGCCGTTTAACAGCCTATTCTGTGTACTCTGCAGAGTTGCAGAATAGTAAGAAATACTGTTAATTTTTCAAACTCAAATATTAAAGTCACATATTCCATTCAGTGTCTTTCACCGCCGTTTAACAGCCTATTCTGTGTACTCTGTACAGTTCCAGAATTATAAGAAATACTGTTAAGTTTTCAAACTCAAATATTAAAGTCACATATTCCATTCAGTGTGTTTCAACGCCGTTTAACAGCCTATTCTGTGTACTCTGCAGAGTTGCAGAATAGTAAGAAATACTGTTAATTTTTCAAACTCAAATATTAAAGTCACATATTCCATTCAGTGTCTTTCACCGCCGTTTAACAGCCTATTCTGTGTACTCTGTACAGTTCCAGAATTATAAGAAATACTGTTAAGTTTTCAAACTCAAATATTAAAGTCACATATTCCATTCAGTGTCTTTCACCGCCGTTTAACAGCCTATTCTGTGTACTCTGTACAGTTGCAGAATTATAAGAAATACTGTTAAGTTTTCAAACTCAAATATTAAAGTCACATATTCCATTCAGTGTGTTTCAACGCCGTTTAACAGCCTATTCTGTGTACTCTGTACAGTTCCAGAATTATAAGAAATACTGTTAAGTTTTCAAACTCAAATATTAAAGTCACATATTCCATTCAGTGTGTTTCACCGCAGTTTAGCAGCCTATTCTGTGTACTCTGCACAGTTGCAGAATAATAAGAAATACTGTTAAGTTTTCAAACTCAAATATTAAAGTCACATATTCCATTCAGTGTCTTTCACCGCCGTTTAACAGCCTATTCTGTGTACTCTGTACAGTTCCAGAATTATAAGAAATACTGTTAAGTTTTCAAACTCAAATATTAAAGTCACATATTCCATTCAGTGTCTTTCACCGCCGTTTAACAGCCTATTCTGTGTACTCTGTACAGTTGCAGAATTATAAGAAATACTGTTAAGTTTTCAAACTCAAATATTAAAGTCACATATTCCATTCAGTGTGTTTCAACGCCGTTTAACAGCCTATTCTGTGTACTCTGTACAGTTCCAGAATTATAAGAAATACTGTTAAGTTTTCAAACTCAAATATTAAAGTCACATATTCCATTCAGTGTGTTTCACCGCAGTTTAGCAGCCTATTCTGTGTACTCTGCACAGTTGCAGAATAATAAGAAATACTGTTAAGTTTTCAAACTCAAATATTAAAGTCACATATTCCATTCAGTGTGTATCACCGCCGTTTAGCAGCCTATTCTGTGTACTCTGAACAGTTGCAGAATAGTAAGAAATACTGTTAAGTTTTCAAACTCAAATATTAAAGTCACATATTCCATTCAGTGTGTTTCACCGCCGTTTAGCAGCCTATTCTGTGTACTCTGCAGAGTTGCAGAATAGTAAGAAATACTGTTAAGTTTTCAAACTCATATATATTAAAGTCATATATATCGTGTAAGATGAAGAAGGCGGGTAAAAAGGGACGGGGAAGTGGACGTGATCCTGAAAGTTCAGGGCGCGGGTCAGGACGCGGAGAAACTGTGCCTGGTGCCAGAGCACAAGAAAGAAAGACATCCACCATACCTAGCTTCATGTCTGATTTCACAGGGCGTCGCAGGACATCACTCTCGAGGTCCGACCACTGCGAACAGGTGGTCGGTTGGATGACAGCTGATACTGCTTCCAGTCGGTTAAGCACCACCCTGTCTTCCACCAAGTCCACTCTCAGTAGCCAAGAGTCTGGTCAACATAATCCTCACTCTGATCATCCTTCCTCCCACCATACACGGTCTGGTCAAAGAAGTGATCCCACACTGGGATATAGTGATGAGCTCGTCTCATCACCAATCCTTCATTTGACCCTCTCTCCAAGCACGCTTGCAGAGGAACATGACATCTTGTGCCCTGATTCACAACCTCTAGAGGCTACCCAATCACAAGAAGATGACAGATGTGAACGGCATTTAAGGTCAAAGGAAGTAGTGGATGATGATGATGATGATGAGACACAGTTGCCATTAAATCAACCACTATTTCCTTCTCAAGACCTTGTTGAGGAGAATGTTATACAGTTGTCAATGACCGAGTATGTGGTGGGATCAAGACTTGAGGAGGATGATCAGAGTGAGGAAGTGGAGGAGGACTTGGTGGACGATGAGGTGACTGACCCCACCTGGGAAGGTGTAGAGCCGAGCGATGACAGCAGTCCTGAGGGTGAGCCATCTGCAGCACCGCAACAGGCTGGAAGAGGCAGTGGTGTGGCTACAGAAAGAAGGCGGACCGCACCAAACCGGCCCGCAAATGTTCCACGGAGCACCCCCTTGCGTAAATCTACCTTGCCAAGGGGTAGGTGTTCCGCGGTATGGCGTTTTTTTAAGGAAAGTGCGGACGACAAAAGATTTGTAGTTTGCAACCTGTGCCACACCAGAATGAGCCGAGGCATGAACACTAGAAACCTCACCACCACCAGCATGATCCGACACATGGCATCCAAGCACCGTAGTAAGTGGGAGGAACGCCTGGATCGCCCATCTGTGTCTGCAGGCCACACCACTGCCTCCTCTTCCCCTGTTTTCGGTGCCGGCCAATCGCCTGTCGAAGGCGCAGGCCCGCATACCTCCCGCCCTGCACCTGTACCATCTGAAGCACCATCAGCGACCACATCCACTTCCCTGTCCCAGCACAGCATCCAAATGTCGTTACCCCAGGCATTTGAGCGCAAGAGAAAATACCCAGCCACCCACCCACAGGCCATAGCACTAACCTCACACCTTTCAAAATTACTGGCCATCGAAATGCTGCCATTTAGGCTTGTGGACACTGAGTCCTTCCGCAGCCTGATGGCAGCAGCTGTCCCTCGGTACGCGGTCCCCAGCCGCCACTACTTTTCCCGGTGTGCCATCCCCGCATTACACCACCATGTGTCCCGTAACATCACCCGTGCCCTGACCAACGCAGTTACTGGGAAGGTCCACTTAACGACTGACACATGGACAAGTGCTTGTGGCCAGGGACGCTACATTTCCCTGACGGCACACTGGGTGAATGTCGTGGAGGCTGGGAGCGACTCGGACCCTGGGATGGCACGGGTGCTACCCACGCCGAGGATTGCGGGCCCTACCTCCATCAGGGTTTCCACCAGCACCTACGTTATTGGCTCCTCCTCCTCCGTTTCCACCTCCGAATTCTCTACACACACCGCCACTCCCCCATCAGCCAGTAGCTGGAAGCAGTGTAGCACTGCAGTGGGGAAGCGTCAACAGGCCGTGCTGAAGCTGATCTGCCTTGGGGACAAACAGCACACGGCCTCAGAGCTGTTGCAGGGGATTAGTCACCAGACCGAGCAGTGGCTCTCGCCACTCAACCTGCAAGCAGGCATGGTTGTGTGTGATAATGGGCGTAACTTGGTGGCGGCTTTGGAGCTCGGCAAGCTCACACACGTACCATGCCTAGCGCATGTATTTAATTTAGTGGTGCAGCGATTTCTAAAAACCTACCCCAATGTGCATGATCTCTTGACCAAGGTGCGCCGCGTGTGTGCACATTTCCGTAAGTCATCTACAGCTTCGGCCGGCCTGTTGAAGCTGCAGCAGCGCTTACAATTGCCAGCTCACCGGCTGCTGTGTGACGTGAGCACGCGCTGGAACTCCACCTTCCACATGTTGGCCCGGCTTTGTGAGCAGCAGAGGGCAGTAGTGGAGTACCAGCTGTTACACGGTCGTCGCCTCTCCGTTCAACTTCCTGTAATCAGAAGTGAGGAGTGGGAATGGATGTCAGACCTCTGCGAGGTTTTACGCAATTTTGAGGAATCGACACAGATGGTGAGCGGCGATAACGCTATTATCAGTGTAACCATCCCACTTCTGTGTCTACTGAAACGCTCGCTGCTCACAATTAAAACCGACGCTTTGCATGTGGAAGAGGTGGAAATGGGGGAGGAAGAGCTTACACAAGGTGATAGCCAGAGCACCCTCACTTCGTCTTCTCAGCGACAATTGGAGGAGGCGGAGGAGGAGGAGGAGGAGGAGGAGGAGGAGGAAGACACGGTTGCCTCCGCTACAGAGGGTAGCCATGGAACTTTAGTTCCATCTCTTCAGCGTGGGTGGGCAGAAGAGGAGGAAGAGGATGAGGATATTGAGAGTCAGCCTCCTGGTGAGGACAGCGAAATCTTGACTGTTGGTACTCTGGCACACATGGCTGACTTTATGTTAGGCTGCCTTTCCCGTGACCCACGCGTTGTACGCATTTTAGACAACACGGATTACTGGGTGTTCACCCTTCTGGACCCCCGCTACAAAGAGAATTTCTCATCTCTCATTCCTCCGGTGGAGAGGACAAGCAAAATGGTGCAATACCAGAAGGTTCTTGTTGAAAAATTGCTCCAAAATTTTCCATCTGACAACGCTGGCGGCAGAGTACGTGCTACCTTGGCCAACCGAGAAGGGGAGAAAAGGGGAGCACACAGCAGTTCCGAGAAAGGCAGGGCAACACTCTCCAAGGCGTGGGACACCTTCATGACACCCCGCCAGCACCCTCACCCTGATGCGCAGCCTAGTGTCACAAGGAGGGAAAAGTTTTGGAAGATGGTGAAGGAGTACGTAGCAGACCGTGTCAGCGTCCTCAATGATCCCTCTGTGCCTTACAACTACTGGGTGTCCAAGCTGGACACGTGGTATGAACTGGCACTCTACGCCTTGGAGGTGCTGGCCTGCCCTGCCGCCAGCGTTCTGTCTGAGCGGGTATTTAGTGCTGCTGGTGGCATCATAACAGATAAGCGTATCCGCCTTTCCACCGACAATGCTGATAGGTTGACACTTATAAAAATGAACAAGGCCTGGATTTCCCCTGACTTCTCCACTCCACTGGAGGAAAGCCCCGGGGGAACATAAACTCACTTTATATATGTTATTTACAATGATGGGAATACTCTGTATTCCCATTCACCCCTTCCACCCCAAAAACGGGTATATGGTTGACTCTTAATGTTCTCATCCTCCTCCTCCTCTTCCATATGCCCTGGGATATAATTTTTATATAGGGCCAGCTCACCAGCGTGCCCTGGGATATAATTTTTATATAGGGCCAGCTCACCAGCGGGCCCTGTGATATAATTTTTATATAGGGCCAGCTCACCAGCGGGCCCTGTTTGACAATTTTTATATAGGTCAGCTCACCAGCGGGCCTTCTCATATAATGTTTTATTGGGTCAGCTCTCTAGCGGGCCCTCTCATATAATGTTTTATAGCGTCAGCTCACTAGCGGGCCTTCGCATATAATGTTTAGGATGGTCAGCTCTGCAGCAGACCCTCACCCATAATGTTTTAGATGGTCAGCTCAGCGCACGTTTCCCTCTTAATCATGGCCTCAGTTCTGAAAATCAAGGAAATTTTTGGGAGAATTTGCCTCTGCGCACGTTTCCCTCTTAATCATGGCCTCAGTTCTGAAAATCAAGGAAATTTTTGGGATAATTTGCCTCTGCGCACGTTTCCCTCTTAATCATGGCCTCACTTCAGAAAATCGATGAAATTTTTGGGAGAATTTGCAGATGATATACAAGTAAATATACAGCAAATACTGTTTGGTAACAATTTTTCGCCTAAAGTCGTTTTTATTTTCCTTTTTGTGTGTTTTACGGTCAGTCTGTAAAAATGGCGTACTACGGGCGAAAGATCGTTCCCAGCAGCGATGTTGGAGTCCAAGGTGCATCCAGACATCCTCCCTATGCTGTCCCTGAACCATTTCTGTAGTGTTTCCATCTTTTTCTGCCCTTTTCCTATGGACCAGGCACCCTCCCCTCATCAGAGCAGGGGGTGCCTGGTGTAATGCTCGAGTCCTCCCATTGACTTCAATGGGGCTCGGGTGTTCGGCCGAGCACTCGAGCCTCAGGGGGTGCTCGGTCAGAGCACCCGAACATCCGAGCATTGGGGTGCTCGCTCATCACTAGTATCCATTGCTTTTTTGAAAGCAGTTACAGTATCTTCAAGCACAACATCCTGAGGCAAGGAATTTTGTAGTTTTACCTCCCTTACTGTAAAAAATCCCAGCCTTTGTTTAACTTGAAAGCGCCTTTCCCCTAGTCACAATGGATGACTTCTCGTTCTTAGCTTGGCACATTGTGTAAGTATTTCATTGGATAGTTCTTTGTATTGACTGTGAATGTATTTATAAATGGTAATCATATAACCCCCTAGAAGACTCTTCTCTAATGTAAACAAACACAGTTTGGCTATTCTCACTTTATAACTCAGATCCTCCAATCCCTTTATCAGTTTTGTTGTACGTCTGTGCCCATTTTTCAGTTCAATAATGTATTTTTTATGAACTGGCGCTCCAAACTGAACTCCATATTCTAGATGAGGCCTAATCAAGGATTTATATAGAGGTAAAATTATAATAAAATAAAAAGACGAGAGTGGCACAGAGGAATTCTTCTAAGTGTAGTAAATCAACATTCAATATGATTCTTCACCAACACCACAAAATAGGAAAATTACTCACATTCTTCACAGGCCAAGAATTGCCTCACAGAAGTTTCACTTGTACTGGTTCTTACCCCAGTATGGTGAATTCAGCAGGAAATCAATCAGACACTCGTGGGTACTCATAGATCCTCCTTTATGGGTATATGTGGGATCAGCTGGCTGGATCGGGGGTCATATCACACCTCAATCCTGCATAAGGCTGAAACCTATTTTATTATGAACAAACCCCTTTTTAGATGGGTCAGAGCACAGAGCTATAAAAGAGAGTTAGTAACTTTACCAACTCAGGTAATATATGAATATATCAGAAATGTATTAAAAGGTTAGTTAACCACAACATCCAGATAAAAAATCTAAGAAACTAGATCAGCAAAACAACAGACAGATCTACTGTATAGCTTGACGCGTTTCGCGACACATGGTCACTTCCTCAGAAGCTTCCGTGTGTCACAAAACACGTCCAACCATGTCGAGGTGGAGAGAGGACACTGGGGGGCAATGTGGAGGTGGAGAGAGGACACTGGGGGGTAATGTGGAGAGAGGATGTTGGGGGGAAATGTGGAGAGAGGACATTGAGGGGGCAATGTGGAGGTGGAGAAAGGCATTGTGGGCAATGTTGAGAGAAGACATTGGGGGGCAATGTGGTCGGGGGGCCCATGGCAATTTTTGCACCAGGGCTCAGTGGCTTCTAGTTATGCCTATATAAGTGATTTTGTAAGCTCTTTTAAATGAACCTGGATACAATACTTCCACTTTAAGCCATGGAAACTCAGTTCACATATCTGTTAGGATACTGCCTACAGTTACTAAGGCCTTTACTCTCATCCCTTACTTCTACTTTAAACGTGTATCTGTCTTTACATTTTCTGAATTCCTGTAATTTGACATACTAACCCATGGGGTACCCTTGTTTTTGTTCTTTGTAACATTATTATATAGGAAATATATATATATATATATATATATATATATATATTTTTTTTTTATAATACAACTTTATATATCTTTTAACCATTTGGCGCTCAAAGGGTTAAGAAAGCCACAGGAAGTCAGCAGGAGCAGGTATCTACAGGGTAAGTCACACATGAGACTTTTTTGGACCAAGTTCTCACTTACAGTCCTGATTGCATCTGCCTCACAGACATTAATTATTTATTCCCTGTACTGCAATACCTGTTAATAATATGTGACAAATGTCATATTACTTTTCCCTGGTAAGGATCATGTAAAGGTATCAATGTCCTATTAACCAACTGGATGCTAAGGGATGCATGGATGCATTCAAGGGGTTACATTTTGAAAGCTGCAAAATATCGAAATATAAACCAGACATGCCAAAACAAATTAAAAACAAATGAGTATATTTAAGAACAAGGACCATATTCATAAAGCGAGCGCAGTCATTCTTGGGCAAACCGACTGCAAACTCAAAATTCCCATTGATTTAAATAGGGAGTTTAACTTCTTGTATGATAGAGAGGTAACCACGTCAACCCAATTAATGCAATGACTGCTACCTAGCATTTAACCCTCTGAGTGCTAGAGAGGTATCCAATGCATTGCAGTGCAATGCACAGGATACCTCTCTGGTACTCAAAAGATTAAAGGGGCAGTAAACTATTTGTTTTAATAACAATATAAAAAAAAAATATATATATATATATATATATATACAGTATCTCACATAAGTGAGTACACCCCTCAAATTTTTGTAAATATTTTTATTTTATCTTTCATGTGACAACACTGAAGAAATGACACTCTGCTACAATGTAAAGTAGTGAGTGTACAGCCTGTGTAACAGTGTAAATTTGCTGTCCCCCTCAAAATAACTTAATACACAGCCATTAATGTCTAAACCTTAACAACAAAAGTGAATACACCCGTAAGTGGAAATGTCCAAATTGGGCCCAGTTAGTCATTTTCCCTCCCCAGTGTCATGTGACTCGTTAGTGTCACAAGGTCTCAGGTGTGAATGGGGAGCAGGAGTGTTAAATTTGCTCTCATACTCTCTCATACTGGTCACTGAAAGTTCAACATGGCACCTCGTGGCAAAGAACTCTCTGAGGATCTGAAAAAAAGAATTGTTGTTCTACGTAAAGATGGCCTAGGCTATAAGAAAATTGCCAAGACCGCGAAACTGAGCTGCAGCACGGTGGGCAAGACCATACAGCGGTTTCACAGGACATGATCCACTCAGAACAGGCCCCGCCATAGTCAACCAAAGAAGTTGAGTGCACATGCTCAGCTTCATATCCAGAGGTTGTCTTTGGGAAATAGACGTATGTGTGCTGCCGGCATTGCTGCAGAGGTTGAAGGCATGGGGGGTCAGCCTGTCAGTGCTCAGACCATACGCCGCACACTGCATCAAATTGGTCTGCATGGCTGTCATCCCAGAGGGAAGCCTTTTCTAAAGATGATGCACAAGAAAGCCCGCAAAAGACAAGCAGACTAAGGACATGGATTACTGGAACCATGTCCTGTGGTCCGATGAGACCAAGATAAACTTATTTGGGTCAGATGTAGTGTTGAGCGAGCATGCTCTGCCGATGCTCGGATCGGCTCGAGCATCGCTCTGCTCGGCACATGGCGGTACTCGTACGAGTACCGCATGTGCTCGCCCGCCATGTTCGGGTCTCCTCCCCGCACGTTTTGCGGCTGCTGCGCAGCCAATAAACGTGCAGGGAGGCTCTGACATCGGTGTAATGCCAGCAGCCATGTTGGCTGCTGGCATTACACTGATTGGCTGGCCAGAACCCGTGGTCGGGTGCTGTATAGCACCTGACCATCGAGTTCGGCTCAGTCTGAGCCAGGGAGAGCTGAGGATAGGAAGGGAAAGGCAGTGTAGGGAGGAAAAAAACAAAAATTGTGAAAAAAAAGAACCAAAAGTCCTTTTTAGGACTACTGTGTGTGGGGGCAGCAGGTTATTTTGTGTGGGGGGAAAAAAACAAAAAAAAAAAAAAATATTCTGTTTAGTGTGAAAAGTTGCAGATTAGAGCACATTCTGTTTAGTGTGCACAGTTGCAGATTAGAGCACATTCTGTTTAGTGTGCAAAGTTGCAGATTAGAGCACATTCTGTTTAGTGTGCAAAGTTGCAGATTAGAGCACATTCTGTTAAGTCTTCAAACTAAAATATCAAAGTCACATATTCCATTCAGTGTGCGTCGCTGCAGTTTAGCAGCACATTCTGTGTACTGTGCAGAGTTGCAGAATAGGAAGAAATACTGTTAAGTCTTCAAACTAAAATATCAAAGTCACATATTCCATTCAGTGTGCTTCGCCGCAGTTTAGCAGCACATTCTGTGTACTGTGCAGAGTTGCAGAATAGGAAGAAATACTGTTAAGTTTTCAAACTCAAATATTAAAGTCACATATTCCATTCAGTGTGCTTCGCCGCAGTTTAGCAGCACATTCTGTGTACTGTGCAGAGTTGCAGAATAGGAAGAAATACTGTTAAGTTTTCAAACTCAAATATTAAAGTCACATATTCCATTCAGTGTGCTTCGCCGCAGTTTAGCAGCACATTCTGTGTACTCTGCAGAGTTGCAGAATAGTAAGAAATAGTGTTAAGTTTTCAAACTCAAATATCAAAGTCACATATTCCATTCAGTGTGTATCACCGCCGTTTAGCAGCCTATTCTGTGTACTCTGCACAGTTGCAGAATAGTAAGAAATACTGTTAAGTTTTCAAACTCAAATATTAAAGTCACATATTCCATTCAGTGTGTTTCACCGCCGTTTAGCAGCCTATTCTGTGTACTCTGCACAGTTGCAGAATAGTAAGAAATACTGTTAAGTTTTCAAACTCAAATATTAAAGTCACATAGTCCATTCAGTGTGTTTCACCGCCGTTTAGCAGCCTATTCTGTGTACTCTGCACAGTTGCAGAATAGTAAGAAATACTGTTAAGTTTTCAAACTCAAATATTAAAGTCACATATTCCATTCAGTGTGTATCACCGCCGTTTAGCAGCCTATTCTGTGTACTCTGCAGAGTTGCAGAATAGTAAGAAATAGTGTTAAGTTTTCAAACTCAAATATCAAAGTCACATATTCCATTCAGTGTGTATCACCGCCGTTTAGCAGCCTATTCTGTGTACTCTGCAGAGTTGCAGAATAGTAAGAAATAGTGTTAAGTTTTCAAACTCAAATATTAAAGTCACATATTCCATTCAGTGTGTTTCACCGCCGTTTAGCAGCCTATTCTGTGTACTCTGCACAGTTGCAGAATAGTAAGAAATACTGTTAAGTTTTCAAACTCAAATATTAAAGTCACATATTCCATTCAGTGTGTTTCACCGCCGTTTAGCAGCCTATTCTGTGTACTCTGCACAGTTGCAGAATAGTAAGAAATACTGTTAAGTTTTCAAACTCAAATATTAAAGTCACATATTCCATTCAGTGTGTTTCACCGCCGTTTAGCAGCCTATTCTGTGTACTCTGCACAGTTGCAGAATAGTAAGAAATAGTGTTAAGTTTTCAAACTCAAATATTAAAGTCACATATTCCATTCAGTGTGTTTCACCGCCGTTTAGCAGCCTATTCTGTGTACTCTGCACAGTTGCAGAATAGTAAGAAATACTGTTAAGTTTTCAAACTCAAATATTAAAGTCACATATTCCATTCAGTGTGTTTCACCGCCGTTTAGCAGCCTATTCTGTGTACTCTGCACAGTTGCAGAATAGTAAGAAATACTGTTAAGTTTTCAAACTCAAATATTAAAGTCACATATTCCATTCAGTGTGTATCACCGCCGTTTAGCAGCCTATTCTGTGTACTCTGCACAGTTGCAGAATAGTAAGAAATACTGTTAAGTTTTCAAACTCAAATATTAAAGTCACTTATTCCATTCAGTGTGTGTCACCGCAGTTTAGCAGCCTATTCTGTGTACTCTGCAGAGTTGCAGAATAGTAAGAAATACTGTTAAGTTTTCAAACTCAAATATTAAAGTCACATATTCTGTGTAAGATGAAGAAGGCGGGTAAAAAGGGACGGGGAAGTGGACGTGATCCTGAAAGTTCAGGGCGCGGGTCAGGACGCGGAGAAACTGTGCCTGGTGCCAGAGCACAAGAAAGAAAGACATCCACCATACCTAGCTTCATGTGTAATTTTACAGGGCGTCGCAGGACATCACTCTCGAGGTCCGACCACTGCGAACAGGTGGTCGGTTGGATGACAGCTGATACTGCTTCCAGTCGGTTAAGCACCACCCTGTCTTCCACCAAGTCCACTCTCAGTAGCCAAGAGTCTGGTCAACATAATCCTCACTCTGATCATCCTTCCTCCCACCATAGACGGTCTGGTCAAAGAAGTGATCCCATACTGGGATATAGTGAGGAGCTCGTCTCATCACCAATCCTTCATTTGACCCTCTCTCCAAGCACGCTTGCAGAGGAACATGACATCTTGTGCCCTGATTCACAACCTCTAGAGGCTACCCAATCACAAGAAGATGACAGATGTGAACGGCATTTAAGGTCAAAGGAAGTAGTGGATGATGATGATGATGATGAGACACAGTTGCCATTAAATCAACCACTATTTCCGTCTCAAGACCTTGTTGAGGAGAATGTTATACAGTTGTCAATGACTGAGTATGTGGTGGGATCAAGACTTGAGGAGGATGATCAGAGTGAGGAAGTGGAGGAGGACTTGGTGGACGATGAGGTGACTGACCCCACCTGGGAAGGTGTAGAGCCGAGCGATGTCAGCAGTCCTGAGGGTGAGCCATCTGCAGCACCGCAACAGGCTGGAAGAGGCAGTGGTGTGGCTACAGAAAGAAGGCGGACCGCACCAAACCGGCCCGCAAATGTTCCACGGAGCACCCCCTTGCGTAAATCTACCTTGCCAAGGGGTAGGTGTTCCGCGGTATGGCGTTTTTTTAAGGAAAGTGCGGACGACAAAAGAATTGTAGTTTGCAACCTGTGCCACACCAGAATGAGCCGAGGCATGAACACTAGAAACCTCACCACCACCAGCATGATCCGACACATGGCATCCAAGCACCGTAGTAAGTGGGAGGAACGCCTGGATCGCCCATCTGTGTCTGCAGGCCACACCACTGCCTCCTCTTCCCCTGTTTTCGGTGCCGGCCAATCGCCTGTCGAAGGCGCAGGCCCGCATACCTCCCGCCCTGCACCTGTACCATCTGAAGCACCATCAGCGACCACATCCACTTCCCTGTCCCAGCACAGCGTCCAAATGTCGTTACCCCAGGCATTTGAGCGCAAGAGAAAGTACCCAGCCACCCACCCACAGGCCATAGCACTAACCTCACACCTTTCAAAATTACTGGCCATCGAAATGCTGCCATTTAGGCTTGTGGACACTGAGTCCTTCCGCAGCCTGATGGCAGCAGCTGTCCCTCGGTACGCGGTCCCCAGCCGCCACTACTTTTCCCGGTGTGCCATCCCCGCATTACACCACCATGTGTCCCGTAACATCACCCGTGCCCTGACCAACGCAGTTACTGGGAAGGTCCACTTAACGACTGACACATGGACAAGTGCTTGTGGCCAGGGACGCTACATTTCCCTGACGGCACACTGGGTGAATGTCGTGGAGGCTGGGAGCGACTCGGACCCTGGGATGGCACGGGTGCTACCCACGCCGAGGATTGCGGGCCCTACCTCCATCAGGGTTTCCACCAGCACCTACGTTATTGGCTCCTCCTCCTCCGTTTCCACCTCCGAATTCTCTACACGCAGCGCCACTCCCCCATCAGCCAGTAGCTGGAAGCAGTGTAGCACTGCAGTGGGGAAGCGTCAACAGGCCGTGCTGAAGCTGATCTGCCTTGGGGACAAACAGCACACGGCCTCAGAGCTGTTGCAGGGGATTAGTCACCAGACCGAGCAGTGGCTCTCGCTACTCAACCTGCAACCAGGCATGGTTGTGTGTGATAATGGGCGTAACTTGGTGGCGGCTTTGGAGCTCGGCAAGCTCACACACGAACCATGCCTAGCGCATGTATTTAATTTAGTGGTGCAGCGATTTCTAAAAACCTACCCCAATGTGCATGATCTCTTGACCAAGGTGCGCCGCGTGTGTGCACATTTCCGTAAGTCATCAACAGCTTCAGCCGGCCTGTTGAAGCTGCAGCAGCGCTTACAATTGCCAGCTCACCGGCTGCTGTGTGACGTGAGCACGCGCTGGAATTCCACCTTCCACATGTTGGCCCGGCTTTGTGAGCAGCAGAGGGCAGTAGTGGAGTACCAGCTGTTACACGGTCGTCGCCTCTCCGTTCAACTTCCTGTAATCAGAAGTGAGGAGTGGGAATGGATGTCAGACCTCTGCGAGGTTTTACGCAATTTTGAGGAATTGACACAGATGGTGAGCGGCGATAACGCTATTATCAGTGTAACCATCCCACTTCTGTGTCTACTGAAACGCTCGCTGCTCACAATTAAAACCGACGCTTTGCATGTGGAAGAGGTGGAAATGGGGGAGGAAGAGCTTACACAAGGTGATAGCCAGAGCACCCTCACTTCGTCTTCTCAGCGACAATTGGAGGAGGCGGAGGAGGAGGAGGAGGAGGAGGAGGAGGAAGACACGGTTGCCTCCGCTACAGAGGGTAGCCATGGAACTTTAGTTCCATCTCTTCAGCGTGGGTGGGCAGAAGAGGAGGAAGAGGATGAGGATATTGAGAGTCATCCTCCTGGTGAGGACAGCGAAATCTTGACTGTTGGTACTCTGGCACACATGGCTGACTTTATGTTAGGCTGCCTTTCCCGTGACCCACGCGTTATACGCATTTTAAACAACACGGATTACTGGGTGTTCACCCTTCTGGACCCCCGCTACAAAGAGAATTTCTCATCTCTCATTCCTCCGGTGGAGAGGACAAGCAAAATGGTGCAATACCAGAAGGTTCTTGTCGAAAAATTGCTCCAAAATTTTCCATCTGACAACGCTGGCGGCAGAGTACGTGCTACCTTGGCCAACCGAGAAGGGGAGAAAAGGGGAGCACACAGCAGTTCCGAGAAAGGCAGGGCAACACTGTCCAAGGCGTGGGACACCTTCATGACACCCCGCCAGCACCCTCACCCTGATGCGCAGCCTAGTGTCACAAGGAGGGAAAAGTTTTGGAAGATGGTGAAGGAGTACGTAGCAGACCGTGTCAGCGTCCTCAATGATCCCTCTGTGCCTTACAACTACTGGGTGTCCAAGCTGGACACGTGGTATGAACTGGCACTCTACGCCTTGGAGGTGCTGGCCTGCCCTGCCGCCAGCGTTCTGTCTGAGCGGGTATTTAGTGCTGCTGGTGGCATCATAACAGATAAGCGTATCCGCCTTTCCACCGACAATGCTGATAGGTTGACACTTATAAAAATGAACAAGGCCTGGATTTCCCCTGACTTCTCCACTCCACTGGAGGAAAGCCCCGGGGGAACATAAACTCACTTTATATATGTTATTTACAATGATGGGAATACTCTGTATTCCCATTCACCCCTTCCACCCAAAAAACGGGTATATGGTTGACTCTTAATCTTCTCATCCTCCTCCTCCTCTTCCATATGCCCTGTGCTATAATTTTTATATAGGGCCAGCTCACCAGCGGGCCCTGTGATATAATTTTTATATAGGGCCAGCTCACCAGCGGGCCCTGTGATATAATTTTTATATAGGGTCAGCTCACCAGCAGGCCCTGTTTGCCAATTTTTATATAGGTCAGCTCACCAGCGGGCCTTCTCATATAATGTTTTATTGGGTCAGCTCTCTAGCGGGCCCTCTCATATAATGTTTTATAGCGTCAGCTCACTAGCGGGCCTTCCCATATAATGTTTAGGATGGTCAGCTCTGCAGCAGACCCTCACCCATAATGTTTTAGATGGTCAGCTCAGCGCACGTTTCCCTCTTAATCATGGCCTCAGTTCAATAAAATCAAGGAAATTTTTGGGAGAATTTGCCTCTGTGCACGTTTCCCTCTTAATCATGGCCTCAGTTCTGAAAATCAAGGAAATTTTTGGGAGAATTTGCCTCTGTGCACGTTTCCCTCTTAATCATGGCCTCAGTTCTGAAAATCAAGGAAATTTTTGGGAGAATTTTCCTCTGCGCACGTTTCCCTCTTAATCATGGCCTCAGTTCTGAAAATCAAGGAAATTTTTGGGAGAATTTGCCTCTGCGCACGTTTCCCTCTTAATCATGGCCTCAGTTCTGAAAATCAAGGAAATTTTTGGGAGAATTTGCCTCTGCGCACGTTTCCCTCTTAATCATGGCCTCACTTCCGAAAATCAAGGAAATTTTTGGGATAATTTGCAGATGATATACAAGTAAATATACAGCAAATATTGTTTGGTAACAATTTTTCGCCTAAAGTCATTTTTATTTTCCTTTTTGTGTGTTTTACGGTCAGTCTGTAAAAATGGCGTACTACGGGCGAAAGATCGTTCCCAGCAGCGATGTTGGAGTCCAAGATGCATCCAGACATCCTCCCTATGCTGTCCCTGAACCATTTCTGTAGTGTTTCCATCTTTTTCTGCCCTTTTCCTATGGACCAGGCACCCTCCCCTCATCAGAGCAGGGGGTGCCTGGTGTAATGCTCGAGTCCTCCCATTGACTTCAATGGGGCTCGGGTGCTCGGCCGAGCACTCGAGCCTCAGGGGGTGCTCGGTCAGAGCACCCGAACACCCGAGCATTGGGGTGCTCGCTCATCACTAGTCAGATGGTGTCAAGCATGTGTCGGCAACCAGGTGAGGAGTACAAAGACAAGTGTGTCTTGCCTACAGTCAAGCATGGTGGTGGGAGTGTCATGGTCTGGGCCTGCATGAGTGCTTCCAGAACTGGGGAGCTACAGTTCATTGAGGGAACCATGAATGCCAACATGTACTGTGACATACTGAATCAGAGCAGGATCCCCTCCCTTCAGAGGAATATTCCAACATGATAACGACCCCAAACACACCTCCAAGATGACCACTGACTTGCTAAAGAAGCTGAGGGTAAAGGTGACGGACTGGCCAAGCATGTCTCCATACCTAAATCCTATTGATCATCTGTGGGGCATCCTCAAACGGAAGGTGGGGGAGTGCAAGGTCTCTAACATCCATCAGCTCCGTGATGTCATCATGGAGGAGTGGAAGAGGGCTCCAGTGGCAACCTGTGAAGCTCTGGTGAACTCTATGCCCAAGAGGGTTAAGGCAGTGCTGGAAAATAATGGTGGCCACACAAAATATTGACACCTTGGGCCCAATTTGGGCATTTCCACATTTGCTGCTGAGGTTTAGACATTAATGTCTGTGTCTTGAGTTATTTTGAGGGGGACAGCAAATTTACACTGTTATACAGGCTGTACACTCACTGCTTTACATTGTAGCAGAATGTCATTTCTTCAGTGTTGTCACATGAAAGATAAAATAAAAATATTTACAAAAATGTGAGGGGTGTACTCACTTATGTGAGATACTGTATATATATGTTAGGACTTCTGCTGAGAAAAACAAGAATGCTCCCACTACTGAGAGATGAATATTTATAGAGTTATTACAGCTGAAACTCTTGTTTTTGCTTTAATAGTGCCCTCTAGGGGTCAGATTCCAATGAGATATTCTGTTGCATTCTCTAGGAGAGGAAAGTCACTGATAAACAGTTCTCCACAGAATGTGAGAGAAATAGTTAAGCCACTTCCTGTCAGTTAGAACTTTCAGGAAGTAAACACACAGTAAATTCACTTCCTGACAATTTGAACTCTTATAAAATTTGTATAAAACAACTGACAGCAGTGTGAGTGACCTTGTTTTATTCAGCAGGAAAACTTAGACGTTTTGTAAAGAACAGTTTACTGCTCCTTTAAGAAGATAAAAATAAATGAAAATGTCCCCCTATGGTGCAAATGGTTTATAAAACAAAGGCTCCATTGTTCTCATTGTAGATATGAAACAGGGAAGTTTAACCATTTGAGTGCCAGAGAAGTATCCAATGTACTCGCTGCCTCGCCGGTACCCAAAAGGTTAAAATCAGTCAGCTTTATGTAAAACTAGAAATCTAGAGTATCTCTGAACATAGCAAATGCAAATAGAGGACAAATACAAATCCCTAAAACTCCCCTTGGTTTAAATGGGGCTTTTAACAGCTTTGAGAAGTTAAAGGGATAGTAATGTTTCACAAAAACAGCCGCTCCAATTAATCTTCATAGTATTTGAGCCATAGAGAGTAGACTTGTGCACGGGCAAAATTTTCGGTAAAATTCGAATTCGGACGAATTTTTTTTTTTCTAATTCGGATGATTCTAATTTCGGACCGGGCCTATTCGATTCGGACGAAATTCTGATCCATTCCGAATTATTCGGCCGAATTTAACATGGGTTAAATTATAGCAGTGCGCCTCCATGCACGCTGCTATCATTATTTGCAGACAGGGTGTGCATTTAGAAAAAGATCCATCCCAAAAATGGACATTGTCATACATTGAAAGTCTGTGCATGCCTCTACTCTAGCATGGGATGCCAGTCACAATGCAAACGTCGAACATCGAAAACCCATGCCTGTCATTCAATTTAGCATGTTCGAACATCGAAACCCCATGCCTGTCATTCAATTTATCATGTTCGAACGTCGAAACCCCATGCCTGTCCTTCAATCTAGCATATGTTCGAACATCGAAACCTCATGCCTGTCATTCAATTTAGAATATGCTCGACATCGAAAACCCATGCCTGTCACATCCTACTCAACATAAGTGGTCGACTCGAATATGGACAAACTACATGTAACATTCTATGTTAGAACATGGTTAAAGATTAAGGTTTCATTTTCTGGTACCAGCCTCCTACCCTACTGTCCCTCTTTAGTACCCAAATTCCTCTCTCTCGTTTTCCTATCCTGATTTCCCCTCATATCAGATAACTCTATGTGTATATACATGGTAGAGTTTCATACTACATCAAGAATAAACATCAATGATTGTAATGTGATAGATGTAATGTGTTAACCCTTTGAGTGCCAGAGTGGTTACGCAATGCATTGCAAAGCAATACGTTGCATACCACTCTGGCATTCAAAGGGTTAAAAAGAAAAATTGAGACATTCTGTTGTGAACAAACTGCAACACAGGAGAGAAATAAAAAAAATGCTTGACATCTATAATGAAGAGGGGTCCACAGCATTGTCTTAGTATAGCAATATCACCGTTTTCCGTGAGTGTGCAATACAGGGCTCTACGGTAATTGTTGGGCATTTCCCAATGTCATAATCAGGGGATGATGGGAGTTGTATTCTAACTACTGTTAGGAAACACATAAGTGATGCACATTCATCTCCCACCTAGAAATTATTTACACATGAGGCAACTCCCCCAAGTAATACCTAGCCCCTTTCCAAGTGAAATGACTTCCAGAAAGGCTTCAGATCTCTTAGTGACTCACCTGTTATTGCCAGTCAGCGGGACCCAGAGAGTAGGAGGGGGTGATGCTATGGCTGCACGGCACGGTGTTCTTAGTTGGTCACTTGTCGCAATGTTGAAGCTCAGCCCGGCCAGCACCTTCTGGGTGGAGACACCTCACAGCAATCCTGTTCAGGTCACATCATGCACTGTTGTGCACTCATACTAGGGATCCCAAATGTTTAGACTCATTTTGTACAGGGGGCACCCTCCTGTATTTGTAAAACATCTCTAGCAAATCTGGGATGGTAGACCTATTTACTCAAGTCTTGACTTTAGGTGGGCGATAAACAATACAAAATAGGCATAATGTTTCACTATCACATAATTCACGTCACTGAAGCAGCCAACAGGCATCTCCACTGAGTGAGCATAGGGCTGCCCGGCTGCTGACAGTCACACTGATGGGACACCCTGCAACACAGAAATGGCGGAAGAGCACAAAATAAACATGCTATGGGACGGCAAATTGCCGCCCCTGTCAAAGTGCCGCCTGGGTCCATGGACCCACTGGGACCCATGTAAGGGCCGGCCCTGTATTCGAACAAATACCTAATATTTTTTTTATATTTTGCACAGGAACAAATATTACTTGCTCTTGCAGTGGCAATAATTGGAACTAATGCTGGCTGCCTACCTATGCCTAGCCTAATGCTACCTGCCTGCCTACACAACAACTGTACACTCTCTAATCTCTTCTCTCTCTGAGCTCCAACAACCCAATGAGGAAATGCAGGCAGGCAGTCTGTCTGTGTGACTGTGTCATTAGTCCAACCCCCATCATGAAACGAAGAAGGCTATTCGAATACAGACAAAAGAGGGAAGTAGTGCATGAAACGGAGAATGGAATTGGACTAGAGACATGGAGGGAAAATTATGGAGGGAAAGTAATTGAGCGCGCACAGGAAGTACAAAATGTCCTGGTCAAAAGTAGTCAAAACTTTTGGAAATGTGTCGATTGCCGAAACTTCCGAAAGTTTCGACGAATTTCGGACCTGGGCTGTTCGGAGTCGGATCATTTTTTCCGAATGACCCTTGAGTTTCGGATTGGCCGAATGTCTCCGAATGACCCCATTTTTGACGAAATCCGAATGTCTCCGAATGAATTCGCACATGTCTAATAGAGAGTGTTATTTCAATACTGTCAGAGTTGTAATTCAAGAGTAATTGAATGATAAAGTTCCTGCCTCCCACCCCTTATACCTAGTGTAAGCCACCTCCCCTCAGATGTGGAATCTGGTCCACAGACCAGACAGCTCACAGCAAGGGACAATCTTCTTACTGTGAGAACAATGAAAGCCCTGCCCCCATTGACAGGTTTTTTAGGTTATTACCTTGTGTTAATTGAAGATTGTCCCTCTCTGCAAGCCATCTGGATACCACCCTGCTGCTCTGAGCTGAGCAGTGTTACATTAGTAAAAGAGGCGGAAAGGGGATACTTTATCATTCAATTACTCTTGAACTACAACTCTGACAGAATTGAAATAACACTCTCCATGGTCCATATACTATGAAGATTAATTGGAGCTGCTTTTGTTATGAAACATTACAATCGTTTTAAAACTTTCATTTAACCAATTGAGGATTTTTATTTGTCGAAATGTAGCAAGATCAGTGGCTCAAAACTTCTATTGCTTTAAGGCCTAACTTTTAAAACGGTATCTTTTACCCTTAAGGGGCTGATATGTCAAGATGTATACACATGTATCCGGATCTGTACATTTTTTGGTACAGTACTAAGCGATGAGGGTACTCTCCAATGAACCCCCGTTAGAATTCACAATATCCAAAAAAAATCGCTTTCACAAGATTACTGCAACTTTATAAAAACATTGTAACTTTATTCTCAAAGCATATAAAAGAGTAGGTACCTTAACAACATCCATGACCCATGAGTAAGCGTGTTTAGCGTGAAACGCGTTGATCTGTAAGGGACCGAGATTACCCACCTGCTGGTCCGAGTTACACTTCTCAAAAGTCTCTCCTCCATGGTTTTTGAAATTCAGGATGTTGTTAAGGTACCTACTCTTTTATATGCTTTGAGAATAAAGTTACAATGTTTTTATAAAGTTGCAGTAATCTTGTGAAAGCGATTTTTGTGTGGATATTGTGATTTTTATTTGTCACCTATGGTGCAGATAGTTTGCTCCAAGTGTCTCCAGTCTTATTCAGGGCTGGATTTACATCTCAGGAGCCTGTTTGCACAGAAATTTGAAGCGCCCCCCCGTGGGCCATCTGCACTGGATACCTCCACAATGCTCCTAATCTCCACGTTGCCCCCCCCATCATCTCCATATTGCCCCCATCATTGCCACATTGCCCTCACATTGCCCCCCATCAGCTCCATATTGCCCTCACAATGCCCCCATCAGCTCCATATTGCCCTCACTATGCCCCCCATCAGCTCCACATTGCCCTCACAATGCCCCCCATCAGCTCCACATTGCCCTCACATTGCCCCCCACCCCATCAGCTCCAACTTGCCCCCACCATCTCCACATTGCCCTCCATCAGCTCCAACTTGCCCGCCATTGGCTCCAACTTGCCCCCCATTGCCTCCAATTTGCCCCCCATTAGCTCCACATTGCCCTCTATCGGCTCCAACTTGCCCCCCATTAGCTCCACATTGCCCTCACATTGCCTCCCCCTGTTGTCCGTTTCCTACCTCAGTGGTAGGAGATCTGTATGTGCCTCCTTTGGCACAGTGTTGCACCTGATGGAGCTCCTGCGCTGATGTTGTCATCTCCCAGCGCTCTGCATTCCTAAAGAGGCGACGAGGGAGCTCCATCAGGTACAAGACTGAGTGGGTGCCGCCTGCGCAGCCAGAGAGGTGGCTAGTTTTTTCTTTTTTTTTAAAGAATATTTAAAAAAAAATTAAAAAAAATCCAAATGGCAGGCGCCCCTTGTTGGCATGCGCCTGTAGGCAGGTGCCTACTTTGCCTAATGGCAAATCCGGCCCTGGTCTTATTCCAATATCACTTGAAGAAATATCCTGATCTGAGCATTTAATGAAATGTTTGAACTCATTTGTATAACAGTCTCTTCTTTTCTGAGCACATGCCAACTGGCCTTGCTATAAGACACATTGCTAATGTCAAAAAACAGAAACCCAGAGTATTTACAGCTAGTGACTCACCTGTAAATGCCTGGACCTTTAGGAAACCCCTGCTGGGTGCTTTAGAGAGGAAAAAGGTTTTCCCTCTAGAGGGTGATTGGTTTTCACTCAGACATTCAGGGAAAAGGTCAGTTTGGCATTAGTTGAAGCCTGGCTGCAAAGTCTGGGGCAGGCTGGGACCCCCGGGATCTGGCAAAACATCACTGCTTGCTTTTGTGAGCTTTGTGTGCACTTTGATGACATTTCAAGGTTTTTATTTGCTGTGTATTTTAGGATATGAGTGTTAAGAGCGAACAAATGTTTCCTTAGGATAGTGTATCCTTTTATACACACAAACACTTAGAGTTATATATATATATCCTACGGGAATGGAACAATAAAAATAATAAAAAAATATAATATAAACAATAATATTGAGGAGAAGAAGTCACTACAATCCTACAGATGTGATAATAAACAGATCCTGATAGGAAATGGAAAAAGACTGTATGAAAAAGGAGAGCAATCCAAGTGCTGGATTCTATTGCAGGTGCTAATTTTATCACTGCTTATATTTCCAGGTTTCCCCACAGACTTGAATCCTATATAATAATTCGCTAGGATGTTTGTCAGAAGCTGTCATGTGCAGTAGAGACTGCCCGAACACACAGAATGTTGGGAGCACAGAATGTTGGGAGCACAGAATGCTAGGAGTTCTGTGCTGGGAGCATTTTGTGCTTTCGGGCAGTCTCTACAGTGCATGACTGCATCGGCGGCAGGACTCAGAGCAGGACCGGCCTCTTAACATCACCCGGACCTCGGCCCGTGTACACTGGATTTTACACTAGTAGGAAATATTTGATTAAACAGGTGGTAACATTTAGCACCTGCAATAGAATCCAGCCCCAAATCTTTTCCAGAAGTACGAAGTATCCACTGTTAATCCAGCTCATCAATCATACATTCTTCATTGACAGCCATGCAATACACAGGAGTCCACACCTATTAAACCCATGATGGGAGAGGAGAACCAGCACACCTTTACATGATTCCTGCCCATTGACCATAATGATAGACTGAGCTACATCACTCATGGCTGGATTAAGAGAGGACACTCAGTACTTCCAGAATGGAACACATCAGATGTGAGCACGTTAACATATCAGATGTGAGTACATTGATACATATAAATATATAATTTTTTAGTGATATCACTATTTCTGCATCAATATTTGATATCTATATTCTACATTTGGACTGCTGATATATATTATTGGACTTTTGTTATATTATATACTAGTATAAAAGCCCGTGTACACGGGCCTCCCAGTCAGAGGCGTAACTAGAAGTCTCTGGGCCCTGGTGCAAGAAGTGCAATGGGCCCCCCCGACCACATTAACCCCCCTTGACCACATTGGACCCCTTGACTACATTGGCCCACCTCGACCACATTGGCCCCCTACACATTGCCCCCCAATCTCCACAATGCCCCTCAATCTCCATAATGCCCCCATCTCCAACCTTCCTGGTGGTCCAGTGTGGCAGGAGATAACTCTACGCGGGTTGAGCTCCCGCACAGTCCTCTTCAGTAATGCAGAGTGCCGGAGGGAGATTGCGGGCGCCAGGTGGAGGGGTCGCAGGGGGCGGCTGAGCCCCTGGAGTGGCAAGCCTGGCCTTTTATATTATAGGATATCCTTCTATGCAATTTCTTGTCTATATAGATTATATGTTTTTTTTTTTATGTTTTCATTTATTAAACATTTAGTATTATATTGAGATTTAGAGCTCACTCCTTTTTATACAGTCTTTTTCTATATATATGCACACAACAGACATGCACACACACGCAACGGACATACACACTTATGCAACAGACATACACACACACAACAGACATGCGCACACACATGCACAACAGACATATGCACACACAGACATGCAACAGACATACACACACACAGAGGCAGACACTGATACAGATACCCCTCCACCCCCCGTGTACAGGTTTGGGCTCTTGTTGGTCCACCGGATTGTGTGTTCTGAGTGTAGATGTGTGGGCTGTGGCCACCCTGTGATTAGTGTACGAGCTTTACAGTGCTGTGTAGTTAACAATCTTGTATTAAAGTGAATATCTGCAGTATTTAGAGAATAAGAAGCCAAATGTAGAAGCTCCCCTGTTGTCTAGAAAATGGTAAATCAATGGTATTTGTTATTTCCTTTACTTTGGGGCAAAATTGCAGTATTATTCCTCTGTGTGTTTGGAATGTTGAAGTGAAAAGCAGAAAATAAAAGATTATGTGAGAGAGACTTGGACCAGCATAATCCATAGAGTGCCATGCAGTATACAGTGGTGTGTCATGTCAGAGTTAATCCTTTGCATTCTGGAAAGGCATCCAATGCAGAGTGGTGCAATGTACTAGTTACCTCTATAGCACTCAAAGGGTTAAACAGAGTGCTCTTAATGTATAGAGGTTGTTGTCCTGATGACATAAGTAATGTAGATTCAGTGCCCCACTTTACTGGCCCTGATACAGAGGAGACCATCTTCTCCCCACAATGTGCCACGCAATTTCCGGATCCAGTGCAGGAGGAAGAAACCCCTGTTGAGCCTAGGGGCTGGCGGGGCTACCGGCCATGGAGAGGCCGTGCTGGGCATCTGGGAGTTGAGGAAAGACTGGGCATCCACTGTCCATAAAGTAAAGAGTATATGATGTTTTAACCCTATGAGTGGAAGAGGGTTTCTCAATGCATTGCAAACCAATGCATTGCATACCCCGTGACACTCCAAGGGTTAACAGTTTGAGTAGCATAGGTGTCCCACATCCCTCCCTCCCTCCCTTGTACATTCCTTCTCTGCAAGTCAAGAGTCTATAAGGGTTTAACTCTTTGAGTGCCAGATTGGTTTGCAATGCATTGCGGACCCCCCTGGCACTGAAAGGGTTAACAGGATAAGTACAGGTGATGGCATTTTGTGTGTGTGGAGCTGGAGGACATTTAGGCATAGAAGAGGCGCAGCTGAGGGCATTTTGTTTTGTGTGTGGATGTGTTGAGGCGGATGTTGTGGGAGGGCAAAGTCCTTGCAGAGATTTTGAGCACTCCTATCAAAATCATACCCCCCTGTATTTCCAGGACTGGCAGTATGGAGTAGATATGATATGTCCTCCTTACTGCAGCATTGGCTGTCATGTTATGCCCGTTGGGCGTACGTGTCTGAAATGTACACACAATGATACATTCAGCCATATGCAACACACAGGCAGACACATACACACAGTCAGAAACACAAATGGAACAGACATGCACACAGACACACCCATGCATCACACACACACAAATGCAACAGACATGCACACATGCATGCAACAGATATGCGCACACACACAGCAGATATGCAGACACACACATGCAACAGATACATTCACACACCCACACAGTGTAGGTTGTGGCTCTTGCTAGTTCCCTGGATGTAGATGTTCTGAGGGTAGAGGTGTAGGCTCTGGCAACCCTGGGATTGGTGTAGGAGCTTTACAGTGCTGTGTAGGTAACAATCTTGTATTGAAGTGAACTTGTACAGTACTGACAGAGTTAGAAGGCAAATGTAGCCCTCTAAGGACCAGAGGACATTGCTTGACAATATGTAGCACCCCTCCCCACCCTGGTCTTGAACCCATTACATCAATGTTATTTTTTATTTCTCCTTTACTTTGGGCCAGAATTGCAGTATTATGCCTGTGGGTGTTTTGGTTGTGCAAAAGGAAAGCAGAAAGTAAAAGGAGAATTATACCAGCATATTAACCCTTTGAGTGCCAGGGGTTTGCAAAGCATTTGTTTGCAATGCGTGGTGCACCCCCTCTGGCACTCAAAGGCTTAAGGTATAGAGAGGCATGCAGTGTACACTGGTGTTTCATGTCACAGCTAAATAGCAGTGGGAAGCGTATTCATAGCTTGGAACTTTGTCTTGTGGAGTCCCTGGAGGGGACTCTAGTGGTGCTGCTGGGGGGAGATCAATGAGGCGATTCGGGTTTTAAAAGGGGTGGGGTGTATCATGAGATGGGGCGGGTCTTCATAGACATGAGTAAAAGTGTTAGGAATAGGCTAGGGAAGGAGGAGAAGTGGGATGGATAATGGAAATTTACAGTATGATCCTTTTGAGGATGCTTCCCCCTATGATGCTGGTCTGTCCTGTGGGGTAAAAGTTGATACACAACCCTGTGGCAGTCAGTGGGTTAAGTGTGTACCTTATGGCTGCCTATCCTGTGTCTTGCATGGCAAATGTTGACACCCATGAATGGAAATGGAAATTTATAGTGTGAGCCTTTTGAGGATGCTTCCCCCTATGATGCTGGTCTGTCCTGTGGGGTAAAAGTTGATACACAACCCTGTGGCAGTCAGTGGGTTAAGTGTGTACCTGATGGCTGCCTAGCCTGTGTCTTGCATGGCAAATGTTGACACCCATGAAATAATTGAGTAATGAGGGCCTACCTTAACCCTTTGAGTGCCATTTTGTTCCTCCCGGTGCTGCAGCTTCCCTTCAATGGCCGTGCTACAAATCCAGCTGAGGCCACTCCGAGTCAGAGTGCGTGAGTGAGTGTGTAGTGTAGGTGTCTGTTTATATGTATGTATGTATCTGTGTATGTATGTGTGTATTTCAGAGTGTGTGTATGTATGTAAGTATGTTTGTGTGTGCGTGTGTGTGTGTGTGTCGGCCATTTTTTTTATGGTTAAGGAGGAAGTTGAGGGAGGGCAAACTCCTTGCAGAGATATTGACAGGAGTGGCCAGGGACCACTTCATTGGAACGGGCACACTTTGTAGACCGTTCCAATGAAGTATTTCTTTTTAGACTGAGCTATTTCAGCTCTGCTTAAGAGCCGCCGTCGGGTCGCATGATCCGAATCACATTCTGTCAGCTAGCGCCTGACATCTGTGAAAGGGGATGGATGGGGGACGTTATAAGCTTACATCTCTCAAACTATACAGGTTTGAGAGACCGGACTAGTTAATTTATTTTTTTAATATCTACAGTATTACATTTTATTAAAATCGGCCATTACTATCCCTTTAACTCAAAGCACAAGAGATGGAGAGACAAGGAAACAGGAGAACTAAGATAAAGCAGTCAAGGAAGAGGAGAAATGGGGAGGAGGAGATGAGGAAAGAAGAAGGAGAAAGAAGGCATAACAGAGAGAGAGAAAGTGACATAGGCAAAAAAAATCCTAAATATTTTTTATTGTCTGCATCTAAAAATGGCCCTAAATCGTCTGTGCCCCAGTGCTTTGCACATGCTGCAAATGGTAGCTTAAACCTTAGTTCCAATGTCACAAACTAAATCTGATAATATTTGTTATTAATGTGCCTATGTCTTTGAATGACAGCTTATAATCAGCAGGGAAACTGTTGCTATTGATGTCTATGAAGTAATCTTCAGTGTATTCTGTTGGCTGAAAATGTGTCAGAATGTCATCCCACATTATCCTGCAGCTGAAACTTGTGGATGTCTTGCGACATTGATGGAACATGGCTCATGGAACTTGTGACATTGATGGAACATGGCTCTGCGCTGATATTTTATTATTGATTAGAATTACATACACTGACTACACAAGATGGATGGCAAAGCAAGTAATGCTTTATTCTATTAAGGCAACGATTTATTTGGGATTTTCAGGTAAATATTATAGGAGAGTGTACACATTGATTAGTCTTTAGTAGAGCCTCTAGTTTATAGAAAAGAAACAAGTAAACTAGCAATGTGTTCTACAACCCTCTGGTGCTAAAATGGTTAATAGATACAGCTCTGGGAAACGTATCCCTGACACTGTCATGTAGTCTCACAAACCTTAAAAATATACAGTCCCAGAAGGCACTGCACTTTAAATAAATATATGGCAATGCACACAACTTTAATAAGGGACTGATTGACTGGCAAAAAGACATGACATGAAATCGGGAAATTGAATGCCTCATTCTTTACTGCAGGTGTTGTTGATTAGACAATGGATGAAGGGATTCCAGCCCCATATTCCATAATGTCTTAACAGATGGGGTGGGGAGCTTTTCTAGAAAGCAAAAAATAAGCAATTCTGGAGCTAAACAACTGCACCATAGAAGACAATACTTCATTCACTTTATATGGATTAAATGGGGCTTTTAACCCCTTAAAGGGATAGTAATGTTTCATAATAAAAGCAGCTCTAATTAATCATCATAGTATTTGGACTTTGGAGAGTGTTATTTCAATTCTATCAGAGTTGTAGTTCAAGAGTAATTCAATGACAAAGTACCCCCCTCCCATCCCTTTTACTGATGTAACACTGTTCAGCCAGAGCAGGAGGGAGGTGCCCAGGTAGACTGCAGAGAGGGACAATTTTCAATTAAGATAAAGGAAAAACCTGAAAACTTGTCAAGGGGGGCATGGCTTGCATTGTTCTCATAGGAAGAAGATTGTCTTCTTATGTTTGCTGTCTGGTCTATGGACTGGATTCCACATCTGAGAAGAGATGGCTTACACTAGGTAAAAGGGGCGGGAGGGGAAACTTTGTTTGTGAATATCTCTCAAACCATAAAACTTTGAGCGATAAGACATATCGTTATTCATGTTTTTTTTAATGCCTACGAAATGAAATAAAGATAAAACGAAGTATTACTATCCCTTTAAATGTTAGACAGGTTTAACACATGTAGCATGCAAGGAATTACAAGGGATTAGCTCAATACAATTTTTTTCTTAGTCCTCTATTGCAGTTGTTCCAAATCCTCTCCTCGGGCACCACTAATGGGCCATATCTTTAGGATTTCCTTGTTGAGTAAAGGTGAGTTAATGAGAGTCCCAGTCATTTCATGAACATGCCCATGCACAAGAGGAGAGATCCTAAAACCATGGCTTTTTAGGATTCCTAAGGACAAGGTTGTGAACCATTGCTCTATGGTGCGGTATATTCACTCCAGAATTTTTTTGCTTTTATTTTCTGCATAAGGCCCTCATGTGGAGGATCACCATACAAGAGGACAAGTCAATGAGACATTCTGACAGATGCACCAATACACAAGTTAGCATGACTGACCTTAAAACCTGCACTGTATGTATTTACCTTGAGGAATGGAGTTGGAAAAACTGCCTTAGAGACATGTTTGGATAGATACCAGGACAATTAGTCTACTGACGGTGATATTTATAGGTCATGTGAAGGCAGTGGTCCACACGGAGACTGTTGGAGGAGGTAGGAGGTTTTTACTCATCAAGCTGTAGCTTCTAGTGATGAGCGAGCATGCTCGGCCGAAGCTCGGTTCGGCTCGAGCATCGCTCTGCTCGGCACATGGCGGTACTCGTACGAGTACCGCATGTGCTCACCCGCCATGTTCGGGTCTCCTCCCCACACGTTTCGCGGCTGCTGCGCAGCCAATAAACGTGCGTGGAGGCTCTGACATCAGTGTAATGCCAGCAGCCATGTTGGCTGCTGGCATTACACTGATTGGCTGGCCAGAACCCGTGATCGGGTGCTGTATAGCACCCGACGCGCGAGTTCGGCTCATTCTTAGCCAGGGAGAGATGCTATCAGGCAGGGAAAGTCAGTGTAGGGAGAATAAAATTGTTGGAACTCTTTCAAGACCCAAAAGTCCTTTTTAGGACTGTTGTGTGTGGGGGCAGCATTTATATTTTGTTTGGGGGGGCACAATTTCCTTTTTTTTTGTGGGGGGGATATTAGTAAGGTGACATATAATACTAGATGCACAGGAAGTCAGTGTAGGGAGAATAAAATTGTTGAAACTCTTTCAAGACCCAAAAGTCCTTTTTAGGACTGTTGTGTGTGGGGGCAGCATTTAATTTTTTTTGGGGGTGGCAGAATTTCATTTTTTTGTGGGGGGGGACATGTTCTAAGGTGACATTGTACTAGGTGCACAGGGACAAATATTTCACAGTGCAGTGACAAGCTGACATATTCTGTTAGGTGCACAGGGCCAATGATTTTACAACGCAGCGACAAAAAGGGCCATTTTAAACGTGTGCCTAGCCATAGATTATTGTCACATTCTGTTTAGTGTGCAAATTCACAAATTAACGTCACATATTGTTTAGTGTGCAAATTCACAAATTAACGTCACATATTCCGTTCACTGTGCCTAGCCGCAGATTAGCGTCACATTCTGTTTCGTGTGCCTAGCCGCAGATTAGCGTCACATTCTGTTTCGTGTGCCTAGCCGCAGATTAGCGTCACATATTGTTTAGTGTGCCTAGCCGCAGATTAACGTCACATATTGTTTAGTGTGCCTAGCCGCAGATTAGCGTCACATATTGTTTAGTGTGCCTAGCCGCAGATTAGCGTCACATTCTGTTTTGTGTGCCTAGCCGCAGATTACCGGCATATATTCCGTTTAATATGAAGAAGGCGGGTAAAAAGGGACGGGGAAGTGGACGTGATCCTGATAGTTCAAGTAAATATACAGCAAATACTGTTTGGTAACAATTTTTCGCCTAAAGTCGTTTTTATCTTCCTTTTTGTGTGTTTTACGGTCAGTCTGTAAAAATGGCGTACTACGGGCGAAACATCGTTCCCAGCAGCGACATTGGAGTCCAAGATGCATCCAGACATCCTCCCTATGCTGTCCCTGGACCATTTCTGTGGTGTTTCCATCATTTTCTGACCTTTTCCTATGAACCAGGCACCCTCCCCTCATCAGAGCAGGGGGTGCCTGGTGTAATGCTCGAGTCCTCCCATTGACTTCAATGGGGCTCGGGTGCTCGGCCGAGCACTCGAGCCTCCGGGCGCGCTCGGCCAGAGCACCCGAACACCCGAGCATCGGGGTGCTCGATCATCACTAGTAGCTTCATATACTATAATTTGCTAACCTCATAATGCATGTTAACATTGGAACTGTATGATCGGGAGTCATAAACATGTGCAAATTAATGCAAAACACATATAAAAAATTCATAGCGATGCATTTATAGTGTGAGTAGTATATACTGAAAAACAAATGCAACTTCTGTAAGAAGCTGTATGATGTTTGTTCAACAATATACTAGAAGAGAGTGGTTTTATTTAAGCTTTTATTACTATAGTAGTATACAATAACTTATTTTACATGTTGGCTTTCTTTTCTTTTGATCCTAAGTACATACCTTGCTTTAGTGTTGGCACTTTCTTTTTTTTCTTTCTTCCTCTCTCCCTCTATTTTTCTTTCTCTCTCTCTCTTTTTTTCTCTCTCTTTTAGCAACGTGAATGCCCTCAACTTGTAGTCTGCTAAAAGAGTCTGTGACTCAGCTTTATTCAGGGGTACTGTTAGGCAGTGGAGGAAGTGGTGGCTTGTCAGCTTAGGGCATGCAATGGTGAAAATCTCACTACTAGTAACGATTCAATGGGGCTGCACTCTGCCATAATAATCTTACTATTAGTAATGGTACAATGGGGCTGCATGGTGCAATGATAATCTTACTATTAGTAATGATACAATGGGGCTGCACTGCACCATATTAATCTTACTATTAGTAATGGTAAATGGGGCTGCATGGTGCAATGATAATCTTACTATTAGTAATGATACAATGGGGCTGCACTGCACCATATTAATCTTACTATTAGTAATGGTACAATGGGGCTGCACGGTGAAATAATAATCTTACTATTAGTAATGGTACAATGGGGTTGCACTGTGCAATAATAATCTTTCTATTAGTAATGGTATAATGGTGCTGCCATAATAATCTTACTATTAGTCAAAATCACAAAAATAAGCCACAGAAGTTTTGGGATTCTGTTCTGTGGAGAGATGAAACAAAACTGGATCTGATGGATCAGCGGTATGTCTAGAGGAAGAAGAATGAAGCATATGCTGAGAAGAATAATCTGCCTGTGGTTAAGCATGGTGGTGGCTCAGTGATACTCTGGGGCTGCTTTGCATCCTCACGCACTGGAAACCTGCAGCGTGTGGAAGGCAAAATGGATTCACTGAAGTATCAGGAAATCCTAAGAGAAAATGTCATGCCACCTGTGCGGAAGCTGAAGTTTGGGCGTCACTGGACCTTCCAACAGGACAATGATCCCAAGCATACCTCAAATTCCACCAAGTCTTGGTTGCAGAAAAAGTCCTGGAAGATTCTACAGTGGTCATCACAGTCACCTGACTTGAACCCCATAGAAAATCTCTGGTGGGATTTGAAGAAGGCAGTTGCAGCACGCAACCCCAAGAATATTACTGAACTGGAGGCCATTGCTCATGAGGAATGGGCTAAGATTCCTCATGAAGGCTGCCAGAAGCTGATGTCTGGCCATGCATCTTGTTTGCAGCAGGTCATGACAGCAAAAGGGTACTCTACTTACTAAAGATTGTTGCCATGAAGGGGCTGAACATTTTTGAGACTGGAGAAGTCATTATAAGTTGCATTTCTATTTGAATTTGGGGAAACCTATTGAAGCATTCATTGTGTTGTGCTGTTTCAATTACTTTTCTTTGATTTGTTCATTGCAAACAGCTGAAAGTCTGTGAATTTTGACAATAAAACTGATTTGCTATGGGGGTTGAATAATTTTGATTACAACTGTATGTATATATCTATATACAAACACATATAGACATGAGTCACAGAGTTTTTACATGAACCATGAAGAGGGCGCACTTGCCACCCAAAGTGAAAGGAAAAGAACAATTGAAATATCTGGTAAAAGGTAAGCATACATAGTAAAAGAAATCTTTTGCGAAAAATAAATACACAATGCTAAAATAATATAAGAAAATGTAAGTTATAATAGTAAAGCAGCGGTTCTCAACCATGGAACTGAAGACATATACTTGGGGTGCCTCTTCATTTTTTTAAAGGGGACCTGCCACCCCACACAATCTTTACCTTCACTAAGTCCTCATCTGCCGACTAGCTGCTTAGTAGCACTAGTAGCCAGAATAATTACCTATAATAATAATTAGATTTCTCCTCTCTTCCATGGGTGATAGGCAGGATGGAGCACGATCATCTTGCCACTGTGACGTCCACGCGCCTTCGCTGTCAGTCCCAGCCGGGTCTAGGAGGCGTTGCTAGGAGCCGGCCGGCTCCAGAAGGGACTGACAGTGCACGCTCACGGACGTCACAATGGCAAGATGTCCGTGCTCCATCCTGCCTGTCACCCATGGAAAAGAGAAGAAATCTATTGAATAAAGTAATAATTCTGGTGACTAGCACTACTAAGCAGCTAGTCGCCAGATGGGGACTTAGTGAAGGTAAAGATTGTGTGGGGTGGTAGTTCCCCTTTAAAGTTTCTAAAACATATTTATGGAAATTATTAAGTACAGTATATTATTTTTTGTTACTCTGATTGTGAGACCAATAAATAACAATATTTTCTGGATTTGTATCTTTTCTTACTCCTTGACAAATGTTAGGTGTGTCCCGAAAATTCAAGACTGTGTGTGATGGGTGCATACAGAAAAAACACTGAGAACCACTGCAATAAAAGATCAGTAAAGTGTTATTGTCACAAGCGAAGGCTATAGGCCCTGCTGAGACAGTGGGAAGAGTGTGGCAGTGAAAGGGTTAACAATACCAGACCACTAGTTACCTGTTACTATTCCTAGCAACCACCACATAACCCCTGAAATCCCTTCTGCACTATCACCCCAGTGCTACAATTTGCTGCCACCACCAAGACTTTATATCTGGGCGTCTTAGGTTACCCCAAACACAACAGAATTACAGTATAAAATCACCTTAATAATCAGACATATAGAATTAACCCTTTAGTAACGTGTGCTACCTGAGCTTCCTTTAGAGTAGGGAGTTCATATTAGAGAACAGAGACAAGAGCTGATTAACTGAACATTTAATCTGAAAAAAGGCTTCACAGTGCTGGTTACAAAAATACAGAAATAAAGGACATACACAAATAAAGATTACACATAAGCAAAACAGTCCATAAAATAAAATGGAAGAAATACAAGAAATCCTTAAATACAATTACCGATATTTTAAGAGTTCTTGCTGGAACTTCAGATGGTATTTCTCCCTTCAGTTGTTACAAAGAAAAATCACCTTTTTATCCACAAACCCATATTAAATAGGAGTCCACAGTTGCTTCTAAGAGGCCAAACCCCCTGGGTGTTACCTGGGGGGAGGTTTGGCCAAACAATTTATGGCCCACTCAATCAGACCTGTCATGGATGTTACTGCAGAGGTGTACCTGAAAAGTCATAAGGCTTCCCAAAATATGCAACCCACAGCACACGTCTATAATGTTATAATAATCATACTCCTCATCGCTGTGAGAATATCTGGACACCAAACATGCTGGGTCTAACTGGTTGCAAGGTGGCTATTCTTGTAACTCATAGTAGGAACATCTCCCCTGGCATGTTTGGTACCCACCAAAAGGGTAAAACCTGGGCATTCTGAATATATATTTGTATTGAACCTTTTTATACCATATATACATGTTCTCCATATTTCAGGTTATTTGCGTGTCCCCTGGATAAACTTCCCCCCAGAGCAGATGGTCCAATATATTTTATGACAATCTGTCCTGCTCCGGTGATCTACTCATTCAGTTTCTGTTGATGTTATCTCCTCAGCTAATTTTATGGCTAAGGACTGGTGCACTTTGAATAACATACAAAACAAACAAACAAAATTTTACAAACCAGAAGAAAGTCTCTGTGAAGGCGCACACATAACGGATAGTCCCACACTTTCACAACCAGAAAGAATTGTTATGCTGTATAGCATGAATTTCCAGTTGTAAATGAGATCCTGCAGCTTAAAACCAATAAGGATCCAACCCTTTCTTAGCAATAAAATATAAAAAGAAAAAACTAAACAGTATCTCATATAAAATATAGGTATATTTTATATGAGATACTGTTTAGTTTTTTCTTTTTATATTTAAGGTATCCTGGGTGGGAACACGAGATCAGCGCTGAAACCTTATTGTATATATCGAATTTTACAAATCAGAGGCCCTGCAAGGGCCAACTCATGCCTTGGCATGACAGTTATCATTTTACAAAGAAAATAAAAAACATATTGTAGAGCTTTTTCCTGCTAACTATTATTAGTTGCTTTGTACAAAATGTATTACATTTCCAACTGCCAAAAAGTGGTGGAGATATTTTTATCAGGTTCAATAGAGAAATGTATCTTAGTGGCTCACCTCCCCCCATAGAATGCAGAAGAAGCAGGTAAATGGTGTGGACAAGAGGTGGAACTATTGCAAGCAATTAAATAGGAAAATAAGAACAGTTTGAACTGCAATATCTTTTGAAAGAAGCAGCACCCAACACTTGGGACTTCCATGTTTCACTCTGCTTGAAAAGCCCAATAATATGTGTTTTTGAAATAATAGCTTACTTCTCCTTTGAGAGCCAAACCTAAAAGGAGCTTTCACCTCTCTGTTGTAACTGGCCATTTTTTTTATCAAAGAATCAAGTTTCTGGTCATTTAGATTTACAAATTATGCTGATTACTGCATGCAATGTAGGCACTTTCTGCCTCAGCTCTACATTACCTTTCCCATTCAGGGGTGGACTGAGCCATTGAGCACTCTATCGGAAAGAGGCATGAGCACCCACATCACCATGGGCAGGCACCTGGAGAGAACAGCAAGCAGGCATCTTCCCTGATTGGCTGCCACTACCAACACTTTGCAACTGGCACCCTCCAAATGCTTTACTATTGGTTGCCAGAGGAGAGGGGAGTACGAGCATATGATGTAATATATACCTGCGTTTATGACATGGAATGGACCCTTCCTGGAACTGCTAACAGCCCAGACTCCTCAGGCCTGCCTCCAGAACTAGTTTTTTCTGGTGAGATTTTTGCTGCCTGTGTATTATCACTTCACTTTACATATACAGATAGCTTTGCCTCTCATGCTTCTTCACAGAGCAGAGGTCAAAGCTGCCTGTCTGTTACGCTTCGGTGATCACACACACAGGCAGCACAGAAAAGAAAGCTGGGAGATTTAACCCTTTTACCTGGGTTACAGAAGAAATGGAATGGGATTAGCCAGTAGCTCAATCCACTTCTATATGGACAGTGCTTGTCCTGTTTAATCTGTTGCCCAATATCAATGTGAAAAAGAATTTGTCTTGGAGTCATGCCGTGCTGCGGGTGGCACACAAATATATTTTAACATGCTAATGATTGTGTTGCGTGCAGTCATTTGTTGATGGAAGGGCTATGGAGGGAACAATGGGGATAAACTTTGTCAGGGGAAAAAAGGGAGACTTGGTGTGTGTGTGTGTGTGTATGTGTGTGTGTGTGTGTGTGTGTGTGATAAACTGCATGAGAGACTTGTGACAGAAACCTGGGGGGGGTAGAGCAAAAAAAGTGCTCTTTAGGTAAGTCCTTCTGTTACACCCACTAATTATATAGAAATACCCTACTGCCATGCGATGGACTCCTACCTAGGTAAGTGCTTCTCACAGTAATTATATAGATACACCTGACTACTGTATGATGGACTTCTTCCTAGGTAAGTCCTTCTGTTATACATAGTAATTATATAGACATATCTGACTGCTGTTTAATGGACTCCTACCTAGGAAAGTCCTTCTGCTGCACACAGTGAATACAGACATACCTGACTGCTGTATGATGGAATTCTACCAAGGTAAGAGCTTCTGTTACACACATTAATTATATAGATATACCTGACTCCTTTACAAATTAATCCTATATAGGTAAATCCTTCTGTTCCACAGTAATTTTATGGCATTCCCACGGAGGCTTCATATTATGCATTAAACTCTCTTCACTGCCTCCTAGCAGCAAAGACAAACTTTATTTCATACAACAAATAAAGAGAGAAAACTTGCTAGATTCCACAACCATATCCCACCAATTGTAGTGAGACCCCTGTTATAAATAGAACTGCCAACATTTCTTCTTCCTCTTTCTTTGCTGCTTTCCTAGCAGGATAAGTATATATTTTTTCATTGTTTGATATTGTGTGAGAAATATTGATTGTATTCTACAAATATTAACTGTTTTTCTATTAACCCGTTGGTTGCCAGTATTTGTCAGTTATGACTTAAGTTTTTCCCAATATTGCTTTTACTTCTATCTAAATAACCTCCTATCCATTAAAGTTTGCCTTCTACCTGCTATTCAGGTATTTCGTTTAGTTTTCCCTTACTTCATTGGGCTACAGCTTCTCCGCTTGTTCCCCGATAGCAGGTTCCCTTCCCTCTAAGCCCCGGCGGCGCGCATCTCCATTTCCTCTCACACGCCGTCGGAGCTTCCTCCCCCTCCTTTACTACGCATGCGCCGAGTTTTCCTCATTCAATCTTATCTCTAAGGCGCCATTTCCTTTCCTGTCACGGAGCGGTTAGGTTTGCTACTTTAGGTTTTTTATGTAAAAAACTCTGTTAGTCTTATATTAGTTTCTCAGTTCCCAACTACAAAGCTTTCATAGCATAGTGGTTAGAACATAGGACTTACACTCTGTCAGCCTAGGTTCAATTCCCAGTTGAGCACTGTTAAAATTTATAAATCTTTTTCCATAATACTTATATATTTTTTCTGGAGCTAATTACTATTGCCTTTTCTAATAATTTATTTCAAATTTAATTTATTCAAATACTATCATTATGGATAACGATAGCTCTGATTATGAGAGCCCTGTATCTCCTTTGATAGAACAGCCAGATAAGGCTGAGGTAAATAATAATTGTAATCCAGACCAAGCTTTGGGAGAATCTAATACAATCCAATTCCAAAAAATTATGGAGCTGTCTCTCCAATCTACAATGCAAAAGTTGTCAACCTCCTTAGCGGAGTCTTTTGCTTTGGCTTTTAAGAGTCATTCTGCTATATCTAATATCAATCCTTCCCCATCTAATGCCCCAATAATCCCTAAGGTAGGGGCTAACAACCATCCTTCTACAATTTCACCCGGGGAAAAATCAATGAAAGCAGATTATAAAGGGGGGAAATGCCTACGTAAAAGGCGGCATATTTCAGACCCTACTAACGATGATAATGATGAAAGATCACTTTCTAATGAGAATACGCCATCTGGCGACATTGAACCGTGCGGCTCTGGCCCACACAAACGACCCTCACCTCAAGAGGAAGTAATGTTGAGGAAAAAGAACCTGAGGAGGTCAAAACCTGATTCTTATTGCTCCTCCTCTAGCGAGGAATCTGATGATGAGGATTGGGAATTATCCTCTGAGGAAGGAGAGTCCTCTGACGAAACTCCAATTAAAAAGAAAAAATTGACAGAAAAAGGGAATAAATCTACTCCCTCTGTCTCATCTGGTCCCATTATTTTGGACACAAAGGGAAAACCCCTTTTTGACCCGGAGGGTATCAAACATCCCCGTTCTTCTGAGTGGGCTCCTACCCCTCACATATCCCAATATTTAGAGAATTGGATACTCAGATCAATGAATAGGACCACCAGAAATAAACTCAGAGCTGAGTGTCCACGCTCTATCGTGGCTAATAGAGTGTGTGAAACACCCGAATTGGATACAAGAATAGTTCAATTCATTTCAAAGTCTGGCAAGGATCCCAGAAAAGGGTTAGACAGAGCCTTAAAGTCATGCCAAGATAAATTATTAGATTCTTTGGGTCCCCTTACAAAAATTTTTGATCTTGCAGAGACAGCCATTCAATCCAACACCCCTATTAATACGGACTTACTCCGTGGGTGGATACAGAGGGCCATATGCCTTTTAGGTAATGCTAATTCCGCTATAGCATCTGAGCGTAGAAGAGCTATTTTATTAAGAATAGACCCAAAGTTGGCTGATATGGCCAATTCAGAACCCGGCCCGTCCGCCAACGGACAACTGTTTGGGGACTCCTTTATAAAAGAGTTGGGTAAATTTGTGTCAACTTTTACCGCCTTGGACAAGGCGCAAAACTCCTTAAAAAAGGTTTTCAACCCTAGGGTTTTCCACAAGGCCGGGAGAAGCAGGGGTCGTTCTCTCGGCCGTACCCAATTTACTAGTGATGAGCGAGCACCCCAATGCTCGGGTGTTCGGGTGCTCTGACCGAGCACCCCCTGAGGCTCGAGTGCTCGGCCGAGCACCCGAGCCCCATTGAAGTCAATGGGAGGACTCGAGCATTACACCAGGCACCCCCTGCTCTGATGAGGGGAGGGTGCCTGGTCCATAGGAAAAGGGCAGAAAAGGATGGAAACACCACAGAAATGGTTCAGGGACAGCATAGGGAGGATGTCTGGATGCATCTTGGACTCCAACATCGCTGCTGGGAACGATCTTTCGCCCGTAGTACGCCATTTTTACAGACTGACCGTAAAACACACAAAAAGGAAAATAAAAACGACTTTAGGCGAAAAATTGTTACCAAACAATATTTGCTGTATATTTACTTGTATATCATCTGCAAATTCTCCCAAAAATTTCCTCGATTTTTCTGAACTGAGGCCATGATTAAGAGGGAAACGTGCGCAGAGGCAAATTCTCCCAAAAATTTCCTTGATTTTATTGAACTGAGGCCATGATTAAGAGGGAAACGTGCGCAAAGGCAAATTCTCCCAAAAATTTCCTTGATTTTTCTGAACTGGGGCCATGATTAAGAGGGAAACGTGCGCTGAGCCGACCATCTAAAACATTATGGTTGAGGGTCTGCTGCGGAGCTGACCATCCTAAACATTATATGCGAAGGCCCGCTAGTGAGCTGACGCTATAAAACATTATATGAGAGGGCCCGCTAGAGAGCTGACCCAATAAAACATTATATGAGAAGGCCCGCTGGTGAGCTGACCTATATAAAAATTGTCAAACAGGGCCCGCTGGTGAGCTGGCCCTATATAAAAATTATATCACAGGGCCCGCTGGTGAGCTGGCCCTATATAAAAATTATATCCCAGGGCATATGGAAGAGGAGGAGGAGGATGAGAAGATTAAGAGTCAACCATATACCCGTTTTTTGGGTGGAAGGGGTGAATGGGAATACAGAGTATTCCCATCATTGTAAATAACATATATAAAGTGAGTTTATGTTCCCCCGGGGCTTTCCTCCAGTGGAGTGGAGAAGTCAGGGGAAATCCAGGCCTTGTTCATTTTTATAAGTGTCAACCTATCAGCATTGTCGGTGGAAAGGCGGATACGCTTATCTGTTATGATGCCACCAGCAGCACTAAATACCCGCTCAGACAGAACGCTGGCGGCAGGGCAGGCCAGCACCTCCAAGGCGTAGAGTGCCAGTTCATACCACGTGTCCAGCTTGGACACCAAGTAGTTGTAAGGCACAGAGGGATCATTGAGGATGCTGACACGGTCTGCTACGTACTCCTTCACCATCTTCCAAAACTTTTCCCTCCTTGTGACACTAGGCTGCGCATCAGGGTGAGGGTGCTGGCGGGGTGTCATGAAGGTGTCCCACGCCTTGGAGAGTGTTGCCCTGCCTTTCTCGGAACTGCTGTGTGCTCCCCTTTTCTCCCCTTCTCGGTTGGCCAAGGTAGCACGTACTCTGCCGCCAGCGTTGTCAGATGGAAAATTTTGGAGCAATTTTTCGACAAGAACCTTCTGGTATTGCACCATTTTGCTTGTCCTCTCCACCGGAGGAATGAGAGATGAGAAATTCTCTTTGTAGCGGGGGTCCAGAAGGGTGAACACCCAGTAATCCGTGTTGTCTAAAATGCGTATAACGCGTGGGTCACGGGAAAGGCAGCCTAACATAAAGTCAGCCATGTGTGCCAGAGTACCAACAGTCAAGATTTCGCTGTCCTCACCAGGAGGATGACTCTCAATCTCCTCATCCTCTTCCTCCTCTTCTGCCCACCCACGCTGAAGAGATGGAACTAAAGTTCCATGGCTACCCTCTGTAGCGGAGGCAACCGTGTCTTCCTCCTCCTCCTCCTCCTCCTCCGCCTCCTCCAATTGTCGCTGAGAAGACGAAGTGAGGGTGCTCTGGCTATCACCTTGTGTAAGCTCTTCCTCCCGCATTTCCACCTCTTCCACATGCAAAGCGTCAGTTTTAATTGTGAGCAGCGAGCGTTTCAGTAGACACAGAAGTGGGATGGTTACACTGATAATAGCGTTATCGCCGCTCACCATCTGTGTCGATTCCTCAAAATTGCGTAAAACCTCACAGAGGTCTGACATCCATTCCCACTCCTCACTTCTGATTACAGGAAGTTGAACGGAGAGGCGACGACCGTGTAACAGCTGGTACTCCACTACTGCCCTCTGCTGCTCACAAAGCCGGGCCAACATGTGGAAGGTGGAGTTCCAGCGCGTGCTCACGTCACACAGCAGCCGGTGAGCTGGCAATTGTAAGCGCTGCTGCAGCTTCAACAGGCCGGCTGAAGCTGTAGATGACTTACGGAAATGTGCACACACGCGGCGCACCTTGGTCAAGAGATCATGCACATTGGGGTAGGTTTTTAGAAATCGCTGAACCACTAAATTAAATACATGCGCTTGGCATGGTACGTGTGTGAACTTGCCGAGCTCCAAAGCCGCCACCAAGTTACGCCCATTATCACACACAACCATGCCTGGTTGCAGGTTGAGTGGCGAGAGCCACTGCTCGGTCTGGTGACTAATCCCCTGCAACAGCTCTGAGGCCGTGTGCTGTTTGTCCCCAAGGCAGATCAGCTTCAGCACGGCCTGTTGACGCTTCCCCACTGCAGTGCTACACTGCTTCCAGCTACTGGCTGATGGGGGAGTGGCGCTGCGTGTAGAGAATTCGGAGGTGGAAACGGAGGAGGAGGAGCCAATAACGTAGGTGCTGGCGGAAACCCTGATGGAGGTAGGGCCCGCAATCCTCGGCGTGGGTAGCACCCGTGCCATCCCAGGGTCCGAGTCGCTCCCAGCCTCCACGACATTCACCCAGTGTGCCGTCAGGGAAATGTAGCGTCCCTGGCCACAAGCACTTGTCCATGTGTCAGTCGTTAAGTGGACCTTCCCAGTAACTGCGTTGGTCAGGGCACGGGTGATGTTACGGGACACATGGTGGTGTAATGCGGGGATGGCACACCGGGAAAAGTAGTGGCGGCTGGGGACCGCGTACCGAGGGACAGCTGCTGCCATCAGGCTGCGGAAGGACTCAGTGTCCACAAGCCTAAATGGCAGCATTTCGATGGCCAGTAATTTGGAAAGGTGTGAGGTTAGTGCTATGGCCTGTGGGTGGGTGGCTGGGTATTTTCGCTTGCGCTCAAATGCCTGGGGTAACGACATTTGGACGCTGTGCTGGGACAGGGAAGTGGATGTGGTCGCTGATGGTGCTTCAGATGGTACAGGTGCAGGGCGGGAGGTATGCGGGCCTGCGCCTTCGACAGGCGATTGGCCGGCACCGAAAACAGGGGAAGAGGAGGCAGTGGTGTGGCCTGCAGACACAGATGGGCGATCCAGGCGTTCCTCCCACTTATTACGGTGCTTGGATGCCATGTGTCGGATCATGCTGGTGGTGGTGAGGTTTCTAGTGTTCATGCCTCGGCTCATTCTGGTGTGGCACAGGTTGCAAACTACAATTCTTTTGTCGTCCGCACTTTCCTTAAAAAAACGCCATACCGCGGAACACCTACCCCTTGGCAAGGTAGATTTACGCAAGGGGGTGCTCCGTGGAACATTTGCGGGCCGGTTTGGTGCGGTCCGCCTTCTTTCTGTAGCCACACCACTGCCTCTTCCAGCCTGTTGCGGTGCTGCAGATGGCTCACCCTCAGGACTGCTGTCATCGCTCGGCTCTACACCTTCCCAGGTGGGGTCAGTCACCTCATCGTCCACCAAGTCCTCCTCCACTTCCTCACTCTGATCATCCTCCTCATGTCTTGATCCCACCACATACTCAGTCATTGACAACTGTATAACATTCTCCTCAACAAGGTCTTGAGACAGTAATAGTGGTTGATTTAATGGCAACTGTGTCTCATCATCATCATCATCATCCACTACTTCCTTTGACCTTAAATGCCGTTCACATCTGTCATCTTCTTGTGATTGGGTACCCTCTAGAGGTTGTGAATCAGGGCACAAGATGTCATGTTCCTCTGCAAGCGTGCTTGGAGAGAGGGTCAAATGAAGGATTGGTGATGAGACGAGCTCCTCACTATATCCCAGTGTGGGATCACTTCTTTGACCAGACCGTGTATGGTGGGAGGAAGGATGATCAGAGTGAGGATTATGTTGACCAGACTCTTGGCTACTGAGAGTGGACTTGGTGGAAGACAGGGTGGTGCTTAACCGACTGGAAGCAGTATCAGCTGACATCCAACCGACCACCTGTTCGCAGTGGTCGGACCTCGAGAGTGATGTCCTGCGACGCCCTGTAAAATTAGACATGAAGCTAGGTATGGTGGATGTCTTTCTTTCTTGTGCTCTGGCACCAGGCACAGTTTCTCCGCGTCCTGACCCGCGCCCTGAACTATCAGGATCACGTCCACTTCCCCGTCCCTTTTTACCCGCCTTCTTCATCTTACACGGAATATGTGACTTTGATATTTTACTTTGAAGACTTAACAGTATTTCTTCCTATTCTGCAACTGTGCAGAGTACACAGAATAGGCTGCTAAACTGCGGTGACGCACACTGAATGGAATATGTGACTTTGATATTTTACTTTGAAGACTTAACAGTATTTCTTCCTATTCTGCAACTGTGCAGAGTACACAGAATAGGCTGCTAAACTGCGGTGACGCACACTGAATGGAATATGTGACTTTGATATTTTACTTTGAAGACTTAACAGTATTTCTTCCTATTCTGCAACTGTGCAGAGTACACAGAATAGGCTGCTAAACTGCGGTGACGCACACTGAATGGAATATGTGACTTTGATATTTTACTTTGAAGACTTAACAGTATTTCTTCCTATTCTGCAACTGTGCAGAGTACACAGAATAGGCTGCTAAACTGCGGTGACGCACACTGAATGGAATATGTGACTTTGATATTTTACTTTGAAGACTTAACAGTATTTCTTCCTATTCTGCAACTGTGCAGAGTACACAGAATAGGCTGCTAAACTGCGGTGACGCACACTGAATGGAATATGTGACTTTGATATTTTACTTTGAAGACTTAACAGTATTTCTTCCTATTCTGCAACTGTGCAGAGTACACAGAATAGGCTGCTAAACTGCGGTGACGCACACTGAATGGAATATGTGACTTTGATATTTTACTTTGAAGACTTAACAGTATTTCTTCCTATTCTGCAACTGTGCAGAGTACACAGAATAGGCTGCTAAACTGCGGCGAAGCACACTGAATGGAATATGTGACTTTGATATTTTACTTTGAAGACAACAGTATTTCTTCCTATTCTGCAACTGTGCAGAGTACACAGAATAGGCTGCTAAACTGCGGTGACGCACACTGAATGGAATATGTGACTTTGATATTTTACTTTGAAGACTTAACAGTATTTCTTCCTATTCTGCAACTGTGCAGAGTACACAGAATAGGCTGCTAAACTGCGGTGACGCACACTGAATGGAATATGTGACTTTGATATTTTACTTTGAAGACTTAACAGTATTTCTTCCTATTCTGCAACTGTGCAGAGTACACAGAATAGGCTGCTAAACTGCGGTGACGCACACTGAATGGAATATGTGACTTTGATATTTTAGTTTGAAGACTTAACAGTATTTCTTCCTATTCTGCAACTGTGCAGAGTACACAGAATAGGCTGCTAAACTGCGGTGACGCACACTGAATGGAATATGTGACTTTGATATTTTACTTTGAAGACTTAACAGTATTTCTTCCTATTCTGCAACTGTGCAGAGTACACAGAATAGGCTGCTAAACTGCGGTGACGCACACTGAATGGAATATGTGACTTTGATATTTTACTTTGAAGACTTAACAGTATTTCTTCCTATTCTGCAACTGTGCAGAGTACACAGAATAGGCTGCTAAACTGCGGTGACGCACACTGAATGGAATATGTGACTTTGATATTTTACTTTGAAGACTTAACAGTATTTCTTCCTATTCTGCAACTGTGCAGAGTACACAGAATAGGCTGCTAAACTGCGGCGAAGCACACTGAATGGAATATGTGACTTTGATATTTTACTTTGAAGACTTAACAGTATTTCTTCCTATTCTGCAACTGTGCAGAGTACACAGAATAGGCTGCTAAACTGCGGTGACGCACACTGAATGGAATATGTGACTTTGATATTTGAGTTTGAAGACTTAACAGTATTTCTTCCTATTCTGCAACTGTGCAGAGTACACAGAATAGGCTGCTAAACTGCGGTGACGCACACTGAATGGAATATGTGACTTTGATATTTTACTTTGAAGACTTAACAGTATTTCTTCCTATTCTGCAACTGTGCAGAGTACACAGAATAGGCTGCTAAACTGCGGTGACGCACACTGAATGGAATATGTGACTTTGATATTTTACTTTGAAGACTTAACAGTATTTCTTCCTATTCTGCAACTGTGCAGAGTACACAGAATAGGCTGCTAAACTGCGGTGACGCACACTGAATGGAATATGTGACTTTGATATTTTACTTTGAAGACTTAACAGTATTTCTTCCTATTCTGCAACTGTGCAGAGTACACAGAATAGGCTGCTAAACTGCGGTGACGCACACTGAATGGAATATGTGACTTTGATATTTTAGTTTGAAGACTTAACAGTATTTCTTCCTATTCTGCAACTGTGCAGAGTACACAGAAAAGGCTGCTAAACTGCGGTGACGCACACTGAATGGAATATGTGACTGATATTTTACTTTGAAGACTTAACAGTATTTCTTCCTATTCTGCAACTGTGCAGAGTACACAGAATAGGCTGCTAAACTGCGGTGACGCACACTGAATGGAATATGTGACTTTGATATTTTACTTTGAAGACTTAACAGTATTTCTTCCTATTCTGCAACTGTGCAGAGTACACAGAATAGGCTGCTAAACTGCGGCGAAGCACACTGAATGGAATATGTGACTTTGATATTTTACTTTGAAGACTTAACAGTATTTCTTCCTATTCTGCAACTGTGCAGAGTACACAGAATAGGCTGCTAAACTGCGGTGACGCACACTGAATGGAATATGTGACTTTGATATTTTACTTTGAAGACTTAACAGTATTTCTTCCTATTCTGCAACTGTGCACAGTACACAGAATAGGCTGCTAAACTGCGGTGACGCACACTGAATGGAATATGTGACTTTGATATTTTACTTTGAAGACTTAACAGTATTTCTTCCTATTCTGCAACTGTGCAGAGTACACAGAATAGGCTGCTAAACTGCGGTGACGCACACTGAATGGAATATGTGACTTTGATATTTTAGTTTGAAGACTTAACAGTATTTCTTCCTATTCTGCAACTGTGCAGAGTACACAGAATAGGCTGCTAAACTGCGGTGACGCACACTGAATGGAATATGTGACTTTGATATTTTAGTTTGAAGACTTAACAGTATTTCTTCCTATTCTGCAACTGTGCAGAGTACACAGAATAGGCTGCTAAACTGCGGTGACGCACACTGAATGGAATATGTGACTTTGATATTTTACTTTGAAGACTTAACAGTATTTCTTCCTATTCTGCAACTGTGCAGAGTACACAGAATAGGCTGCTAAACTGCGGCGAAGCACACTGAATGGAATATGTGACTTTGATATTTTAGTTTGAAGACTTAACAGTATTTCTTCCTATTCTGCAACTGTGCAGAGTACACAGAATAGGCTGCTAAACTGCGGTGACGCACACTGAATGGAATATGTGACTTTGATATTTGAGTTTGAAGACTTAACAGTATTTCTTCCTATTCTGCAACTCTGCAGAGTACACAGAATGTGCTGCTAAACTGCGGCGAAGCACACTGAATGGAATATGTGACTTTGATATTTTAGTTTGAAGACTTAACAGTATTTCTTCCTATTCTGCAACTCTGCACAGTACACAGAATGTGCTGCTAAACTGCGGCGAAGCACACTGAATGGAATATGTGACTTTGATATTTTAGTTTGAAGACTTAACAGTATTTCTTCCTATTCTGCAACTCTGCACAGTACACAGAATGTGCTGCTAAACTGCGGCGAAGCACACTGAATGGAATATGTGACTTTGATATTTTAGTTTGAAGACTTAACAGTATTTCTTCCTATTCTGCAACTCTGTCCAGTACACAGAATGTGCTGCTAAACTGCGGCGAAGCACACTGAATGGAATATGTGACTTTGATATTTTAGTTTGAAGACTTAACAGTATTTCTTCCTATTCTGCAACTCTGCACAGTACACAGAATGTGCTGCTAAACTGCGGCGACGCACACTGAATGGAATATGTGACTTTGATATTTTAGTTTGAAGACTTAACAGAATGTGCTCTAATCTGCAACTTTGCACACTAAACAGAATGTGCTCTAATCTGCAACTTTGCACACTAAACAGAATGTGCTCTAATCTGCAACTTTGCACACTAAACAGAATGTGCTCTAATCTGCAACTTTGCACACTAAACAGAATATATGAAATTTTTTTTTGTTTTGTTTTTTTCCCCCCACACAAAATAACCTGCTGCCCCCACACACAGTAGTCCTAAAAAGGACTTTTGGTTCTTTTTTTTTCACAAATTTGCTTTTTTTTCTCCCTACACTGACTTTCCCTTCCTATCCTCATCTCTCCCTGGCTAAGACTGAGCCGAACTCGCTGGTCAGGTGCTATACAGCACCCGACCACGGGTTCTGGCCAGCCAATCAGTGTAATGCCAGCAGCCAACATGGCTGCTGGCATTACACTGATGTCAGAGCCTCCCTGCACGTTTATTGGCTGCGCAGCAGCCGCAAAGCGTGCGGGGAGGAGACCCGAACATGGCGGGCGAGCACATGCGGTACTCGTACGAGTACCGCCATGTGCCGAGCAGAGCGATGCTCGAGCCGATCCGAGCATCGGCCGAGCATGCTCGCTCAACACTACAATTTACCCAACAAAGATTACAGACCCTCCCTCAAAACACATTTAGGGGTCAATTCCCTTAAGACACCGGAATTCAAAATCCATTTTTTCACTCAAGGGGCAGAGTGTGGAGATCACGCTCCGGCAGGAGGACTTTTCGCTCCAGACCCTATTCAGGTAAGATTAAATCCCCCAACCCTTTCTTTACCGGAAAAAGTGGGGGGCAGACTCTCCCATTTTTTCCAACATTGGTGCAATCTAACATCAGACCAGTGGGTACTTCAGACGGTAAGGGGATATCACATAGAATTTTACAGTCCCCCAGTCCAAAGGATTATTCCTCCTCCTTTCCAATTATCAAAAATAGACGCTCTATTAGTAGACGCCGAAATCAAAGAATTGATGCAAAAAGGGGCCATCAGACCCGCGTCAGATTCCACCCCAGGCTTTGTGAGCAATATTTTCCTAGTACGGAAAAAAGACTCAGGCCTTCGACCAGTAATCAATCTAAGATCTCTAAACACTTATGTCCTATATCGTCATTTCAAAATGGAAGGAATCCATCTCCTGAGGGATTTAATCCTTCCGTCAGATTGGATGGTCAAGATAGACCTACAGGATGCGTACCTCACAGTTCCTATGTCAATTCCTTCTCAAGTTTACCTTCGTTTCCTCTGGCGTGGTCAGACATGGCAATTGACCTGCCTTCCTTTTGGTTTGTCCTCAGCACCCTGGTGCTTCACGAAACTCCTAAAGCCTGTCATAGCATACTTGAGGAGTCGCGGAATCCGACTAATAATTTATCTAGACGACATCCTAATCATGTCACAGGATCGATCTCTCCTACGCAGTCATGCAGATTGCACAATCCGTCTTCTGACGAATCTAGGTTTTCTGATCAACTGGAAGAAATCCCAGTTAACACCATCCCAGACCATGGAATTTCTGGGTTTCATAGTGAACTCCCTAGAGACTTCATTGAGTCTCCCGATAACAAAAATTCGAGTTATTCGCAAAGAAATACGCTCTATTCTTCGAAAAGAACTGATCTCCTTGAGGAACCTTGCCAGAGTAGTAGGTCTTTTATCGGCCTCCATTCAGGCAATATTTCCGGGTCCTCTTCATTATCGGGCACTTCAAAGATTAAAAGCACTCCACTTACGCAGAGGCCTCGGTTATTGCGATCTTATCGCTCTTTCGTCCGACGCAAAAGAGGAACTCATTTGGTGGCTAAAACATCTCGATGCTTGGAATGGCAAAGCCATTTTTGGTATGGTGCCAGACATCGTCATCGAGTCGGACGCCAGCCTTTTGGGCTGGGGTGCTCGTTTAAACAATCTTTCTACCGGTGGAAAATGGTATCCGCAAGAAGCGAACTTACACATCAATTGTCTAGAGTTGCTGGCCGGGTCTTTCGCACTGAAGAGTTTAGCAAAAGACCGTGTCAATTGTTGTGTTCTTTTGAAAATGGACAACGTCTCGGCGGTACAATACATCAATCGCCTGGGAGTCACGAAATCCAAACAATTGGCGGAATTGGCCAAAGATTTTTGGCATTTTTGCCTGGACCGCAATGTAACCGTTCTTGCACAACACCTACCTGGTCTATCCAATGCAGTAGCAGATTGGAACTCCAGGTACCTTTCCGATCGCAGCGATTGGATGCTCCACAGACGAGTATTTTCCCTACTCCATCATTTATGGGGACCCTTTCGGATCGATCTCTTCGCTTCCCGATTGAATCGTCAAGTTCCCCTTTTCTTCAGTTGGAGGCCAGATCCAGAAGCTCTAGCCACGGATGCCTTCCTACAATCGTGGGTTCCAGGAACGAGTTACGCATTTCCACCCTTTGCAATGATACCACGAACCCTTCTATCGATACGCCGTCAACAAGCAACGGTAGTTCTAATTACTCCCTTTTGGCCAATGCAACCATGGTTTCCTCCTCTTCTAGAACTGTCCGCAGACGTTCCACGTCTACTACCATCTTTTCCCAATCTCTTAACAAATCCTTTCGGAGATCCTCACGATCTATTGGTGTCCGAGAACCTTCAACTCATGGCTTGGTTCATATCGGGAATACCTTCGATTCCGGAAGAATTTCGGAATCAGCTCGCTCTCTCTTGGCAGAATCTTGGGCACCAGGTACCCGAACTATGTATCAATCCGCCTGGTCATCTTGGAGTAGTTGGTGCTTGGAACGGGGTTTGGATCCCATTTCAGCCCCTTCAATAGAAGTAGTCAATTTTCTCTCCCATCTATATGATTTAGGTAAAGCTTATCGTACTATCAATACTTACCGTTCGGCCATTTCTGCAGGTCACGCTACAGTAGATGGCATTCCAATGGGCCAAACAGTGATTGTTTGTCGCCTTATGCGAGGAATTCGCTTCTCGAGACCTCCCCAATCCAGATACCATTCCTTATGGAACGTAAACGATGTTTTACGTTTTCTTGAAAATTGGCCTCCCAATGAATCTTTGTCACTAAAACAATTGTCGGCAAAGCTGACCATGCTTCTATGCCTAGTGTCTTTTAAACGAGTATCAGATGTTAGAGCCTTGGATCTACATTCTAGATTCTTCACACCACTAGGAGTCCAGTTTCAGATATCACGTCGCACTAAGACGACGATCCGAACGATCTCGTATCCTTCTTTTCCTTCACAACCACAATTATGTGTGGTTAAATGCCTACAAGAATATGAGAAACGAACGGCTCCACTTCGTAACCCCAAATGGTCGCAATTGCTGATATCTTTTCGTTCACCTTTTCTTCCAGTTTCAGCAGCCACCTTAGCCCGTTGGGTCAGGTGGATCATGCAATTGGCCGGCATTAATATAGCCCTGTTCGGAGCTCATTCTTCTAGAGGTGCGATGGCATCTATGGCGCTTCAATCTGGAGGGAGACTGGAGGATATCCTTAGGGCTGCAGACTGGTCTAGGGAATCTACCTTTAAAGAGTTTTATTGTAAACCCATTGATCATGTTTCAAATATTGTGTTAAATAATCTCTAATATGCTTAATTTCTTAGCTTTGAAATTGCATAATATGAAGCCTCCGTGGGAATGCCATAAAATTCGTGGATTTTCCTAACTAGAGTGAAGGAAAGTCAGAATTTTATAAAAGACACGGAGGCGAATATTATCCCTCCCTATATAATTCCCACCCATTCATATATATATATTTTTCTCTGTGTCTCCTACAGGTTGAAAGTTGACAACATCTTCAAAGGTTGGAAATCTGCGTTTTCCTAACGAGATTCGACTCCTTAACAGAATACCGGTCGAAATGTTATGGATCTGTCATGTTTAATTATATGGACTATCCAATTCAAGAGATGTTCGATGTTGAAGTGATAATAAAGACCCTTATTGAGAAAGTTTGACACGCAAGAAAGAGGAAGAAGAAATGTTGGCAGTTCTATTTATAACAGGGGTCTCACTACGATTGGTGGGATATGGTTGTGGAATCTAGCAAGTTTTCTCTCTTTATTTGTTGTATGAAATAAAGTTTGTCTTTGCTGCTAGGAGGCAGTGAAGAGAGTTTAATGCATAATATTCGCCTCCGTGTCTTTTATAAAATTCTGACTTTCCTTCACTCTAGTAAGGAAAATCCACGAATTATACAGATATACCTGACTGTAGTATGATCATACCTGGGAACTATTTACTGTGGACTCCCCAGAGGGGAGTCCTGTGGTGCCGCTGGTGGAGAAAAATGACACAATTTGCATCTAAAGGGGGGGGCTTAATTGCCAGTGGGGACGGAGCTTATAAAATGAAGAAATAGTATGATGAATAGGCTGGTGAAGGAGGAAAAGTGGGCGGTGAGTGGGAGTAACAGACTGGGAAGGAGCACAAGTGGGCAGAGTATCATTAGAAACTCCCCACATTCGGAGAATCAGCCTCTGCCCTGGAGTCCCGGTAATTAGCAGCAAAAGCCAGAGTCTCCGGGGCAAATCCAGAGAGTTCTCAGCTATGAGTATGATGAACTTCTACCTAGGTAAGTCCTTGGGGGTTATGCACTATAGAGTGATAAATAGGTGATAAAGTGTAGATGACTTCTCCAGTTATATCACGTCTCCAGTTCCTGTGTTATTCTATAGAGACTATGCACTAAAATCTCCAAAGGTGGAGACATTTTCTGCATTGACTAAATAGAATTTCATAGGAACTGGAGAAGTGATATCACTGTAGAAGTCATCTCCTCTTTATCACGCCTTAGTGCATCTCCCCTTCTGTTACACATAGCAATTATATAGATATACCTGTCTGCAGTATGATGGACTTCTACCTAGGTAAGTGCTTCTATTTCACACAGTAATTATATAGATATAACTGATTGCTGTTTGAGCAACACCTACCTAGGTAAGTTATTCTATTACACACAGTAAATATATACATGTTTTCTGCATGGAAAAATACCTTTCTAAAAATATATACCCCCAGAATTGTTGCGGCTTATAAACACCTGTGCAGCCTCTTCCCTTTTGCTTCCACCTCATTTGTGTATAAGACAGCCAACCTGACTAGCCATCCCAGGTGTGTGTATGTGTGTGTGTGTGTGTGTAGGGGGGCATAGTGGGAGGGGGTTGGACTCCTTTTTGCACTGGGCCTAGGGGCCCTGGGTTCTATTATACAGCCCTTGCCCCCATGCTAAAGGAGGTGAGCAATGCATTGCTGAACTGTATCAGTGAGTGGGAGAGATAGAGTAGGGCCAAACAGGAAGTGACTGCATGTTGTCTAAATTAGCATAATGTATAAAACTAAAAAAACTCAAAAACGTTTTGTATATACAAAATGGTTAATCAAACATATTGGTCATTCTAAAAGCTTTTCAAAAAATTCCAGATTTGTTTTTCAGTGACAGTGATCCTTTAAAGTGCTTTAAAATTAGTTATTGAATTATTAATATGGATCTTCTTAAAGGGATAGTAATACTTAAAATGTAAAAAAAAATATGTTGTAAGGGTTATCCCTCTGAGTAAAACAATGGTACTCCCACTGCTGAAATGTGTTTTATTCAAAGGTTATTACAGCTCGGATATGAATTTGTTTCATGGTAATATCACAGTGGCCTGAAATTGTGCAGTGGCAGTGTTTCTATACTGGCCTAGCAACCCCTTGTTATAGATTTATGGTCAACTGACCAGAACTGTCCATAGGATTGTGTAGCAACAGCACCACTGTATAGTTTCAGGCCACTGTGATTGTGCACCTAACAAATTCAAGTTTGAACTGTAATAACTTTTGAATAAAAAATATTTCAGCAGTGGGAGTACCCTTGTTTTACTCAGAGGGATAAACCCTATAACATACTTTTTTACATTTTAAGTATCACTATCCCTTTAAAGTGAATATCAACCTCCTTTTTTTTTTTTTTACACAATGGATAATATGTAAAGTCAGATTGCCTATATTTGTATTATCTTCTTCAATTAATTTGTATTAGACTTGTATGTCCCTGAAAATAAGTGTCAGTACTACCCTATTTAAGGGGTGAATGTTTGCTGCATGAAACCCTCACTCGGTGTAGAGAGGGCCACAGCGAGTATGCGCAGGCAGCAATATGATATGGAAGAAGGAGAAACAAGATTTCTACAAACACCAGGAGGATACCCAGATGCAGGACTGAAGGAAACCCAGACAGTTACCCACAACACTCATATATATATATATACACAAACGGAAACCATGCATATACATAAAAGAGAGTGACGTACTGAGTACCTGGGGTCCGAGAGGCTGGCCGGAATCCTCAGGAAGCAGGCATGGAGCAAAGAGGCTCGCTGCAGACTGGAACTGGAGCAGGAGGCAAGCTGAAGCTGGAGACTGGAGCAGGAGGCAGGCTGAAGCTGGAGACTGGAGCAGGAGGCAAGCTGCAGCTGGAACTGGCGCAAGAGGCAGGCTGAAGCTGGAGACTGGAGCAGGAGGCAAGCTGCAGCTGGAACTGGAGCAAGAGGCAGGCTGAAGCTGGAGACTGGAGCAGGAGGCAAGCTGCAGCTGGAACTGGCGCAAGAGGCAGGCTGAAGCTGGAGACTGGAGCAGGAGGCAAGCTGCAGCTGGAACTGGAGCAAGAGGCAGGCTGAAGCTGGAGACTGGAGCAGGAGCCAGGCTGAAGCTGGAGACTGGAGCAGGAGGCAAGCTGCAGCTGGAACTGGAGCAAGAGGCCAGACAGGGGATAACCCTGGCGAACCCAGTGACAAGCTCAAGGGGATACAGTACAGCAAACTGCTGTAAGGGAACTCAGACTGAGCACCGAGAAGGACGTCGCGCCGCAATATATGCGGTCCAGGACCGACGTCATCGCAGCCGGACGGCATGACCGACGCTGCGACGCCGTTGCCTAGCGACGCCACCCGGAAGCGAGAGAGCCACACGCCGCCCAGGGCGAGCCTCGCGCCGACAGAGTCCCCCCCCGACACGCGGCCTCAGGACGCGACGAGGGCCAGGACGGTGCGGATGGAGCCGATGAAAGGAGCGCAAAAGGGCAGGGGCGTGAATGTGAGACGATGGTTCCCACGACCTCTCCTCAGGCCCATAACCCAGCCAATGTACCAGATACTCCAAACGACCCCGACGAAAACGTGAGTCCAGTATGGCTTCCACTTCATATTCCTCTGAACCTTCCACCTGGATCGGCGGGGGACGAACGGGAGTAGATGATGGAGATAACGTAGGCTTCCAGGGTTTCAATTGCGGTACATGGAAAGTAGGGTGGACCTTCCAACTGAGAGGGAGCTGCAACCGGTAAGCTACTGGATTAACCACCCGTTGGATGGAAAAGGGACCCAGGAAACGAGGTCCTAACTTCTTGGTGGGACAAGAGAGACGTAAGTGTGAGGAGGCTAACCACACTTTGTCTCCGACCTTGTACTTGGGAGCAGGAGTCCGGTGGGTATCGGCCTGGGCCTTATAGGAACGCTGTGCTTGGAGTAAGTGTCTTTGTAAGGCAGTATGCCCAGAGCGAAGGTTTCGTAGACGTTGGGTGACAGCAGGGACGGAAGGAGTCACTGGAAGGTTAGGTAGTGTCCTAGGATGATAACCATAAGTGGCCTGAAATGGTGACGTGTGGATGGAGCGATGGTAGTGGTTGTTGTAGGAGAATTCAGCAAGCGGCAAGAGAGAGATCCAGTCGTCCTGGAGGTGAGACACAAAACAACGTAAATACTGCTCCAGGACTTGATTGGTCCGTTCGGTCTGCCCGTTAGACTGGGGATGGTAGCCAGAGGACAAACAACGATCAATACCTAGATCATGACAAAAGGATTTCCAGAATTTAGAGGTGAACTGGACTCCTCTATCCGAAACCACAGACTGGGGTAGGCCGTGCAGACGGAAAATCTGTTTGAGAAACAGAGTGGCTGTCTGTTCTGCTGTCGGTATCCTGGATACTGGCAGGAAATGGGCCAATTTAGTTAAACGGTCCACCACAACCATGATGGTGTTGTGGTCTTGGGACATAGGCAAATCCATGATAAAGTCAACGGCAACATCTGTCCAGGGTGCAGAAGGTATTGGCAAGGGATGTAGCAGTCCAGCTATTTTGGTGTGCCGATCCTTGTTTCGGGCACAGGTATCACAGGCTGTGGTGTAGGAAAGGATGTCCCGGCTCATACCAGGCCACCAAAAGTGACGTTGTACCAGTTCTTTTGTTACCTGAAAACCACCATGACCAGCGGTTGGGAGGTCATGACAAGTATGAATGACTCGGTTTCTAAGTGCGGATGGTACATAGATATGTTGGTCATGGAATAACAATCCGTCCTTTAGAGTTAGGTCGTAGCGCTTGGCTAAGTCTGGAGTAAGACGTGTATGGTGTCTGATGTCATCCTGCAGGGAGGTAGTAAGGAGGAGGAACTGATCAGCCTGAAGGATAGTGTCAGGGGGCCCGTGAATCGGAGTGTCTGCTGTATAACGTCGGGATAAGGCATCAGCCTTCCCGTTGCGGGACCCAGGACGATAAGTAATATGCAATGAGAATCTTGCGAAAAACAGCGCCCAGCGAGCCTGACGTGGGCGTAGTCGTCTAGCTGATCGGAGATACTCAAGGTTTCTATGGTCTGTGTACACAACGACCGGATGATGAGCCCCCTCCAGGAGATGCCTCCATTCCTCTAAGGCACTTTTGATAGCCAGTAGTTCTCTATCCCCCACATCGTAGTTGACTTCCGCAGGTGTCAGACGACGAGAATAGTAGGCTATGGGATGAAGGCTGTCTCGTACTCCTGCTCGTTGAGACAGCACTGCACCAATGGCGATGTCCGAGGCGTCAACTTCAACATAGAAGGCTTTCTGAACATCCGGTTGTGCTAGAATGGGAGCAGTAGTAAACAGGTGTTTAAGCTGATCAAAGGCAGTCTGGGCTGTAGCGGTCCAGTGGAACCGAGACTTGCTGCTGGTAAGGGTAGTAATAGGTGCTATGACCCTAGAAAAGTTGCGTATGAAACGACGGTAGAAATTGGCAAATCCCACAAAACGCTGAATTTCCTTACGGGTTGTGGGGGTTGGCCAATCCAATACTGCTGTGATCTTCCGCGGATCCATAGCTATCGTTCCGGGAGAAATAATAAAGCCAAGGAATTCAATACTGGTAGCCTCAAACACGCATTTCTCTACTTTGGCATATAGCGAGCTATTCCGGAGACGTTCCAAAACCTGACGTACATGGTTGCGATGTGCTGTCAATGAAGGGGAGAACACAAGAATGTCATCCAGATAGACAACAACAAAGCGATCGAGTAGATCCCTGAAGACATCATTAATGAAATACTGGAAGGTTGCTGGTGCATTACATAACCCGAAGGGCATAACCAAGTATTCGAAATGCCCATACCTGGTGCGAAAGGCGGTCTTCCACTCGTCGCCTTGTTTCACCCGTACCAGGTTGTATGCACCCCGGAGATCTATTTTAGTGCAAACGGTAGCAGTTGTCAACCGTTCCAACATCTCAGAGATTAGAGGTAAGGGGTGTCTGTTCTTCACCGTGATCTTGTTGAGCTCTCGGTAGTCGATACAGGGGCGCAGACCACCGTCTTTTTTCTCCACAAAGAAGATGCCGGCACCTGCTGGTGATGTGGAGGGTCGGATAAATCCTTTCTGAAGACTGTCTGTTAGATAGGACCGCAAATGTTGGAGTTCAGGTCCAGACAGGGGGTATATTCTCCCATACGGTATTGGTGCCCCTGGCAGGAGTTCTATAGGGCAATCATATGGGCGATGCGGAGGTAATACTTCAGCACCCTTCTTGTCAAAGACGTCTAGGAAATCTTGATAGGGTGCTGGTACTTGATGCCCCTGCGAAGAAACGGTGGTGCATAGTAGTGGATTCCGCGCCGGGAAACATTGATTATGGCAGTAATCGGATGTGAAGGACAGGGACCCTGAAGACCAGTCAATGGCAGGATTGTGTTGTCGCAACCAAGGTAGGCCCAAGATAACCGGAAAAAGTGGGGAAGGAAGGATACTAAGACAGAGTGTTTCTTCGTGGTAAGGACCACAACGGAGACGCAGAGTAACCTCATGAGTAATAGGACCCAGATGGTGAGGGCGTCCATCAGCCATCTGAATGTCTAACGGTTGGAGCCGTGGTTTCATGGGAATCCGAAGACGCTCTCCAAGACGGGCGTCTAGAAAACAGCCACTGGCGCCGGAGTCCACGATGGCAGGCAGAACACAGGACTGATCATGCCACTGTAAACACACAGAAAGAGTAAGATGAGGGGTAATCGAACACCAGGAAGAGCCCAACATTAGAGACGAAACACCTAGCTTACCGTCCGAACGGCGTGATATCTCAGCGCGTTGTGGGCGGCTGGGACAGGATCGAAGCAGATGGCCGGGATCCCCACAATAGAGACAAAGATTTTGTGACCGACGACGTCTGCGTTCAGCGTCGGAAAGGGGACCGCGGACCAACCCCAATTGCATGGGTTCTTCCGGCGGCCCGTCACGAGGTGGTGCCGACGGGGCTGGAGACGAGGGGGGACCTGTAACGCTCGAGCGTTCCCGTCGCCGTTCGCGCAGCCGACGGTCTATCTGGATCGAGAGAAGGATGAGATCTTCCAATCTCGAAGGAACTCCTACCCGTGCTAACTCATCTTTCAAGGTTTCCGATAAACCCAAGCGATATTGGTCCACCAGGGCTGCCTCGTTCCACCCCGTCTCGATTGATAGACGCCGGAATTCGGACACGTAGTCTTCCACCGGACGACGACCTTGGTTCAGGCATCGTAAAGCAGACTGGGAAGAAGACCTAAGTAATGGGTCATCATACAAGACATCCATCGCTTGGCGAAAGGCTGACCAGGACTGCAGAAGAGGACTGTTAGTGTGCAGCAGATGGTGTGCCCACGCCTGGGGTTCACCTGTGAGTAGGGTGATGACCGTGCGGGTTTTAATTGAGTCAGCGGAATAGGTGCGGGGCTGGAGTGAGAAGAACAGTTCACAAGCAGTGATAAACCCTCTATATTTATTGCGTTCCCCATGGAATTTATCGGGTAGCGCTATTCTAGGTTCAGGATCTGACGGGATAGCAGGATGAGGATCCACTTGACGTTCCTGCAGACGCTGCTGTAATGCTGCTTGATTTGCTTGTAGCTCCCGAACGGTAGCTGCCAAGGAGGACAACTGGTTCCCCAAGGAGGAGAGGGCCTCCGCCAGGCCTGCGGTATCCATGTTCTTTGGGGCTCAGTCTAATGTCAGTACTACCCTATTTAAGGGGTGAATGTTTGCTGCATGAAACCCTCACTCGGTGTAGAGAGGGCCACAGCGAGTATGCGCAGGCAGCAATATGATATGGAAGAAGGAGAAACAAGATTTCTACAAACACCAGGAGGATACCCAGATGCAGGACTGAAGGAAACCCAGACAGTTACCCACAACACTCATATATATATATATACACAAACGGAAACCATGCATATACATAAAAGAGAGTGACGTACTGAGTACCTGGGGTCCGAGAGGCTGGCCGGAATCCTCAGGAAGCAGGCATGGAGCAAAGAGGCTCGCTGCAGACTGGAACTGGAGCAGGAGGCAAGCTGAAGCTGGAGACTGGAGCAGGAGGCAGGCTGAAGCTGGAGACTGGAGCAGGAGGCAAGCTGCAGCTGGAACTGGCGCAAGAGGCAGGCTGAAGCTGGAGACTGGAGCAGGAGGCAAGCTGCAGCTGGAACTGGAGCAAGAGGCAGGCTGAAGCTGGAGACTGGAGCAGGAGGCAAGCTGCAGCTGGAACTGGCGCAAGAGGCAGGCTGAAGCTGGAGACTGGAGCAGGAGGCAAGCTGCAGCTGGAACTGGAGCAAGAGGCAGGCTGAAGCTGGAGACTGGAGCAGGAGCCAGGCTGAAGCTGGAGACTGGAGCAGGAGGCAAGCTGCAGCTGGAACTGGAGCAAGAGGCCAGACAGGGGATAACCCTGGCGAACCCAGTGACAAGCTCAAGGGGATACAGTACAGCAAACTGCTGTAAGGGAACTCAGACTGAGCACCGAGAAGGACGTCGCGCCGCAATATATGCGGTCCAGGACCGACGTCATCGCAGCCGGACGGCATGACCGACGCTGCGACGCCGTTGCCTAGCGACGCCACCCGGAAGCGAGAGAGCCACACGCCGCCCAGGGCGAGCCTCGCGCCGACAATAAGCTCCACATATACCTCTTTCCAGGACTAGGGTGACCACATTTCCGTTCTGCCATTCCGGGACATGTGGTCATCCTAGTCCTGCCGCTGAGGCTCCGACCGGCTCTGGCCATCTTTATGAGGCTGACACAGAGTAAGATTTCCCAGTGGGAACTCTTGCTCTGTGTCAGCCTCAGAAATATGGTGGGATCCTCAGCCGCGGGTCTCACTTGCAGCACCAGCATACCTGCTCCATCCCAGCTATCTCGCATGCACCAGTCCAGCCAGCCAATGAAATGTATTTGCTATATGGTCTTCAATGGCTGGCTCAGCCAGCCAATGAGGACCATATAGCAAATATATTTAATTGGATGGCTGGACTGGTGATTGTTGCTCCATTCTGGGATGCTTTGTTGTCCCGGTGGGGGGTGACCCTGGATGCAGGACACAGACCCCCAATAAGGGACAGTCCCGGGCATTCCGGGATGTGTGGTCACCCTATCAAGGACTGAAAAGGTAGGGATAGTGGTACAATGTAACACTATCCCTGTAGCATAATAGCCTGCCTCCAGTCTATAAAATACATCATACAGAGCAGTTGGTGCTGCGGGTACTGTATTACATTATATCACTATCCCTATTTCACAGTCCCTGAAAGAAATCTCTCTGGAAATAGACATCCAGGGAGCTCTCTCTGTCTCTCAGGGACATAAGAATGGAAAAAACAGGAGAAAATGAAAAAAGAAAATGATAAAAAGTATAGGCAATTTGACTTTGCATTGTATGCAGTGTATTTTTTGACTAGCAATGTCTGCTTATTATATTCAACTAATATAACTGTAACAAGGGGTTAAGGCAAAAGTGCATTGTGAAAAAAGTACATTTGTCACTGATATGAAATATTGTTTTGGTCATACTCAGTAAACTAAATCACAGAGTCCCCCCTGATATCTGGCAATTACACAGGAAACAAGGATAATGAGTCTCTGAGCTATGTGTGCCTTCACAGGCCTGAGCAGTGATTACATCTTTTTAGCCATACTCACATGCCTCATCTGTCCTGTCACTGATGTTTTATGTTAACCAGTGATGTATAGCAACCAGACAAACATATTTCAAGGCTAGTATTGACACTGCTTGTGGTTAATGAATGATGCATCTAATTCTTGCTCTTGGTTGTAGTTGTACATACTTACATATATCACAATATTCTCTGCCAAGATTTGGTGTTGCAAATATTATTTATTGCAATAAAGATACCCTTTGAGTGCCAAAGGGGTATGGAACACATTATTATTATTTATATAGTGCCAACTAATTCTGCAGTGCTGTACAATACGGAATGGACATACAGAGATATTAAACGGATTGTAATGTCTCCAAAAGAGTATCTTCAAAATGGTAGTTGCAATAAAAAAACATGTAATGTGCTTAATCCTTTCTCTCAAACCGTTATGGTTTGAGAGATGTAAGGAAATAAAGACCTCCGCTCCCTTCCCCTTCTCATGCATCCTGCTTCCAGGACCAGACCGCGGCTCTTCAGGAGCGCTGTCATCGGGATATCTAAGTATAATTACATCATTGGAATGGTCTACAACGTGTGCTTGCAAGGAATTGTCTACAACGTGTGCTTGCAAGCCAGGCACACGCTGTAGACCATACCGATGAAGTAATTATACCTAGATATCTAGATGACAGCACTTCAGAAGAGCCACCTACAGTCAGGCGACCGGATTCTGTCTCTGACAGCTTTACAGCTCGTCAGGCAGAAAGGGGAGGGAACGGAGGACTTTCTTTTCTTATATCTCTCAAACCATAACAGTTTGAGAGAAAGGATTAAGATCATTTACAGGATACTTTTTTTGGAACTTTACTATCCCTTTAAATAGTACAAATCAAATGTGGGGAACGGAAGGATCAGAGGGCCCTGCTCGTGAAAGCTTACAGTCTAGAAGCATTGCTCTGCAATGCGCTGCAAACCCATTTGGCACTCAAAGGGTTAATCCTGCCTTGTTCATCTTTTATCTGTAGTGAGTGAAACACTGGGTGGGTAATCTGCGGCACTCAGACTGTTGTTGGACCACAACTCCCATCATTCTTAGCCAGCCTATGGATGGGTGAGGATTATGGGATCTGCAGTCCAGCAGCCGGTGGGCCACAACACCCCCCCCATCCCTTTAATCTGGATATTAGATGTTCTTAACCTTTTCATTGCAGCAACTGGATAAAAAAGTTACCACTCCACAAACTGCTGGTAAAATCTCTCTTAGAACAGGCATTCAGTTTTTGGGTTAATGTTCTAAAAAATGTAATTCATCAGCTGGATAAAGTACAAAAAAATTAAAAAAACAATGATAAAGGGAATGAAAATAATTAAAATATTAACAAGTGCCTAAATTTGGTTTATTTATTCTACAAAAAATTCACTTACGATGGGTATAATTATAGGACTGGATTTCACAATAGACAAAATAGGCAGCTGCATAGAGCTCCAAATGCTGAGGGGGAGTCTCAGCTTTCCTGACCATACCCAGAATCTGAACTGTGGGTGTGGCCAAAACAATCTCAATGTCCTTATGCCTTATTTACACCCTTTTACAAAGTATTGTTTAACCCCTTAGATGTTACTAAGAGCTATAACACACAAAGAACAATGTGTTGGTGATTTCTCTAGTAACCAAGAGGTTAAAGCATGCTACTAGTTATAGGGCAAGCATATTTTTTGTACCATGAAAAGTGGATGGGACAGGGGAGGAGTCATGTGAGGAGAGGGTGTGGCCATGAGAAGAGTTAAGGTCTTCTAGAGTGCCTTGCCTATGGAATGTAAACCCAGCCCTGTATAATTATTATTATTATTTGGACATCCATCATAGGAACTTTTTAAGATTAGAGGAAATGAAGTTTCACATTCAGTAGAGGATAGAGTTCTTTACGGTAATGGCTATTACATTGTGGAATTGATTACAAAGGAATGTAGTGATGGCAGATAATACAGATCATTTAATTCTTGATTAGATGCATTTCTACAAGAGTATGGCAGACAGTCCTCCTGTCTGTTTAAAGGTCCAACTCATATATAATTTGTTGAGGCCAGTTCATGGTCACATACAGGAATGTGGCTATGGACTTTAAGAAGTTAATGGATGCAGACAATGCTTATGCATACTCCTTTGAATAAGGGGTTGCCTAGAGAATTCTTTGCATAAAACAGGATTTTAGTGACCGTTCAGTTAAAGGGATAGAGTTGTGGTTCAAGAGTAATTGAAGGATAAAGTTTCTTCCTCCCGCCCCTTTTACCTAGTGTAAGCCATCTCTTCTCAGATGTGAATCTGGTTGCTAGACCAGACAGATAACAGAAGGGGACAATCTTCTTCCTATGAGAACAATGAAAGCCCTGCCCCCCTTGACAAGTTTTTCAGTTTTTTTCCCTTAAGTGAAGATTGTCTCTCTCTGCAGTCTACCTGGGCACCTCCCTTCTGATCTGGCTGAACAGTGTTACATCAGTAAAAGGGGCAGGAGGGGGATACTTTGTCATTGAATTGCTCTTGAACTACAACTCTGACGGAACTGAAATAACACTCTCCAAAGTCCAAATACTATGATGATTAATTAGAGCTGCTTTTATTATGAAACATTACTATCCCTTTAAATCCTGTTATCTTAGTCCATGTGGAACACATGAACCATGGGGTAAAGTCCCCTCCTCTTGGATAAATCAAGATAAATACAGAAGTGAAAAGAAAGAAGGAAATCTTCTGATCAGAGAACCCAGGAAGTCCTTTGTGCCTAGGGACTCAATCCACAATTTTATTCTCTGGGAGGGAATTTAAAAGTGAGTTCACTAAAGTCCTCTTTTCTCTGTCATCCATTGTGGAATATAGGAACCATGGGGATATACCAAAACTATCCACCAACACTCCTGGGAGGGAAAAAAAAACATTCGCTGGAGACCACTCTTTACAGGACTAACTGGTACAACATGAACTTCAGGTGTTGATGGATACAGGAATTACACAACAAACAACAGTAAGAAAAGAAAAAAAGGAAAGCAAGAAGGACCCTAATACAGGCACCACTGCTTGAAGTACCTTCTGGCGAAAGCTGGACTCAGCTGAGACCAGAACATTCCCACAATAGTGTTTGGTGAAAGTGTGCATGGACGACCACGCTGCCACCTTACACAGCTTTGCAGCAGTGGCCTGATTCTTATAGGTCCAAGATGCACCCACTGATATGGTGGAATGTGCCATGACCTGGAAGAGAACAGTTACCCTAAAAGGTAGCGGTCGTGAATCATGATCAGCACATCACTGATAGAAGAGAGACCAAACCTTATTATAGGCCTTGGATTAAACTGGTTTTCTAGCTTTGAGCAAAGTAGAAATGAAAGCTCCCGAAAACCCCTTTTTCTTCAAGCTTCTGGCCTCAAAAGCCAAGTTGTGGAAGCCAGCTTCTCCACCTGAGGATGGTATACCGGGCCTTGGGTCAGAAACTCTGGCCTCAGGGGGAGGCGAAAAGGCTCTGCTATGGACAGAGTGAGAAGAATGAGAAGATCTGAAAAACATGCCCGATGAGGCCAGAACAAAGCAATCAGGATGGCATGATTCCTCTCCATCCTGACCTTTCTCAGCACCCTGGGAATCAGAGGATTTGAAGGAAACACATACACTAGAGGAACATTCCATGGGGTGGTCATCATCAACAGCAAAAGCCAGTAGGTCCTGTGACCTGGTACTGAACAGAGGAGCCGTGTGGTTCACCTGACAGACCATGAGATCCACCAATGGTAATCCCAGTGTTGGATCCATCAAGATGAACACCCCCTGATTAAACTCCCATTTTCTTGGATCCAGGTGTTGATGACTTAAGAAGTCTGCTACTTTTTCTGCATCCGGAATGTGAACCAATGAGAAGGCCAGTATATGGGTCTTGGCCCACTGGAGAATCTTCCGAACCTTGGCCCAGGCTAGGATGCTTCTCGGCCCTCCTTGGGGGATAATGTAAGTGACTGCCTTTGCATTGTCTGACTGAATCCTCACTGGAGATCCTGACAGCGGATGAGACCAGAGGCGTAACATTAAGCGAATCGCTCATAGAAACACCCTCCCTTGGAGTGTATTGAACCTCATGCCTATGAAGTGAATCACCTGGGAAGGAACCAAAGAGTTTTTTTATGTTGAACACCCAAACCAGATGTTCCACAATAGAGACGCACTCCTGGACCTGACTCCACAGAGTCACCTCTGAAGGAGGGGGTAAGGTGTCATTGAAATCACCTGAGAGCAGATGTGATCTGCAAAAGTGGATATGATGTTTGTGAAGACCCTCGGAGTGGTCACTACACTGAAAAGGAGGGCAGTAAGCTGAAAATGATTGCATTGAAAAGCAAAGAGCAGGAAACATTGGTGATCCTGGTGGGTCTGGATATGCAGATAAGACTCCTAAAGTCCTAGGGGGGCAAGAAACTCCCCCAGACAAACATTATGATACAGTGCAAAGACTCCATTTTGAACCGAGACACCTTCATAAATTGGTTGAGGCACTTTAAGTCTAGAATGGAATAGCAGCCACCATAATTTTTAGGAACAAAGAAAAGATTTGAATAGAATCTAGTGAAGCACTCCTGTAGAGGAATAGGAGCTAACACTTCTAGCAAGGAGGAGGCTGCATGTAGGAACAGACTACCCCACTCCAGATCCCAAGTAATTCTGGACAAAAAAAATGGTAAAGGGACTTGAAATCTGTGTGGTACTCTTCCAAGATCACCTGCAAAAACCACTAATCTATCACTGAAAAATTGCCTACATGTCTTGGAAAAAGATGAAAGCTACCACTTACTGACAGGGACGGGCCACAACCACACAAGTCTTGTGGAGGTGGAATTGTCAGCCTTAGGGTTCTGAACAGTCTTCCTGTCTGCCGAAGCCTGTTCGTGTTTTGAGAGAGAATGCCTTACAGACTTGAGGGGGTTGAACCCTAGGTGTGCAACCAAAATGGCAGAGGGGTAACAAAAGCCATGCACAGAAGGCACTTGAAGCAACAATGTACTCTTGTCTCCAGTAGCATGACTGATGACCTTCTCTAAGTCAGGGTCAAACAACTGTTTACCCAACACAAAATAAGGAAGGCGCAAATAACAGGAATAACGCCACAAAATAAATAAATAACTGATAAAACTGTAGGTCAATATAAAAAAATGAGAAAATGAAAAACCGTATGATTCACCGTTACCATCATTTTTTGCATCCTATCTCATGACTAAGATGGTTTGGGAATATTCTGGAGTTTCTCTCATATGCCTTATTAATTTGGATCTCCTTGGTTCCCAACACTTTGGTTGGGTCTAGTCCGGAATATAACACAACTCCCACCAACTTTCACCTTTTCCCCTCTCTACGCCTACTGTTTATTCCACTTTCCTTTTCACTTTCTGTCTTGTCCTTCTTTCTATCTTCTCTATCTGTTACTTGGATCTCTCCAACCAGGTTGACTCTGTTGCTCTTACTTCTTTCATCATTGTTCCCTTTGTTTTTCTTCTCTTTTCTCCTTTGTTCTTAATTGCTAACTTTTGACATTTGATTGATTTATATATCATTCATCTAGTGTACTGTTTATTTTGAGGCTTGATTTGCCTTATATGCCTCTGTATGATTCAAATATTCAATAAAGTGTTTTGAAACTTAAAAAAAAAAAAATGAAAGACTTAAGAAATTATAAAACACAAATTGTCCAAGTAAGAACATATCAGTCCCAAAGTCACTGACGATGAAGTGATGATGGTATATGAGATGCAATGAGGTGAAACAATGTAGGTTGATCAGTCACTCGTTGATAGATTTCTGTGTTGCTAGTCCACGTTAATGGCCTTGTTAAATACATTCCAAACAAGCACAAACAAAATCCAGACTTTGCTCAAAAAACACAAAGGCTTCATGGATGATCAAGACAATAAAGAAGGAGAAGAAAAACAACCTAAGAGTAGCAATTTTAATAAAATCACTTGAATAAAAACAGTAATGCACTCCTATACCCAAAAGGGATAAGAGCGTCTCTGGTTCCTAGACACCCTGGTAGTCCTGATGCCACCTTTTCCTTTCTCCAGTCCACACAATAGCGACCCGATGTTCTGAACGATCCTCCTCTTCAGGGCTACGATTTAGAATGCTCAGATATTGGACAGTCCATAAATAAAGTTCTAAGAGAGTCCATGAAAATAAAGTTCTAAGAGAGTCCATGAAAATACCAGAGCAGGTGGCTATAATAATTGTGGAGGGGACTGGGCTTGCTAGACTGGTGGGGATGGGATCAGCACTAAGAAGAGTACACAAACTGATATTTGGGAAAGAACTCACTTTCATCAGCATCCTGCCAACTTCTTCAAAGGCTCATCAGCTTACAATAAAGGAAACAGATATAAACATTCAGTATTTAAGGGTTACCCTTTACCCTGATTGGTTAGACAATCAAAGTTCGTCGGGAAAATTAGCAACTATATAGTAGATCAAGATGTATACAAAAACAATGTAAATACATAAAATATATGAATACAGCTATAATAGACCTAGAATAGACAAACATCAATGCATAATAGTACAGGATAAAATGTAATTAAAATATCAGCACGTATGCCCATAAAAGGTAGAAAAAACAGGGACTTCTTGGAAGATTGGTCAGCCTAACAGATGCTGCCCCACAAAGGGCAATGCACAGTAACAGAGAATGCTGAGACTTTCCCAGAGAACCAGGCAGCATCAAACAGGCTGCATTCCTAAGATAGGCATTCACTTCAAGGACATTGGCAAGTACCACCAACAGTTCATTCTTGGGAACATCCCCTTGGATAGTGTCCAAAAGTTGTTCACCCCAGATGGCCATAGTTCTATTGACCCAGGCGGTAGCAAAAATCAGTCAAATCGAAGCACCCGTGACTGCAAAATTCCCCTTCAGGTGAGAATCCAAATGTTTATCTGCTTAATCCGTAAGCAGGGTGGTGTTCATAGCAAGGTAAGAGATTGAAGGATCAAAATTATGGGTGTGGGGGGGCACTGCTTCAAAGCCTTATATGTAAAATAATACAGGTTAGAAATATCCATCTTTCAGACATCTTCTACTCTTCCGAAAGATCCTGGTCTAAGGAAAGATCAGGTGGAAACATTGGTACCTCCTTTTTACATCTCTGGGAAATGTCAGGACCTCATGGATAACTCTGTCAACCGAGGGGCCAGAGTCATCATGTACCCCAATGATGGAGATGAATTCAAGTCAACCCTATCAGTATGTCCTTCCTCATCGAAGGAATCCTGAACAGTCTGAGAATGATCCCCAAATACAGGACCGAAGTGCCTGATGGAGGGTGTAGGGTATCCCACAGAACAATAACTTAGGAAATAGGGGACTGAATAGATAAGAGCCTTAACCCAAACTGATTCCTGTTCAACAGAGGAGGTCCCCTGGAGGTGGTGTAGGGGCCACAATACAGAAGGAACATAAAGTACCAGAATACTCCCTAGGAAGTTCAGTCTGGCATGGGTTAAAGGAGATAGGGAAACCTCAGAACCTTTAGATTTGGACTTGCCCATGTGTCCCTTGGGTTATAGCATATTCCAAAAAAGAGCCCCAGAAAAGACCAAGGGTAGTCCAAATAGCATAAAAGTAAGATAAAATGACTGAAAAGTTTGCAAAAGTACTTATCTGACTGCATGGGGTGAAACTGGAAGGCAGTTGGGTGAGACCATCCTCTGTGCAGGACGTGGCGAGCCAAAAGGAAGAGGATTACTGAAAGAGCACCCATCCCATATTAGAAAAACACAGGAAATAGGGGATTCTGGGGATTATATTCCTTTTTGTCAAAGAAGCACACCGTGGCTCTCGAGCCATTTCAAAACAGCACCTCCCCAAATGTTGCAACAAGTCCTACAGGTGAATGCTGAGTAGAATAGGTCACCTGGGGCAATATGAGCCCACTTGAACCTCCTGTGATCATCCACAGGTGAGTTCAATGCATGCTAGGTGTGAGAATCCACAATGGCCACCACATGGGCACCCAAACTTAAAGGGACTATGTCATAATTTCTATAAAATTTAGAAAATGTTTAAAAAGTTATAAACTTAATAGCGAGTGAATCAACAGAAAAGCCCACTGATGGGTGGGTTTTTCATCCAAAGGTGTGAAAAGCACCCAACTCCTTAACACAAGGGAAGGAAGGGGTTAATAACCATTTCACCTATGTAGCCCAGATAAGCAAGATGGCTCAGTTGGTAAATGAACTAGCTACAGAATCTGTTCAAACCTCAGGGTTGCAGATTCTAGTCTCGTCAAAGTAATCTCCGCCATTTGCTCACACACAAAAAAAAACTTGTATAAAGTCATAGAATAGAGTGCAAGTAGGCAGAATGCCACATTTTGGTGAATGCCGATAAAGATAGGGCACAATACAGGATCATAGCATTCACACAGCTTACTCACCTGTAGCTTGAATCTTAAGGCTCCCATAAGGCTACCATAATAACATAGTAAGAATCTTCAAAGAAGCTCATTAGTGAGGTAAAGACTGTAAGTTCAAGCCAACCTCCACAGGTTTAACCCCGTAAGGACCAATGCCTTGCCAGGACCGTCACAGCTGTCCTGGACTTAAAGGGATAGTAATACTTCATTTTAACTTTATTTTATTTTGTAGGCATTAAAAAAACATGAAGAATGATATAAGTCTTATCTCTCAAACCTTTATGGTTTATGAGATATTCACAAGCAAAGTTTCCCCCTCCCGCCCCTTTTACCTAGTGTAAGCCATCTCTTCTCAGATGTGGAATGCAGTCCATAGACTGGACAGATAACAGAAGGGGACACTCTTATTCCTATGAGAACAATGAAATCCCTGCCCCCCTTGACAAGCTTTTCAGGTTTTTCTCTTATCTTAATTGAAGATTGTCCCTCTCTGCAGTCTACCTAGCCACCTCCCTTCTGCTCAGGCTGAAGAGTGTGACATCAGTAAAAGGGGAGGGAGGGGGAAACTTTGCTTGTGAATATCTCATAAACCATAAATGTTTGAGAGATAAGACTTATATCATTCTTCATGTTTTTTAATGCCTACAAAATAAAATAAAGTTAAAACGAAGTATTACTATCCCTTTAAGGACCAGTGATGGTCCTAACACATCATGGAATTCTGGGCTCCCCACGTGGCTGCAGGCTGTTCAGGGAGCCCTGAATCAAATGCCCCCAAAAAAATGCCAGTGGTCCTTAACTGGTGGCCACGCACCCTTAAGGGGTTAAAGTCCTGAAAATGAACCTGTAAACTGGGCAACCCCTGAAAGAGGAAGCCAGGAAGCCTGCTTAATGGTGGATTTATACAGCCCCATATACTAAGATAAGAAAGAAGACTAAGAGAGCAGTGCCCTGTACACCCTTCTTCTGTGGAAGGTTGATTAAAACTGGATGTAGAAAGCGGAGGGAATGAGGGAGTCTCCACCTCAGAGACCTTATTTTTAGAAGTGCCCTGCCCTCCAAGAGGAGGGGACTTTACCCCATGGTTCCTGTATTCCAAATTAGATGACAGAGAAATCTGTGTTTAATAATCATATCTCTGTAAAAAAATGTGTCTATTGTTTCATCATCACTACTTACCTTCACTTTATACATTTTGTTGCCAGTCTCTGTACTAGTTTAATTTTACTAACGTCTATTTTAAGAACTGATTCTCAAAATTGTACTCCATATTCTTATGAAGGATATATAGATGTAAGGGCTCAAAATTTCCACACTTCATAGTATCTTATTAGCTCTTGCAGTTGCTGCCTGATATTGCATATTATTAAGGCTATATTCTAAAAGTACTCCCCAATCCTTCTTTCACAAAGACTTCACCAGAAGTGTCCTATTTATTGTATACGTAGCATGTTGCTTCTGCAACACAGATGCACAACTGTACGTTTATCGGTATTGAGTCTCATCTGTCATTTTTCTACTCAGTCCCCCAATTTATTGAAAGCTTATTGCCCTGTGATGAGTATTACCTTACATCATTTTGTGTCATCAGCTAAGACAGAGATATTACCATCAATACCCACTTCACGGTCATTAACAAACAAATTACCAATGACTTGAACCCGGTAGAACTCCATTTACCTTTAAGGACCAACTTGAAATGGTTGTGTTTCCAACTGTCTGCATTTTTTAATTGAATAAGTTTCCTGTATGAGTATAGCTATTTTCTCCAAGCCCTACAGGGTGAATTTTGGCAAGAATTCCACATTAAAGGAGCAGTACATTTTTATTTATGAAAACACATATTTTGTAGAGCTTTTCCTGCTGAGAAAAACAAGGTCACTCCCATCACTGTCAGATGTTTTATTCAAAATGCATAGCAGTTCAAATAATCAGGAAGTGAATTTACTGTGTTTACTTCCTGATAGCTCTAACTGACAGGAAGTGACAGGAAGTTTCTAGCACATTCTATAGAGAACTGTATGTTTCTGACTTTTCTGACTTTCCTCTCAATTAGAATCTAACAGGAAAACTAATTAGAATTTGACCACTAGAGGGCACTGCTAATGTAAAAAAACTGTTTAAATATAAATCTCTCAGCAGTGGGACTACCCTTATTTTACTCAGTAGGAAAATCCCTACAATGTATATTTTTTTCATAAAAAAAAAATGTTTACTGCTCCTTTAAATCAAGTTCTGGAATAAATGTTTAGCCCTTATGCCTGCCAAACACCAATGTATTAAGTTACAAATGCAAAACTCCTCCTGCTTGTGAAAAATGGAGGGCAATAGGGCATACATATGCTCGCTTTCTATTGCACTCTAACTATCACACATTGTCTAAAAGTGTGGTGCAATTCTGGAGCAAATCAACTGCACCATGTGCACTAAGGGGATGACTTACACCTATCCTTGACTCAAACTTTTTTTCCTTGCATAGCTGAAATAGCCAATCAGACCATAGTCCATTACAAACACACATGCTCAGACAATCCTTTGTGGGGGTTTTATTCATTAGCCACCACCTAATCTACTTCTCCTTAGTTAGGAGCTGAAGAAATGGAAAGTGGGTACTGACCCTGTCGTCTCTTATGGAGGAGCGGCCCCTAAATGCAATTTTACCCCTTTGAGTGCCAGAGTGCAATGTGTTGCATACCTCTCTGGCACTCAAAGGGCTAAACAGTGAAACATTAACATTTATAAAATGATGTTAAAGTTATTTTCTATATTATGGCCAAAATGACCCAAATGCCCCCTTATGTATTGCATACCTTTTCTACATCTTTTTAGACAACTAAGGAAAGCAAGGCCTCATTCATGTTCTGCTACTACAAAGGTAGACATCCTTTAGCTCTCCTGCTACTTGGAACTACATCTCTTGTGGTTTCCAACAACCAGAGAGTTACATGTTGCCTTCTAGCTCTACTAACTTGCACTGTGACCATATGGCCACTATTGCCCAACTGCCCTCCTATATACATCCTATATATTAATTCGCTAAAACAACGCACTCATGCTCAGTAGAGACAGCTGTGTGTCCTGCAGTCATGCTCAGTATAGACTACCAGTGACGAGGCTGATATAGAGTGGGACATTCCGAAGGAGCGTCCAGCTCTGTATCAGCCTCGGGGCAGGCAGTCTCTAGGGTTGCCACCCAGCCGGTAGTTTACCGGCAGGCCGGTAAAAAATTGGCTTCTGTCCAGCGTTAAGTCTATGGAGAGAATGCCATGGCCGGTATTTTTTTTAAGAAAAGGTGGCAACCGTAGCAGTCTCTACTGAGCATGACTGCACCGCGACCAGCTGACACTGTATCAGCCGCGGCGTGGGCAGTCTCTACTGCGCATGACTGCACCACAACCGGCTGGCAGTGGCACTGTGGCCGTGTAACAGGCTCTTCAACTAGTATTACATAACATTTCAGCATCATTTTATACAGCTGGGTCCAGCAAGGCTCCCTTCCATTTTTGTTCTTCTGCTAAAGAGAAAGGAAACCTTTGCCTCTGAGGCTGTTAGAAACTGCAACTGGGAGTTGTAGACTCCAAAAGCTGCAGAGAGAAAGGCTGTCTACCCCTTCTCTGCTTTTTTGCGGCATGAAGTTGTCTTTTAGCATATCTATGACGTGAACAACTCTTGCTGTCACATTAGAAGTAATTAATGGGATAGTAATGTTTCATAATAAAAGCAGCTCTAATTAATCATCATAGCATTAGGACTTTGGAGAGTGTTATTTCATTCCGTCAGAGTTGTAGTTCAAGAGTAATTCAATGACAAAGTATCCCCCTCCCACCCCTTTTACTGATGTAACACTGTTCAGCCAGATCAGAAGGGAGGTGCCCAGGTAGACTGCAGAGAGGGACAATCTTCAATTAAGATAAGGGAAAAAAACTGAAAAACTTGTCAAGGGGGGCAGGGCTTTCATTGTTCTCATAGGAAGAAGATTGTCCCCTTCTGTTATCTGTCTGGTCTATGGACTGCATTCCACATCTGAGAAGAGATGGCTTACACTAGGTAAAAGGGGCGGGAGGGGAAACGTTGCTTGTGAATATCTCTCAAACCATAAAAATTTGAGAGATAAGACTTATATCATTCTTCATGATTTTTTAATGCCTACAAAATAAAATAAAGATAAAACAAAGTATTATTATCCCTTTAATATTAATGTTATGCTCTCATTTACATAGATTCATCTTGTCCTGTTCTATTCTTGTCTCACACAATCTTTATCAGTTTCTCATTTTCTTCATCTCTCATTGCCTTTTACCCACTGTTGCTAACTAAATAAATTATAATAATACCCACAAGTGCGACAACAAGTCTTGCAAAGCAGCAAAGTCTTTGTAACGGTGTTAAGTTGTGATCAAGTAATTATTTCCCTCTTAAGAGAATGTCAAAGCAGCCTGCAATGTGGTGTGCTATTAGCATTAGCTTAAGCAAAGTAAATAATTATTTCTGGTAAAATTTTGTACAAGTGCTTGCTTTCACGAAAGGCCAATTTCCTCCTCCTAGGGTGAGAACTTGCAGTAAATTCTGACAGGAACCGTTACCACTTCCCTTCCTTAGTCTAGTCAACAAATTATTCTAATTAATATGCTTAGTCAATAAGCCTGACAATGACGAGATTACATTATTTCTTGATGACTGGGTAATCGATTAAAACGCTATGTGTGGATGAGCAGAAAATAAGATGTAAGGAGTTATTTCGGATGCTTCCAGCAGCCCTTGATATGTGAGGCCATATGCACAGAAAAAAATGGAGCAATTCTAGGGCAACAAACTACACCACATGGAAAGAAAGCAAAAAAAATTGTTATTGATTTAAATGGGGCTTTTAACCACTTAAGCACTTAACACTTTGAATGTTAGAATGGTGTGCAATGCCTTGCTCAGCTCCCTGGCACTCAAGGGGTTATAGCAGACCTGTCACTTTTGCCTGTTAACCCTATAGAATAAAACGCTAGGATGTTTGTCTGATGAAGTCATGCTCAGTAGAGACTGTCCTAACTCACAGAATGCTGGGAGCTTCTGTGCGTTCGTGCAGTTGCTACAGAGCATCACATTCACTGCCAGCGAGGAGCAGAGCAGGACCGGCCTCTTAACCCTTTGAGTGCCATAGGGGTACTCAATGCATTGCAAAGCAATTTGTTGTGTACCCCTCTGGCACTCAAAGGATTAACATCACCCAGGCCTTGTCCCATGTACATGGGCTATTACACTATTAAAAAATAAAAAGTTAACTCTACAGTGTTCTTTTGTTAAGGCTTTTAACCCTTTTAACCATTTAACGACCCTTTGACATGCCAGGACCGTCACTGTTCTTTTCTCTTAAGGACCAGTAACAATCCTGCCACGTCACATACTTTTCACTTACTGGGGTCTGAAATTCACCGCACCAAGACCAGAGACATCTCTGTCAGAACCCAGTTGGAGCTGATGGGGGCAATGTGAGGCCAATTTGGAGCTGATGGGGGCAATGTGAGAGCAAGTTGGAACTGATGGGGGCAAGTTGGAGCTGATGGGGGCAATGTGAAGCCAAGTTGGAGCTGATGGGGGCAATGGAGCTGATGGGGGCAAGTTGGAGATGATGGGGGCAAGTTAGAGATGATGGGGGCAATGTGAGGGCAAGTTGGAGCTGATGGGGCAATGTGAGGGCAAGCTGGAGCTGATGGGCAAGTTGGAGCTTATGGGGGCAAGTTGGAGCTGATGGGGGCAATGTGAGTGCATTATGGTTATGTAGGGGGTAATGTGGAGATTTGGAGCATTGTGTAGGTGTCCAGTGGAGATAGCCAATGAGGGGGGCGCTTCAGATTTCTGTGTCTACAGGCTCCTGAGATGTAAATCCGGCCTTGTTCACTATGTAGCTACGGCTTCAATGGTCAGTCTGTTCCAGTTGAGTAGACCTGATGATACAGCAACAGTCATATGATAGCTTCCATTTAAAGTGGAACTATCACCCTATATCAAGTTCCCCACAATCATTAGCCATATTGCGAGTAGCTTCTTAACAGTGATATTATTGGGCAGAAGTACCACAATCTGAAGTAATCCTCCTTCTTCTAACACCGGCAGCCAAGCATGCACACAGACATCTTGTCTTAGAGACGCCTGCACTGTCCGTCCCGGTCTCCTCTAGGAGGCATTGCACTGTACCTTAAGGTACCGGAAGGGACTGACGGCGCAGGCACGCAGACGGCTCTAAAAGAAGAAGCCTAGCCGTCAGTCTGAGAAAAAGAAGGATTACTTCAGATTGTGGTGCTTGTACCGGATAATATCACTGTTAAGAAGCTATTCGCAATATGCCTAATTATTGTGGAGGGACTTGATGTAGGGTGATAGTTCCGCTTTAATAAGAACTGCAGCATTGCCACCATGTGATGGAATAGTCACAATATGTTTATATTCAAAATAAAAACATATTTGCTGTATAATAACTACAACATATCCATTTTTCATACTAAGGGTTCTCAAGTCTCCTTCACATGAAGGAACATACAGGTGTTGTTTGCAACAGCATGTAGTAATTTTCCCACTCAGTTGTTTTTGTTGTGTGATGAAACAGAAGGTGTTGTTACCACAACTGCTGAAGCAGTCTTTGTGATTGACCTCATTTTTCCCAAAGACAGGGTGGCAGCTGTCAAAGTGTGTGTCACAACCAGGACGTGCTATACATAGCTTATTTCCGGGAAGTCTACAAGAGCATCTATCAGCTCTTTGAGTTGATTTATGAACAATTCATGAATCAGCTCTCTGGACTAGAGAGTGGGCAAAAGAGGAAACATTACATAATAGTTGTAACAAACTGATTTATTTATGCCAGATTAATATGTAAACTGTACATTTCAGCAGTATATACTGTATACTGTCTGGTTGAGTCTTGAATTACTCCACCAGTGCTCACTGAATTATTATAATAACTGCCTAGTCTTGTGTAGCATCCAAGGGGTTAAAGGGATAGTAATGTTTTACAAAAACAGCAGCTCCAATTAATCTTCATAGTATTTGGCCATGGAGAGTGTTATTTCAATACTGTCAGATAGAGATGCACCGATACCACTTTTTTAAGACAGAGTATGAGTACCGATACTTTTTCAAGCACTCACCGATACCAATTACCGATACTTTTTTTTTGCGGTCATTTGCCAGCTTTCCAAGTACTTAAAGCGCATATATATATATATATATATATATATATATATATATATGCTTTAGGTACTTGGAAAACTGGCAAATGACCGCAAAAAAAGTATTGGTGAGTACTTGAAATATATACACACACACATACATCACCTCTTGACTGTCCCCTTTTGCCTCTTTCTCCCCCTCTTGATTCCCACCTTTTACTTAATTCTCCCCCTCTTGAGCTCCCTCCTTTTGCCTTGGCTTTTTCTCTCCCTTTTGATCCCCCTTTGTCCCCCTCCTTGACTCTTGATCCCACTCTTTTGCCTCTCTCTCCCTCCTGATCCCCCCTCCTTTTTGCTCTTCTTGTTCCCCCTCCATTTGTCGCCTGATCTTTCCTCCTTTTGCCTCTTTTTTTTTCTTTTTCTCAGTCCCTTTTGCCTCTTTTTCCCTCTTGGCCCCCCTCTCTGCCTCTTTCACCACCCGCTCTTGATGCCCCATCTTGCCTCCCTTACCCTCCTCTGCCGGGTGCTCGCTGTTCTCTCGCGAGCCCCGGCAGAAGTCAGCATCGGAGCGTTGCCATGGTAACCCGCGGCAACGCTCCAACGCTACAGGAGGGAGAGAGGCAACCGGGGAGCATTGTGAGCAGCTCCCCGGACTCCCTCACTGTAGCACCGACCCTGACACAGGGTATAGGTGCTGGCATTGGCCGCATTTGCGCGAGTACAAGTACTCGCGCAAATGCTGGTATCGGCACCGATACCGATACCAGTATTGGTATCGGTGCAACCCTACTGTCAGAGTTGTAGTTCAAGAGTAATTTAATGATAAAGTATCCCCTCCAACCCATTTTACCTAGTGTAAGCCACCTCCCCTCAGATGTGGAATCTGGTCTCTTGACTGGACAGCTCACAGCAAGGGACAATCTTCTTACTGTGAGCATAAGGAAATCCCTGACCCCTTTCACAGGTTTTTCCTTATGATCACTGAAGATTGTCCCTTGATGTGATCCGACCAGACAGTCTCTTGAGGTGAGCAGTGTTTTTACATGAGTAAAAGTGGCTGGAGGGGGATACTATATAATTCAATTACTCTTAAACTACAACTAAAACAGGATTAAAATAAAGCTGTCCTTGGCCCAAATACTATGAAGATTAATCGGAGCTGCTTTTATTGTGAAACATTACTATCCATTTAATTATTAACTTTTAATTCATAATTTGATGGAATGTTCCTCCTGCCCAGTACCTTCAATTGGGCTGCGAGCTGACAATTGTTCTGTACTGGACATAAATCAAACTGCAAGAATGTCTCCACAGTGTACATGGAAAATTCAGCTAAAATTAAATAAACAAATGCACAAATAAATTGATGTTATTTCAAAGCTATAACCGCACTCGTGTGTATTAAAACTAATTTTGAGTTTACTCTGATATAATAACAGTATTGGGGGTGCTGTCCCTCTGCCCATATACTTGGTAAGCAGGCAATCCAATATACAAACAAAAACAAGTGAGACGTTCATCTGCTACCAGTAATTACCAAAGTTATTTATTCATCTCACAACAAAATATAATAAAATCATAAAATATCCAGGTAAGCAATGGGAATACCTCAGATAAAGGTTTCAGTTCAACTGAGTCAGACGCCAATAAAACAGGCGACGGCATTTTTCCAATTACGGTAATCTATTCTATTACTAGACTAGCCAAACTGGGCTTGCTTACATTAGAGAAGAGACGTTTAAGGGGTGATATTATTACCATTTACAAATACATTCAAGGTCAATACAAAGAACTTGCCAATGAATTATTTATGCAAAGAGCTGAGCTAAGAACAAGAGGTCATCCATCAAGACTTGAGGAAAGGTGCTTTCGACTAAAACATAGGCATGGATTCTTTACAGTAAGGGCGGTAAGGCTATGGAATTCTTTGCCTCAGGATGTTGTGCTTGCAGATAATGCAACTGCATTCAAAAAAGCAATGGATGCCTATCTAGCACAGAACAATATTGACAATTATGACATATGGCTTCAAAGCAAATAGGAAATTGATCCGGGGAACTATTTGACTACCAATTGGAGTCAGGAAGGAATAATTCCCCCCACATAGAACTACTTATAGAACTACTTATAAACATATTCCCTCTTCTGTGCTGTGCACTTCTGCATTATGCGCACAGCACAGCTCGACAGCATGTTGTATTTCTCCTCCCACCTCCTCCAGTTGCCCCAGGGAGCGCGTTCATGATTTCATATTGGTAATTGACATGTTGTTTTCTTTTAAATAATTTTTTTTTTTTGCAAAAAAAAAATGTGTTGTGTCTTTTAAAAAAAAAAAAAAAAGTTGATTTTAGCAGGTCAAAAATTGACCTGCATCCAGCCAGTCTCCAGCGCAGCAGTGAAGGGGTTAATACCCCAGCTGCTGCATTTTCTTTTTAAAACTATGTGTCTCCTCTCTGCTTCTCTGTCCCTTACTTTAATTGTAAGGGGCAGACAGGCAGAGGAGAGACACAGAGACAGTGTGTGAATCACACTGTCTCATTCATTTCAAATGCCGGTACATGTGATAGCTGCTTCAGTGATCACATGACCCGGCACAACTGAGAAGGGCTGAGGCTGAATGCTCCGGTACCGGAGCGCTCAGTCTCAGCCTGGAATGAATGATAGCAGCTGCTATCATTTAACCCATGACGGTCCAGGACCATCATGAGTCCTTAACTGCTTTCTACCCATGGGTCGTTAAGTGGTTAAACATGAGAATCAGCCCACCCCAGACGTACATTTCATCCTTATTGAGCCTCATCTGTGAGGTGCAGCTGTTCCCTCTAGATACCTGTGAGCAAGGGGTCCACATCTGGATTCCCCCATTATTCTTAGGGTGACCAAACCTAAGAGGAAAGCAGTGGTGAGTCTTATAACAGTATAAACTCATTCTAGTGTATTACCATGTTGCCATGAACCTTTTAGTTTACTGTTTGCTGTTTTATTTATTGTATCCCTATATTATTCTATTCAGTACATTAAACACTTAAAAGTAATTTTTTTATATTAGAGTAGTGTGCTTTCTTGCACCCTTGATAGACTAGTTATCCTAGTCCCTTCCCTTCCTTGTCTAGGAAGAATTAGGGGGTTGTATTCTTGACATCTGTGAATGGAAGCCATAGTTTCTCAGAGTGGATGACATAATGGATGACATAACCTCCAGTGCCTGTTACACCCATGCCAGTTCACAGCACACAGGATGACTACTGGATGTGAGTACCTCAGTTTTACGCTATTGTTTGGTCAACATCTTAAGAGGATTTTGGATCTTACAGAGGATGTCTGCTTTAGAGATGGAAGGCTCATTAAATACCCTACTAGCTCTCCGGACTGCCATGTCTTCAACCAGACAGAAATTTCCTTTTGTCCTTGGCTTCCATAGACATATAGAATATTTCTAGGACTTGTCTAGGACTCTATTTCTATTGTGTATGAATATTTGTTGTCACAGGTTATATTATATACAGTATATATATATATATATATATATATATATATATAATTTATTTTTTCATGTATGTTTCATCATTCATCACATCTTAAGTGTCTGAAAAAGTATTATTTTTCATGTTCATTCCACTATCCATCAGAGATTCATTCATCATCCATTTTCACTTTCTCATTGGTCTACCAGGTCATGTATCATTTTTACATTGTTTTATTTATGGTAGTTCTTTGTTTTGAATAGCACAATCTTATTAGCAATTCTTGACAACTTTCTATTCAATGTGTTCAATGCAAGAAAATGTTCACTGGTTTTACTATATTCTGTAGCATTGTGATGCTTTGAGTGGGCCCTTTTCTGCAGTTCATGAATTTATTAGGAGTTGGGATTTTCTTGGGATCCAGCACCACTAGTGAACCCCAGAGATACTATGACTGAATTTTAACCCTATGACACAAGAAATACCATTTTGGAAAGTAAACAACCCTTTGCTTGGGGCATTTGTCTTTTCTACCCCAGCCCAGTGTGCATAGATGTTTCAAGAAGATGTGCTAAAGAATATATTCATTTTTTACATTACTACCCCTTCAAAGGTACTGAAATATTTGAAAACTATGGCATTTGTTGCAGTAATCATTAGCACCTCCTCTAAAAACAAAATGCCACCCTGTTGGTAAGATCTGAAATGCTACAGGGTGTGCCAGAAACACAAAACTACCCTTACACTTACCAAAAGCTGCTGTTTTTCTTACATTCTTCAAAACCTGAAGAAAAGCTAGATATCTAGTATGCACAGAAAACAATAATATTAATAATAATTTGGGAAGCTAAAACATATTAAAACACTTCTACCAAACTGTATAAGTGAATATAAACAATATACAAAGAATATAATATCTAAGCATGCACAATAATCCACAATCTAAATAGTAAAATAATTAGTTTATTAAATCAGGTTATAATCACTGGTAAAAAAGAAAAAGGAAATCCTGCATCTACAGAAAGTCTAAGCAGTACACTGTACGGAACCACAGAACAGTGTACCGAGAGAACCTACCAACTTCTGACAGGGAAAAGTTGGAGAATATAAGTATCTAGACAGAAATGGGAGATCGGGGCCACCCTACACACTACAAGGAACAACCTTAAAATATAAAAGGCTCCTCGTAGAATGTTTATAGGCAACCCCAACATCCCATATAAAAAATATAATGAAATACCCGAGAGAGAGGCTCTAAGAGAGGATAAATACCGCTAACAGACAATAATTGGTGATTCTACTGGCACACTATATAGGATACCTGTAAATATATCTGGGGTCATACACAGTGTGTACTAAAATGGCTGTAACAATAACAGGTGTGAAGAAAAGGTAAACAAGGCATACCATTCTGAAAAGAACACAACCCACTTTATCAGGTGAGGAGTAGTGTTGAGCGAGCATGCTCGGCCGATGCTCGGATCGGCTCGAGCATCGCTCTGCTCGGCACATGGCGGTACTCGTACGAGTACCGCATGTGCTCGCCCGCCATGTTCGGGTCTCCTCCCTGCACGTTTTGCGGCTGCTGCGCAGCCAATAAACGTGCAGGGAGGCTCTGACATCGGTGTAATGCCAGCAGCCATGTTGGCTGCTGGCATTACACTGATTGGCTGGCCAGAACCCGTGGTCGGGTGCTGTATAGCACCTGACCATCGAGTTCGGCTCAGTCTGAGCCAGGGAGAGCTGAGGATAGGAAGGGAAAGGCAGTGTAGGAGGAAAAAAACAAAAATTGTGAAAAAAAAGAACCAAAGTCCTTTTTAGGACTACTGTGTGTGGGGCAGCAGGTTATTTTGTGTGGGGGGAAAAAAACAAAAAAAACAAAAAAAAAAATATTCTGTTAGTGTGAAAAGTTGCAGATTAGAGCACATTCTGTTTAGTGTGCACAGTTGCAGATTAGAGCACATTCTGTTTAGTGTGCAAAGTTGCAGATTGGAGCACATTCTGTTTAGTGTGCAAAGTTGCAGATTAGAGCACATTCTGTTTAGTGTGCAAAGTTGCAGATTAGAGCACATTCTGTTAAGTCTTCAAACTAAATATCAAAGTCACATATTCCATTCAGTGTGCGTCGCCGCAGTTTAGCAGCACATTCTGTGTACTGTGCAGAGTTGCAGAATAGGAAGAAATACTGTTAAGTCTTCAAACTAAAATATCAAAGTCACATATTCCATTCAGTGTGCTTCGCCGCAGTTTAGCAGCACATTCTGTGTACTGTGCAGAGTTGCAGAATAGGAAGAAATACTGTTAAGTCTTCTAACTCAAATATCAAAGTCACATATTCCATTCAGTGTGTTTCACCGCCGTTTAGCAGCCTATTCTGTGTACTCTGCAGAGTTGCAGAATAGTAAGAAATACTGTTAAGTTTTCAAACTCAAATATTAAAGTCACATATTCCATTCAGTGTGTTTCACCGCCGTTTAGCAGCCTATTCTGTGTACTCTGCACAGTTGCAGAATAGTAAGAAATACTGTTAAGTTTTCAAACTCAAATATTAAAGTCACATATTCCATTCAGTGTGTTTCACCGCCGTTTAGCAGCCTATTCTGTGTACTCTGCACAGTTGCAGAATAGTAAGAAATAGTGTTAAGTTTTCAAACTCAAATATCAAAGTCACATATTCCATTCAGTGTGTATCACCGCCGTTTAGCAGCCTATTCTGTGTACTCTGCAGAGTTGCAGAATAGTAAGAAATAGTGTTAAGTTTTCAAACTCAAATATCAAAGTCACATATTCCATTCAGTGTGTATCACCGCCGTTTAGCAGCCTATTCTGTGTACTCTGCAGAGTTGCAGAATAGTAAGAAATAGTGTTAAGTTTTCAAACTCAAATATTAAAGTCACATATTCCATTCAGTGTGTATCACCGCCGTTTAGCAGCCTATTCTGTGTACTCTGCACAGTTGCAGAATAGGAAGAAATACTGTTAAGTTTTCAAACTCAAATATTAAAGTCACTTATTCCATTCAGTGTGTGTCACCGCAGTTTAGCAGCCTATTCTGTGTACTCTGCAGAGTTGCAGAATAGGAAGAAATACTGTTAAGTTTTCAAACTCAAATATTAAAGTCACATATTCCATTCAGTGTGTTTCACCGCCGTTTAGCAGCCTATTCTGTGTACTCTGCACAGTTGCAGAATAGGAAGAAATACTGTTAAGTTTTCAAACTCAAATATTAAAGTCACTTATTCCATTCAGTGTGTGTCACCGCAGTTTAGCAGCCTATTCTGTGTACTCTGCACAGTTGCAGAATAGGAAGAAATACTGTTAAGTTTTCAAACTCAAATATTAAAGTCACATATTCCATTCAGTGTGTTTCACCGCCGTTTAGCAGCCTATTCTGTGTACTCTGCAGAGTTGCAGAATAGGAAGAAATACTGTTAAGTTTTCAAACTCAAATATTAAAGTCACTTATTCCATTCAGTGTGTGTCACCGCAGTTTAGCAGCCTATTCTGTGTACTCTGCACAGTTGCAGAATAGGAAGAAATACTGTTAAGTTTTCAAACTCAAATATTAAAGTCACATATTCCATTCAGTGTGTTTCACCGCCGTTTAGCAGCCTATTCTGTGTACTCTGCACAGTTGCAGAATAGTAAGAAATACTGTTAAGTTTTCAAACTCAAATATTAAAGTCACATATTCCATTCAGTGTGTTTCACCGCCGTTTAGCAGCTATTCTGTGTACTCTGCAGAGTTGCAGAATAGTAAGAAATAGTGTTAAGTTTTCAAACTCAAATATCAAAGTCACATATTCCATTCAGTGTGTATCACCGCCGTTTAGCAGCCTATTCTGTGTACTCTGCAGAGTTGCAGAATAGTAAGAAATAGTGTTAAGTTTTCAAACTCAAATATTAAAGTCACATATTCCATTCAGTGTGTATCACCGCCGTTTAGCAGCCTATTCTGTGTACTCTGCACAGTTGCAGAATAGGAAGAAATACTGTTAAGTTTTCAAACTCAAATATTAAAGTCACTTATTCCATTCAGTGTGTGTCACCGCAGTTTAGCAGCCTATTCTGTGTACTCTGCAGAGTTGCAGAATAGGAAGAAATACTGTTAAGTTTTCAAACTCAAATATTAAAGTCACATATTCCATTCAGTGTGTTTCACCGCCGTTTAGCAGCCTATTCTGTGTACTCTGCACAGTTGCAGAATAGGAAGAAATACTGTTAAGTTTTCAAACTCAAATATTAAAGTCACTTATTCCATTCAGTATGTGTCACCGCAGTTTAGCAGCCTATTCTGTGTACTCTGCACAGTTGCAGAATAGGAAGAAATACTGTTAAGTTTTCAAACTCAAATATTAAAGTCACATATTCCATTCAGTGTGTTTCACCGCCGTTTAGCAGCCTATTCTGTGTACTCTGCACAGTTGCAGAATAGGAAGAAATACTGTTAAGTTTTCAAACTCAAATATTAAAGTCACTTATTCCATTCAGTGTGTGTCACCGCAGTTTAGCAGCCTATTCTGTGTACTCTGCACAGTTGCAGAATAGGAAGAAATACTGTTAAGTTTTCAAACTCAAATATTAAAGTCACATATTCCATTCAGTGTGTTTCACCGCGTTTAGCAGCCTATTCTGTGTACTCTGCACAGTTGCAGAATAGTAAGAAATACTGTTAAGTTTTCAAACTCAAATATTAAAGTCACATATTCCATTCAGTGTGTTTCACCGCCGTTTAGCAGCCTATTCTGTGTACTCTGCAGAGTTGCAGAATAGTAAGAAATAGTGTTAAGTTTTCAAACTCAAATATCAAAGTCACATATTCCATTCAGTGTGTATCACCGCCGTTTAGCAGCCTATTCTGTGTACTCTGCACAGTTGCAGAATAGGAAGAAATACTGTTAAGTTTTCAAACTCAAATATTAAAGTCACTTATTCCATTCAGTGTGTGTCACCGCAGTTTAGCAGCCTATACTGTGTACTCTGCAGAGTTGCAGAATAGTAAGAAATAGTGTTAAGTTTTCAAACTCAAATATTAAAGTCACTTATTCCATTCAGTGTGTTTCACCGCCGTTTAGCAGCCTATTCTGTGTACTCTGCAGAGTTGCAGAATAGTAAGAAATAGTGTTAAGTTTTCAAACTCAAATATCAAAGTCACATATTCCATTCAGTGTGTATCACCGCCGTTTAGCAGCCTATTCTGTGTACTCTGCACAGTTGCAGAATAGGAAGAAATACTGTTAAGTTTCAAACTCAAATATTAAAGTCACTTATTCCATTCAGTGTGTGTCACCGCAGTTTAGCAGCCTATTCTGTGTACTCTGCAGAGTTGCAGAATAGGAAGAAATACTGTTAAGTTTTCAAACTCAAATATTAAAGTCACATATTCTGTGTAAGATGAAGAAGGCGGGTAAAAAGGGACGGGGAAGTGGACGTGATCCTGAAAGTTCAGGGCGCGGGTCAGGACGCGGAGAAACTGTGCCTGGTGCAGAGCACAAGAAAGAAAGACATCCACCATACCTAGCTTCATGTGTAATTTTACAGGGCGTCGCAGGACATCACTCTCGAGGTCCGACCACTGCGAACAGGTGGTCGGTTGGATGACAGCTGATACTGCTTCCAGTCGGTTAAGCACCACCCTGTCTTCCACCAAGTCCACTCTCAGTAGCCAAGAGTCTGGTCAAAATAATCCTCACTCTGATCATCCTTCCTCCCACCATACACGGTCTGGTCAAAGAAGTGATCCCATACTGGGATATAGTGAGGAGCTCGTCTCATCACCAATCCTTCATTTGACCCTCTCTCCAAGCACGCTTGCAGAGGAACATGACATCTTGTGCCCTGATTCACAACCTCTAGAGGCTACCCAATCACAAGAAGATGACAGATGTGAACGGCATTTAAGGTCAAAGGAAGTAGTGGATGATGATGATGATGATGAGACACAGTTGCCATTAAATCAACCACTATTTCCGTCTCAAGACCTTGTTGAGGAGAATGTTATACAGTTGTCAATGACTGAGTATGTGGTGGGATCAAGACTTGAGGAGGATGATCAGAGTGAGGAAGTGGAGGAGGACTTGGTGGACGATGAGGTGACTGACCCCACCTGGGAAGGTGTAGAGCCGAGCGATGTCAGCAGTCCTGAGGGTGAGCCATCTGCAGCACCGCAACAGGCTGGAAGAGGCAGTGGTGTGGCTACAGAAAGAAGGCGGACCGCACCAAACCGGCCCGCAAATGTTCCACGGAACACCCCCTTGCGTAAATCTACCTTGCCAAAGGGTAGGTGTTCCGCGGTATGGCGTTTTTTTAAGGAAAGTGCGGACGACAAAAGAATTGTAGTTTGCAACCTGTGCCACACCAGAATGAGCCGAGGCATGAACACTAGAAACTAGAAACTAGACACATGGCATCCAAGCACCGTAGTAAGTGGGCGGAACGCCTGGATCGCCCATCTGTGTCTGCAGGCCACACCACTGCCTCCTCTTCCCCTGTTTTCGGTGCTGGCCAATCGCCTGTCAAAGGCGCAGGCCCGCATACCTCCCGCCCTGCACCTGTACCATCTGAAGCACCATCAGCGACCACATCCACTTCCCTGTCCCAGCACAGCGTCCAAATGTCGTTACCCCAGGCATTTGAGCGCAAGAGAAAGTACCCAGCCACCCACCCACAGGCCATAGCACTAACCTCACACCTTTCAAAATTACTGGCCATCGAAATGCTGCCATTTAGGCTTGTGGACACTGAGTCCTTCCGCAGCCTGATGCAGCAGCTGTCCCTCGGTACGCGGTCCCCAGCCGCCACTACTTTTCCCGGTGTGCCATCCCCGCATTACACCACCATGTGTCCCGTAACATCACCCGTGCCCTGACCAACGCAGTTACTGGGAAGGTCCACTTAACGACTGACACATGGACAAGTGCTTGTGGCCAGGGACGCTACATTTCCCTGACGGCACACTGGGTGAATGTCGTGGAGGCTGGGAGCGACTCGGACCCTGGGATGGCACGGGTGCTACCCACGCCGAGGATTGCGGGCCCTACCTCCATCAGGGTTTCCACCAGCACCTACGTTATTGGCTCCTCCTCCTCCGTTTCCACCTCCGAATTCTCTACACGCAGCGCCACTCCCCCATCAGCCAGTAGCTGGAAGCAGTGTAGCACTGCAGTGGGGAAGCGTCAACAGGCCGTGCTGAAGCTGATCTGCCTTGGGGAAAAACAGCACACGGCCTCAGAGCTGTTGCAGGGGATTAGTCACCAGACCGAGCAGTGGCTCTCGCCACTCAACCTGCAACCAGGCATGGTTGTGTGTGATAATGGGCGTAACTTGGTGGCGGCTTTGGAGCTCGGCAAGCTCACACACGTACCATGTCTAGCGCATGTATTTAATTTAGTGGTGCAGCGATTTCTAAAAACCTACCCCAATGTGCATGATCTCTTGACCAAGGTGCGCCGCGTGTGTGCACATTTCCGTAAGTCATCAACAGCTTCAGCCGGCCTGTTGAAGCTGCAGCAGCGCTTACAATTGCCAGCTCACCGGCTGCTGTGTGACGTGAGCACGCGCTGGAACTCCACCTTCCACATGTTGGCCCGGCTTTGTGAGCAGCAGAGGGCAGTAGTGGAGTACCAGCTGTTACACGGTCGTCGCCTCTCCGTTCAACTTCCTGTAATCAGAAGTGAGGAGTGGGAATGGATGTCAGACCTCTGTGAGGTTTTACGCAATTTTGAGGAATCGACACAGATGGTGAGCGGCGATAACGCTATTATCAGTGTAACCATCCCACTTCTGTGTCTACTGAAACGCTCGCTGCTCACAATTAAAACCGACGCTTTGCATGTGGAAGAGGTGGAAATGGGGGAGGAAGAGCTTACACAAGGTGATAGCCAGAGCACCCTCACTTCGTCTTCTCAGCGACAATTGGAGGAGGCGGAGGAGGAGGAGGAGGAGGAGGAAGACACGGTTGCCTCCGCTACAGAGGGTAGCCATGGAACTTTAGTTCCATCTCTTCAGCGTGGGTGGGCAGAAGAGGAGGAAGAGGATGAGGATATTGAGAGTCATCCTCCTGGTGAGGACAGCGAAATCTTGACTGTTGGTACTCTGGCACACATGGCTGACTTTATGTTAGGCTGCCTTTCCCGTGACCCACGCGTTATACGCATTTTAAACAACACGGATTACTGGGTGTTCACCCTTCTGGACCCCCGCTACAAAGAGAATTTCTCATCTCTCATTCCTCCGGTGGAGAGGACAAGCAAAATGGTGCAATACCAGAAGGTTCTTGTTGAAAAATTGCTCCAAAATTTTCCATCTGACAACGCTGGCGGCAGAGTACGTGCTACCTTGGCCAACCGAGAAGGGGAGAAAAGGGGAGCACACAGCAGTTCCGAGAAAGGCAGGGCAACACTCTCCAAGGCGTGGGACACCTTCATGACACCCCGCCAGCACCCTCACCCTGATGCGCAGCCTAGTGTCACAAGGAGGGAAAAGTTTTGGAAGATGGTGAAGGAGTACGTAGCAGACCGTGTCAGCGTCCTCAATGATCCCTCTGTGCCTTACAACTACTGGGTGTCCAAGCTGGACACGTGGTATGAACTGGCACTCTACGCCTTGGAGGTGCTGGCCTGCCCTGCCGCCAGCGTTCTGTCTGAGCGGGTATTTAGTGCTGCTGGTGGCATCATAACAGATAAGCGTATCCGCCTTTCCACCGACAATGCTGATAGGTTGACACTTATAAAAATGAACAAGGCCTGGATTTCCCCTGACTTCTCCACTCCACTGGAGGAAAGCCCCGGGGGAACATAAACTCACTTTATATATGTTATTTACAATGATGGGAATACTCTGTATTCCCATTCACCCCTTCCACCCAAAAAACGGGTATATGGTTGACTCTTAATCTTCTCATCCTCCTCCTCCTCTTCCATATGCCCTGTGCTATAATTTTTATATAGGGCCAGCTCACCAGCGGGCCCTGTGATATAATTTTTATATAGGGCCAGCTCACCAGCGGGCCCTGTGATATAATTTTTATATAGGGTCAGCTCACCAGCGGGCCCTGTTTGCCAATTTTTATATAGGTCAGCTCACCAGCGGGCCTTCTCATATAATGTTTTATTGGGTCAGCTCTCTAGCGGGCCCTCTCATATAATGTTTTATAGCGTCAGCTCACTAGCGGGCCTTCGCATATAATGTTTAGGATGGTCAGCTCTGCAGCAGACCCTCACCCATAATGTTTTAGATGGTCAGCTCAGCGCACGTTTCCCTCTTAATCATGGCCTCAGTTCAATAAAATCAAGGAAATTTTTGGGAGAATTTGTCTCTGTGCACGTTTCCCTCTTAATCATGGCCTCAGTTCTGAAAATCAAGGAAATTTTTGGGAGAATTTGCCTCTGTGCACGTTTCCCTCTTAATCATGGCCTCAGTTCTGAAAATCAAGGAAATTTTTGGGAGAATTTGCCTCTGCGCACGTTTCCCTCTTAATCATGGCCTCAGTTCTGAAAATCAAGGAAATTTTTGGGAGAATTTGCCTCTGCGCACGTTTCCCTCTTAATCATGGCCTCAGTTCTGAAAATCAAGGAAATTTTTGGGAGAATTTGCCTCTGCGCACGTTTCCCTCTTAATCATGGCCTCACTTCCGAAAATCAAGGAAATTTTTGGGAGAATTTGCAGATGATATACAAGTAAATATACAGCAAATATTGTTTGGTAACAATTTTTCGCCTAAAGTCGTTTTTATTTTCCTTTTTGTGTGTTTTATGGTCAGTCTGTAAAAATGGCGTACTACGGGCGAAAGATCATTCCCAGCAGCGATGTTGGAGTCCAAGATGCATCCAGACATCCTCCCTATGCTGTCCCTGAACCATTTCTGTAGTGTTTCCATCTTTTTCTGCCCTTTTCCTATGGACCAGGCACCCTCCCCTCATCAGAGCAGGGGGTGCCTGGTGTAATGCTCGAGTCCTCCCATTGACTTCAATGGGGCTCGGGTGCTCGGCCGAGCACTCGAGCCTCAGGGGGTGCTCGGTCAGAGCACCCGAACACCCGAGCATTGGGGTGCTCGCTCATCACTAGTGAGGAGTAGTTGTCCTTGCTAACCCTAAGGAACCCTAAGAATAAATACATAATTTTTTTACACTTCCACCACTTAAATCATACTAAATTATTTGAAGACCATGGAGTTTCCTAATGTTTTCTGTACCAGAGAAAATGGTGCCACATTAATCTGGGCTGTCATACTATAAGGGGTACCAGGAACACTAATATATACCTATTACTTTTCTTTTTTGAAGCTGCTTACCTGCAATAAATAGTTATTCAGAACAACCTGCAATAAATACTAATTTCATAACAAAAAGGTAGACAAGCATCTTCATTTGGAAAGTAAACAACTAGATGCATCAAATGGTGGTTCGTTTGTCTTTCCAACCCTATTCTGTTGCACACAAATGTTTCCAGAACATGGCACTATCTGAACAAATCTCAGAGACAAAAAAATCTTTCAAACCTATGACATTTCCTACTTTAGTCAATACCTACTGCTAGTTTGAGACAAATGGAATCCCATTGGTACAGGTTTACATACAGTGGAGGGTGCCAGGATTACAAAACTAAATAGTGCATATAGAGTTGGACAGGATTTTACAAACCATAATAGGTATCCTTCTTGGACAGAGGACACTATCCCCTTTCCAATAGAGGTACTCTGTTGTGGTTAGGACACAGGGGTCAAGATAGGTTCTCAAATAGATACTCACAGGCTCCTAAAATACATTCAGTGGCGCATCTACAGGGGTCACACCTGCGACAGGGCCTGTCACTCCAGGGGCCTGGCCGCCCCCTGCGACCCCTCCACCTGGCTCCCGCAATCTCCCTCTGGTGCTCTAGTAATATAGAGCGCTGGGAGATGACATCATCTCCCAGCGTTCTGCATGACAGAAGAGGACCGCGCAGGAGCTCAGCGAGCCAACTCGTCTCGCCTGCCACTCCACTGGACCACCAGGGATTGGGAGGTAGGAGATGGAGGCATTGTGGAGGGCCCAGGGGCCAATGTGGTCAGGGGGATCCAATGTGGTCGGGGGGGTGAGGGGGCCTATGACACCTTGCACCAGGGCCGGGAGGGTTCTCGTTACGCCTCTGACTACATTTAATACATGTGTACATTTATAGCAAATAATCACTTGATCATTTGGTATTTATCCCTTCAAGCCTATACACAGCATTAACCCTTTCATACTCTTGTGGGAAAAGGGAGAGTACTCTCCTCCCTTTCCAACCAGGGTACTCCTGTCATGATAGGAATTGGGGAGGGGCTGAGGTATATGGCCGAAAAAAAAGAGAAGTCCCCAGTTCCTAGCAAATTATATGTGTACTTTTATACCAGGTGATCACGTAATTATTTGATCTTAACCACTTCACTCCTACTCTTGATGGAAAGTGGGAACTCTTCCCTTTCCAACAAGCGTACTCTGGCTCTTTTATGAGTTGGGGGGTAAAGATATGGGCTCTAACATATGTATGTATGGCTCTTTGACACTTCAGGGACAGCTAAGACAATTACAGTTACAGGAAAATACCTGATAAAGGGGAATTATCAGGGGAAAATTCCACTTTCCAATTTAATTTTGAAAAATGTCTTTCATTCCTGCCATCGTTAATTTTGATGAGCTCAGTTACAATCTTCTGGGAACTGGAAGGTGACATACTATATTCTGTAGATAATTCACCAATCGTTAGGGAAGTAAAGATTGGAAGAAGAAGTGCTAGAGGTTAACATGTATTAAAGGATGAACCACCACTCTACAGTCAATGCTGATTAAATTCCCTTTTTTTTCCATGATAAATTATTCTTGATATTTCACTGTGTCTTATAATCCATATTTATTGATTGCCTTTATTTCTACCTATCACCTCTAAAATCTTGTTGCATCTTATAGACCAGTGCATCTTATAGTCAGCATAATATGGTATTTTTTACTTCATATTTCTCCCAGTTTTCAGTGGGGTATTAGCATAAATGGACACTTTAGAAGTGAAAGATACCTATTCATGCGAACCCATTTATAATTCTACTCTGTCGTATACCTCTAACTGTGATACAATATACTAATTTATAAGCATCCCCACAGGAGCTTGCTCACATTGGTTGGTCCTCAGGTACATTTGTGCAAGTGCTGGTGGACCCCAGAACCAGCTGTTACAAGCATGCTGATGTGTGAGCAACTTGCAGGTTCATGCTAGGCTTTGTTTTACTTTATCTTGTGCAAGAATGGCATGTGCATGGCTGTTGTGTATGTTTTGTGCACATTTGCTATTTTTAGCTCCACCAGGGCTAGCTATCATGGGTTGGTTGTTCTTGTCCATTTCTGACTTCTGGTGTTCCTGATCTCAGCATTTACTTGATTTCTGACTAAGCTTCAAGTTCTCCATTTCATAGACTTCTGGTTTAAATGGATAGTAATGTTTCATAATAAGAGCAGCTCTAATTAAACATCATAGTATTTGGACTTTGGAGAGTGCTATTTCAATTCTGTCAGAGTTGTAGTTCAAGAATAATTCAATGACAAAGTCTCCCCCTCCCGCCCATTTTACTGATGTAACACTGTTCAGCCAGATCAGAAGGGAGGTGCCCAGGTAGATTTCAGAGAGGGACAATCTTCACTTAAGATAAGGGAAAAACTTGTCAAGGGGGGCAGGGTTTTCATTGTTTTCATAGAAAGAAGATTGTCCCCTGCTGTTATCTGTCCGGTCTTACAACCAGATTCCACATCTGAGAAGAGATGGCTTACACTAGGTAAAAGGGGCAGGAGGGGAAACTTTGCTTGTGAATATCTCTCATGTTATTTTAATGCCTACAAAATAAAATAAAGATAAAACAAAGTGTTACTATCCATTTAACTTTGGCTCGTTGTCTATGCACTCCAGCTGCTTTTACATGACCGTGGCCTGAAATCCCACTGTGCATTCCATATAATTTGTTCCTGGATAGCACAATCTCAGGGACTCAACTTCAGGAAGTAAATGTTTGTCCTGTCCAGACCCTTATTGACTTCTCCTGGACTATACTCTGAGAAGGAAAATTAATCTGCTGTACTACCTCATCACTACTTTTATTATGTTACGGTAAGTGCTCCATACAAAGCTACTATAAAAAATATTTTAATAAGCAGAGCCTCAAAACTGGGAAAACACTCTTCTGGTACAGGTAAAATCACCTATCTTATTTATCCAAATATGCAAGGCTCTGATAATCTGGCAAAGCTTTGCCCCTGCAATAAACTTTTAAAACCTGTTTAAATTTGAAAACATATCTAGTACCTTGTGCATTCCATTTAATTTCTCTCTTGATTGCACAAATTCCGGAGCTCAACTTGAAGGGGGAGAGTGTTTGTCCTGCCTAGACCTTGTGTCCTATTGCCTGCTCCTGGATTCTACTCTGAGAAGGAAAATTCATCTGCTGCACTACCTTTAAAAACATGGGCAATGTAGTTCGGTGGCTCATATAATGGGCATTTAGGTAAAGACACAAAGACAAAAAAAAATAAATGTCTATTTATCACTCTAGCATTCCCAATGGTCATAACATAGACTGGTATAAGGAGGCAAAAAAGCAGAAATAAAGTATACAATTTATGAATTCCAGAAGTTAACTTAAAAGAGGGTTAAAAGTAACTATCCCTAATGTACTCAAAAAATCAGTCTTATAATTGTCTTGAAAGGTGCCATAAAGGAGCAGTAAACTTTTTTTTATGAAAAAATATATATTGTAGGGATTTTCCTATTGAGTAAAATAAGGGTACTCCCACTGCCGAGAGTTTTATATTTCCAGAGATATTACAGTTTAAACCCATGTTTTTTTACGTTAGCAGTGCCATCTAGTGGTCAAATTCTAATTAGATTTCCTGTTAGATTCTAATGGAGACGAAAGTCAGAAAAGTCAGAGACATACAGTTCTCTATACAATGTGACAGAAACTGCCTGTCACTTCCTGTCAGTTAGAACTACCAGGAAGTACTAACAGTAAATTCACTTCCTGGTTATTTAAACTGCTATAATTTTTGAATAAAGCATCTGACAGCAATGGGAGTGATGGGAGTGAAAAGATCTATAAATTATGTGTTTTCATAAAAAAAGTTTACTGCTCCTTTAAATGTTTTAATTTCTTGATACAGTGAAATGCTGACACCAAAAACAATGTACTTATACTCTGTCATTTATGATAATAGTATGGTATATATGGTATATGTTTACTAGGTAATGTTCTTAGTGATTATATTCCTGCACTATACGGGCTCTGTGATATAGGGTCATGTGGTACTACAACAAACAATATAGGTTAAGTAGTAGTACTATACCGTTTGTCAGTTTACAATTTGATCAGGACTTTGCTCTACTACTATAAGGCATAGTACTACTTAACCTATTTTGGACATACATTGCTTAACACCTTAAGGACCATTGCCGTGCCAGGACCGTTACGGCAGTCCGGCACTTAAGGACTAGTGACGGTCCTGGTACGTCACGGAGTTCAAGGCTCCCGGAGTGGCTGCACGCCACTCCGGAAGTCCTGAACCAGAAGAGAAGAAAAAAAAAGCCCTGTGGTCCTCAAGTGTCAGATGCGCGTGCCGGTCCTTAAGGGGTTAAAGCAGTGTTTCTCAACTCCGGTCTTCAGGACCCACTAACAGGCCAGGATTTGATGATTTCCTTGTTAGAGCACAGGTGAGTTAATCAATGTGAATGAGCCGCTGATCACCACACCTGTGCTCTAGCAGAGAAATCCCTAAGTAGTATCACACAAACCTATATCACAGAGCCAGTATAGTGCAGGAATATAATAATTAAGAACATTATCTGGCAAAAATATATTGTATGTTAAAGGTAATTTACTCATAGTTTTGACATTGTTAATTACTAGCGCTTAAAGTTGCATGCATCACCTTTTGGCAGCTTTGGCTTCATTTTTATGCGTTATAGTAGAAGAGCCAAGTCCTGATTAAACTGTTATACACATGTTAAAATGTTAAACTGTTATAAACTGTTAAACACATGTTATTAGTAGTGTTGAGCGAGCGTGCTCGGCCGATGCTCGGATCGGCTCGAGCATCGCTCTGCTCGGCACATGGCGGTACTCGTCGAGTACCGCCATGTGCTCGCCCGCCATGTTCGGGTGGCGGGGATCTGTGCCGGAAGAGGCACAGATCCGAAGACGCTCCGCTGGACCACCAGGGACTGGAGGTACGGGGGCATTGCGGAGATGAAGGGGGCATTGCGGAGATGAAGGGGGACATTGTGGAAGAGGGGCATAGCGGAGATGAAGGGGCACATTGTGGAAGACGGGCATAGCGGAGATGAAGGGGGCATAGCGGAGATGAAGGGGGACATTGCGGAGATGAAGGGGGCATTTGGAGATGAAGGGGGCATAGCGGAGATGAAGGGGGGCATTGACCAGGCACCCTCCCCTCATCAGAGCAGGGGGTGCCTGGTGTAATGCTCGTGTCGCCCCATTATATGCAATGGGGCTCGGGTGCTCGGCCGAGCACTCGAGCCTCAGGGGGTGCTCGGTCAGAGCACCCGAGCACCCGAGCATCGGGGTGCTCGCTCAACACTAGTTATTAGTACTTAATCTATATTGGACATGTATTGTATAAAGGATATGTTGTAGTACCTTATGACCCTATATTACAGAACCAGAATGGTGCAGGAATATAATCACTATGAACATTACCTAGCAAAAATATAAGTTTAATGGTAATTTACTCATAGTTTTGAGACATAGTATTATCATAAATTATACAATGTACATAAATTGGTGTCAGCACACACTTCATCCAGAGCTGGGAGGCGGACTGTCATGGTGAACTGTCAGAGGCGCAGTGGGTTAATATTACCACATTGGCCCACAAATGTTCAGTGTCCTCTCATATACAAGAAAATGCATATAAAATATTAACACAATGGTGTAGGGTACCGGACCTTCTCCACAAGATCTATCCAGCAGTTCCGGATACCTGCTGGAGGTGCAAAACCCAGAGGAGCGACTTTCTACATATCTGGTGGTCTTGTCCAAAGATTCAACCCTTCTGGTCGCTGGTTGTGAATACGATTAGGGAGGTGGCTGATCCCCAGATTCCCATGGATCCCTTAGTACTCCTTGTGCACCACACTGAGCATCCTATACACAGATACACTTGTTCTCTTACTGTCCACTTGTTAAATGCTGCTAAAGTGTTGATCCCTGGATGTTGCAAAGCAATCTGATGCTCCTTCATACCGTGACTGGATCGCCTCCGTCAACTCCGTTCACTCTGCGGAGGACTTGATGCACTCTGCTAAGGGAAGGGGTTTGAGACATGCTGCCCACTGGTTTGGCTGGGATGAATATCTAGGTGGTGACTCCTTCCGCCAGAGGTTGAAAGACTCTGCTCCCTGACTTAGCCCCTATAGGTGGGTCCTTGGACATTCTATCTTTGGCTCCTTTCTTCTCACTATCTCTTCTTTACTTTCTCTCCCTTCGACTTGTCCGTTCTTTCTCTGTACCTTTACTCTCCCCCCCCGTTTACCCTTTCTCTCATGTGTATATTGTTGTTCAGTGGGATGGATCCCTCCCCAGATGCCTCCCCTGGTGGGACATTGGGTTGTGATCTGTGGACTGTTCTGCGACTTGGAATCATACCTCCCTCTACCAGCAGGGCCGGATTTGCCATTAGGCAAAGTAGGCACCTGCCTACAGGCACATGCCACAGAGGGGCGCCTGTCATTGCGATTTCTTTTTTTTTTTTTAATGAAAAAAAAAAGTAGCCACCTCGCTGGCGCTGGCGGCCCCGTTCCCTATTTCCTACCTCCCCGGCAGGGCAGGTCTGTGCCTCCTTTGGCACAGTCCTGTAGGTGGTAAGCTCCCTCGTCGCATCTTTAGGAATGCAGAGCTCTGGGAGATGACATCATCTCCCAGCGCTCTGCATTCCTGAATAGTAGTGATGAGCGAGCATGCTCGGCCGAAGCTCGGTTCGGCTCGAGCATCGCTCTGCTCGGCACATGGCGGTACTCGTACGAGTACCGCATGTGCTCGCCCGCCATGTTCGGGTCTCCTCCCCGCACGTTTCGCGGCTGCTGCGCAGCCAATAAACGTGCGGGGAGGCTCTGACATCAGTGTAATGCCAGCAGCCATGTTGGCTGCTGGCATTACACTGATTGGCTGGCCAGAACCCGTGATCGGGTGCTGTATAGCACCCGACGCGTGAGTTCGGCTCATTCTTAGCCAGGGAGAGATTCGCTTAGGCAGAGAAAGTCAGTGTAGGGAGAATAAAATTGTTGGAACTCTTTCAAGACCCAAAAGTCCTTTTTAGGACTGTTGTGTGTGGGGGCAGCATTTATATTTTGTTTGGGGGGGCACAATTTCCTTTTTTTTTGTGGGGGGGATATTTCTAAGGTGACATATAATACTAGATGCACAGGAAGTCAGTGTAGGGAGAATAAAATTGTTGAAACTCTTTCAAGACCCAAAAGTCCTTTTTAGGACTGTTGTGTGTGGGGGCAGCATTTAATTTTTTTTGGGGGTGGCAGAATTTAATTTTTTTTTTGGGGGGGACATGTTCTAAGGTGACATTGTACTAGGTGCACAGGGACAAATATTTCACAGTGCAGTGACAAGCTGACATATTCTGTTAGGTGCACAGGGCCAATGATTTTACAACGCAGCGACAAAAAGGGCCATTTTTAACGTGTGCCTAGCCATAGATTATTGTCACATTCTGTTTAGTGTGCAAATTCACAAATTAACGTCACATATTCCGTTCACTGTGCCTAGCCGCAGATTAGCGTCACATTCTGTTTCGTGTGCCTAGCCGCAGATTAGCGTCACATTCTGTTTCGTGTGCCTAGCCGCAGATTAGCGTCACATATTGTTTAGTGTGCCTAGCCGCAGATTAGCGTCACATATTGTTTAGTGTGCCTAGCCGCAGATTAGCGTCACATATTGTTTAGTGTGCCTAGCCGCAGATTAGTTTTTATCTTCCTTTTTGTGTGTTTTACGGTCAGTCTGTAAAAATGGCGTACTACGGGCGAAACATCGTTCCCAGCAGCGACGTTGGAGTCCAAGATGCATCCAGACATCCTCCCTATGCTGTCCCTGAACCATTTCTGTGGTGTTTCCATCATTTTCTGACCTTTTCCTATGAACCAGGCACCCTCCCCTCATCAGAGCAGGGGGTGCCTGGTGTAATGCTCGAGTCCTCCCATTGACTTCAATGGGGCTCGGGTGCTCGGCCGAGCACTCGAGCCTCCGGGGGCGCTCGGCCAGAGCACCCGAACACCCGAGCATCGGGGTGCTCGATCATCACTACTGAATAGGAGACCGCACGGGAGCTCCATCAGCTATAAGACTGTGCCAAAGGAGGCACAGATGAGAGATCTCCTACTAGGTAGGTAGGAAATGGACAATGTCAGGGCAACATGGAGATGGTGGGGGCAATGTGGAGCTAATGGAGGGCAAGTTGGAGCTGATGGGGTTGGGGGCAATGTGAGGGGATATGGAGATTATGGGGCAATGTGAGGGGCAATTTTGAGATGATGGGGGCAAAGTGAGGGGCAATATGGAGCTGATGGGGGGGCAAGTTGGAGCTGATGGGGGCAATATGGAGATGATGGGGGCAAGGTGAGGGGCAATATGGAGCTGATGGGGGGCAATATGGAGCTGATGAGCATTGTGGAGGTGTCCAGTGGAGTTGGCAAATCGGGGGGGGGGGGGCGCTTCACAGTTCTGTGCCTACAGGCTCCTGAGATGTAAATCCGGCCCTGTCTACCAGGTATTTCCATGGCCTCCGGGTCTCGAGGCTGAGATTTGCCAACCTATCCTGTTTACAGATAGTGGAGGGAGGGGGTTCACACTTGACATTTTATCCTACTGTGAATACTTATATATGTTTTTTGTTTTTTTCTGTTAAGAGTGCCAGAGGGGTATGCAACGCACAGCAAAGCAATGTGTTGCATACCCCTCTGGCACTCAAAGGGTTAACGGAGCAGTTTTTCTGTTCTATATCCTATTGAATGTATGTATTGCCCATTTGTATTGTATGTTTTTCTGTAGCTTATGTGTTTGATTTATATGAAAAATCCAATAAAGAGAAATTAAAAAAAAAAAAAATTGGTGTCAGCAATTCACCATTGTAAAATGTGTTAAAACCCCCTTTGAAATAAATATCTGGTTGATTTATTGGGTGCTAATTTCTTTTTAACACCCAAAATTGCTCCAGTTCTTGGTGTATCAGCCTCCAAGAATGGTTTGTGCCTCCTATCCCAGGGAGCAAGGGGAAGGTAAATGAGTGTGTATGAAGGAGGGAAGGATGATATAAGGAGGCATCTTGTTCTGGAACTAGAAGGAAGTAGGCCATCTGATCCCAGAGAAGGAAATACGGAGAAGGAGCAGCAGCACTGAGACCTCAGAGACCACTCTAGACATAAAGGGGCACATGGTGGTACCTGGCCCTACCATTTGAGATTTATTGGGTATATTGGTAATATTTTCCCCCCGCCTGCATAGAGATACCTAATGGTTCTTTGTTACTGATGTGTCTGTACTGTACATTCATTACGACGGTATTTCTGATGTGAAACTTTGTATAAGGAAGTAGAATCATTCTGTTATAAACAACTGCCTTATGTGTTCTTGTTTTAATAGAGGGAGTGATTTTCCATTGTTTTAAATGACAAAATCCACAATGTCCTAAATGCTGTAATTTAACCCCTTAACGACATGTGACTTACCAGGTACGTCCCGCAAAAACCGTCACTTAGTGACAGAGGACGTACCTGGTAAGTCACGGAAGTCCGCGTCTCCGTGCGGCTGCACGCCGCTCGGAGACTCCGGACTTCATTGAAGAAAAAAAAAAATGTTAGGCGGGCGTTGACGTCACAGCCACGTACGAACGCGGCGGTCACTAAGGGGTTAAAAAAATGTCCACCATGGCACATTTTCGTGCCTATGCCTGGTCCTTTTCTGTCCTCTACAAAAATAACATCCTTTTTCTCCTCACACTAAAGGTTTTTGGAATTGGGTAGTAAAGCTAAAAAAATCAACTGTAAAAACAAAATAAAAAACCAAGAGGCGCTCCTAGTGTATTAACGTAATGGTAAAAAAAATACCAACCACCACCAATGAAATTGCACTTACAAAATAGGTGGCTGACACTAACACATATGTGTTGTTCAGCTAAATGAGCTTTTGGGAGGGTATAATTGGAACTGCTAATATTGTCTTTTTTGTATACTGATATTAAGGGTTTAATAAAGCAGCTACTGCTGCGAAACGCGCACCCTTTCTAGCACTTTTTATTAATAAAATTGTATTATTCATCAGTCCAGAACGGTTCCTTTTTAATTTTTATGGTGATATCGACATATAGTATTTTTTTTTTCCTGTTTGGATTTCTGTGGAGTATCATTGGAGTTCCAGTTCCTGTAATTTGGAGATTGGTTCCGGTGGAGGACGTGAACAGTGGACATCATATACCTTTACAGGGGCGGGTAAAGTACCCTGCAGGCTTTTTAATTTGGTGACAGGTATAAGCCTGATTACTAACATTTATTAAAAGTGAGTTGATCTATTGTGTATATACATTCTGCCATCTTACCAACTCTGGTAATACACTATAAGCGCCTCTACTGTTTTTTCTTTCTTTGCAAAAAAAAAAAAAAAATCTCACCCATCTACATTGTATTCTTAATTTGTGAGGATAAGTGAAAGCCCAGCAGTGACGTTTGACAAGTTATGGTTTCCTTAAAGGGATAGTAATACTTAAAATGCAAAAAAAAATGTTGTAGGGTTTATCCCCCTGAGTAAAACAAGTGCACTCCCACTGCTGAAAGGTGTTTCATTCAAAAGTTATTAATTTTCAAAGTTGAATTTTTTAGGTGCAATATCACAGTGGCCTGAAATTGTACAGTGGCGCTGTTGCTACACTATCCTATGGAGATTTATGGGCCCGGGGCCAGAGCTGTCCATAGGATCGTGTAGCAACAGCGCCACTGTACAATTTCAGGCCACTGTGATATTGCACCTAAAAAAATTCAACTTTGAAAATGAATAACTTTTGAATGAAACACCTTTCAGCAGTGGGAGTACTCTTGTTTTACTCAGGGGGGTAACCCCTACAACATATCTTTTTTTACATTTTAAGTATTACTATCCCTTTAACCCCTTCGTGACAATGGACGTACATGTACGTCCTCTGTGGCTGTCACTTAGTGACAGAGGACGTACATGTACGTCCAGGAAATCCAGATCCCCGCGCGGCTGCACGCTGTTCGGGGACTCCGGATTCTAATGAAAAGAAAAAAAAAAAATGTTAGACGGGCGTTAAGTGACGGCCGCGTCTGCACGCGGCCGTCACTAAGGGGTTAAAACAAGTCTCCTCAACGTTGTGTATGTTTGTAGTGCATAAAACTGCATAGTTAAATCCCTAGCCGCAGCCACACCAACACCCTTATTCAAACACACAAACAATCTTTGAAACTGAACTCCATGGCCCTATGTCTCAAAGGAATGTAGAGTAGTTCTAGAGCAAACCATCTGTACCATAAGGGAACAAATAAAATGTTTCATTGATTTAAATTGGGCTTTAACCCTTTGAATGCTAAACACATTGCAAAGCAATGCCCCCTTGAAAATCAATGGGAATTTTGAAAATGTATATTATCCCCTTTATTGCAGTTGATTTACCCTAGAATTATTCCACATTTTCTATAACCCTTTGAGTGCCAGAGGGTACAGAACACATTGCTCTGCAATGTATTTCATACCGCTCTGGCACTCAAAGGGTTAACATTGCGCTCAGGTCCTCTGTGGCACAGCATAGACAGCTGCTAAAGTTAGCTTCCTGTTGAGCTTATTAGGGGAGCTGTGCAGTGCAACACTACAAAGGGCTACGTATTAAGATGATGAAGAGAGGAGTTCTCCAGTGTGGTTGATAAATTCTCCAAATTCGATGTTATTCTATATAACCTATGCACTAACATCTTTCCAGTTTAAAGGGATAGTAATCTTTCACAATAAAAGCAGCTCCAATTAATCTTCATAGTGTTTGGACTGTGGAGAGTGTTATTTCAATACTGTCAGAGTTGTAGTTCAAGAGTAATTGAATGATAAAGTATACACCTCCCGCCCCTTTTACTGATATAACACTGCTCACTTCAGAGCAGCAAGACTATCCAGATGGATCTCAGAGAGGGGCAATCTTCAGTGAGTATAAGGAAAAACCTGAAAAGAACTGTCAAGGGGGGCAGGGTTTTCCTTATGTCCACAGTAAGAAGATTGTCCATTACTGCCATCTGTCCGGTCAATTGACCAGATTTCGCATCTGAGGGAAGGTGGCTTACACTAGGTATAAGGGGTGATAGGGGGTATCATTCATATACTCTTGAACTACAACTCTGACAGTGTTGAAATAACACTCTCCTTGGCCCAAATACTATGAAGATTAATTGGAGCTGCTGTTCTTGTGAAACATTTCTATCCCTTTAAGAAATCTTGTATAGGCTCCATAGAATAACATATGAATTGGAGATTGCATCACTCTGGAGAAGTTATCTCCCCTTTATCACTTCTTTGTCACCCCCACCCCCCAGTCTGTTCCTACAAGATCAGATGTTCTGAAGGGAAACTTTCAGGTTATTAAAGGATTATTACATTGTAATTTTATTAAATACACAGCCAATATGTTTTGAATTGGTTCATAATAATCCTACAGAACCTAAGCCCTGCACTTCAAAAATGAATTGGTGTTTGCTTCTGGGTAATGCAGGAAGTGGACTGTAAGAGCATTATCACTTAACCACTTAAAGGGATAGTAATGGTTATTTTTAACAAAGCTTAATAGGGTAGATATTAAAAATATAAATGCAATGACTACCTCCCGCCCCTCAAACATGTATAGTTTGAGAGATATATCTCTCAAACTATACATGTTTTAGAGATGAGGTAGGCCATTGCATTTATATTTTTAATATGTACACAATTAAGCTTTGTTAAAAATAACCGTTACTATCCCTTTCAGAACCAGAAGGATGGGCATCGCATTGCAAGGGTATACGTGCTGGTTTGGCCACCTGTATTCAGAGCCAAATGACAGATGTGTGATTCCCTAAAGTAAAACCTATACAGTGCAAGACAGTTAACACACATATACTCCCATGCATAAATCCTACCCTAAATATATGTAACGGTTTGTTTGACACAGTAATATAATAACCCTGACAGGTCCTGTAATATTTAAGCAGAATAATACAGACACACGAGAGGTTACATATACATATGCCTACACAGGTCCAGTATAACCATAGAGTCCATAACAGAATATACTGACACAGGTCAGGCGGAATACGAAGGATTCCCAGGGTATCGGTACTGCATGGGTTAATGGTCTTCAGCGAGTGTAAACAGTCCCATGTGAAGCGAGGTCTGTGATGGCGCACACTCAAGATAGAGAGCTTAAGGATAAGTAACGCCCAGTAATAGGTTAGCAGACAAACGTGAACTGCAAGAGTAGTATCAGAGACTGAGCAACATATAACACTGCCTTAGCAGTAACAGAGACCAGGCAACTTGCACATTAAAAACTTTAACAACCAGAGTCATCATAGACAAATGGACAATAATCCATATAGGTAGAGACCTAGTTCATTAGAGTACTGGTCTTCTTCATAAAGGTTTGAAGGACCCCTCTGGGTGCCTGATCATTTCAGGATTGAACAGTCTAACCTCTAACCTCTCTGCATACATTGACTCCGTCCTCCAAAAATACTAGTTTAGCTACGTTCGTACATAAAAGATTTGAGACAAGTTTTAGATCAGTTTCAGAATGTTCAGTGGAAGTGGGGATCATATCTATGGGCTACCTTAGATGTGTTCTTCTTATACACATCCATCAACCATGAGTGGGGCCTACAGACTGTGGCACACTTCATGGAGTTGGACAAATGTATGGCGGATGAACAAAAGGAGTTCCTTATCCACTGTATATCTCTTATACTGACCCACAACTTTTTCAGATTTCAGAATAGATATTTTCTGCAGAAGTTTGGGACGGCCATGGATACCAAGTTCTCCCCCAGCTATGCCAATCTGGCCATGGGGTTTTGGGAAAATGGTTGGATATGGTCTGGTGGTTGGGGGGCGAGCTTGGTACACTATGGTCGTTATATTGATGACATTATCATCATTTGGGACTGGACTAGGGAGGAACTCGAATCCAGGCCTTTGCTTTACTTGGACTATCCAGGAGCGAGCTGTTAAGTTCCTTGACCTCCACCTTATAGCGAGTGAAGATGGACTTATCCGCACTACAACGTATAACAAGCCGATGGCGTTCAACTGATATTTGGATGCTAAAAGCAATCATGATCTCCAATGGATATCTAATATACCATATGGGCAATACCATTGTATAAGGAGAAATTGCAGCCCCCTAGAGGACTATGAGGTGGAGGCTAAGGATCTAAAGGTTAAACTCTTGGAGAAAGGTTACAAAGAGAAGACCATAGATGCGGCTCATCAGAGGGCAAGAAAACTTGAAAGAAACTCCATCATCAAAAATAAAAAGAGAATGAGTAAAGAGAAAAACAATTATGAGAGCTCTTTTATAACAACATATAGTTCAGATGAGTATGTGCCGGGCTGCTATGGCTATCAGGCAAGCTTTGGAGCGTTTGCGTTCCAATGATCCAACTTGGGCAAACAGAAGTGATTGAGTCACTTCCGGACGACAATGGCGGGATCTAGTTGACAACGCTCCATTAACAAACCTCGGAGATGAGCCAAGGAGAGACGCAGAGAAGAAGGTACATTTTATGTATAAATATTTTGTAATTTTATGCCCCCGATGAAGTCCCTATAGGACGAAACTCGTAGGGTTATTGTATTTCTATACTATTTTATTTGTCATTTCTGTTTTTTATCTATCTCCAATAAAGGATTATTCTGTTAATATTATACTCTAGCCACGGTCTATTACAAACATTAACTTGCATTTATTGCAAGTAAGTTTCATGTCAAGAAAAGACTGCAGTCGGCGGAGTGATATATTTGAGATGTGCTGGAATACCTAGAGGCTGGTCTAGCCTCCATGAACAATGAGTACCCATCATAAGGGAAAGGTTCAAGTGGGAGATTTATTGAAACAAACAGTCTTCACTTAGAGGTGTTTTTTGCGTTGTTCTTCTTTTGTGTATGTCAGAGGATATTACTCCCGCTCTCCTTCCCCTCAGTGTCCACTGCTCATAATAGTAAAAAAAATTATCATTGTGGCGTTGAGCATATCGCCAAGGCATTGAATTCACCCCTATAGTATGTGCATGTATGTATATATATCTGAGCAGCTTGCATGAGCAGCTTGCAGAATTTAAGTATAGCGCAAGCTGCTCAGATGTATATATATATATATATATATATATATATATACTTGCATGTACTATAGGGGTGTATCCTGTGCCTTGGCGATATGCTCAAAGCCACAATGATTATTTTATATTTACTATTATGAGCCGTGGACACTGAGGGGAAGGACAGCGGGAGTAATATCCTTGGACAGCTGCCTGTTTTCACCCACTGTTCTGCCTTGATGGTATGTTTATGAGAATCTAGTCCTTCTGATGCGGGCGCTCAAACGAGCAACTCTTAAGCCTGAGACATGACAATCTTGCCCTTTTGATGCGGGCGAGATTCTCATGTTGCCTTTTTCAAGCCAGCAATATATTTAACGCTCCGTTTACTCTATCTCCCAGTACTGGGTGAAATTTTTGACAGTGAACCCTCATAGTATTTATTTATTTAGAAAATGTTTTACCAGGAACAATACATTGAGATTTCTCTCATTTCCTAGTCCTCAAAAATCATTAGGTAACGGACTGCACTCCAAATACATACAGAATAACCAATTGGCGATCAGAAAAAAGAAATTAAAACATTATATATAAGGGACCTAGTAAGCCCATTATGCTCGCTGATGTATGTTTTGCAGTAATTATTTTTTCAAAGGGCAAACGCATTGAGAAGCAATGCTTTGGAGACCTCTGTAGGATTCAAGGGATTAAAAGCCCCATTTCATCAGTGGGAATCTGGGGGATTTTCATTTGTCACCAATGGTGCCATTGGTTAGCTCCAGAATCGCTTTGTATAAGAACATAAACACCAGATATAGGGGTAGATTTAAAGGCAAGCGTTAGCAAAAAAAATCCCACTAACGGGTGAGTTAACGTGTTGTAAGCCATTTAAAGGTCCTTCTTAAGAACAGCTAACAGCATTTTGTTAGTCCTTACGGCCGATAGACTTACATGCATGGAGACTCATAGAACAAGATTCCCCAGAGCCATTTAAAGGAGTGCGGTACTGCTACTGGCTGAAAAATAGATACAGTTAACAGGAAAAAGTTAAGACCCAGTTTTCTTAGCTGATAGACACATAATGGTAAAAAAAAAAAAAAAAAATGTTAGATAGTAAACCACACAAACTGCATACCGCACAAGCATGCAAATGTAAAAATTAACCCGTGCAATGAAAAAATAACACAAAAAACATGCCCATGCAACACAAATCACTGTCACACACAACACAACAACCAAACAACACCACAGGAACAATGCCTTCCAAAAAAAACACCAACACAACATGGCACGGAACAATGGGGGTTATCACAAAACACGGCCATCTGCCAATGCAAAACAAGCTCACCTGTGCAACATCACCAGACAATCCAGACACAATCTACACCCACAACTTCACATCCGCAACTGACAGAGACACAGCAATTAGAACACACCACATTTTAAAACACAAACACACTGCTAAACACTTAACTGGACAACAAACACCTTCCCATTGGTCATCATTCATCTCATCACCACACCTAGACAACACCCTACTAAGTACTTAAAGGGACAGCTCACCACACTCACTTATGGCTTGTTTTCCACTCAGGGAGAGAGAGATATAGAGAGAGAAATAGAGAGACAGAGAGAGAGAGCAATAAGTATGTTGGGTTACTTATTGATGCGAAGACTGCGGAGAAGGCATGCAAGGGCGAGAGCTAGGGAACGCCAGCAACCCCCAGGCACACCTGATCAACAGCCTTCACCTGTTGCAAGTGAGGAGGCTCTGGCTCAACAGCCACACAGGAGCCCATCGCCCAAGGGTCACGCTCCTTGGAATGACCGATGAGGTGATTGGTTGCTACAGGTTGAGGCCACACAGCATTATTGCCTTGTATGAGGTCATCAAGGATGAGGTGGACCCGATTTACATCCACAACTATGCCCTATCTGGCTTGCAGAAACTTCTGTGTGCCATACACTTCATGGCAAGTGGCACCTTCCAGTCGACAGAAGGTTATGCATCTGGCATGTCACGGGCCACATTCTCCAGGGTGCTGGTCCAGGTCTTGCCAGCCCTCAAAAGCAAGGCCAGTAGCTATATACATTTCCCCACCACCGACATGGAGGGGACATATTTGAAGCAGGGCTTTTACGCAAGGGGAGGGATGCCCAGGGTCATGGGTGTAATAGATTGCATGTATCAAAGCTCCAGCACGTGACACGCATATCTTCATTAACCGCAAAAACTTCCACTCCATGAACATGCAGATGGTGTGTGACTACAACTTGAGGATCATGAATGTCTGTGCCAAATATCCAAGGAGCTGTCATGATACATATATACTCAGAAACTCATCTGTACAGAGAGATTTCAAAAATGGAACCTATACAGGGGGATGGCTTCTGGGTGAGTAAACAATACTAAATCACACCACATCCATACGTGCACACACAACACTGCTCAGCATTCTCTTCACTCACATCTAGTACATCCACCTCATAAAACATCATTCACACAACATGTGCTCCCTGTCTCACCATGTCACTCACTTTCCACAGGTGATGCTGGCTATAGCTGCAAAGCATGGCTCCTCATCCCGGTCGCCAATCCCCAAAACGATGCCCAGGAGCGATACAAACAGGCTCATAGCGAACAAGGAATGCCAATGAACGAACTTTCGGACTCCCAAAATCCCAGTTCAGGTGTCTGGATCACTCAAGGGGGAGCATTTCAGTATGCACCAGGCAAAAGTCTGCAACATCATTATGGCATGTGCTATACTACACAACATCGCGATGGACACCAGACTTGTTTATGATGTCCAGCCCCCACCCATTCCTGATGACCCTCTGGACATTGTCAAGGGTGAAGAAGGCCTAGGAGGGATGCGGATAAGAGACACATTGATCAGGGAACACTTCAGCTGTGAGTATAATACATGCATGCACACAATCCATGCATACACACTCACAACAACACACATGTCCTGGGTTACCCCACATTATCACCAACATCAACCATTCCATGGATGAGTCATATTGGGGCTGGGGACTCCTATAACATCTGCTACCCTGTCGTCCAATTTGATACTGCTACTTCAAGGATGTCATGCATGTCCCCCTGGAAACCAAGGTACAACACTCTAACCATGTTCAGCATATCCCAGGACTCCATAGGCACTAACTAAAGTGTTTTGCTATGATCAGAGCCATAGCAAACATGGTACCCCTGTAGCGAAAGAGTCTTATGCAATGCAATGCATCGGATAACATTCTGTCACATCAGGGGTTAAGGGGACATTGGAGTGAACATGGGACCTGCACTTTGCTAGAGCTGAAAAGAGCAGCAGAGGGATGGATTAACAGTGGCATTATGTTATAAAACATAGTTAGTAATAGGTAATAAAAGGTGGATCAGATCTCAAGGGACACCATGCTGACCTGTGTGTGCAGCACTCTGACAGTGGCAGCCCAAATCTATCTGTTTCATGGAATTATCAGGACATATTTGTTGATGTTGGGATGTATGTCAGGGGCACATATCCCTAGGGCTGGTTGACATCCTCTTAGTTCTCCACACAATGGGTTACAGATGAATACACAACACATTACAGAGCAATGGGTTGTTTACTCCCTGTAATGGATAAGACTCATGGGATAGTGATGTTGGAGCTGTTGCATGATGATCAATTTGAGGGTGCTGTTCCAAATCCTGTCGTTGTGTCCCACAGGCATCCATAGCATGATCCATCCTGGAACAGAGGAGTTTTCATGTGACTGGACTGAAGCCTTAACAACACCTCCATGAAGTTCACCCCTTGATGATTTCAAGTGCATGTGTTGGTGTTGCATTGTATAACCTGATGTTCACAGAAACCTCTACTGGAACATCCACATATCCATAGCAGACCCATATTTATGTGTTTCTTAACATCCAGATATCAAACCTGAACAGTAAGAATGCTCATCTGCATAGTTACAAAACCTTGTGTACAACCCATGAGCAGTTCATTAGTGTTTCTTCTTAATCCTTTTTAAATTGTTAATATATGTCTTGTGTGCTCATACAGGTGTTCAATGCATATAGGCAATATGCACAAGAACACATGTATGTTTTAATGTAATGTGAGACACATTAAAGGACAACCAACACTATTCAATAATGTGTCTGTTCAATTAAATGTGGGATCAGACATGTCTCAATGGGGACCATACCCATGCCTTTATTTTAACATCTCTCAGTACATGGGCTACATCAACAAACAAGCAAACTAAGTGGACAAGTGAGGTCACTGGTGAAGTCTGTTTCAACCTTAGTAAAACATCCACACTACTTACTTGATAACATGATGCTCAGCCTAAGGTTTCAATGTGTGTGCTACACATTGAAATCTTAGGCTGATCATTGGGTTATCCAGTAAGTTAGGCTGTGATTCTAACTGTTATTGTGCAACTGACTTACTGGAGAACCCAATGCTCAGCCTAGGATCTCAATGTGTAGCACACACATTGAAATCTTAGGGTGAGCATTGTGTTCTCCAGTAAATCCATTTCACAATAACAGTTAGGATCACATATGTTTTGTTGCATGTTCCATCTATCCTTCTTGTTAGTTCTCTGCTAAGTCAAATAGCTGTTTGGTTAACCCCTTAAACCACAACAATTGATGCAGATGAATGTTCACAGTGTTGCACCAGTTGTTGTGCTAAGGGGTATGTTTTTGTTGTTCAAATTCAACCCACATCATGCCCATATAACACTGTCATGTTATTTGGCTCCAGGGATGGATTGCCAGTTGAATTTGTACAACGTTGTGTGTGAGAACCCATGTTGTAACATCCCACAAACATGTTACCTAGGCAGAAGTTGTTTTCACTGCATTGCTTGGCAATGCATTGAAGACATCTCTGCTACCCTATCTATCACCAAACACAAAGCGTATCAGATAAAATTCAAAAGCACAATTTTTTTGTTTATTTAGGGGAAAAGAACAACTTGGGCTGTTAATTTGTTTTGGGGGGGGACCTTGGGCTGGGTGTCAGAAGTTGATGCCTTGGCTGACTGCCTGGTCACCCTTTGTAACCTTGGTGTAGCTTCAGGGGGTCACACTGGAGGGAGTGGTGGGTGCAGTGGACCCCTCAGTCAACCGCTGCTCCCTCTCCACACGCAGGTTCTCCCTGCTGTTGTGTTCACTGAACTCTACCAGCAACTGCCCCATCATGTCCATCATCACTGTGTGGTACTGACGGAGTTGTGTGGTCAGTACCGTGTGGTCTACCTCCAGGGCATGTATCCTGGCTTCGATTCTTGAGGTGTTCCCCCGGGATTCCCTTCAGAGCCTTGTGATGTTCCTGTTGTTTCTCTGGGTTTCCCAGAATAGCCTCCTCTGTAGCACCAGGCACTCTGCCTCAATCCCCCTGATGTGTGCACTGCTGGAGGTGGATGTGCCTAGTGAGTCTGCTGGTGGGGTAGTTGCTGGTGGAGAATCTGCTGTTGTGTCTGCTGCTGCTGCAGAGTCTGCTGCTGAGTCTACTGGTGGTGCTGAGTCTGCTGGTGGTGCTGAGTCTGCTGCAGAATCTGCTGGTGGAGAGGCTTCTGCAGATGATGGTCGTGTCCCCACCACATCCAGGGACTCAGCTGCCCACTGATCTCTGTGGTGGTGGTGGTGTGAAGTGTTCCCTCTGTAGAGGATGCTGGGGCTCCCCAATCAGGCCCAGGTGTTGGGAATCCAGTGGACAGGGGTCATACCTCGGCCACTGGTAGCTGCTTGGCCCCCACCTGGGATCATACCTGGGCCCATGCTGGGGAGCCATCCATGAGGGTAGGTCCATCGGCTCTACATATGGCCCATAATAAGGGGTGGCCATGGTCCCTGGAAGCCATTGCCTCCCTGGTGGTGGTGTTGGTGCTGCTGCTGGAGGGTAGTACCTCGTGGAGGTGGTGGGATACATCCACCTGTCTTCCTGTAGCATCCAGGAATATACAGAGGGGGGGACCAGCCAGTGGCCACCGTACCCACCATCAACACCTGCTGCACCACCTGCTCAACCTGCCCCAACACTTGCTGCACCACCTGCTCAACCTGCTCCAACACCTGCTGCACCACCTGCTCAACCTGCTCCAGCACCTGCTGCACCACCTGCTCAAACTGCTCCAACACCTGCTGCACCACCTCCTCAACCTGCTCCAACACCTGCTGCACCACCTGCTCAGCCTGCTCCAACACCTGCTGCACCTCCCCAGCTGAAGAGCTCAGGACGGTCTGTTGAAAGGGATATGCTTCTCTAACACAGAAAGCTGACGTCAGTGCACTGGGATGGAAGGGGGGACTTTGAAATCTTATATCTCCCAAACCATAGAGGTTTGAGAGATAGGACTGGGTGCAATTGATTTCGTTTTTTAATACCTACAGCAATACAGTTATTTTTATCTAAATATTACTATCCCTTTAAAGAGATAGTAATGTTTCACAATAAAAGCAGCTCCAATTAATCTTCATAGCATTTGGGCAATAGAGAGTGTTATTTCAATACTGTCAGAGTTATAATTCAAGAGTAATTAAATGACCCACCCCTTTTACTGATGTAACACTGCTCACCTCAGAGCTGCAAAACTGTCCGGGTGGATCACAGAGAGGGACAATCTTCAGTGAGCATAAGGAAAAACCTGTCAAGGGGGGCAAGATTTTCCTTATGCTCACAGTAAGAAGATTGTGGTATTCACAGATTCACCAGATACACTGTCTGACCCCCCCCCCCCCCCCACACACACACACACACGTTCTCCTTCCCTCTGGTAACTACAGATTTTCCAAATACATTGTTTTACCCCACCAACATTGTTCCTCTGCCCATTAGTAGCCACATATTCTAAAAATACATTCTTACCCACTCCAGACTTGTTACCCTGCCCACTGTTAGCCACAGATTCCCCAAAACACTGTCTGACCCTGCACCAGCATTGTTCCCCAGCCCACTGGTAGCCACAGATCTCCAAATACACTGTCTGACCCCACCTCACACCTTGTTGTCTACCCTCTGGTAGCAACAGATCCCCACATACACTGTTTGACCCTCCCCAGCCTTGAGCCCCTGCCCACTCTTAGCCACAGAGTCCCACATACACTGTGACCAACCAGCCTTGTTTCCCTGCCCACTGGTAGCCACAGGTTCCACAGATTAACTGTCTGATGCCCTGCTTCCCCTTACCTTCTGTGGCACCACTCCCAAAGTGCACTCCGTTTCAAATAGTACAGTGGAACTGCTCCTCACACTCACTCCATACCAGTTACTTCAGAATTGAACATGTGGAGAAACCAATCTACTTGGTTGTTTGAAATAGAGAGCCAGTGTCGTAACTACCGTGGTCACAGGGGTCGCCACTGCGACCGGGCCTGTCAATCCAGGGGGTCCAGCCACTCAGTCAACCCCTGCTGACACTATGGAAGCTCAGCTGGCATCCATCCGCCCTCTTCTTCTGCCTTGGTCTCTGTGCTCACGAATGTGCAACCAGGGAACTCAATGATGTGAGTTCTTTGACTGCGCCTGTGCAGGGCATTGGCAACAGAAGAAGAGCGTGCAAGAAGTAAAGCTCTGCCCAGTGCTGAATTGGAACACAGTGGAGGTAGACACTGGGGGCAATGTGGAAGGGAAATGGAAAATGGGAGCAATGTGGAAGTGTACAATGGGGACAATGTGGAAATGGACAATGGGGGAAATGTGGAAGTTGACAATGGGAGCAATGTGGACGGCGGGGGCAATGTGGAAATGGACAGTGGGAGAAATGTGGAAATGGACAGTGGAGGGCCTGGGGGCAATGTGGAAATGGACAGTGGGGCCAATGTGGAAATGGAGTGGACAGCAGGGACAATGTGGAAGTGGACAGTAGGGGCAATGTGGAAGTGGAATGGTCAGCAGGGACAATGTGGAAGTGGACAGTAGGGGCAAGGTGGAAGTGGAGTGGACAATGGGGACAATATGGAAATGGACAGTAGGGGCAATGTGGAAGTGGAGTGGACAGTGGGAGTAATGTAGAAATGGACAGTAGGGGCATGTGGAAGTGGAGTGGACAGTGGGGGTAATGTAGAAATGGACAGTAGGGGCATGTGCAAGTGGAGTGGACAGTGGGGGCAATGTGGAACTGCACAATGGGGACAATGTGGAAATGGACAGTGGGGGCAACGTGGAAGTGGACAGTGGGGGCAATGTGGAAGTGGACAGTGGGGGAAATGTGGAAGTGGACAGTGGGGGCAATGTGGAGGTGGACAATGGGGGCATTGTGGAAGTGGATAATGAAGATTACAGCGTAGAAGTGGACAATGGGGCGTACAATGTGGAGGTGGACAATGGGGGCAATGTGGAGGTGGACAATGTATAAGTGGCATACGGCTGCTGGACTACAGCTCCCATCATCCTCAGTGGGCAGTGGATGACAAGTTGTAATAACCTGCAAGCTTGAAAGCCACAGGTTACCTACTCAGTACACAAACCTATAGCGGAGCAGAAGCTTACATTTAATCCTAAACTAGCAGAGGATGATGGAAGTGGTAGTATAACAGCTGGAGAACCACATGTTGATAATCACTTTAGCCATTAGTGACTCCTCTGCTGCATTCCAGGAGAGTGGGTATTCTGAAAAGAGGTTGGAGGGCTGTGCTCTTAAAGGGATAGTAAAGTCTATATTAAAATTTAGCTCTGAGTCTTCTCTATTGTTTTTATAAAATGCAGCGCTATGATTAATTACTTGCAGTCCTGTAGATCAAAATATATTCAAGCTGAAATTACTTCCCTCCTACCCCTTTTGGCCACCTCCCCTTAGAGCTGTAATGTGAACTGATGCAGCAAGGGACAATCTTCATTCAGTAAGTATAAGGAAAACTCTTACCCCACTTGATGAAGGAGGGCAGGATTTCCCTTTTGCTTACTGAAGATTGTCCCTCGCCACTCTCCATCCAGACCAGACTGAGAGGGAGCATGATGTGGCCAGAAGGGGAGTGTGGGGGATCATTTCAGCTTTTATCTCTTTATATCTTTTGGCCTACAAATCTGTAAGTAATTAAAGGGATAGTAATACTTACAAATTACTAATCCCCATATTGTAGCTTTGTTATTGCCCCCAGTGTCATCTCTCAAACCCTTATGGTTTGAGAGATGATAGCGCTCAAAGTTCCCCCCTCCTTCCCCCTTCCCTGACTGAACACTGACTGCAGGGGAAGCTGTCGTACAACAGTCTTATGTGCATCAGGCGGCTCTGCAGCCGAGATCGTGTTTATAAAAAAGAATTCTTTCACTGAAACAGTCTTCTATGTGTGCTTGGTTTGCAAACACATGTAGAAGACCATTTTAATGAAAGATTTCTTTTTTATAAACGTGATCTCGGCAATGCTGCAGAGCCGCCTGATGCAAGTAATACCAGATATCCCTGCAGTCAGCGTTCAGTCAGGGAAGGGGGAAGGAAGGGGGAAGTTTGAGCGCTATCATCTCTCAAACCATAAAGGTTTGAGAGATGACACTGGGGGCAATAAGTTTCTTTTTAACAAAGCTACAATATGGGGATTAGTAATTTGTAAGTATTACTATCCCATTAAACATAACGCTGCATGTTATAAAAACAATATAGAGCTAAACTTTAATATAGACATTACTATCCCTTTAACACCTCCGTGAACAACAAGAACAGCCGTGCACGCACTGATAGCAATATTGGTATTTTTAAATGATAGCTGAGCAGACTACAGGAGCCAGTTCACTTCTGCAGAATTGGCACATTTAGCACATTAAAATATCTGAAATCAGATTTCACATTTAAAATTTTTTGTAAACAAGTGAACTATTAAACATTTTACTTGCAGATACAAGTAATAAGAATTGGGTTGAACAAAACAAGAAATGCTAAATACATTCTTTACTGCCCCTTTAATTAAATGTTTTTGGTGTATACCACTTTGAGAGTCAGTGGGATGTGCAGCATTTACAATGCACTGTACTCCCCTTTGGCATTCAAAGGGATACTTTACCTTTAAGAGAACCAATTTAGAGACTTTTTGGCTCATATATATATATATATATATATATATATATATATATATATATATATATATATTCATTTATATTCATATATAACTGGAGTTATTCTGGAGTAAACCAACCATAATGGGGAACCAATACAAATTCCTGAATTCCCATGCACTTTAACCCCTTAACGACCCTTGACTTTCATAGTACGTCATAGGTAGAACTGACTTAACGACGCATGGTGTACGATGACCGTCATGGAATTCCGGGCTCCCCCCGCGGCTGCACGCCGTTTGGGGAGTCCGGAATCCGAATTTTAAAAAAAAAATGCTCTGTGGTCCTTTAGTGACCGCAACGTGCCCGCGCGGCCGGTCGTTAAGGGGTTAATTTAAATTAGACTGTGCTTTTAACCCTGTGAATGCTAGAGAGGTCTCCAATGCATTGCAAAGTCATGCATTGGAGACCTCTCAAGCATTCAAGGGGTTAAAAGCCAAACTTAATTAAACAGGCATTTTCACATTACCCTTTTGGTGCAGTTGGTTTACTCCAGAATAACTCAAATTTGCTTTTATAAATTTGAGACTTATGGCGGGATGCAGGAAACATGTGCAATTGCTATTTCCAGTGTGAAAACCACTAGCGAATAGGTTTGCGCATGGTTTTGTTAAATTGTGCATGAAATATCAAGATTAGTGAACAGCTGCACATATTTTTGGTGAGCGTGGTCAGGATTAATGAATCTGTCTGAGTGGAATAGTGAATGCACCTAATGTAGGAAGTGCTATTGTGAAAGAATTTATACGTCTGTGTAGTGTTGTCATATTTTTTTATAGTTACATAGTAGTAAAAAGAGGGACATCAGGGTGGGAAAGAGGGACAGAGGGATTTGGGTCCAAAAGAGGGACTGTCCCACCTAAAGAGGGACACTTGGGAGGTATGGCACCTGCACTGTCTCCTCTAGGAGATGTTGCATGGTACCTTTAGGTACCAGAAGGGACTAACGGCACAGGTGCGCAGATGCCTCTAAAGGAAGAAGCCTGGCCGTCAGTCTCGCCAGAAGTAGGATTTCTAACTAACATGGTAATTATGCTGGATAATATGAATATGACTATTGGTAAGCTTATCGCAGTATGGTTACTGTAATTATTGGGGGGGACCTTATTTGGGGTGACAGTTTCCCTTTAAATCAATGGAAATATTTCATGGAGAGAATTCTCAACACAGAAATAAATCTGGGCCAAAAAAGTAAATGCTGAATAATTTAACGTTGCCATTTATTATAAAATGTTTTCTTCTTTCATCTGACCTTCTGTGTTTTCCAGAAAAATAAACTGTATTGTACACAAAGCTTCGTACACTCCTGTCTCTACTTTACACACAAAAAGAATATAAAAAAAACATCACCAATGTCCCTTAGAAATAATAGATATGGAGTTACAAAAATACATTTCCAACAGCTTATCAATATTAATGAGGACATTAATAATTATTTTATAGCTATTTTCCCCTTCAATGGGCACCCTTCAGTGACATGCCACAGTAGTTATATATGCAGACAGTTAAAGGAACACTAACAAAGGGATGGGAAAAAATATATATATAACTTTGGAGCCAGACAAAATTTGAAGAGCCTGTTGGGAGTTTCAGATCCAGTAAAGCAGTGCTTTTAAGAGACTGTGCTTCTGGGATTTTCCACTCCTGCACCAACATTTCCTAATAATAATAACAATCTTCCACTGATCTCTATTTGCGCATACAACTTTATTGACTGCTATGAATCAATTCTGCATACATAATTTCTTCAAATTAGTATGTAATATCATGTTGATAGACAGTGGCGTAACAAAAAATGATGCCCCCCCAAAAAAACTCTGTTGAGGGGTGCCCACACTGCTGAGGCATAAAGGGTCCATTGGTAGTCACAGAATCACATATACATTGTCTGACACCCCAGCTTTCTTCCACTGTCCACTGGTACCTACAGGACCACACATACACTGTATGACACCATAGCTGTGTCCACTGCTTACTGCTAGTCATACATCCCCAGATACACTGTCTGATCCACCAGCCTTGTTCCACTGGTAGTCACAGATCCACATATACACTGTCTGACTCCCCTGCCTCGTTCCACTGTCTAATGGTAGTGACAGATCCCCACATATATTGTATGACCACTTCCCCCACTCTTGTTCCCCTGCTCAGTGATTCTGCAAATATACTGTCTGACCCCACCAGCCTAGCTATTTTGCCAAGTGGTAGCCAGAAATTATCTGCATACACTGTGTGACACCACCAGCCTTGTTCTCTTGCCCACTGGTAGACACAAATCCTAATATACACTTTCTGACTCCCCGGCCTTATTCTCCTGCCCACTTTTAGTCATAGATCCCCATTATACACTGTCTGAGCCTCCCAGCCTGGTTCCTCCTGGCAACTGGTCTGGTAGCCACAGATCCCCATATACACTGTGACCCCCAGCTTTGTTCCCTTGCCCATTGGAAGCCACAGATCCCCACATACACTGTCTGAATCACCACCCTTGCTGCCCATTGGTAGCTACAAATGCCCATTACACTGTCAGATGCCCCCATCTTGTTCACCTGGCCACTGGTAGCCACAGATCCCCATATACAATGTCTGACCCGCCCAAGACTTGTTTATCTGCCCACTGGTAGCAACAATGCCCCATATACACTGTCTGACCTACCATCCCTCTGCTTGCATACCCCTCTTGTACTCAGAGGGTTAAAGTAGCAGTTGCTGAGTATTATAAAAACACCAGTGCTTTGTATTGCATTCAGGTTCGCATCTTTAACTGTGAATCCTGTTCTTCAAAACAGCTTGTGCAACTTGGATGTGTTCTGTGTTAAACACACGTTTTGCCAGGAGTGATCTGCATTGTGGCCTATGGAGCTACCAAGGAGATTGATTCGTTGCGCCAAAACCCCCATTGTCTCTGTCAGATACAAGAGAAATAGAACTTTTAATGGAAAAATTTGATGCTGGATGAAGATAATAGGAAATGTACTAGTCCAACAACAACAGCTGCAGAAGAGACACAGGTTTCCACTTCTAATGTATGCTGAATAAGCTGTAATTCAGTGATTCCCAAACTGGGGGCCATGCCTTCGTTGAGAGGCCTAATAGGCTTATGAGAGAGCACAAGGCTCTGCTTTGGTATAAAACCTCTCTGTTACTATCCAACATAACAGTATCTATATTGTGGGATATCAATTAGTCAGAGGTTTGGTTTGCTTGAAAGCAGCATAGTTGGGCTGACCATATTTCCTTGAGACAAAACGTGACGGGTGTGGGACAGACAGACAGTGGGACTCTGTCACTCTGAGTCCGATCACCGTAAGCTGCAAGCAGTGAGAATGCGTTTGCTCTCTCTCTTACTAGCAGTGTTCTCTCTCTCTGGCTAAAAAGCCTGCCTCTGAACTTCCTCTCATCGTCACTCACACTAGTGGTTTTACTGTGTTTACTGTATGCATTGACTACCATAGAGTCTTATGACTCGTCGTCATATCACTGCCTAAGAGACTCTATGGTAATTTACCATAGACTCAAGAGTCTTAGACAATTATGAGTCACTCGAGTCATAAGACTCTATGGTAACCAAAGTGCACAGGAAAACCACAGTAAAACCACTAGTGTAACGAAAGGAAGTTCTGATTTACTTTATCTTATGAGAAATAAATAAGCCGCATTCAGTTTTTTCACCAAAAATTAAAAACTATATATATGTTATATTAAAAACAGGACAACATTGCCATTTATATTAAAAAGAAGGGACAATCTGGAAATATGAAAAAAAGGGTACTGTCCCTTTTAACACGGTACATATGGTCAGCTTAAGCATAGTCTTCCTGTTTCTACTCATGATACGTATATGTTTATATTGGTTTGTAGAAATGTTTGCTGGATGCACCAAAGAAAAAATGTCTAATTAATTAGTTTCTTAAAATTATATTACAAAATAAATGAAATTAAAATGAATACAATATACATATGTATGCAAATGGTTACATTTGTTTCAATAAAAGTAGGGGCATCATGGTTTGCCGAAAAACATGAAGGGGGTGATGTCTTGTCAAAAAGATTGGGAATCAGAGCTATAATGGCTTTTAGATGCACAATTTTATATCATTTATTCAAGGTAAAGTCTTGAATAACACCCTCTCTGGAAATCCTGATGTTGCCGCTATCTGGAAATCCTGGTTTTGTCCTTGTTAACACTGTTGAAGGTTGAGATGCTCATTCAGCCTTCAATTACTAGACCCCCACTCTGGAAATCCTGGTTTTGCCCTTGTTAGCACTGCTGGAGGTTGAGATGATCATTCAGCCTTCAATAACTAGACAACCCATGTGGGTATTTGCCAGTGATGTATGACTGTTGACAGTGTGGACCAATCATCACTCACCAGTCACATCTCCCTTCACACACACACTGACATTTCCCAATAATTCTGACATTTTCCATAGAGCTAGAATGAACATTTGTAGAAATCACTAATATGAACATTTCTAAAGCTTCTCTTCAGTAGAATTTCTAAGTCATTTTAAAGAGGAACTTTCACCCTCTTGAGATTTCACGCCTCTGTATTCATGTTTTTTAAAGGTTCATCATGATTGGTTTATTTAATTATTTTTATATCTATAAAAGTGAAGATATTGGACTTTAAAGGGATAGTAATACTTTGTTTTATCTTTATTTTATTTTGTAGGCATTAAAAAACATGAAGTATGATGTAAGTCTTATCTCTCAAACCTTTATGGTTTGAGGGATATTCACAAGCAAAGTTTCCCCTCCCGCCCCTTTTACCTAGTGTAAGCCATCTCTACTCAGATGTGGAATGCAGTCCATAGACCAGAAAGATAACAGCAGGGGAAAGCCCTGCCCCCCTTGACAAGTTTTTCAGGTTTTTCCCTTATCTTAATTGAAGATTATCCCGCTCTGCAGTCTACCTGGGCACCTCCCTTCTGATCTGGCTGAACAGTGTTACATCAGTAAAAGGGGCGGGAGGGGGATACTTTGTCATTGAATTACTCTTGAACTACAACTCTGACAGAATTGAAATAACATTCTCCAAAGTCCAAATACTATGATGATTAATTAGAGCTGCTTAAATTATGAAACATTACTATCCCTTTAAAGTATGCAGGTAACGTCCTCTTTTCACTCTGTGAGGCACTAGCCGAGCCAAACACAGCACTGTAAATACCTCCTCACCATTAGACTGACTCCCCCAAGGCCACCAAATTTATTTCCATTCCTGAGGCAAGAATGCGCCCTGTTGAGAAGGGGATGGATTTAAGAAAGAGCGCTGCCTCTCACTCAGAACGCTGGCAAGATGTTTACAATTGCAGACTAATTACATTATGATTTATATGTAAAATGTGCACCATTATCAGTTTATTTACAACTATTACAATTACTATGGGCAGACAAATAGAAAAATAGAAACATAGAATTTGACGGCAGATAAGAACCATTCGGCCCTCTAGTCTGCCCATTTTCCTACTGTAAAAACCTCAAACCTTATTTGGTTCTTTGTCTTGTCTTATGTTTTATGACAGCCCTATCCCTATCCCATGCATGCTTAAATTCTGTCACTGTATTAACCTCTACCACTTCTGCTGGTAGGCTATTCCATTTATCTACTACCCTCTTAGTGAAGTAAAACTTTCTTACATTACATCTAAACCTGTGTCCCTCTAGTTTTAGACTATGGCCTCTTGTCCTAACATTTTTACTCCTTTGAAATGTACTTCTCTACTGCACTTTGTTGAATCCTTTCATGTATTTGAATGTTTCTGTTATATACCCTCTCTCTCTTCTCTCATCCAGGCTATACATGTTCAGATCCTTTAGTCTATCCTGAGATTTGCTTTCCTGTAAACCAGTCACCATTTTAGTAGCCCTAAAATCTATACAACCTCACTTAAAGTGATAGTAATGTTTCACAAAAACAGCAGCTCCAATTAAGCTTCACAGTATTTGAGCCATAGAGAATGTTATTTCATTACTGTGAGCATTGTTGTTCAAGAGTAATTGAATTATAAAGTTTCCCCCTCTCGCCCCTTTTACCTAGTGTAAGCCCCCACTCCTCGGATGTGGAATCCAGTCCATAGACCAGACAGCTCACATCAAGAGTCAATATTCTTACAGTGAGAACAATGAAAGCCCTGCCCCCCCTTGACAGGTTTGTCAGCTTTTTCCCTTATCTTAATTGAAGATTGTCCCTCTCTGCAATCTACCTGGACACTCCCTGCTGATCTAAGCTGAGCAGTGTTACATCAGTAGAAGGGGCGGGAGGGGGATACTTTATCATTCAATTACTCTTGAACTACAACTCTGACATAATTGAAATAACACTCTCCAAGGCCCAAATACTATGAAGATTAATTGGAGCTGCTTTTATTATGAAACATTACTATCTCTTTAAGTCAACATTCACTTAAGGCAACACTCCTTAATATGATACCTGAGCTTTACTCTGTTGCATAATTTGTACTAGTGGTTGTCAACCTTGGCTCTCCATCTTCTGTTGGACTACAACTCAAATTATCCAAAGGAGGAGGATGAAATCTGTACTCCAGCAACAATATGAGGGCTGTAAGTTTCTCCACCCCGGAAAAAGAAGTATAGAATTCCTTACTTTCTTTATTCATTGATTGAAGTCCCCTTGACAATCATAGGACATTTGCACGCATCCTCTTTCCCAACCCTCAGGTAACTGAAGAACTGGGGTAGAAAAAAAGTAAAATCTATTAAAGGGATAGTAATACTTAAAATGTAAAAAAAAATATGTTGTAGGGTTTATCCCCCTGAGTAAAACAAGAGTACTCCCACTGCTGAAAGGTGTTTCATTCAAAAGTTATTAATTTTCAAAGTTGCATTTTTTAGGTGCAATATCACAGTGGCCTGAAATTGTACAGTGGCGCTGTTGCTACACCATCCTATGGAGATTTATGGTCCCGGGACCAGAGCTGTCCATAGGATCGTGTAGCAACAGCACAAAAGAATCATAAGAATGTCATCTCTACACTAACATTTTGTTAGCGCAGAAATTAAATTATGATTGCTCAACCTTGACCAAGATGATTTTTTTTCCTTTTACCAAAAAAAAAACCCATAAGTTTAACAATATAATTTTAGCAAAGCTGGTTCAAAGAAAGGATTACAGTTTAAAAATGTGCATTACTGACCTTGACTTTACTTTACATCTAAATGACTCTTATTGAAGCACACACATATTGGTTTGCACCCCTTCTGGTTGTTTGTTTTCTGAGTCCTGGTACGTGTGTTGGTGAGCTGCATTCAGAACCATTGTATGGAGTGACTGAGTGAAGGCAGTCTTGAATCCTTCATCTGTCAGGTTGGCCACTGTCACGCCATGGCATGATTTGGCCTTTGCAGGACCTCTGGTTTGTATAATTCGTTTTTTTATGTTGTATTTGTATGTTATTCAAAGTGCACCAGTCCTAGGCCATAAAATTAGCTGAGTAGATAACATCACCAGAAACTAAATAAGTAGATCACCGGAGCAGGACAGAATGTCATAAAATATATTGGACCATCTGCTCTGGGGGGAGGTTTATCCAGGGGACATCCAAATAGCCTTAAATAGGGAGAACATGTATATATAGTGTAAAAAGGTTCAGTACAAATATACATATTCAGAATGCCCAGGTTTTACCCTTTTGGTGGGTACCAAACATGCCAGGGGGATTTGTTCCTGCTATGAGTTACAAGAATAGCCACTTTGCAACCAGTTAGACCCAGCATGTTTGGTGTCCAGATATTCACACAGAGATGAGGAATATGATTATTATAACATTATAGTGGTGTGCTGTGGGTTGCATGTTTTGGTAAGCCTTATGACTTTTCAGGTAGAACTCTGTAGTAACATCCCTGACAGGTTTGATTGAGTGTGCCGTAAACTGTCAGACCAAACCCCTGACCTTCCCAGGAAACACCCAGGGGGTCTGGCCTCTTAGAAGCAACTGTAGAATGTATTTGTAGAATGTATTTAATATGGGGTTTTTAATAAAAACAGGGAATTTCTTTGTAACAACTGGAATGGAGAACTTTTACCATCTGAAGTTCCCACAAGGACTCATATATATACTGGTAAGGATAGGGATCTCTTGTGTTTTTCCCATCTTATTTTATGGACTGTTTTGCCAATGTGTAATCTTTATTTGCATATGTCCTTTATTTTTGTAACCAGCACTGTGAAGCCTTTTTTCAGATTAAATGTTCAATTAATCAGCTCTTGTTTCTAATATGAACTCACTACTCTGAAGGAAGCTCAGGTAGCACACGTTACTAAAGGTTTCATTCTATGTCTGATTAGTAAGGTGATTTATACTGTAATTCTGTTGTGTTTCAGGTAACCTAAGATGCCCAGATATAACGTCTTGAGGGTGACAGCAAACTGTAGTACTGGAGTGATAGTGCACGAGGGATTACAGGGGTTAATTTGGTGGTTGCTAGGAATAGTAGCAGGTAACAGGGATCTGGTATTGTTAACCCTTTCATTCCCACACTCTCCCCACTGTCTCAGCAGGGCCTATAGCCTTCGCTTGTGACAAACACTTAAAGTGGTCTTTAATATTGTGAGTACGTTGGTGAACTTGGTGGTGGATATTATTCCGTGAATTCACTAGGAAGCACCCCTCTTTTTGTTTTGTCTTATAACAGTATATAGCTGTGCATATGTGTTTTTTATGATTGTACACCCTTGGTAAATACTTTTTCTTATTAACCATATCTACTAACATACACCAGATGTGTACACTCATTGCATGTATTTATCTACATCTTAGTAGATAGATTTGTTTAAGACAAAGGTAAGTTGGGGAGAACAGTTCCCCCTCTATCTTCCACCATCCTTAGTTGTCCCTCCTCTATCTCCCTCAGCTACATACTAAGAATAAATAGAGCAATACTGGAACAAACTAATGACACCATGGAGACAAATACAAATGCCTAGTGTGAAGCAATGTGCTGGAACCTTCTTTAGCATTCATAAATATACATTTATTGGAAGTTATACAGCCTGTTTCCCCAGGTGAAATTGATTTGTTACAGAATGACTCTACTTTTCTTTAGTAATCAGCTTTCTAAAGAGAGAATCATGTAATCCCTCAAACACACATACACACGCACCTGCCTTAGATATACACAGTAACACAGACACATGCACATGCTTTAGACGTACACACTAACACAGACACATGCCTCAGACACATGCCTCAGACACGCAAGCACACACATGCACACATAATAAGGCATCCCATTTCTCCAGTGTGTGCGTTTAGGCAATAAAAGGTTAGGGGTGGGGCCCTTCCCACTTCCACCTAGACCCCATGATTTCTGGTAGCAGCTCTGCTGGGCATACATGGGTACAGCCCCAAATTGTTGTGGATTTCACTGTTTGCTGCATACTCCCCTGAAATTGAGGACAGAGCTTCTAAAAGTGCAACCAAAAAGGGTCTTGGCATGAAGAACATATTATTTTTGTTTGGAGGCCCACTATAAAATGTTCCTGGGGGGGCTGCATTTTGTGTTATGCTTCTACCCTGGTGCTGACAATGTCAATGCTGAACATTGTATTTTCAAACAAATGTATAGGTCCCTACATGAAAATCTTGGGATTTTGAGCACTATCTTGTACCTGAAGGTTCTTTCAAATGTGTACCCTGTTAACTCAGTTAGTCAAAATATGTCTCAGGACTAAGTCAATATACTGGACTACATTCAGGCAGCTCATAATTTTTCTCCAGAACTACAATAGAATATATCATGAAACCTTTCCTCCAGTTATAATGTCCCCTTTGTTTAGTTTTACTTTTTTGCCTCCGTGTTTTCTTTAATAATGTCCTCTTGGATTTTACAGTTTTCTGTGAGTGCTAGGAGTGCCAAAAATGGCCCAAGAGAGGTAGGAGGGCCAAAAACGGCCCTCGAGTGCTCGGAGGGCTGGAAACAGCCTACTAGAGTTCAGAGGGCAAAAACAGCTCTTGAGTGCCAGGAGGGCCGAAAATGGTCCTCAAGTGCTAAAAGGGCCAAAAAAGGCCCACGAATGCTAGGAGGGCCGAAAACAGCCCTTGAGTGCTTGGAGGGCCAAAAACTTCCCACTAGAGTTTGGAGGGCCAAAAACAGCCCTTGAGTGCTAAAAGGGCCGAAAATGGCCTTCGAGTTCTAAGAGGGCCAAAACTGGCCCTTGAGTGCTAGGAGTGCCAAAAATGTCCCGCAAGAGGTAGGAGGGCTGAAAATGGGCCTCGAGTGCTAAAAGGGCCAAAAATGGCCCTTGAATGCTAGGAGGATAGAAAATGGCCCACGAATGCTAGGAGGCCCTTTAGTGTTGGGAGGGAGGAAAATGGCTCTCAAGTGCTAAAAGAGCAAAAAACAACCCACCAGAGGCAGGAGGGCCAAAAATGGCCCTTGACTACTAGGAGAGCCGAAAATGGCCCTCGAGTGCTAAAAAGGACAAAAATGGCCCTCAAGTGCTAGGAGTGCCGAAAATGGCTCTAGTAAGGTAGGAAGGATGAAAATAGCCCTCGAGCACTAAAAGGGCCAAAAACGACCTGCCAGAGGCAGGAGGGACGAAAACGGCCCTCAAGAGGTAGGAGGGCCAAAAATGGCCCTTGAGTGCTAGGTGGGTAGAAAATGGACATCGAGTGCTAAAAGGGCCAAAAAACGCCCGCCAGAGGCAGGAGGGCCGAAAATAGCCCTTGAGAGGTAGGAGGGACAAAAATGGCCCGCAAGAGGTAGGAAGACCGAAAATAGCCCTCGAGTGCTAAAAGGGCCCTCAAGTGCCAAAAGGACTGAAAATGGCCCTTGAGTGCTAAGAGGGCTGAAAATGGGGCACGAGACGTAGGAGGGCAGAAAATGACCCTCAGATGTTAGGAGGGCCGAAAACATCCCTCAATGCTAGGAGGGCCAAAAACATCCCCCTCGAGTGCTAAAAGGGCCTACAAAGCCCTTGAATGCTGGGAGGGACAAAAACATCCCTCAAATGCTAGGAGGGCAGAAAATGGCCCTCGAGTGCTAGGAATGCCAAAAATGGCCAGCTAGTGCTATGAGTGCCAAAAATGGTCCTCGAGTGTTAGGAGGGCCAAAGATGGCCCACCAGAGGTTGGAGGGCCAAAAATGGCCCGCCATGGCTAGGAGGGTCTCGAATACTAAAAGGGCCAAAAACGGCCCTCAAATGCTAGGATGGTGAAAATGCCCTTCAAGTTCCTGGAGGGCTGAAAACGGCCCGCCAGAGGTAGGAGGGTCAAAAGTGGCCCTCGAGTGCTAGGGGTTACATCAAAAGTAGGACCAAACAAAAGAACAAAAAGAGAAGAGTGCAAAACATCTGAGAGCAATAGAAGTGATTGTATCTAAAGGAACTATTCAGTATGGGGCTAGGTCACCCATGAGACCCTAGGAAATTGAACTCCTGTAAGGATTCTTTCTCCTTGCCACTCAAAATCAACTCCCATACCTAATTTGAACTTACACTGAGCTCCTACCTAGGTACGATCTGTATCGAAGGCTCATACGAATGAGAAAAACACACAGAGTCACATCCCTCTAAGAGTAAACCTGTAATAATGCCATTCCCCCTGAGAGGATCTCTGTGTACCCATGTTCAAATTAGGTTTTATGGGGGAGTTGATTTTGACAGTAGTGGCAAGGAGGCAAAACAGCTCCTGTCAAATTCTTACAGGAGTTCAATTTCCTAGGGCTCTTCATTGCTTGCTGCTTGCACCTCGCACCATCCCTTTCACTACATCCCTGTCAGATCTCTCCTAGAGCCTGTATACCTTTTATATAGTTTTGTTTCTGTCAAGCATCCATACTAGCACCTTCCTCCTCTTTCTTGCTGTTGGCTGTGTGAGGTATTTAGGTCCGATTTCCTGGCTAGTCTATGCCTGATTATCGAGTTTCACTCCATGTTGTGGTCCATTTAGCGCCTGTTGCTGACCTTGGCTTGTTTGTGGATATTCTCTGGTGTTCCCTGGCTTTGTTTTTGACTTACCAGTAGGGTGTTACTAGGGTATACGGCTAGGGAGCGATGCTTGGTAGCTGTTAACGCTCACAAGGATCGCTCCCCAGCCTTGTACTCTAGCAACTCATTCCTCAGACTATTGGACCCAAGGCGTTACAATCCCTTTCTCACCTCCCCCCCTCATTCACTGCATTCCTTTCTCACCTCCCTCCCATTCACTGCATTCCTTTCTCACCTCCCTCACATTCACAGCATTCTTTTATCACCTCCCCCTCATTCACTGCATTCCTTTATCACCTCTCCATCACTCACTGCATTCCTTTTTCACCTCCCTCTCATTCACTGAATTCCTTAATTACCTCCCTTCCATTCAATGCATTTGTTTCTCATCTCCTTCCCATTGCCCGACTCCCTCCCATTCACTGTATTCCTCCCATTCAGCGCATTCCCTTGTAATCTCCCTCCCATTCACTGCATCCCTTAATTACCTCTCTCCAATTCTCCACATCCCTTTCTAACCTCCCTCCCTCCCACTGGCCATGCCCTTTTCTTAACCCCCAGTGGACAAGAAAACTTTCAAGTAAAAGGAGATGGCAATGAATGGAGTGTGGTGCGTGTGCTTTGGTTGAAGCATGGGCAACACTGTGCCACTCTTGCTAGTGAAAATGTAAATGTCTACTCATTAGTGGTAAATGACTACAGTGTTGATACAGAACTCATACAAAATAACATATATATGAGATGCAACATGAGAAACAAAAGATTAATGTCTGTGACAAAAATGTGCACAATGTAACCTTTTATTCAGAAGTGTGTGAGAGACTCAGAGGTTGTCCATGGAACGTGTGTGATGTGATGCGTGGGCAGACATTGTTTTACCGCAGTAGAGTGCCAGGAAGGATCTGGAGAAATGATCTGGTGACAGGCTGTATAACTAGTTTTACATTTAGGTGGGTTGTGACATGGCCCAGAATTTGCTCTAGTTATGTGCATCTAACATGCATGATGCTGCACCACACCATTATACGAGGAGTTGTACCTCAGTGGCATTGGATGATACAATCTAATATATTACTGACTAACACTCCTCCAGACCATTGTCTAACTACTGTGACAAGCTAGACAGACCAGGAAGCTGTCAGTTGAGTATGACAGTACTCAACTGCAAGGATAGTAGTGTAAGCCTTGGAGCCACCATCTTGCCTGGAGGCCAATGTTGTGTAAACGACATTGCATAATTTGTGCTAAAACAACTGTACCAGTGTCTCTCTTGAGGTTATCTTAGAGAATTTTCGCCGTTATGATGAGGTCGTTAAATGGCATTCTCCATAGATGAGGATCCTTATGAACTTTGGTCTGGCAGTCTCAGGTCACTGACTGCTTTGGGGGTGCTCAAAGCCAACAAGGCAAACATTTTTGCACAGTTCTGACATCATGACCAACTCATGGGGTAAAGACAAATGTGGTAAAGATTCATGTGGCAAAGACTCACATGGACTATGCAATCTGTTGCAGCTCAGTGGTCAGATCCCTCTCTGTGTTTTTCAGTTCATGATATTCTTGATGTTGTCATACCCTAGGCTTGTCATGGAATATGGTGTTTAATTTTTCTCAGTTAACAGATGGTCTGCTCAGCTGACTACATTAATACCAATATAACCCATTACAGTCCTGGACCATTTCAATGGAACTATACTAAGTGATATATCTCAGACAGCCCTTTGCTTGATGTGATCTGCAAAACATCACTATTGTGATATCAGTGCTGAGCAGTGTACTGTCCCACAGTAAGGCGTACTGAATCTGCAACAGACGGAGAAACTGGTTGCCCACTCCAAGATTACTTTAAAGTGAAACTGTCACTCTGTAACAAATAACTGATTTTGAAAGAGCTTTTAAAAAACATTTTTATTAGCCATTTTTTTAAAACAATAGTTTGTGAGATATTTAGATTTGTTTATTTCTCAGTTTATTGTGTGGCAGTTACATATATCATAAATTTTTGGTTTCTTTAAAAAAAAAATAACCAAAACAAATACATGCGCTTTTGAAGACTTTCAAAATCACCTATAAAATGACAGATCCACTTTAAAACATGCCTTATGTATTATTTTAGCTGTTGTATCAAGGTTATAATTTTTCATCATCAAAGACCCCCTCCAAGTAGCTCCACAACAGAAAACCAGCAGCAAAATGAATCTAATGAGGACATTTAAAATGCTGCTTTTCATTACAGTTTAAGAATTAACAACTCTTACTTTCCACCACTGAGAGATCATTTCACCATGTTAGATTTACAGTCAATGATGTCTAGGAGCCCTATGGGCAAGACCATCAAGATATGATTAGTAATACCTGTGATGAGAATACAGATCAATATTATTGATCCTAAGATTTGTGGAAAGAATGATTCTAGAAAATCGAACCCCCAATTGCGAGGAAAAATAAATCTATCTTATCTATCTTATCTATCTTTTATCTATCTATCTATCTTATCTATCTATCTATCTATCTATCTATCTATCTATCCTCTATCTATCTCATCTCTCTTCTCTCTCTCTCTCTCTCTCTCTCTCTCTCTCTCTCTCTCTCTCTATATATATATATATATATATATATATATATATATATATATATATATATAAATTGATATAAACTATGATTCTATATATGCTGTAAATATTTGCAGAAAACTAATTAACAGGTATTTAAGAATAAAAGGTATAATTTATTGGTCAGTGTTTCAGCATGATGGTGTGGTATGTTATCAAGTCTAGATTTAATGCATGGAGTGGTATATTTATTTATTTTTTCAGTTGAATATATTTAAGATAATGCCATGCAATTCATCTCTGGATTATTTATTTCCATGTATGTGCTTGGTAATATAAATACTTGATTAACGATTAGGCCATATACTGTGGCTGCACATATATATTTTCATTTAGAAAAACAATCTCATTTAATCCCAAGAGAGCCACCGTGGTAGAGCACTGATAATGGATTCACTGTAAAAGGGTCTGGCTTTAACTCATTGAGTGTCAAAGCAGTGAGCAACTCTTTATCTCTGTCACTCAAAGGGTTAAAGTTGTTTTCACCCTTTCCTACACAAAGGACAAAGCATACAATAAAATATATCTAGTAAAGCATTTACTTAGAATCTAGGACATGGAATTTAATGGGGGGAGGATACACTAAAGGTCGATGCTATGGCGATGTCTGTTGATGTGTGGTGAGCACATCACCTTGGCAATAGAGACACACATCGCCATATGCACTAAGGATTAGAGATTAGAGAGAAAAGGAGAGGGGGAGAGAATGTGATCATTAGCATATCATCCTGATGTAAAGGTGTCAATGTGTTGGGGAGGACAGAGAGTATGCAGAGAGACTTCAGAACCAAGAACAGCAGCAGCTCTCATTTAAAGCGGAACTTTCACCTATTAATAAGTCGCCATGCATTCATTAAAGGGATAGTAATACTTCGTTTTATCTTTATTTTATTTTGTAGGCATTAAAAAAACATGAAGAACAATATAAGTCTTATATCTCAAACCTTTATGGTTTGAGATATATTCACAAGCAAAGTTTCCCCTCCCGCCCCTTTTACCTAGTGTAAGCCATCTCTTCTCAGATGTGGCATCCAGTCCATGGACCAGACAGATAACAGAAGGGGACAATCTTCTTCCTATGAGAACAATGAAAGCCCTGCTCCCCTTAACAAGTTTTTCAGGTTTTTCCCTTATCTTAATTGAAGATTGTCCCCATCTGCAGTCTACCTGGGCACCTCCCTGCTGATCTGGCTGAACAGTGTTACATCAGTAAAAGGGGGCGGGAGGGGGATACTTTGTCATTGAATTACTCTTGAACTACAACTCTGACAGAACTGAAATAACACTCTCCAAAGTCCAAATACTATGATGATTAATTAGAGCTGCTTTTATTTTGAAACATTACTATCCCTTTAAGCAAATGGCGACTAGTTTGAAAATACATGTCTTAACTATAAAAAGTGCCACATTCTAAAGAAATCTTTACCTTTTGGAGACTGGAAGCCAGGTAACAGCACAGACATCTTGTCTGTGCGCCTGCGCCGTCAGTTCTGGTCTCCTGTAAAGCATTGCAGTGTACGACATGGTAACCGAAAGGGACTGACGGCGCAGGTGTGCAGACTGCATTAACCTGACCGTCAGTCTCCGAACGGTAAAGATTTCTTTAGAATGTGGCACTTTTTATAGGTAAGACATGTATTTTCAAGGTAGTTGCCATATGCTTAACCCCTTAAGTACCAGCGGTCCAGGGAAGTTACCTTCCCTTAAGGACCGCTTTGATCCTTGCCGACACACCGGTACACGTGACTTGTTACGCATACCGGCGCGCCACTTTGAGGCCTAAGAGATATCGCTTCGGTCTAGTTACCTTCCCTTGAGGACCGCTTTGATCCTTGCCGACACGCCGGTACACGTGACTTGTTACATGTACCGGCGCGCCGCTTTGAGACCTAAGAGGCACAGTGGCTCAGTGGTTAGCACTGTTGCCTTGCAGCGCTGGGGTCCTGGGTTTAAATCCCACCAAGGACAACATCTGCAATGAATTTGTATGTTCTCACTGTGTTTGTGTGGGTTTCCTCCGGGTACTCCAGTTTCCTCCCACACTCCAAAAAACATACTGATAGGTGAATTTAGATTGTGAGCCCCATTGGGGACAGGAACCAATATGAGTGTGAAGCACTGCGGAATCTGTGCGTGCTATATAAATAAAGGATTATTATTATATCGCTTCGGTCTAGGAGCGATCAATTTTAGGCCCAGTTTTTACTTACAGCGCTCCTGGTAGAGCGCTGTAAGTAAAAAGTACGTGACGTGCTATGACCGTCACTGGTCCTTAAGGGTATAAGGACCGTGACGGTCATACCACGTCATGTAGTCCTTAAGGGGTTAATGAATGCATGGCGACTTATTAATAGTTGAATGTTCCTCTTTAAATGATGAGTGACTCAAGGATCCTAGCAAAAGTATGTCACTGCTAGGATTTAAGGTTACTAGGGATGTAGGTGTAGAGGTTAAGAACAGGAAGGAGAACTTCACATTAGTTACATGGTAACTGTAATTCTATTGTTGCCAGATGAATCAGTCAGATGGGTGCTTTTTCAACATTTTTGGGGAGTGAATATCCTTCTGGGAATCTCATGCACTGATGGTCTGGTTATTGGTATGTTTATTAGAGGCACCACACTTCTCTAACTAGTAAGGGTTTTCCATCTTTACACACAAATTTTACTTTGTGCATGAGTGGTGATTTGGGGAACCTTCCTTATTGATGTGAGTGGTAACCTGATGTAACTCTGCACTGCTCAAGGCCAACAGTACAGAGCCCTATCCTTTCAAATGTGACTCTGCACTCAGGGCCGGATTTACATCTCAGGAGCCTGTAGGCACAGAAATCTGAAGCACGCCCCCCCACTGGCCATCTCTGCTGGATACCAACACAATACTCCTAACCTCCACTGCCCCCCATCAGCTCCATATTGCCCTCATCAGCTCCAACTTGCCCCCATATTGCCCCCAACGGCTCCAACTTACCCCCATATTGCCTCCATCAACTCCACATTGCCCCCATCATCTACATATTGCCCGCATCACCTCCACATTGCCCCATCAGCCCCAATTTGCCCTCACATTGCCCCCATCATCTCCATATTGCCCCATCATCTCCTTTTTGCCCCATCAGCTCCAACTTGCCCCCATCAGCTCCAACTTGCCCCCATCGTATCAACATTGCTCCCATCAGCTCCAACTTGCCCCCATCAGCTCCAACTTGGCCTCACATTGCCCCCATCAACCCTAACTTGCCCCCATCATCTCTACATTGCCCCCATCATCTCCAACTTAACCTCACATTGCCCCCATCAACTCCACATTGCCCCCACTTTGCCCCCCATACCCGTTTCCTACCTCCCTGGTGGTCCAGCGGCAGGAGAGATCTGTGCTTCTGCACAGACCTGCAGCTGCTGGAGCTCCCACTCCGTCTTCTCTTTAGTAATCAGAGCACTGGGAGATGATGTCACCTCCCAGCGCTCTGTATTTCTAAAGAGCTGGAGGAACTCAGCAGGTACAGGTCTCTCAGCACAGACCTTACCATGCGGGCGGCGGGTTTCGCCACTTAAAAAAAAAAAAATCGATTCCAATGACAGGTGCCCCTCTGTGGGGTACGCCTGTAGGCAGATGCCTACTCTGCCTTATGACAAATCCGGCCCTGCCTGCACTGCGTAAGGCAGCGGTGTCCAACATGCAGCGTGTGGCCCAAATGCATCCTGCCTGCCTCCAGGATGCGCCCCACTTGAAATTTTTAAAGAAATAGATTTATACTTAATTGTCTAGCACACCTGAACAAGTAGGCCAGTAAGACTTAACCCCACACTTGCCAGTACTGTACAGTTCAAAAAGAGAAATGTATTAAATATCAATGTTGTCACTGACTTGATCAAAAAATAAATACATTAATATTTTTGAATAGCTGACAAACTAAATTCATCATTATTATTAATAAAAAATGCGACCCTCGCAAATATGGCTTTCTGATCCGTGAAAAAAATCGGCCGGCCTGGCATGAGGCCACGGGTGCTGCTTGGTGAAGTCACATGATGTGAGCGGATGTGACTTTACCAAGCAGTAGGGCTGGCCTTATAAAGGACTTTAAGTGCTGATGCAGTAGTGAGTTAAAACTTTCATTTATTAGCAGTTGTAAAACCATTACTCACAGAATGCTGCTGGGCAGACAGAGACACTTCCAACTATATATACATTATGGTTTGCATTCTTCATGCTTACGCATAGGTAATCAGTTCCTTGTTGAAATAACCAACACCTCCAGTGAGGGCAAAGGAAATGCTTGCCAATCAGGCCTTTTGTGGGCAATAAAAAAATAATGTGAGCTGTACCTATCATGCTGCTACCTATAGCAGTGACATTGCATCATGTTTGCTGTAACCAATCGGTGTCACAAAATAAGCTAGCCACCGATAACAATACATACCTATAAGCTATGCCTCAAATTTACATTGCATTGTCACTGCAGATGACAACATATCCTATATAATAATTCGCTAAAACGTGTGTAACACCGCAGTCATGCGAAGTAGAGACTGCCCACGCCGCGGCTGATACAGAGCTGGATGCTCCCATGCTTAAATATTTGTAACAACTACAGGTAAGGAGAAAAGGTATATAATGCAGACCATTTTGGAAAGAAGACACCTCCCATCATCAAATTAGGTGCACCTTGCCTTTCTGCCCATACACTAGTGTGCACAAATGTATTAAGAAAATGGCTGTATATAAATTAATATGCATTTTATACAGGAACACAAATCTACCCTTACCAAAGTTTTTCATTATCTTACATTTCTCAGATATGTCCTTCCTTACTAAAATGTCTGTGACAGCTACATATATAAAGAAACAATACAAAAGGCCTACCATCGTACCTGGGAACTTTGAAAGGCTGTCTCCCCGGAGGTGAGCCCTCTGGTGCGGTAGGGGTGGTGAGAAAAATGATGCACGTCACAAAGGGGTGGGGCTTGATGTGAGTTGGGGCGGGGCTTAAAAGGTTGACACTGACAGTAAAAGAAGGCTAGGAAAGGTGGGACACAGGGGGAAATAGCAGAAGTGGGCAGCATTTCAATAGAAACTCCCCACATCCAGAGACTCATCCTCTGCCCCGGAGATCCGGTAAAGCAGTGTCAAAACCGGAGTATCCGGTGAAAATCCGGAGAGTTCCCAGGTATGCATACCATTTTGGAAACATGTCAACCTACTGTATCAAATGAGGGGTCACTTGCCTTTTCACCCATAGGCTGGTGAACAAAAATGTTTCCAGTAGGTGGCACTACAGGACAAATGTGGGTTTTTCGAACAATTTCACCACTTCACAGATACTAAAATATTTAAAACCCAAGGAATTTCCTACTGTAGTTAGTATCTACTGTAAGCCCAAGTAAAACAGTACCACATTGGCATGGTGTGACATACAACTGGCACAGGGGGTGACAGAAGCTGTAAACTACACCAATCATTTTGTATGTTCTAATATTACCTGCAATAAAATTGTCATAACCCGGTCGAATTTCCCAATAGGCAGATACGGCAACTGCCTAGAGCTCCAAATTTTGAGGGGATGCCTCAGCTGTTCTGGCCACACTCATATTCCAGATTTTGGGTGTGGCCAGAGAAATCTCAATGCCCCTGCTCCATTTTATACCCCTTTCCAGGCTATTGTTTAACCCCTTGCATGCTAGAGAGATCCAACGTATTGCTTCACAATGCGATGGAGATCTGTCAAGCAACCAAGGGGTTAACCATTTGTGTGCCAGAGGAGTATGCAGCACATTGCTCTGAAATGTGTTACACACCTTTCTGGCACTCAAAGGGTTAAAGCTTTTTTACAGCTTTGCTTGCTGTAGGCCACGAGTATTTTCTATATGACAAAATAGTGGATGGGTCTGGGGCGGGGCCATGTGAGGGGTGGGGGTGTGGTTATGGGTGGAGCTAGAGTGCATTTCATAGAGGCACTTGGGATGTAAATCCAGCCCTGGTTATAACAGTTACTGACATGGGAAAAAGTTAGACAAGACATACTATTTTGGAACGTAAACGTCCAGTTGCATCAAATGAAGAGTTACTTGCCATTCTATCCCTATCAAGGTGTGTACAAATGTTTCCAGAAAAAAATGTGCATTTTTTAACAAATCTACCCCTTCCAAGGTAGTTTAAGGAGCAGTAAACTTTTTTTATGAAAACATTTATGTTATAGAGAGTAAAAAAATGCTTTTATTCAACATTTATAAGAGTTCAAATAATCACAAAGTGAATTTACTGTAGGTTTACTTCCTGGATTTTCTGACAGCATGACTCAGCAGTTTCTATTACATTCTATGGAGAACTGTAAGTCACTGACTTTCCTCTCTATTAGAATGTAACAGAATAACTAATTGGAATTTGACCACTAGAGGGCATTGCTAATGTAAAAAATACAGGTTTAAACTGTAAGAGCACTGGAAATATGCATCTCTCAGCAGTGGGAGTACTTTTATTTTACTCAATAGGAAAAGCCCTATAATATATATATTTTCATTAAAAAGTTTACTGTTCCTTTAAATTTTTGAAACTGTTGGAATTTCTTACAGTATTCATAGAAGCTCTTCTCTGTAGAGAGAAAATACCAGAAGCACGACACTATCCTTACCAAAATATGTCATTTTTTTACATTCTTTACATGTGTGCTGTCTGTAATAAAATGGCTGCAACAACTATAGATAGGAAGAAAAGGTAGACATGGCATACAATTTTCGAAATAAGACAACTCACAGCATCAAATGATGTATAGCAAATCTGTCCAAGTTCAGTCCTCAGGGGGCCACCAACAGGACAGGATGTAAGGATTTCCCTGATTAAGCACAGGTGAGTCAGTCACAATGAATGATCCACTGATTAACTCACCTGTGCTTAATTCTTACATCCTGGCCTGTTGGTGGCACTTGAGGACTGAACTTGGACAGCCTTGATGCATAACATGCCTTTCTAACCTAACCCTAGGCTAGTGTGCACAAATGTTTGCAGAAGCTTTTTATATATATACTAGTTGAACAGCCCGTTACATGGGCCACAGTGTCACAGCCACCCGGTCGTGGGGCAGTCACACGCAGTAGAGACTGCCCGCGCCACGGCTGATACAGAGCTGGACCCTCCTTCGGAGCGTCCAGCTCTGTATCAGCCGTGGTGCGGGCAGTCTCTACTGCGCATGACTGCAGCACGCGCAGCAGTGTCTACTGCGCATGTCGCGGCGTTACACACGATTTAGCGAATTATTATATAGGATATATATATATATATATATATATATATATATATATATATATATATATATATATTTCCCCCACTTCAAAGATACTGATATCTTTGAAAACCATGGAATTTCCCATTTTATTCAGTAAATACTGCCAGCTAGTAGAAAAAACAGTACCCCATTGATATGAATTGACATACTGTAGTATTGTTTTCATGAATATAACTGTATCATTACATCGCCCATCATAATACATTTTTTAAAAGCACCGACATCTGAAAGAGGGGACCTCCCTTAGTGTGTGTGTTTTGCTGTATGTATGTGTGTGTGAGCGTGCATGTCTGTTTGATGTCAGGGCTCTTTCAACTCTGCCCCCCCCCATATAAATCTACTATAGCATGTTGAATGATCACTAGGTCACCTAACACACACACATTATTAAACCACTGAGTGCTAGAGGGATGAACAATGCATTGTGAAGACTACTGACAAGGTATTCCTCTGTCCCTATATGTTTTATGTTCGTGGCTTTGGGTGAATTAATTTGGCGCAAAAGGTTGCACAATAGCAGCTGTGTTAAAATCAATGTAGTTGTGAAGAAACTGCAAACTCACACCATGTGCTTTTTACAAAATGGCGTCCTCAACCATGTGGAGACAGGCTGGGGCCTAGCAAGATGGAGTCAGACCATGTGTTTGCTCTGAGATAAAATCTATGAGCAAGGCCAGGGCCTACAACTTGCTCACACCACACAAACCCCAACACAGCTATTAGAAGCAATATGAATTTGCCCACACCCAAAAAGCCAACCCTTTAATTAAAGGATATATCCAGAGAAATTTGTCCTAATGACCAATACCACAATTAACACAATAACACCCCAGTACTAGCAGTAAGCAATAATATTTAATAACAAACAATAATATTAACAATACACTGTATATTATCAAATATATTCTAGCCAAAACATCTAATAATATTAACTAGACAATTACTTACTGCAGTGCAAATAAAACACATAATACAACAATTATAGTAGAAAACACTATACGTTGGTTACTAAGGTATTTTTCCTAGAAATATTATAGATAGTATGAAAATAATAGAGAGATACTTAGTTTCTATACTCATCTATCTGGAACAATGAGGATGGTGCTGCAGGGAAAAAACAGGCCAGGATCCTGGAACAGTTCTTGGGGCCTAGGCAAGGCATGGCCCCCTTGCTGCTGGTCACATTTCCTTCTCCATAGCTCTCCTGCTCCAAGCCCCTTCTTCCCCCAAAAGACCTCTTCAAGACTCCCCTTTGACTCTCTGCACACCTCTCTTATTGTTGGCAAGCCCCACCCATCTCCAGCCCACTTTACCTGATTGACACACCCCTCCTCCCCTTCTCCTAGAAGGAAGAGAAACAAAAGAGGATCTGGTCTTTGTCATTTTCCCGCCCAAACAGAACAAAGGAAAATGGTGGAGAGCCAAAAGTGGGATGAATGACATGAGAACATAACCATGCAATGGATACAGTGTTGCTGCAATTTGCTGCAATTTATTTGTGTCCATAACATTCCACCTCTTGGTCCCATGTCATAAACCACACTAAAGTCGCTCACTGGATAGGTAGGTCACTGACTTCCCAAATCACCCAAATAGTCCAACGTCTGATGTTTCCTGGAGTTTGTCAATTATAGCTGTCAGTTTCGATGGATCATAATTAAATTCGCCTTCATAGTTCACAATATAACTGCAGCATTATTTTCCTACCAGCCAGCAAACTCCTACTTTGGCAGTAAGAACAGTCCAGGGCTAGGCGATTTTGGAGAGCTACCGCCCTGATTTGTAGCTGCTCATAAGACAGTTTGGTAGTAGAGTCCAGTGTTGTGTCCAGAGAGTTGTCTCATTTCTCGCTGGGCCCACGGGACTCCAAGGAACGGGTACCCTCCTTCCTCACTGACGGGGATGGTGCTGCAACAGTCAGAGGAGTTGTCCACTCTTGCATAGCTGGCCAAGGGGTTCATGAATGTGTTGGACGATCAAGGGTTCAGAGGAGCTAGCCGGCCACCAATCTGTAATACTGTTACCTCGGCCCCAGTGTATACTAAGGCTAAAAACCTAGGTGTGGTTGGTTTCCTTTCCCCACCCTACAGTCAAAGGAACATGGGGCTGTCGATCCCCAGCCTTGATGGGTAACCTTTTGCTGGGGATTGGCCGTCCCATGGGTCCATTCCGTCATTGTCCGCTATGGCACATAATGGGTACAGGGATTTTGTTTTCCTAGGATGGGGAACAGGAGGACAGGAATTAGCAACAGGAATATTAAATTCAGATGGTGTGTATATCAGATTTACTTCATTAGTGAGAGTTTTAGAAATAGGTACATTAATATGTACCTTTCTCTTAAAAGCTTTCCACCTTTTGAACAAGACATGATTTGACCTTTTTTTTAGCTCATCTACATTGACACCAGCTTTAACAAGATCTACCATCATTTCTTTCCTTGACACCTTTGTGTGTGTGGAAGCATCCTGTTTATTATTCCTCTTAGGTTTATCAATAGGTGGTATCCCTTCATCCTTCCTTTCTGGCGTGCTAGCCATGGAGACACCCCTTTTCTGATTAACCTTTTCCTCTGTTTTGTATTTCCCCAATTCTGCTAAACCTTTTGTACTCACAAAAATCTGACCATTTTCTGCTGTACCATTTATCATTGACAGAGGGGACCCTCTTTTAGCATTTACCGACTCATGTCTATCACAGTCCCTGTGTACCCTTCGTTTTCTCTGCTGGGTGATGAGTGGGCGAGCTTTGAAGCTGTCCACCTTTTCGTCATCATCAGAGGAGGAAACATATGAGTATTTTGAGTACTCCTTTTCTTCAGAGGAGGATGAGAAGAGTGACTCTGGGTCCCTGCAGGGCCCTGTAGTCAGTGTTCTCACCTTTCTGGTGGTGTATGGCACTTCACCCCTGTGAGAGCGACAACGGTCAAGTTTATTGATTAGCCGAGTATTAGTCTCCTGTAATTCAGTCTTACGGGCATTGTTATTTTCCAAACATTCATTTGATATTAACAATTTTTGTTTTACATCAGCTAAATCTCTTTCTAGGGCTTGTCTCTTTACTACCTCATTTTTTAAGGCATGTAAAATAATCCACCCCACTTCTGCCGCAGCTCTGCTCTCATGTTTAGAATAGACCCCTAAATCAAGCTTAAGTGCCATACCTCCTATCTCTTCCCCAACCTCTGGGTACACTGGAGCACTGTGACGTACTAGCTCATCTGCTATGGCATTCCATCTACCCATAGTAGTAGCCCAATGTGGTACAGCCCCAAATTTGGGTCTTTTGCCCCCAATCAATGCACTCAACTTCTTCTTAAAGAAACCCATTCTCTCAGTCAGAATCTCAAGTGCAATCAGACGGTAGGACAATCACGTGTTTGTAGTGAGCCTTACTAGTATGTGTTGTACCACTAACACACACACACACACTCAGGCCGCACTTATGTGTTTTTATTTTCACTCATGGGAAAACACTCAAACTTACAGTGAAAGTCACAGAACACACAAACTGTTGAATGTTTTTTTTTTTTTTTTTCCTGCCCTTCTAGAAAACAAACAAACTCATACATAACACATACATCAGTCTTGGGAATTTTAGTACAAGTATTTGAAGTCACCTGTCTAGGTACAAGTGCTAGTGACTAGTCAATTGTCCACTGCAATGGTACAATGCTAGTTAGTCACCTGCCTAGGGAACAAGCGCTCAAAGTCACCTGATACAGTACGATGTTATGTAGGTAATAATCCAGTTTATCCAGACATATTACTTTGGGCAGTGTAGAATTAATCCCCCATCAAAGCACTCAGTAATTCATGCTCTCAGGAAATTCATGCTCTCCGTTAAATATACTTTAAAGTTAGTATTGTAAACAATACACAAGTGTTTCTAATTAAAGCAATTTAACAGCAGAGCAGATATGCGTGTTTAACCAAGTACCTGAACACAGGTTAGCAGGCACACGTATGTTTTTACTTTCACACAGGGAGAAAACACGCAAACCACTATGAAAGTTACAGAACACACAAACTGTTGAATGTTTTTATGCCTTTGAAGAAAACAAACAAACTCATATACACACACCTGCACGTCAGGTGACTTCCTATTAGGCTTCAAAGTTAGTTCTCCCAATGAAAGGGCACACAAGTTTTATAATTGAAGCACTACTTCAAAGTTAGTGACATCTCCACAAAGGCAAATGGTACAAATGCTAGTTAGTCACCTGCCTCAGGTGCTCAAGTCACCTGTCTAGGTACAAGTGCTAGTGACTAGTCAATTGTCCAATGTAGTTACCCTTTATGGGAAGCACACAAGTCTATAATTGAAGCGTGACTTTAAAGTTAGCAACTTCTCTGCAGAGGCACACAAGGATTTAACTGAAGTAGGACTTCAGAGTTAGTTACACTCTACAGAGAGCACACAAGAGTTAATTAAAGTCCCTTTAATAGGAAATCTTGACAGTACAGAGATATGCATATGCGCAATAAATCTAGCCACACTAGAAATATCACGTCCGGCAATTGCAGAACCTTGACCTGAACGGTTACAATTAAAATGCCTCAAAGTTAGCACTCCTCTAATGAGAGCACACAAGGGTTAATTGAAGCAGTGTAACTGTAAACGTTCCCTCTTGCCTCTGTATATATCTATACCCATACACATACACAATACCCATGCATGTATACACACACGTATGCATATATGTAATACAGACAATACAGGTAACTGTAATATGAGCACTTATCTATACACTTCGAAGTTTGAAACTCCTCTATGAGGGCCCCACAAGTCTATAATCAAAGCATGTAAAGTACACCTATTACAGTTCAAGAGTATTCCAGCACACAAATCCTCTTTTAGTGAATAAGCCCCTTGCAATGTGACAATACTAAAACCCACCACTCTTGTCGCAGTGTGGTATTGGCACACAAAAATAACTTGGGAGGCTTACTGACTAAATTGCCCAGGAAAAAATATTAATTAAAAAATTATTAAAAAATGTATTTTTTAACAAAATATTAATTTCTAGGAAATATGTCAATAATGGTTATTAATCATTAATATTAATAATTTCTGTGAATATCCTGCCAACTACGCCATTTGTTTTATGTTCGTGGCTTTGGGTGAATTAATTTGGCGCAAAAGGTTGCACAATAGCAGCTGTGTTAAAATCAATGTAGTTGTGAAGAAACTGCAAACTCACACCATGTGCTTTTTACAAAATGGCGTCCTCAACCATGTGGAGACAGGCTGGGGCCTAGCAAGATGGAGTCAGACCATGTGTTTGCTCTGAGATAAAATCTATGAGCAAGGCCAGGGCCTACAACTTGCTCACACCACACAAACCCCAACACAGCTATTAGAAGCAATATGAATTTGCCCACACCCAAAAAGCCAACCCTTTAATTAAAGGATATATCCAGAGAAATTTGTCCTAATGACCAATACCACAATTAACACAATAACACCCCAGTACTAGCAGTAAGCAATAATATTTAATAACAAACAATAATATTAACAATACACTGTATATTATCAAATATATTCTAGCCAAAACATCTAATAATATTAACTAGACAATTACTTACTGCAGTGCAAATAAAACACATAATACAACAATTATAGTAGAAAACACTATACGTTGGTTACTAAGGTATTTTTCCTAGAAATATTATAGATAGTATGAAAATAATAGAGAGATACTTAGTTTCTATACTCATCTATCTGGAACAATGAGGATGGTGCTGCAGGGAAAAAACAGGCCAGGATCCTGGAACAGTTCTTGGGGCCTAGGCAAGGCATGGCCCCCTTGCTGCTGGTCACATTTCCTTCTCCATAGCTCTCCTGCTCCAAGCCCCTTCTTCCCCCAAAAGACCTCTTCAAGACTCCCCTTTGACTCTCTGCACACCTCTCTTATTGTTGGCAAGCCCCACCCATCTCCAGCCCACTTTACCTGATTGACACACCCCTCCTCCCCTTCTCCTAGAAGGAAGAGAAACAAAAGAGGATCTGGTCTTTGTCATTTTCCCGCCCAAACAGAACAAAGGAAAATGGTGGAGAGCCAAAAGTGGGATGAATGACATGAGAACATAACCATGCAATGGATACAGTGTTGCTGCAATTTGCTGCAATTTATTTGTGTCCATAACACTATAGTATCTCATCCTTCACAGTTTTAGGATAACTGGACATCCATATCCTTATAGGTAAAGTGGTTAAAGATGCAGTAACATTAAAAAAAAAAAATCACATGAATATAAGCATATAAGGATTCTTTACACATGAGAACCTTTCCTCACATGTCTACTGTTACAGCACATTTCATTTCCTTCAATGCACCCTGCAATAACACTTCCTTATTGTGGGATAAACAGTTCCATTTCATCCTACATATGGTGGTAAATTGATGCTCCTATCTATCTATCTATCTATCTATCTATCTATCTATCTATCTATCCATCTATCTATCTATGTTATATCTATATAATAAAAGAGAAAGCCTCATTACATAATTTATGTCCCCTCAGGAGACACACACATCGAGGAGAGGTAGTAAGGAGGAGATATACAAATCTCCATACTGCCAGTGCTGAAGATTCACTGGTGTGCGGTTTTGACACTGGCCATTCCTGTCAAAATCTCTGCAAGGTGTTTGCTGTCCCTCAACTTCCTCCTCAACCAAAAATAAACATGGCCGACACACATACACACACTGTGACATACACACACACTGTGAAACACATATACATACATACACACACGTACATACATGTATACATACACACATACCACACACTCTCACTCACTCACTCTGACTCCAAGTTGCCTCAGCTGGAGTACAGCCACTGAAGGGAAGCTACAGCACCAGGAGAACGTAATAGCATTCAAAGGGTTAAGGTAGGCCCTCATTGCTCAATTATTTCAAGGGTGCAAGACAGAGGATAGGCAGCCATCAGGTACATACGTAACCTACTGACTGCCACAGAGTTATCTATCAACTTTTACCCCGCAGGACAGAACAGCAGCATAGGGGGAAGTGTCCTCAAAACACTTTAAACTTCCATTTCCCTACCATTTCTCCTCATTTCCCAGTCTATTCCTAACACTTTTTCACATGTCTGTTAAGCCTCGCCCCCACTCATGATTAAGCTCCACCCCTTTTTAACCCAAATCACCTCATTAAAATGCATTGCAAACCCTCGGGCACTCAAAGGGTTAACATGCTGGTGTAACACACACAGGCATAATACTGCAATTCTGTCCCAAAGTAAAGGAGAAATATAAAATAACATTGATGTAATGGGTTTAAGGGGTGTTACACATTTTGAAGCAACATCCTCTGGCCCTTAAAGGGCTATATTTGCCTTCTAACTCTCAATACTGGACATTTTCACTTCAATACAAGATTGTTACCTACACAGTACGGTAAAGCTCCTACAAAAGTCCCAGTGTTGCCAGAGCCCGCACCGCTACACTCAGAACCTACAGATTCAGGGTTTGAGCAAGGGCCACAACCTACAGAGACAGGGGTCCTATCACTGTGTCTGTGTCCCTGTGTGTGTGCGCGCATATCTGTTGCATGTGTGTGTCTGCATATCTGTTACGTGCGTGTGTGCGTGTGTGCTCGTATCTGTTGCATGCATGTGTGCATATCTGTTGCATGTGTCTTTGTGTCTTACTGTGTGTGTGTGTATGTGTCTGCCTGTGTGTTGCATATGTCTGGTTGTATTAGTGTCTCTACATTTCAGACACGTACGCCCAACGGTCATAATATGACTGCCAATGGCATGCCACAGGGGCTGCAATAAGGAGCACATCTTCATACTGCCAGTCCTGGAGATTCAAGGGGGCATGATTTTGACAGGAGTGGTCACAATCTCTGCATGGACTTTGCCCTCCCTCAACATCCATCTCAACAACCATTCCCAGGTTCCAACTGTTGATGGCTGTGGACATGTACTTGCCAGTTGTTGATCCCTGGTATATAGATTACCATGAGAGTTGGAACATGCTGTTTCTTCAGCATGAGAATTTGGACAACATCCTGTCAAACTCCCATGGTTTGAGTTCTTTACTTATGCCACTGTGATGGCATTGTTAGGATAAGGATTCCATGTCAGAAGTGCATTGTGAACTGCTCTCAGTCATAATATGGTGATCACTTATATACAAAAACAAAGGGAGCCCAAAAAATAAATTGGTTTATACACAAAAGCACATAGCTCACCACATAAAAAAACTTTTTGTCTAATGCAAAAGCATCTTAAAGTGTTAGTAATGTCCACAAAAAAGTTTTTTGCATTTAGAAGAGTTTAAAAAGCTGAGGTAAATGCATAAAAACGTATCTCTCAAACCGCTATGGTTTAAGAGATACAGGCGTTTAAAGTTTGATCTCTCCTACTGACAGCTTTAAAGCTGTCAGCAGGAGATCCATGTCAGGTGACATGGAGGCGCTTGAGAAGTGCCGCGATCTCGTTATTTACCATGAATCCCTTCATTGGAATGGTCTAAAACATGTGCCTGGTTTTCAAGCACACGTTTTAGACCATTCCAATGAAGGGATTCGTGGTAAATAACGAGATCACGGCTCTGCCCAAGCGCCTCCATGTTGGCCGACACTGATCTCCTGCTGACAGCTTTACAGCTGTTAGTAGGAGAGATGAAACTTTAAACGCCTGTATCTCTTAAACCATAGCGGTTTGAGAGATACGTTTTTTGCATTTAGCTCAGCTTTTTAAGCTCTTCTAAATGCAAATAACTTTTTTGTGGACATTACTAACACTTTAACACATATATAACACTCACATGTCTTGCTCAAAAGTGGCAGATGTAGATGGACATATGAAGGGTGATATGATGAGGATGTGATTGGATTATAACCTGTCAGTCGATTAATCTCACAAATAATGAAGATACATAAAAATGAAAAAAGAGAACAACAGAACATAGTGTGATCTGTATAATAAAATATATCCAACATAACAGTCCTCAAAATGTAGATAGCTTGATGATCTTTGGATAAATGGAGATCTTCTACACAAGATGGAACTCTAAGTTATCTAAAATAGGATAGATTGTGGCAATAACCCAGTACGTTGACTTACTCAACATATAATCACCTGTAGACTATATTAAGTCGAATAGGTGTGCATGGACATGTGGGGATTGTTTTAGAACTGCCCTCACCTGGTCTCCCTTTAGGGTATTCCTGCAAACATCCCTGGAAAACAAAGATATCAAAGATGGAACTCACAATATTATCCTTCTCTGTGAGCAAATTGCGAACAGGCATAGATCTTGTGGAGAATATTAACACCTCCTCCAATCGGTGGTAGAAATCACTCAGAAAAACTGTTGCCACAACTATGGGACTCATTCAGAATATATGTGTAAGCCAGATAACAGGCTACAGAGTGCGTGTGGGATTTGGGAATGTCTACCCTCACTGAGACTCACTCATATGTTTTACAAGACTCCTTATATAAGCTATAATGCAAATTAAAATGCAGTTCAAACTTCTAAGATGAATTAGAAGATGCACTTTTATACATTGATTGGGTGTGAGACTGTGCATAAGCTCTTCCATCCAACCTCAGACTGGCATTGGTAATTAGTTACCGCTGTCCATTCCTGCATCATGAACAGTTTACCATTGGACAGGTGCATACATTCAGCCACATCATCAGTGCATCTTTCTAGAGTGGACGCATAGTTATCATCTAGGAGATGTTTGTTTTATTTATGAAGAAGCCACAGGTGCAGTTGACAGAAGTGAACAACTTCTGAGGTGGAGGCCATGCTGTCTTCATCTCTAATGCACTCCTATACTGTAGTAGAGTCCTGCAGAAAGAATGATCTTAACGTTTTGTTGAATCGTACTGAAATTGTTTGGTGTGAGAAAATATCATCCTGTGTCTGTGTCTGACTGGATTTATCAATATCTGCCTTTGAAAAGTTTTCTCCTACTATTAATGTTGTATTGGAGGGTGAGAAATTTTGGTATGATAAGAATCATGAACCCCTCGAGTGCCAGAAGGCAGTGAGATGCAGGACTGGCACTCGAGGGGTTAATTCTATGTTTATTTCTGGATTAGTCTGATTGGCTGCTGTCAATCGTCCTGACGTTATTGTGGAGCAATTCTTTCTAGTTGAGTGATTGGTGCATTTGAATAGATAAGGAGGAGTGCTAATACTATTTAATCGGCGTTCTTAGTTGATCGCAGTTGTTTGCCTCTGATGAAGCCCAATTTTTGGGAGAAACACGTTAGGTGTGTTTTATGCATTTATTAATATACTGTTATACTATTATTCCCTCTGCTATGATCTAGTATTAGTTAGCTATGCTTTGGTCGTAAGAAACCCTAAATTAAAATACGGGCAAACAAACACACCTGGCAAAAGTAGTCAGGACAAAAAAAAAAAAAAAAAAAAAAAAGTGGGGGGGAGGGGAGGGAAAAGAAAAGGATGGGAGGAAAAGGAAGCCAGGAAAAGAAAAGAGAAAGAAGGAACAAGAGCAGAATAGAGGGAACTTCTGCCAAAGAGGTCTCAGAAAGAAAAGAAAGAGGACGGGAAGAGAAGAGCAGGATAAGGCACAGGGCCAAGAGGACCACTCTAGGAGTGGTTGCATCTGCGGGTCCTCCAGAAACTGCATCCACCCAAACCAGGTAGCAAGGTACCGGTCTCCATGATTATAAGATTGGAAGACAAGTTCTTCCATAGAACAACCATTTTCCACCCTTGAGACCCACTCACGAACAGTCGGAGAAGAGGTTGTGTGTGCAAGGGGATAAGAGCCTTGGCCTCATTTAATAAGTGCTTAATGACCGACTTATTGTATCGTGGAACAGGCACAGTGGTGTGATGTAACATAAGGGGGGCAGGGAGAAAGGGAGGAGGAGTGTCAGTAAATATATGGAGGATGGAATGAATTTGCAAACAGAAGGGATAGATGAGAGGGCAATCCCACCAAATGTGGAGCAAGGTGCCAGGAGCAGCTTTGCATCTCCAACAAACATCTGGGACAGCCGGAGAGAAGCGATGCAACATATCTTGGGTCCGGTACCAATGGGTGAGCAATTTATACGACATCTCCTGAACCTTATTGTTCAGGGAACACGTATGTGTCAGCAGGAAGATTTTTTCCCATTGTGATTCGCTCAAAGAAATCTGAAGGGCAGTCTCCCATTTCCCCACAAAAGCCGATAAGGAGGTGTCACCCTGAGCACGAAGCCTACCGTGTAAAAGGGAAATGCCATGAGCAGGGAGTGCCGCTGCACGACACAGACCTTCAAAGGAAGTGGTAAGTCACAAAAGGTAGAGAACGAAAGAAGTATCCCAACTAAGTAAAGTGGAAATGATCAAGAGCCGTCGGGGTCGTTGGAGCAAGAGATCCGATAGGTGTTTAAGTTTAAGATCAGGGGTCAAGAAGTATGCCAGCACGGCCGAGCCATCCAGTGAGGTATGAACAAAATCACCAGGACTCTGTCCCTGAGAAAAGATCGGATTATGGCTCAATGGAGTCAGAGGAGACGGGTATGTAATAAGGCGGTACAGTCTAGACACAGCAACAAAAACAGAGAGCGTAGCAGACGTCAAAGGGTGAGCAGCGTAGAGTCGCTTAGCCTGATGAGGGCATATCCAAGGAAGCAAATGCAACGGAATAAACAGCCCTGACTCCTCAATATCAATCCAAGATTTATGGGGAGGCCAGAAAGTCCATTCTAGGAGACGGAGAAATTGGCACTCTCGGTAGTACGTCCAGGGACATGGTAGCGCCAAACCACCCTGCAACTTGGAGCGCGTCAAGAGGTCAAACAGGAGTCTAGATTTCCTCCAAGCCCAAACAAACCCCAGGAACACTGAATGGAGAGATGAAAAAAAAGCCAATGGACGCTTAATCAGGAGCGTCTGAAACAGGTGAAGTAACCGTGGAAGAACATTTATCTTCAGCTTATTAACCCTACCTGTCCAGGAAACGTGCAAAGGGGCCCATGTCGTAAAGTCACGTTGCAACGCCGCCAAGAATGGAGGAAAGTTGCATTGGTAGAGCTGTGCAGGATCTCCAGTCAGCCACACCCCTAAATATTTGAGCCCATCTCTGCACCACTTAAAGGGGAAGGAAGCAGACAGGTGTGCCACCTCAATCACAGGTAAGTTGATATTCAAAATCTCCTATTTGGAAGTATTGTGCTTTAGATTTGCCAAAGAGCCATAGAGTTCAAACTCTAGAAAGGCCGGAAGAGAAAGCCGAGGTTTAGTAAGCATGAATAAGAGATCATCGGCAAAACCAAGTATCTTATGGTGTACCCCATTAACCTTCAAACCTCCAATATCCAGATTCTGTCTAACTGCTTCCATAAAAGGCCCCAGGGAATGGACAAAAAGTAGCGGAGACAGGGGGCAGCCCTGTCTTGTGCCATTAGAAATCGCGAAGGACTCCGATAGGGCTCCATTTATCCGAATTCTAGCTGAGGGGCAGGAGAACAGGGAGGAAATCCAAGCCAACATATGCGGGCCAAAGCCCACATGCTTCAGGATCTCCAGCAAGAAGGTCCAATCGGGGAGATCAAAGGCCTTCTCAGCATCAGTCGATAAAAGAATTGAGTGAGAGAAAGTGGTACGGGCCCTATGAATCAAACAGACTGGCCAAATTGTACAATCCCTGGACTCCCACCCCGGCACAAGGCCCGCCTGATCCGAGTGGGCCAGGAAAGGCATGTACGGCATAATGCAAGTAGCCAAGATTTTCGAAAAAAGTTTGGAATCTACATTAAGCAAAGAAATGGGCCTGTAATAACCGCACTGTTCCACATCCCTCCCCTCCTTTAGTATAAGAGAAATCATAGCCGAAAGAGCATGCGGATGGATAGAGTGGCCTTCCAAAATAGAGTTGAGGGTGAGGGCTACCACCAGGTGAGAACCAAGGATCTCTTGACAAAGTTTATAATATTGAACTGAAAGGCCATCCGTGCCCGGGCATTTACCCGTCTTATCGTTTCGCAAGGCTAACGACAGTTCATCAACAGAGATCGGTCATTCAAGGAGAGCAGAATCGTCAGCGGAGAGCTTAAGCTTCAAATGTAATCTCAGATAAGCAGATACCTTAGCCTTCAAGCGCTTGGTCTGCACAGTAGTAGGTGAAATCAGCATCAGGTTATATAAGCTAGAATAATAGGAAACAAACTTCTTAGCAATATCAGAGGGGGGTTGTTTAGGGGATCCCCCAGAAGATCAAATCCTAGGGATGTAAGTAGGTTGGCGGCACTTCCAGGGAGTCCTAGCGAGATACTTCCCTGGTTTATCACCATGTACATAATACAATGCTCTTAGGTTAGAGAACTGCCATTGTGCTTGTTGATGTAAAAGAGAAGCTAACTCATGACGCAAAAGCAGTAGACGTTGGAAGTCCTCGCCCTTCAGGGTGGCCTTGTGAGTATGTTCCAGTAGTGCAGTTTGGGAGCACAAATCAGTAAACTGTGCAGAGCGCACCTTCTTCTCTGCAGAGGCGAGTTGAAGAAAATTACCAAGTACCACACACTTATGGGCCTCCCACACAGTAAGCACGGGAACATCAGAGGTGGAATTGTCAGAGAAATAGTCTGACAAAAGTGATTTAGTGGAAGACAAAATGGCAGGATCCTTGAGTCATTGAGTCACCAGGAACGCTGGGTAGGTCGGGTGAGCGGGAAAGCAAGCAACATAGTCAGGGGGGCATGATCCAACCACGTCTTGAGGCCATACTGAGATGATTTTAACAGAGGCAAGTGATAGTGGGAGATAAAAAGATAGTCAATACAACCGTATCTAGCATGTGGTGCAGAGAAAAAATTATAATCCCTACTATCAGGATGCAGAGCCCTCCAACAATCAATCAGTTGGCCGTCAGAGAGTATCTTTTTGATCCGCCGCAAGGTGTGAAGGGGCATACGAGCCGTGCCAGCTGATGTGTCAATGGCAGGTTCCAACGCAACATTGAAGTCACCACCCAAGATTGTGAACCCTTCCTGAAACCGACGTAGAACGGTCATAATGGAGGCAAAGCATATGTGTTGCCTGACATTAGGGAGGCAAACAGATGCAAGAGTGTATGTTTGGTCAGCGATCTTACCCTTAACAAAAACAAATCGACCCTCAGGGTCCAAAAGATGGGCGATTTCCACAAAAGGAGTATGTTTGGAGATAAGAATCGCAGTACCTTTTTTCTTAGAACAAGGGTCATTACTGCAGAAGCACTGAGGAAAGTCACGAGAGGTCAGTCTAGATGGAGAAGTACCGCAAATATGGGTCTCCTGTAGGAAAGCGATGGAGACATGTTGTGCTTTAAGATTTCATCACAGTTTTGTCTTCAGAGTTTTGTTACCTTGGACTATAAAAATGTCTCACAAAAAAAAAATAATAATTATTTCACCCATTACTCCACAAATATGTAATAGGATCCCTCCTCATATTATGTTGGAGCAAATGTTTCCAATTCTGATTCGCAAGAGGCAATTGGAATGTCATCAAGGTCTGATACTGAACAGCATATTCAAGCCTTGATGGATCAATCTGTAAATAAATCTGTATCTAATGCCATATCTTCTTGCAAGAATCAGATAACAAAAACTTTAGCTATTGCTGATGTCCTTAACCCCTTAAGGTCCGACGATCCCGCGGTGTCTGGTCCTTTAAGGACCAGATAGACGAGTTTGACGTGCCGTCCCACGTGACTGATCACGTGGGGCGGCACATCGAAAGGAGGACTGAAAGAGATCTTTCCGGTCTTGGAGCGATCAACTTCAGTCCATGGTATTACTCACCGCGCTCCTGCAGGACCGCAGTGAGTAAAAGTACGTGACGTACCAGGACCGTCACTGGTCCTTAAGTGCCGGACCAGCGTGACGGTCCGGGTACGTCACAGGACGCAAAGGGGTTAATCAAACTAATTTGAATAAGCTTCCTCAAACTTTATTAAAACCTCAATTAATCGGCAACAAAAAATTTCTGAGAAACTCAGGAAAATATCAAAGGGGCAGGGCTTTCAGTGTTCTCATAGGAAGAACATTGCCACTGCTGTTATCTGTCTGGTCTAGCAACCAGATTCCACATCTGAGAAGAGATGGCTTACACTAGGTAAAAGGGGTGGGAGGGGGAAACTTTATCATTCAATTACTCTTGAACCACAACTCTGACAGTATTGAAATAACACTCTATGGCTCAAACACTATGAAGATTAATTGGAGCTGCTGTTTTTGTGAAACATTACTATCCCTTTAATGATACTGTGTCTCAAGGTAAGTGGTCTGCGCCTCCTTCTGTGGATATTTTCTTTAGAATGGAAAAAAATCAGACTCAGGATATTTGTGTGAGGCATGCTAACACTGCAAACTGAAGTTATTCTGGAGTAAACCAACTTCATCATAGGGGACGAATAAAAATTCCTGTTAAATTAAATTAGGCTGTTAACCCCATGAATGCATGCATTGGAAACCTCTCTGGCATTCAAGGGATTAAACAGCTCTATTCAAGGAATGCGTATTTGTCCCCTATAGTGCCATTGGTTTACTCCAGAATAATGCCATCTTTTATAAATATGGGCCATTCTGGAACAAACCAACTGCACCACAGGGGATACATACAAATTCTCTTTGTGTTAAATGGGGATTTATCCCCTTGAATACTAAAAAGATCTCTGATGCACTGCTTTACATTATGTTTGACACCTCTCTAGCATTCAAAGGGTTAAAAGCCTCATTTAAATCAAGTGGAATTTTGTAAATGTTTCCCCATTATGTGGAATTTTGTTTTCACAAAAATTGTTCCAGTTCTCCTACTACATCAAGAGGGTTTTTTTATGTTTTTTTGTAAGGTTTATGTGTCCTGCTGTTGGAATTATCTGCCTGGAGGCAGTTCATTAACATCCTCCACAGGCCTGATTAACATTGCTTATTAACACAATTACTGTGGTCGCCATCTTGGGAATTATTTCATTGTCAACATCTATCTGCTTTATGCCACCACTACTGTATCACCCTATGAGAAACAGCCTCTGTTCTCTTTGTCATTGCATTGTTGATTTTGCTAATTAAAAATAATCCCAGTTATGTCACTGGTCTTGGTATCACTGCACAAATGATCTGTTTCTTATTAGCATATTCTCTTTAGAACAAGTTACACTATTTTAATAACTGATAACTGTTGCGCTCCCTTAGGTTGATGAGATAGCTTGAGGGCTGGCGTATTAGATTGTTGTTTGACTGCCACCTACAGATGACATTCAAGAACAGCAGCAAAGTATTTTGGTTTTAGAGAGAAAACATGCGGATGTAGGAAATGTTACAGAATTTTGTATCACGATTCCTGTGTTCTGTATATCACTGGTCCCGTTCCCTATATGATTTCCAGGGAAAGTCCCAGGTTTGGGCTTTTTGCCCCTGGATTCTGCTGTCTCTATTTTTGTCCCTTTTCTTAAAATTACATTTCAAATCCATATTTTATTTGCTTATCATTTAAATGTTAATAGTTTATGAGCCTCTCCACATGCTGATATGTGGTATAAGTATTTATTTGATTGCATTTAGTATTTAGGTTTGGGTAATGTCTATTCTGCTGTAGAAGGGCAACAAACCAGCTGCACAACAGATGAAAAATAAAATCCCAAAATACCACTTGATTTAAATGGGGCCTTTAACCCATTGAATACTAATTTAAATTATGCAAATCACATCATAAAATGGGTGGAGCTTAACCCCTTAAGGACCTGCCATGCAAGCACACGGCTGTCACTTAAGGACCAGGGACCTTTTTTTTTTTTTTTGGGCGAATCCAATTCCGGACTCCCCAAACGGCACTCAAAGGGTTAATCATATGAGACACAGTGTATTAGAGGTGAAAGTTCTGCTTCCCAGGAACAGTAAACTTTTTTTTTATGAAAACACATTTTACAGAGAATTTCCTGCTGAATAAAACAAGGTCACTCCCATCACTGTCAGATGTTTTATTCAAAAATTATACCAGTTCAAATAATCAGGAAGTGAATTTACTGTGTTTACTTCCTGATAGTTCTAACTGACAGGAAGTGACAGGAAGTTTCTATCACATTCTATGGAGAGCTGTATGTCTCTGACTTTTCTGACTTTCCTCTCCATTAGAATCTAACAGGAAATCTAATTAGAATTTGACCACTAGAGGACACTGCTAATGTAAAAAAAACATGGGTTTAAACTGTAATAACTCTGGAAATATAAATCTCTCAGCAGTTGGAGTACCCTTATTTTACTCAATAGGAAAATCCCTACAATATATATTTTTTCATAAAAAAAGTTTACTGCTCCTTTAAGATAATGCCTGCTCTTTGTACTATTTCACACTGCGCCTAGTTACTCTGTGTGCCTATGCACAGCGGTGCAGGACTTTCCAGTCCTCAAATTCTACTCCCTCCCTGCTCTCCCTGGGAGCTCGTTCACGCTTCCCTTCGTATTGATGTGCATCACGTATATTGTAACAGCAAGCTCTGTTTGTCATTATATTGAGCTTGCAAGCTCCGTATATATATCTACTGAAATATGTACATAGGAAAAAAAAACCAATACACGTACCATTTTACTAGCTTAACTATATGAGATACAGTGTATTAGAGGTGAAAGTTCCCTTTTAATTCATTTTTTAGAATGCAATAACATCTACTACACCTTTATCTTTGTAATATAACAAGTAAATAACAAATATGATTTAAAGAACAACTAACATAAAAATATTTGTAACTATGTGCTGTATTCATGAAGATAAAGAAGAGTAATCCTGAAGCAACCCAGTTGCAAAGCTTTGGAAACATATCTAGTCTTAAATGTGATAAAGGTCCATTTAAAGGAACAGTAAACTTTTTTTATGAAAAAATATATATTGTAGAGATTTTCCTATTGAGTAAAATAAGGGTACTCCCACTGCCGAGAGATTTATATTTCCAGAGTTATTACAGTTTAAACCCATGTTTTTTTTTACATTAACAGTGCCCTCTAGTGGTCAAATTCTAATTAGATTTCCTGTCAGATTCTAATGGAGAGGAAAGTCAGAAAAGTCAGAGACATACAGTTCTCTATAGAATGTGATAGAAACTTCCTGTCACTTCCAGTCACTTAGAACTATCAGGAAGTAAACACAGTAAATTCACTTCCTGATTATTTAAACTGCTATAAATTTTGACTAAAACATCTGAGAGCGGTGGGAGTGACCTTGTTTTATTCAGCAGGAAATGCTCTGTAAAATATGTGTTTTCATAAATAAAAGTTTACTGCTTCTTTAAATCAATAGTAATATATATCTGTCTTATAGGGTGTAGTAGGTTTGCTCTACATTTGTTCCACTTTTGCTTTTGTATATGTGACCCTACTGATTTAAAGTACTAATAGCCCTATTTCTTACCCATGGATTTAAACAAGAATAAAAAGCAACTCATATGTATGTATCCAATATTAATGCAGCAAGAAGTAAATCCTCAATTTGGCATCCCAATTATCCCCTTTAGATCAGACCACGAGTATTCCTTTTAGGTCACCTTTGGAGGTTATAAAGAGCTGGGGGTGTAGATCTTGCACTAGAGATTGAATGACATGACAGTTAAAATACTTGTCTATCAAAGTTCCGGTATAGCCAGAAACCAGCTCCTGGATTGTACTCATCAGTTTCTTGAAAAACTGAAGGTTATTCAGTAAATCGCAGGCTGTGGTGGCATAGTGACAATAATCTGATATATGTAATCAGTATCATGGTAAGCTAGAAGAACAATGCTTGTGTCAGTGAGTATCAGTGACAAAGCTAGCAAGGAAATACACTAAAGGGAACCTAAGGGGCAGGACAAGGAGACCCTAAAATTTAACTCTAAATTAGAAGGGGAGTATGTGAAACACTGTAAAAAAAACATATACATGTATATAAAAATTTATACAAGAGAATAGAGCACAATATCGAGAGTCTTGGAGCTGGGTGCACCGGACAGAGAGGCCAAACGAGTTGCTTGGAGGTTTGAAGTTTTATCAGGAGCTGGGGAACGTAGTAGCCCCAAGATCCAGAAGCTAGAAGGTGATGGACAAGATGCTGGGTGAAGAAACAGGCAAAAGAGGCAGCAAGGTCAGAAGGAAGGACAATGGTCAGGGCAGGCTGAGAAGTAGTCCAGAGGGAGCCGAGGTCAGAGGGGGCTGAGAGGATGCTCAGTCTAAAGGAAGCCGAGGTCAGGGCAGGCCGAGAGGATGCATAGTCAGGGAGAAGCCAAAGTCAATACCAGGAGATCAAAACGAAGTAGGAGGGTAGATAGGTAACAAGCAAACAGGATACTGGAACTCTGTAATAACTGAGCTCTGAATCCTGGAAGAGCGCTCTTTATATAGCGGTGCCAGCATTGGAAGTGAGGCTCTGACGTCACTGTGCACGCTGGGATTCTGGGCGTGCGTCGGGATTCCTGCATTTACGCAGAAGTGCCGAGGAAGCCAGCAAAGGATGTCGCGTCCTCCCCGTCAGCTGACAGGACCCAGCGAGGTACCTACAGCGAGGTCCTATGTTACTTAGATTGTAAGCTCTACGGGGCAGGGACCTTTTATCCTAATGTGTACTCACCTGTTTCCTTTATAAGCACTTAATCACCGCACTTATTGTGCCCCTTCTATATTAAATGTAAACTGTAAAGTGCCAAGTTCACTGGTTGGTGCTATATAAATAAAAATATAAAACTGTGATAAATAACCCACAGAATGGGGAGATAAAGAGGTGATGAAGAGGAGATAACTTCTCCAGTGATAACACTTCTCCAATTCCTATGTTATTCTACGGAGCCAATTCACTAAGATTTCTCCAGCTTCAGACATCAGAGTGTATAGGCGCGATAGAATAACATTGGAACTGGAGAAGTGATTTCACTGTAGACGTTATCTACGCTTTAACACTGCTTTATCACATTTTAGTACATAACCCCCCATCTGTTTTTTTCTTCCCTGTGCCTGAGGTGCATGCAAAGCATTGCACTGTGAATGTATAAGAAAAGCTAAACTCTCCCATTTGCTGTATTGTTCTAAGGAGCCTATTCACTTAGATCTCCCTGTCTTCGAAAGGAGACGCTTTAGCATAACATAGGAACTAGAGAGTTTCCCTTATTGGACAGTAAATTTCACCTTAGTGCATAACCTTCAGGGGTAAATGGTATCTGAGGTTAAGATTTAAAGAAGCAGTAAAGTTTTATTCTGAAAATTATGTGCTAAAAGGCTTTTTCTTATTGAGTAAAAGAAGGGTACTTTCACTGCTGAGACTTTCTTAATTCAGAACTTAAAGGGATAGTAATACTTCGTTTTATCTTTATTTTATATTGTAGGCATTAAAAAAACATGAAGAACAATATAAGTCTTATCTCTCAAACCTTTATGGTTTGAGAGATATTCACAAGCAAAGTTTCCCCCTCCCGCCCCTTTTACCTAGTGTAAGTCATCTCTTCTCAGATGTGGAATCCAGTCCATAGACCAGACAGATAACAGCAAGGGGACAATCTTCTTCCTGTGAGAACAATGAAAGTCCTGCCCCCCTTGACAAGTTTTTCAGGTTTTTCCCTTATCTAACTGGGCACCGCCCTTCTGCTCTGGCTGAACAGTGTTACATCAGTAAAAGGGGCAGGAGGGGGATACTTTGTCATTGAATTACTCTTGAACTACAACTCTGACAGAATTGAAATAACACTCTCCAAAGTCCAAATACTATGATGATTAATTGGAGCTGCTTTTATTATGAAACATTACTATCCCTTTAAAACCACCTTGTTTTTTGTTTTATTATCTTTATTTACATGTTTTACATATAGCAATACACAAAAACCAAAGGAGGACAATAGAAAAAAATGATATCCTATATTATAATTCGCTAAGGATGTTTGTCAGAAGCCGTCATGAGCAGTAGAGACGGCTGCACGTGCTGCAGTCATGCACAGTACAGAATGCCCACGCTGCGGCTTATACCGAGCGGGGAGCTCCAAATTCAGACCAGAGTCCTCTCTGAGCACCTTCCTGGGACCAAGCGGTCCCAGAAAGGTGCACAGAGAGGACTACGGTCTGAATTCGGAGCTCCTCGCTCCATATCAGCCGCAAAGTATTCCGGCAGTCAGTACTGCGCATGACTGCAGCGCTGCAAGTGTTGTCCCATGTACATGGGCTTTAAACCTAGTACAGAAATAATCATGTAGAAGATATTTGTAATGACCAGATATAGGCATAGTTACTAGTGATGATCGAGCACCCCAATGCTCGGGTGTTCGGGTGCTGTGGCCGAGCACCCCCGGAGGCTCGAGTGCTCGGCCGAGCACCCGAGCCCCATTGAAGTCAATGGGAGGACTCGAGCATTACACCAGGCACCCCCTGCTCTGATGAGGGGAGGGTGCCTGGTCCATAGGAAAAGGGCAGAAAATGATGGAAACACCACAGAAATGGTTCAGGGACAGCATAGGGAGGATGTCTGGATGCATCTTGGACTCCAACGTCGCTGCTGGGAACGATGTTTCGCCAGTAGTACGCCATTTTTACAGACTGACCGTAAAACACACAAAAAGGAAGATAAAAACGACTTTAGGTGAAAAATTGTTACCAAACAGTATTTGCTGTATATTTACTTGTATATCATCTGCAAATTCTGCAAAAAATTTCATTGATTTTTCGGAACTGGGGCCATGATTAAGAGGGAAACGTGCGCAGAGGCAAATTCTGCAAAAAATTTCCTCGATTTTTCTGAACTGGGGCCATGATTAAGAGGGAAACGTGCGCAGAGGCAAATTCTGCAAAAAATTTCCTCGATTTTTCTGAACTGGGGCCATGATTAAGAGGGAAACGTGTGCAGAGGCAAATTCTGCAAAAAATTTCCTCGATTTTTCTGAACTGGGGCCATGATTAAGAGGGAAACGTGCGCTGAGCCGACCATCTAAAACATTATGGGTGAGGGTCTGCTGCGGAGCTGACCATCCTAAACATTATATGCGAAGGCCCGCTAGTGAGCTGACGCTATAAAACATTATATGAGAGGGCCCGCTAGAGAGCTGACCCAATAAAACATTATATAAGAAGGCCCGCTGGTGAGCTGACCTATACAAAAAGTTGTCAAACAGGGCCCGCTGGTGAGCTGGCCCTATATAAAAATTATATCACAGGGCCCGCTGGTGAGCTGGCCCTATATAAAAATTATATCACAGGGTATATGGAAGAGAGTCAACCATATACCCGTTTTTTGGGTGGAAGGGGTGAATGGGAATACAGAGTATTCCCATCATTGTAAATAACATATATAAAGTCACTTTATGTTCACCCGGGGCTTTCCTCCAGTGGAGTGGAGAAGTCAGGGGAAATCCAGGCCTTGTTCATTTTTATAAGTGTCAACCTATCAGCATTTTCGGTGGAAAGGCGGATACGCTTATCTGTTATGATGCCACCAGCAGCACTAAATACCCGCTCAGACAGAACGCTGGCGGCAGGGCAGGCCAGCACCTCCAAGGCGTAGAGTGCCAGTTCATACCACGTGTCCAGCTTGGACACCCAGTAGTTGTAAGGCACAGAGGGATCATTGAGGACGCTGACACGGTCTGCTACGTACTCCTTCACCATCTTCCAAAACTTTTCCCTCCTTGTGACACTAGGCTGCGCATCAGGGTGAGGGTGCTGGCGGGGTGTCATGAAGGTGTCCCACGCCTTGGAGAGTGTTGCCCTGCCTTTGTCGGAACTGCTGTGTGCTCCCCTTTTCTCCCCTTCTCGGTTGGCCAAGGTAGCACGTACTCTGCCGCCAGCGTTGTCAGATGGAAAATTTTGGAGCAATTTTTCAACAAGAACCTTCTGGTATTGCACCATTTTGCTTGTCCTCTCCACCGGAGGAATGAGAGATGAGAAATTCTCTTTGTAGCGGGGGTCCAGAAGGGTGAACACCCAGTAATCCGTGTTGTCTAAAATGCGTATAACGCGTGGGTCACGGGAAAGGCAGCCTAACATAAAGTCAGCCATGTGTGCCAGAGTACCAACAGGCAAGATTTTGCTGTCCTCACCAGGAGGATGACTCTCAATCTCCTCATCCTCATCCTCCTCCTCCTCTTCTGCCCACCCACGCTGAAGAGATGTAACTAAAGTTCCATGGCTACCCTCTGTAGCGGAGGCAACCGTGTCTTCCTCCTCCTCCTCCTCCGCCTCCTCCAATTGTCGCTGAGAAGACGAAGTGAGGGTGCTCTGGCTATCACCTTGTGTAAGCTCTTCCTCCCGCATTTCCACCTCTTCCACATGCAAAGCGTAGGTTTTAATTGTGAGCAGCGAGCGTTTCAGTAGACACAGAAGTGGGATGGTTACACTGATAATAGCGTTATCGCCGCTCACCATCTGTGTCGATTCCTCAAAATTGCGTAAAACCTCACAGAGGTCTGACATCCATTCCCACTCCTCACTTCTGATTAGAGGAAGTTGAACGGAGAGGCGACGACCGTGTAACAGCTGGTACTCCACTACTGCCCTCTGCTGCTCACAAAGCCGGGCCAACATGTGGAAGGTGGAGTTCCAGCGCGTGCTCACGTCACACAGCAGCCGGTGAAGCTGCTGCAGCTTCAACAGGCCGGCTGAAGCTGTTGATGACTTACGGAAATGTGCACACACGCGGCGCACCTTGGTCAAGAGATCATGCACATTGGGGTAGGTTTTTAGAAATCGCTGAACCACTAAATTAAATACATGCGCTAGGCATGGTACGTGTGTGAGCTTGCCGAGCTCCAAAGCCGCCACCAAGTTACGCCCATTATCACACACAACCATGCCTGGTTGAAGGTTGAGTGGCGAGAGCCACTGCTCAGTCTGGTGACTAATCCCCTGCAACAGCTCTGAGGCCGTGTGCTGTTTGTCCCCAAGGCAGATCAGCTTCAGCACGGCCTGTTGACGCTTCCCCACTGCAGTGCTACACTGCTTCCAGCTACCGGCTGATGGGTGAGTGGCGCTGCGCGCAGAGAATTCGGAGGTGGAAACGGAGGAGGAGGAGCCAATAACGTAGGTGCTGGCGGAAACCCTGATGGAGGTAGGGCCCGCAATCCTCGGCGTGGGTACCACCTGTGCCATCCCAGGGTCCGAGTCGCTCCCAGCCTCCACGACATTCACCCAGTGTGCCGTCAGGGAAATGTAGCGTCCCTGGCCACAAGCACTTGTCCATGTGTCAGTCGTTAAGTGGACCTTCCCAGTAACTGCGTTGGTCAGGGCACGGGTGATGTTACGGGACACATGGTGGTGTAAGGCGGGGACGGCACACCGGGAAAAGTAGTGGCGGCTGGGGACTGCGTACCGAGGGACAGCTGCTGCCATCAGGCTGCGGAAGGACTCAGTCTCCACAAGCCTAAATGGCAGCATTTCGATGGCCAGTAATTTGGAAAGGTGTGAGGTTAGTGCTATGGCCTGTGGGTGGGTGGCTGGGTATTTTCGCTTGCGCTCAAATGCCTGGGGTAACGACATTTGGACGCTGTGCTGGGACAGGGAAGTGGATGTGGTCGCTGATGGTGCTTCAGATGGTACAGGTGCAGGGCGGGAGGTATGCGGGCCTGCGCCTTCGACAGGCGATTGGCCGGCACCGAAAACAGGGGAAGAGGAGGTAGTGGTGTGGCCTGCAGACACAGATTGGCGATCCGGGCGTTCCTCCCACTTATTACGGTGCTTGGATGCCATGTGTCGGATCATGCTGGTGGTGGTGAGGTTTCTAGTGTTCATGCCTCGGCTCATTCTGGTGTGGCACAGGTTGCAAACTACAATTCTTTTGTCGTCCGCACTTTCCTTAAAAAAACGCCATACCGCGGAACACCTAGCCCTTGGCAAGGGAGATTTACGCAAGGGGGTGCTCCGTGGAACATTTGCGGGCCGGTTTGGTGCGGTCCGCCTTCTTTCTTTAGCCACACCACTGCCTCTTCCAGCCTGTTGCGGTGCTGCAGATGGCTCACCCTCAGGACTGCTGTCATCGCTCGGCTCTCCACCTTCCCAGGTGGGGTCAGTCACCTCATCGTCCACCAAGTCCTCCTCCACTTCCTCACTCTGATCATCCTCCTCATTTCTTGATCCCACCACATCCTCAGTCATTGACAACTGTGTATCATCCTCCTCATCAAGGTCTTGAGACAGTAATAGTGGTTGATTTGATGGCAACTGTGTCTCATCATCATCATCCACTTCCTTTGACCTTAAATGCCGTTCCCCTCTGTCATCTTCTTGTGATTGGGTACCCTCTAGAGGTTGTGAATCAGGGCACAAGATTTCATGTTCCTCTGCAAGCGTGCTTGGAGAGAGGTTCAAATGAAGGATTGGTGATGAGACGAGCTCCTCACTATATCCCAGTGTGGGATCACTTCTTTGGCCAGACCCTCTATGGTGGGAGGAAGGATGATCAGGGTGAGGATTATGTTGACCAGACTCTTGGCTACTGAGAGTGGACTTGGTGGAAGACAGGGTGGTGCTTAACCGACTGGAAGCAGTATCACCTGAAATCCAACCGACCACCTGTTCGCAGTCTGATCTCGAGAGTGATGTCCTGCGACGCCCTGTAAACTGAGACATGAAGCTAGGTATGGTGGATGTCTTTCTTTCTTGTGCTCTGGCACCAGGCACAGTTTCTACGCGTCCTGACCCGCGCCCTGAACTATCAGGATCACGTCCACTTCCCCGTCCCTTTTTACCCGCCTTCTTCATATTACACGGAATATGTGCTGCTAATCTGCAACTTTGCACACTAAACAGAATGTGCTGCTAATCTGCAACTTTGCACACTAAACAGAATGTGCTGCTAATCTGCGGCTAGGCACAGTGAACGGAATATGTGACGTTTATTTTTTACACTTTGCACACTAAACAGAATGTGCTGCTAATCTGCAACTTTGCACACTAAACAGAATGTGCTGCTTATCTGCGGCTAGGCACAGTGAATGGAATATGTGACTTTTAGTTTTTACACTTTGCACACTAAACTGAATGTGCTGATAATCTGCAACTTTGCACACTAAACAGAATATGCTGCTTATCTGCGGCTAGGATCAGTGAACGGAATAAGTGACTTTTAATTTTTACACTTTGCACACTAAACAGAATGTGCTGCTAATCTGCAACTTTGCACACTAAACAGAATGTGCTGCTAATCTGCAACTTTGCACACTAAAAAGAATGTGCTGCTAATCTCCAACTTTGCACACTAAACAGAATGTGCTGCTAATCTCCAACTTTGCACACTAAACAGAATGTGCTGCTAATCTGCAACTTTGCACACTAAACAGAATGTGCTGCTAATCTGCGGCTAGGCACAGTGAACGGAATATGTGACGTTTAGTTTTTACACTTTGCACACTAAACAGAATGTGCTGCTAATCTGCAACTTTGCACACTAAACAGAATGTGCTGCTAATCTGCGGCTAGGCACAGTGAAAGGAATATGTGACGTTTATTTTTTACACTTTCCACACTAAACAGAATGTGCTGCTAATCTGCGGCTAGGCACAGTGAAAGGAATATGTGACGTTTATTTTTTACACTTTGCACACTAAACAGAATGTGCTGCTAATCTGCAACTTTGCACACTAAACAGAATGTGCTGCTAATCTGCGGCTAGGCACAGTGAACGGAATATGTGACGTTTATTTTTTACACTTTGCACACTAAACAGAATGTGCTGCTAATCTGCAACTTTGCACACTAAACAGAATGTGCTGCTAATCTGCGGCTAGGCACAGTGAAAGGAATATGTGACGTTTATTTTTTACACTTTCCACACTAAACAGAATGTGCTGCTAATCTGCGGCTAGGCACAGTGAAAGGAATATGTGACGTTTATTTTTTACACTTTGCACTCTAAACAGAATGTGCTGCTAATCTGCAACTTTGCACACTAAACAGAATGTGCTGCTAATCTGCGGCTAGGCACAGTGAACGGAATATGTGACGTTTATTTTTTACACTTTGCACACTAAACAGAATGTGCTGCTAATCTGCAACTTTGCACACTAAACAGAATGTGCTGCTAATCTGCGGCTAGGCACAGTGAAAGGAATATGTGACGTTTATTTTTTACACTTTGCACACTAAACAGAATGTGCTGCTAATCTGCAACTTTGCACACTAAACAGAATGTGCTGCTAATCTGCGGCTAGGCACAGTGAAAGGAATATGTGACGTTTATTTTTTACACTTTGCACACTAAACAGAATGTGCTGCTAATCTGCAACTTTGCACACTAAACAGAATGTGCTGCTAATCTGCGGCTAGGCACAGTGAAAAGAATATGTGACGTTTATTTTTTACACTTTCCACACTAAACAGAATGTGCTGCTAATCTGCAACTTTGCACACTAAACAGAATGTGCTGCTAATCTGCGGCTAGGCACAGTGAAAGGAATATGTGACGTTTATTTTTTACACTTTGCACACTAAACAGAATGTGCTGCTAATTTGCAACTTTGCACACTAAACAGAATGTGCTGCTAATCTGCGGCTAGGCACAGTGAACGGAATATGTGACGTTTATTTTTTACACTTTGCACACTAAACAGAATGTGCTGCTAATCTGCAACTTTGCACACTAAACAGAATGTGCTGCTAATCTGCAACTTTGCACACTAAACAGAATGTGCTGCTAATCTGCAACTTTGCACACTAAACAGAATGTGCTGCTAATCTGCGGCTAGGCACAGTGAACGGAATATGTGACGTTTATTTTTTAAACTTTGCACACTAAACAATATGTGCTGCTAATCTGCGTCTAGGCACACTAAACAGAATGTGCTGCTAATCTGCGGCTAGGCACAGTGAACGGAATATGTGACGTTTATTTTTTAAACTTTGCACACTAAACAATATGTGCCGCTAATCTGCGGCTAGGCACAGTGAACGGAATATGTGACGTTTATTTTTTACACTTTGCACACTAAACAGAATGTGCTGCTAATCTGCAACTTTGCACACTAAACAGAATGTGCTGCTAATCTGCGGCTAGGCACAGTGAAAGGAATATGTGACGTTTATTTTTTACACTTTCCACACTAAACAGAATGTGCTGCTAATCTGCAACTTTGCACACTAAACAGAATGTGCTGCTAATCTGCGGCTAGGCACAGTGAAAGGAATATGTGACGTTTATTTTTTACACTTTCCACACTAAACAGAATGTGCTGCTAATCTGCAACTTTGCACACTAAACAGAATGTGCTGCTAATCTGCGGCTAGGCACAGTGAACGGAATATGTGACGTTTATTTTTTACACTTTGCACACTAAACAGAATGTGCTGCTAATCTGCAACTTTGCACACTAAACAGAATGTGCTGCTAATCTGCGGCTAGGCACAGTGAACGGAATATGTGACGTTTATTTTTTACACTTTCCACACTAAACAGAATGTGCTGCTAATCTGCAACTTTGCACACTAAACAGAATGTGCTGCTAATCTGCAACTTTGCACACTAAAAAGAATGTGCTGCTAATCTGCAACTTTGCACACTAAACAGAATGTGCTGCTAATCTGCAACTTTGCACACTAAACAGAATGTGCTGCTAATCTGCGGCTAGGCACAGTGAACGGAATATGTGACGTTTTTTTTTTTTTTAAATCTGTGCCCCCCCAAACAAAATATAACTGCTGCCCCCACACACAACAGTCCTAAAAAGGACTTTTGGGTCTTTATATGTTGTTCCAACACTTTTCTTCTCCCTACACTGACTTTCCCTTCCTATCCTCATCTCTCCCTGGCTAAGACTGAGCCGAACTCGCTGGTCAGGTGCTATACAGCACCCGATCACGGGTTCTGGCCAGCCAATCAGTGTAATGCCAGCAGCCAACATGGCTGCGGGCATTACACTAATGTCAGAGCCTCCCCGCACGTTTATTGGCTGCGCAGCAGCCACGAAACGTGCGGGGAGGAGACCCGAACATGGCGGGCGAGCACATGCGGTACTCGTACGAGTACCGCCATGTGCCGAGCAGAGCGATGCTCGAGCCGAACCGAGCTTCGGCCGAGCATGCTCGCTCATCACTAATAGTTACAGGTCCACAATAAGGGAAACAAGAAGAGGAGAAACAGCCCAATAATTCGTTTAATTTCAATATATAACTTGGGTGAGAAATCTTATAATATGACTAATATACTCACACTCAGTAACTGTAAATAGATTATTTGGTGCCTCACATAGAAAACGGCCTAATGAATATGAGGAAAAGTATATGATCATATAGATTAGCTGGTGTCCTCTCTGTGTTGTAGGCAAACATTAAAGCATGGTGCATGGTGGCTCAGTGGTTAGCACTGTTGCCTTGCAGTGCTGGGGTCCTGGGTTCAAATCCCACCAAGGACAACATCTGTAATGAGTTTGTATGTTTTTTGTGGGTTTCCTCCCACACTCCAAAAAACATACTGGTAGGTGAATTTAGATTGTGAGCCCCAATGGGGGCAGGAGCCAATATGAGTGTAAAGCGCTGCGGAATCTGTGTGCGCTATATAAAAATAAAGAATTATTAAAGCAGTTTAACAGGCATCTAGAAGCAATCAGGATGTGTAATACCTTTTTAAGTGCTTTTAGCTACATTTTTACTGGTTCGTTCAGTAACCGACGCTATGGATTATATGGTACTGGGATAGTGGTGATATCCTTTAGATGAGCTATTATGCTTTTTCAGTATTACTGAATTTCTGGACAATGCCCCCAGGGATTATTAAATGTGCATGTAGTTTCACAATGCAATGCAATAAACGTTATGGGTTATTTCTGATTGTTATACAGGAGGAACTAGAAAATACATATATCCATATACTGAGGCACTTACGCCTCATAGAACTTACACCCAATAGCACTTACTTCTTCAGTGTCCCATCTACCTTCCTCTAGAGCAGGTCTGTCCAAGTTCAGTCTCAAGGACCACCAACAGGCCAGGATGTAAGGATTTCCCTAATTAACCCCTTAACGACCCATGACAGTCCTGGACCGTCATGGGTTGTTTTGCCTTAAGGACCCATGACGGTCCTGGACCGTCATGGGTTAAATGATAGCAGTGCGCCTCTGTGCACCCTGTTACCATTAATTCCCGGCTGAGACTGAACGCTCCGAGACCGGAGCATTCAGTCTCAGTCACTTTCACAAGTGCCGGGTCATGGGATCGCTGCAGCAGCAATACCACGTACCGGCATTGTGAAACAATGAATGAGGCAGTGTTCTACACTGCCTCTAGTATCTCTTCTCAGCGGTCTGTCGCTTGCTATCAAAGTAAGGGACAGAGAAGCACAGAGGAGACACCTAGTGGACAAATAAAATGCAGCAGCTGAGGGTATTAACCCCTTCACTGCTGTGCTGGAGGCTGGCTAAATTCAGGTCCATTTCTGACCTGCTAAAATTAACTTTTTTTTTTTTTTTTTTTTTTTCTTAACAAAAAATGTATTTAAATAAAAAAACATGTCAATAACCAAAATAGGAAGTGTGTTGTGGAGCCATGAAATACATTTATACACACCGCCAAATGTCATGAATAAAAAAGTGTGGAAAAGGGGCATTGGATTTTTCACCCAGGGCGGACAGTGACCACTTAAATCTGCCCATTTTGTAGGTATGACTGACCGGTCATACCTTTCATGCAGTGTCCATAAAAATTTAACCCGTTGTTCCCAAGTGATCCCAGGAGAAAAAAAATGGCTTTTTTAACTTTTTTTTACTGTTTTCTTTAATTTTACTAAAATAAGTGGTGGGCTATCCATATAAGTGTGGTATCAAAAGAAAGCCATATTTGTGCGTAAAAAAACGGTATAAAATTTTCATGGATAAAATAAAGTACTTAGAGGGAAAACACGCCTGAACAAAGACATAGTCAAACAGGTGAGAATTTCTCCAGTCCTTAAGAGAAATCCACCTCAGATTTTCCCAGTCCTTAAGGGGTTAAGCAAAGGTGAGTCACCTGTGCTTAATCAGGGAAATAGACACTAGAGTAAGAACAGTGAACATGATGATATAGAACAGGGCTGTTCAGGTTCAGTCCTCAAGGGCCACCAACAGGCCAGGATGGAAGGATTTCCCTGATTAAGCACAGGTGAGTCAGTCACAATGAATGATCCACTGATTAACTCACATGTGCTTAATCAGGGAAATAGACACTACAGTAAGAACAGTGAACATTATGCTATAGAACAGGTCTGTCCAGATTCAGTCCTCAAGGGCCACCAACAGGCCAGGATGTAAGAATTTCCCTGATTAAGCACAGGTGAGCTAATCAGTGGATCATTCATTGTGACTGACTCACCTGTGCTTAATGAGGGAAATCCTTACATCCTGTCCTGTTGGTGGCCCTTGAGGACTGAACTTGGACAGCCCTGCTCTAGAGTGTAAGCTCTCACAAGCAGGGCCCTCTGATCGTTTTGTTTTCCATGTTACATTTGTATTATTTAATATCTCTATTAGTCTATGCCCTATTGTATATCACTGCTGAATAAGTTGACTCTATATAAATAAAGTATAATAATAATAATCTGTCAAGTTCAAGCAAAAGTAATGGTATAATATAAACATATATTGTATTGTTCAATTTACTTTTCTGTTTTGCATAATATCTTTCTTAGCTCCTGTATCTTTGTATTCTTCTTGAAAATCGATGTAAAAGTTTCCCTCTCCCACCCCTTACCATTACATCAGTCATAATTCCTCCAGATCTGAACGCTGGTCTGCAGGATCGCAATGCGAACAATATTGTGTCAGTATAAGGAGCAGGGTTCAAGATGAGCAGGGTTTGCCTTATACTGACATTCACAACATTGTCCCTTGTTGTGATCCGTCTGGTCAATTGACCGCATTGCAGATCTCCAGGAACTATGACGGACGTAATGAAAAGGGTCGGGGGGGGGGAATTTTAAATCAATTTTCATGAAGAATACAAAAGTACATGTGCTAAGAAGGATACTGTGTATTATATAAAAATAAATTGAACAATCCAATGTATTTTTTTTTTAATAACATTACTATCGCTTTCAAGATCTTGATGAAGATCTGTGTCCCCTTGTAAGATAAATTTGCATTTTATTTCAAGATCTAGATAATTAATACCCTGTACAGGAATGAGACAGTACCTCTCTATTATGTCTATCTGGCTTCCAAAAAGTTATATCATCTAGTTTTCAGGGCTGGATTTGCCATAAGGCAGAGTGGGGAGTCTGTCACTGAAATCAATATATTGACCACGCGGGAGCAAAAGCATACAGTCTGTGCAGAAAGGAGGCACAGACTTTTCCTGCCGCTGGACCACCAGGGAGGTAGGAAACGGATACGGGGGGGGGGGGCAATGTGAAGATGATGGGGCAGTGTGGAGATGATGGGGGCAATGTGAGGGAGGGTTGGAGCTGATGGGGGCAAGTTGGAGCTGATGGGGGCAATGAGAGGGCAAGTTGGAGCTGATGGGGGCAAGTTGGAGCTGATGGGGAAACGTGGAGATGATGGCGGCAATGTGAGGGCAAGTTGGAGCTGATGGGGGCAATGGAGATGATGGGGGCAATGTGGAGATGATGGGGGCAATGTGGAGGCAAGTTGGAGCTGATGGGGCAAATTGGAGCTGATGGGGGCAATGTGAGGGCAATATGGAGCTGATGGGGAGCAATATGGAGATGATGGGGGCAATATGGAGCTAATGGGGGGCAATGTGAGGGCAATATGGTTATGTGGGAGGTAATGTGAAGATTTGGAGCGTTGTGTAGGTGTCCATTGGAGATGGCCAATGGGGGGGGAGAGCGCTTCAGATATCTGTGCCTACAGGCTCCTGAAATGTAAATCCGGCCCTGCTAGTTTTACAAATGGGAGAAAATCAGAATTATTTAAAAAAAAATGAGTTACAGGGATTAAGGGAATGTAAATAAGTAGGTAAAATATTTTTTGAATTGGGTCTTTTTTTCTGAGAGGCAACCATGGAAGAATGCTGAAAGAAGTGGTACTGACCAGGAATTGTTCTATGAATACTTTCATGTTGCTAGATATGAAAAAAAGGTAGCCGGTGCACCACCAATAGCAATGGTGTATAACAGAGGTTCTCAACCCGTACCCCCCAGTGGCCACTAATAGGCCAGGACTTAGGAATTTCCCTGCTAGAACACAAGTGTGTTGATCAGAGGCTTAGTCGTATTGATTAACTCACCTGTGCTCTTAAAAGGAAATTCTCAAATCCTGGCCTGTTAGTAGCCACTAAGGGCACGGGTTGAGAACCACTGGTGTATAAGGTGCTCGTAAGTACGCTTATTATACAGATTCACAGGTACCCATTACAGCACCAATCCCATCCTTATTATATATGGATGGATGCAATAAGTAGGTAAAAAGAAATCAAGAGAAAAGGGCATCAGAAGTAAAAAAAAAAAAATCTTTATTTGTAATATTTAAAACAAGTTGGCGAATTACAATAAATAAAAGAAAATACTGACCCTACAGGTTGCTAGTTAGTATTGTAGTAATGCAGCCACAGAATCTCTCATGTAATGGAACTGTATTGATCCGATCCCACACTGCCTGAGTCACTTATACAGGACAAGCACCATTATGCACGTGGAGAAAGTGGACGCTATTGCATTGGTAGTGCTGTATATGATTTCATGACGCTATTCAAGACTTTCTAATTTAAACTGTAAACGAATCTGCAACAAGTAATTACAGTTCTAATACAAAGGTTGAGCGGGGTGTTACGTATATCGCTCTGTGTAGTGTTATACAGATTTTATAGTATCCTGCACAATCATTCGATAAGAATTTGAAATCGGTAAGGCTTATTTTGTATCTGTCAGATGATCCTAATATATGGGTTATAAACCTTATGACCTCTATGTTATTTTATTTGGTAAGACCCCTCACCTTTAGCAGCACAGCGTTTTTGCACACCATAACTGATAGCTGTAACAATGAAACATAAATTGCTAGCCATCTTAATGAGCAACCACAGTGTTGTTATAGTGGACGAGACAGACAGGTAATTGGTATGTGTTACCACTAATTGTATTATTAACAAATGATCAATGTCTCATCTAAACAGACAAAGATCAATGGGCTTGTTACAGCAGTATGGCAAACTGTCACGGATACTCAAGAATGAACCAGGAGTCAGTACAGTATACAGTAAAACCACCTTTATTAAACAGTAATATATATAAGTAGCAAAGATAACAGCAAGGTACAGAGGGTAACTGGAGGAGCCAATGATTCCTATCAGAAACAGGAGACCACTTGGAGAAGACCTCTCTGCTAGAGACTAGGCAGACTGCCTATGGAGTCTCAGAGTAACCGAGTAAGGCAATCCCAGATGCAGGGCACAGGATAAGGCAACACGGGAGACTCTTACTGACTCACGCCTGCAGTCAGAATAAGTGGCCGTAGAGATCTCCCAAAGGAAAAGGCAGCAAGGGAGACTCTCACTGACTCATTCCTGCAGTCATTATACTTAGTAGAGACCACCTGGGGTGAGACAGAGCGGATAGCCAGAGCCAATGATCAAGCTCTAGTTGGTACTAGACAAGCCAGGGGTCAATACCAGAGCGGGAAGTCAGCCTGAGCCACAGATCAGCACCAGATAGGTTATTCAACTATGCCGGGGGCAACACAGGATGGATAGTCGGACAGAGCCCCAGGTCAGCACCAGAATGTATGGTCAGACGAAGCCTAGGTCATACACAGAACGGGCAGTCAGCCAGAGCCACAGGTCAGCACCAGAATGGATGGTAGACAAGCCTAGGTCATACACGGAACGGACAAGAGAAATAAACAACTGTATCAGACACAGGAGAGAAGTGAGTTCTGACGCCAGAGCGTCATTCCCGGCCCCAGGCACACAGCAGCAACCAGCTAAGCAGCGTTGGAACTGAGGTAAGGCACACTGTGACACAAACAAGTAGCGATTGTGAAGTAGATTAGGCATGTTCATATAGATGCCTGATTTGTCAAGCAAAACTTTGTAGGTTAAACAGTTTTACTAGTAAGGACCTTATTCTAAATCCTAAACATACATAAGATCTTAATTGTATTAACGCTAAAATTATGCTTTTGAAAGCCACAAAAGCAAAAAAGTATTGGCTGAAATGGAATTGTCTTCAAAAACAATTTTGTAATAGACACCATACAGCAAGTGATCCTACAGGCCAACATTATACAGTGATCTACAACAATGGCCAGTACTGATGCTGAAAGACTACTTAGTTTTGCGTCTGTTCCCCTGACATACATTTACATTTTGCCATCTTTTGGCTTTTTCAAAGTTTTTCAAAGTCATCCATCTATAACTGAAGATGGATGACTGGAATTTTCAGAATACAATTTAAACACAACATATTTTGGGGCCAAACTAATTTTTAGCTCCCAAATTCCCTTTGATCTTAATGGGACACTTAAGCCCTTGGATGCTAGAGGAGGTCTTCAATGCAGCAATGCGTTGGAGACCCCTCTAGCATTCAATGGCATAAAAGCCCCAATTATATCAGTGTGCAGTATCCCCTCAAAAATGAGAGATAGGTGATACACGTTCTTAACTTAAGAAATGTACTCTTATGGGGTTAATGCGAATCACAGAGTCTTCCGAGGTGCTACACCGAATCAGCTCTCCACCTCTGGGGACAAAGATCAACACAAAACCTAACGGCACGAGAGCACCCTCTCTGTCGGCATCTTGGTTGTAGAATTGATCAGCTCTGACACGGAAATAATTAAAACTGGAAAACTTTATTGGTAAATGTAAAAGGACAAATGAGTCCAAAACGGAGGGAGCAGGACACTAAGACATACACAGGATAGTTAAATGAGACTCATCTACTTCGTTTCTAGCTGAAAACCGCTTAATCATAGACACAATTTGTATCCAAACACCCATTTAAAAACACACAAGTCAAACTTGATTGGGCACTACAAATCAGAGTCACAAAGAAACTAACCAATGTATAGTGAGAACCAAGATCATACTCAGTCTTCAGTTCCCACTTTCAACTGCGTATATGACCAACAAGGCTATAAAATTAACCCGTGGTAGTACCGCACCAATATGATAGTCAAATTATTCAGAGGAAAGAAGTTAAAAAGAGAAGTAGAAGTTTTATTTTTAAATGACGTACCTACAAATCATGTGTTCCACTAATATATATGCACCCATTATGGCCACAATGATCCCACTGGACATCAGATCAAAACAAAGCAAACACAAACACACCTGTGTATAGCATGGTGTGGACAATGAAATTATTTATCCAAATTATTAATTAATTTAACATAATATTATTATTGATTCTTAATTAGATATTAATTAAAATTGTCCACAACATCAAAACACTAGAAGGTGTTCTTATAGACAAAAGTTGTCCTTAATAAAGGAAAACAGAATATCAAATGATAAACAAATTCAAATGATAAATGTAATGACTACCCACTTGAAGGGAAACCCCATAACGTATCCACTAAAAATAATTCCAGTATGGCCCGATGGCCTCTGGGTAAACAAATCTATCCATGTGGCTCTGTATCCATCCATACCACATGATCTGGTACTGATTCTGGCACTGATTCTGATCACCTTAGCTGAGCTAAGAACAAGAGGTCATCCATTAAGACTTGAGGAAAGGCGCTTTCGACTAAAACACAGGCAGGGATTCTTTACAGTAAGGGCGGTAAGGCTATGGAATTCTTTGCCTTGGGATGTTGTGCTTGCAGATAATGTAACTGCATTCAAAAAAGCAATGGATGCCTATCTAGCACAGAACAATATTGACAGTTATGACAGATGGCTTCAAAGCAAATAGGATATTGATCCGGGGAACTATTTGACACACACACACACACACACACACACCTACATTGGAAATTGCTCCAGAGGGCTTTTTTGTTGCCTTCCTCTGGATCAACAGGGGTGATATTGGCATGGGCTGGACTTGATGGATGCATGTCTTTTTTCAGCCTTATCTACTATGTTACTATGTATGTATTTTTTGGTCAGGGCTGTGGACTTTTTGGTCAGGGATGTGGACTACCTCCTGAACCACAATGTTTTCACTTTCGATGGGGAGTTCTTTCTCCAAAGGCGTGGGGTCTCCATGTGGGCAAGTTTTGCCCCTTCCCTTGCAAACATCTTAATGGGATGGTGGGAATATACCCACATCTTTGGGAGTGAAAACCCCCATCGGTAGCGAATAATGTGGTACAGGAGGTATACTGATGACCTACTGTTTGTGTGGTCAGGACGTAAACAGGAAGCTGTATCCCTTTTGGAAGGTTTGAACAACAATGACACGAATTTACATTTTCCTGATACATTTTATTCCTCCAGTGTCTCTTTCCTCGACTAGACTCTCATAGGCAATAGAGAAATGGCCAAGGTGGTCACAGAGAACTATAGAAAACCTGTGACCGGGAATGGTCTACTGCATGCCCACTCGGCACAACTTCTCTCACAGATTAATAATATACCTAAGGGCCAGTTCCTGTGGCTGCGTAGGAACTGTTCAGAGGAAGAAAGTTTTCTTAGATCCTTTTTGGATTTGAAGCGGAGGTTTAGAGCTAGGGGAAATCCGGAGAATCTTCTGACAAAGGCCCATGAGTTTGCTTATGGACAGTCGAGAGAGGGTCTACTGAGGGAAACAAGTAGGTCTAAGAAGAGGGATGTCAATGCAGTGAGGTTTATTACCACCTATAGCCCACAGTATCGACAGGTCTGCGACATCATTCGCAAGTATTTGCTTGTACTACAAGCTGATCTTAGATTGGCTGATTTGATAAAAGATGGCTGCAGTTTTGTAGCAAAGTGTCACGATAGCAAACAGGAAGCCAGACAGCAAACAGACATGCCTCCAAGCACCAGAGGAGAAATCAGATAATGCTGCAGAGAAGATCACGGGAACGGTGATAGTACCCACCCTTCAATGACCTCTCCCTCACGGAAGAAGACCAGGTTTAGATGGAAACCGGGAATGGAACTTGCAGAATAATACAGGAACATGGACATTACCACTGGACACCCAGGACAATAACCCTTCCAGTGTACAAGATATTGTAAGTGACCTATGACTCTCCGAGAGTCTAGAATGCTTTGGATCTCATACTCCTCATGATCCTCCACCTATATGGGCCCAGGCTGAACAGGCGCAGAAGTGTAGCGGTTACAGATCAATGGCTTAAGCAAGGATACGTAAAACACATTGTGAATGCGCATACCAACAGAAAGATCCAAGCCATACGTGACAGGGTTGACACTCCAAAACACCCGGTAGGGACCTATAAAACGAGGGGCCAGTTTTTTTACAAGGCACTTGGAGGTTCAGATTACAAGAGGACAACCATACTCTCACCCCTACTTGAAAAACTAGAGCTGTGAGTCTCCTACGGTCTGCATGTCTTGAAAGCGCTGCGTGGACCTGTGTAAGGCTCTTTGGACCCATACTCAGGTGGAGCAGAGTTGCCAAAAATGCTCATCCAGAGCCAGAATGTCTTGTACCCGAAAGGAGACAGGAAGCAATGATGACTGGAAACCATAGTTAATCAGGAAAGGAGAACTCTGGGAGGAAGAGTTCACGGCACAGTTTGTGGCAAATTCCGCCCACGGTTTCAAGATCGCCCAGTTATCGTGATTGTCCGAAATGAAGCAGCGAAGTATCACGGTCCCCGTGATCCTTTCTGTCACTCTCAACTGTGCAGCTCCCTGATTGGTTGAGCTGTGTTGGCCCGCCCCTGGTTACCTGTTTTATTCTGGCCACTGGCACCTGTCAGGTGCCCTTTCGTGGTGTTTCTGAACCAGTGTTGCTGTTGCCATATTCCAGTATTCTGATCTCCTGTGTACCGACTTGGGCTGTACCGACGACGTTCCTGTGTTTCTGTTCCGTGATTGACCCGGCCTGGCTGACTTCCTGCTTGTTGCTGATCCGGCTTGTCTGCGAATCTCCTACATGTCCTGACCCGGCCTAGCTGATGACTGACTCCTGTATTGGCTCCTGCTCCTGCCGCTCCAGTCTACGGTTCCTGTTGTCTCCTCGGCGACATTCTGATCACTGCAGTGTGTGATCTGAGCCTCCTTTTAACCATTGCTGAGCCGTGTTGTTTGAGCTGAGCCTTCCGTCTGCATAGTCTGGTGATGTAGTGCTGAGCCTATTAACCATTGCTGTGCCGTGTCGCTACTGTGAGCTTAGAACACTTGTGTTGCTTCCATCTAACCACTGCCATTTTACCATCATTAGCCTTAGCCTGTTACGCTGCTTCTGTGAGTCGGCCGCGTTGTGGGCCTCGGTAGTCGGCAGCTCTTCCCATCGGCAGAACAGTGGTTCTGGTACGCCCGTGGGCTATTGGCAAGCAGTGCAGCAACCAGTGGTCTCCGTTACGCCCTTGGGGCGGTCTTGGCTCAAGCGATTCAATTACTGATGGTCTCCGGTATACGCCCGAGGGGGCTATTACTCTAGCTATCACGGTACTGTTGGTCTCCGTTACGCCCGTGGGGGCTATTGACTCAAGCTATCACGATACTGTTGGTCTCCGTTACGTCCGTGGGGGCTATTGGCTCAAGCAATCACGATACTGGTGATCTCCGTTACGCCCGTGGGGGCTACCACCTTATCAATCTGCAGCTCCAGTTCTAGTCTACAGCTTCACACATTGGATGGACTTAAGGTGCTATCACCTAGCACATATCGCAATATACTTCACCAAGGGCGTGCCTAACACCACATTTGAGACTGATTACCCTTGCTATTAACCATTTGTCTCCTGCTATTGTTTGCCAGATACGAGTGATTTATTCCCTGTTTGTACCTGGTATTCTGCTATTGTCAGTACTGCCCTAGGGGGCAGCCTTGTATTTATTTATTGCTTTAATAAAATCGTATTTTAGTCTAACCCTCTGTCTGAGTGTCTGAAAACCATAACACGTAGAAACTGTTCCAACCCTTGGTTGGATCTTTCAGCAGCACCGTACAATTGGGGGGGGGGGGGTAAGCGGAAGAGATTGAGAGTTGAATCCCCATCTGATTACAGAAGAACCTCCAGAATCGGGACACAAACTGGCTCCCTTGATCCAAGACCAACACCTTGGGCACTCCGTGGAGTCGAAACAGCTCTTTCGTGAAGACTTCGGCCAGTTCTGTAGAGGAAGGTGTCACGGTTTGTTACGACTCTCAGACACAAAGTTAGGTAAAAACACAACTTTATTGAAAAAATAATTAAAATGATCCCTTAGGATTCCAACACGTACATGCAACATTTAATAATAGAAAAGCACAGATAATATAGGCTTTACCGGTCTTGCCAATATACCGAGCAAGACAGCCTGAGGATACAGGGACAGTAGGCTCTACCGGCCTTGCCAATACCGGGTAAGGCAACCTTCAGATGGAATAATGTACCAGGTTCTACCGGCCTTACCAATATACCGGGCAAGGCAGCCCAAGGAACTATACATAGGCTCTACTGGCCTTGCCAATACCGGGGGACCGACAACTGATCTGTATAGCCGCAAGGCTTGGAGGATAACCCAACGTCCGCACGCTGGGACTAACAACTGATTTGTATAGCTGCAAGGCTTCTGGAGCAAACCAGCGTCCGCACGCTGGGACCAACAACTGACTTGTATAGCCGCAAGGCTTCGGGAGCAAACCAGCGTCCACACGCTGGGACCAACAACTGATTGTATAGCCGCAAGGCTTCTGGAGCAAACCAGTGTCCGCACGCTGGGACCAACAACTGATTTGTATAGCCGTAAGGCTTGGAGGATAACCCAACGACCGCACGCTGGGACTAACAACTGATTTGTATAGCCGCAAGGCCTCTGGAGCAAACCAGCGTCCACACGCTGGGACCAACAACTGACTTGTATAGCCGCAAGGCTTGGAGGATAACCCAACGTCCGCACGCTGGGACTAACAACTGATTTGTATAGGCGCAAGGCTTCTGGAGCAAACCAGCGTCCGCACGCTGTGACCAACAACTGATTGTATAGCCGCAAGGCTTCTGGAGCAAACCAGTGTCCGCACGCTGGGACCAAGAACTTATTTGTATAGCCGTAAGGCTTGGAGCAAACCAGCGTCCGCACGCTGGGACCAACAACTGACTTGTATAGCCTCAAGGCTTGGAGGATAACCCAACGTCCGCACACTGGGACTAACAACTGATTTGTATAGCCGCAAGGCTTCGGGAGCAAACCAGCATCCGCACGCTGGGACCAACAACTGATTTGTATAGCCGCAAGGCTTCGGGAGCAAACCAGCGTCCGCACGCTGGGACCAACAACTGATTGTATAGCCGTAAGGCTTCTGGAGCAAACCAGCGTCCGCACGCTGGGACCAACAACTGATTTGTATAGCCGCAAGGCTTGAAGGATAACCCAATGTCCGCACGCTGGGACCAACAACTGATTTGTATAGCCGCAAGGCTTGAAGGATAACGCAACGTCCGCACGCTGGGACTAACAACTGATTTGTATAGCCGCAAGGCCTCTGGAGCAAACCAGCGTCCGCACGCTGGGACCAACAACTGACTTGTATAGCCGCAAGGCTTGGAGGATAACCCAACGTCCGCACGCTGGGACTAACAACTGATTTGTATAGCCGCAAGGCTTCTGGAGCAAACCAGCGTCCGCACGCTGGGACCAACAACTGATTGTATAGCCGCAAGGCTTCTGGAGCAAACCAGCGTCCGCACGCTGGGACCAAGAACTTATTTGTATAGCCGTAAGGCTTGGAGCAAACCAGCGTCCGCGACCAAGCTAACGGATCATCAGGAACACAGCAGGCAGGACAGGAGATGACAAGAACCTGCAGGGCGATCAACCGGTCAGGAAGCGGCAGCGAAAATGATCAGCAGGAAACAGCAACCTCAAAGGACTAGGCCGGAACCAACACGGGAACAGCACTGCAGACAGGAGAATCAGGAACAAGATGCAATCTGGAACTCAGGAACACAGCAACAGGCCCAAACGACTACTGGAACAAGGTGAAAGCGAATGTGGTCAGAGACACCACGAAAGGACAGCCAAGGGGTGCCCAAAACAGGTTTAAATAGGCATTATGAGGCGGGTTAAAGTCAGACAGCCAATAGGAGCCCCCTAATGGTGACAGGCAAGGAAATGCATCAGTCACGGGCACCGTGATAGAAGGAAGGAAGGACAAAATGGGTCATCTTGGAAAATCGGTCAACTATCATCAAAGTGACCCTGTACCCCTTGGACACTGGCAGTTCCACCATGAAGTCTATGGACAAATGCGACCAAGGACGCTCTCCATTGGGAACTGTTTGAAGTAGGGCTATAGGAAGATGTCTCGGGGTCTTAGCAGGAGCACAAATGGAACAAGCTGCTACAAAAGCAGAGCAATCTGCCCTCAGACTGTGCCACCAAAAGAGCTGGGAGACAGACCAAATTAATTGGTCATGGCCAATATGTCCAGCAGCCTTCAAGGAGTGATATGTCTCCAATAATCTGGTGCGAAGGGACTCAGGTACAAAGCATTTACCACTGGGTTTGTCTTCAGGAGCAGTGGTTTGGGAGACCAGAATCTCCTCTCCCAGGGGGATGTGATACTAGTAAGTATAGTAGCCAAAATCTGATAGGACGGAATGATAGGTATTGGCGTATTGTCCGTCTCAAGGTCAGGTCCGAACTGCCTGGACAGAGCATCTGCTCTAACATTCTTGGTGCCAGGGAGGTATGAGACCACAAAGTTGAACCTGGACAAAAATAATGCCCACCTGGCCTGCCGTGGGGACAGCCTCTTAGCCTCTGTCAAATAAGTCAGATTATTATGGTCAGTGAGAATCAGGATGGGGGCACTCATTCCTTCAAATAGGTAACACCATTCTCGCAGAGCAAGGATAATGGCCAGGAGCTTGCGATCACCAATGACATACAGACTCTGAGCAATAGACAATTTTTTAGATAAAAAACTCACATGGGAGTAGGGTTTTACCAGGCCCTGATCGCTGGGACAGGAGGGTGCCTACTCCTGACTCCGATGCATCGACCTCCAGAGTAAAGGGTAGGGCTGGGTTGGGATGAGACAAGATCAGAGCCTTAGCAAAAGCAGACTTCAAATCCTCAAACGCCCGGAGAGCACTGGGGGACCATTCAGACGGGTTTGCCCCCTTATGTGTCATGTCAGTTAGTGGTTTAACCACCATGGAAAAGTTATTTATAAATCTCCTATAATAGCTGGTGAAACCCAAGAATCTCTGTATGACTTTTATCCCTACCGGACGGGGCCATTGCAGAACTGCCGAGAGCTTTTGTGGGTCCATTGCAAGACCGGATGAGGAGATTACGTAACACAAGAAGGTCACTAGGGTTTTAAGAAATTCTCACTTTTCCAACTTACAGAACAGCTTGTTTTCAGTCAAAAGTTGTAAAACTGATACCACATCCTTCCGATGTGCTGCTAGATCCGGGGAATGGATTAGGATATCATCCAAGTAGACTAATACACAGCTCTGTAGCAAGTCTCTTAGTACATTGTTAATAAATTCTTGGAAGACCGCCGGAGCATTACATAAATCAAATGGCATAACCAAATATTCGTAGTGACCGCTATGAGTATTAAATGCAGATTTTCACTTGTCTCCCTCCTTGATTCTGATGAGGTTATAGGCTGCCCTTAGGTCATGTCTGGTGAACACCGTGGAACCCTTAACACGGTCGAACAACTCGGTAATCAATGGTATGGGGTAAGCATTCTTGACCATAAGTTTGTTCAGGCCTCTACAGTCAATGCAGGGTCTCAACTCCCCATCTTTTTTCTTTATGAAAAGAATCCTGCACCAGCTGGTGAGGATGACTTACGAATGATCCCTCTGTCTAGGGCGTCAGCCACATACTCCTCCATGGCTCAATTCTCCTCCATAGACAGAGTGTATGTGCGCCCTTTGGGAGGTATGGCATCTGGTATTAAATTAATAGTACAGTCATATGCCCTGTGCTTTGGCAATGTACTGGTCTCTACCTTATTGAATACCTCACTGAAAGACTGATACTCTGAGGGTAATGATGAAGAGGTACAAAGGATCTTGGTAGGCTGCTGAAGGCAAGACTCGGCACAATAGGATGACCAAGACAAAATATTGCATGTCTGCCAATTTACTCTGGGGTTGTGTTTCTGTAGCCAAGGAAACCCCAGAATGATAGCATAGTGAGGAGACTTTATGACCTGGAATTGTAGAGTCTCCACGTGGAGAGCCCCCACCCTTAGAGATAGAGGACACGTGTCATGAGTCATATGTGACGGTTGCAACGGCCTCCCATCAATAGCCTCAATGACGAGAGGAGAAGAATGAGGTACCAATGAAATAGCATGTTTGGTAGCGAACTCTTCATCCATAAAATGCCCTGCGGCTCCAGAGTCTGTCAATGATGCAGCCCAAGATATAATCACTTCAAGGATGGGTTTCCCTTGCATCTGATCTGGGGACTGTGACACGTCACCCAGGGTCTGTCCCCGACACAACCCTAGTTGCGGGACTTTCCCGGCCGCACGGGACAAGAAAACAACAAGTGACTTGCCTTACCACAGTAAAGGCACAGTCCCTCTCTTCGACGGAAGGCCCTCTCCTCCCCTGAAAGGCTCATGAACCCCAGTTGCATAGGTTCGGTACTGACGGTCTCAGCACTAGGAGGCTTGGGAGGCGAGGGATGATAGGGTGGGAGTGTAAAATTAGGTGCCAGGAAGAAGCTTTATGCATCCTTTCTTTAGCCGAGATCTTTCTCTGATCTTAGCATCGATCAGAATTGAAAATGTGATGAGCTCATCTAGATCTTTGGCAGCTCACAGGCTGCCATCTCATCCTTAATCAAATCATTTAGCCCTTGTGAGAAAGCGGCTACCAGGGCTTTGTTGTTTCAGACCACTTCTGCTGCCAAAGTATGAAATTCAATTGCGTACTCTGCTACCATGCATGCGCCCTCGCTTATAGTCATGAGTTGTTTAGCAGTCGAAATTGCCCGGGCTGGAACATCAAAGACTCTGCGGAATGCAGTCACAAATTCTGCAAAATTTTGAAATTATGGGTCACAACAAGGAATACAAGCAATGCTCAGATACACCTCGAAAGGGCACTGATGCAATGTTTGGAGGCAGCATATAAGGCATCTAGGAGAGGCAGAGCATAGATCAGTCAATTAGGCAGTGACTACAAAATAACAAGCACGCTGTAGTGACGAACAATGCAAACAGGAAGCCAGGCAGCGAACAGACATGCCACCAAGCACCAGTGGAGAAGTCAGGTAATGCCACTGAGAAGATCACGGGCACCATGATACAAAGAGAGGAAAAACCATTGGAAACATTGTGTCACCTAGTCTATTTATGTCAAAACAGACCAAACCTACTTGGCTACATCATAAAGGCACCTATAGATGCACTGCAGCCAAATGGAAAAGTTGTCAATATATGACACAACCTAAGAAGTTTTCGAGCACAGCAAGAGCAGTGGAGTATGACATGGATAGCTACATCAATTGTGGCACCAGTAATGTAGTATACCTGTTTACTTGCACACTGTGCTGAATTCAGTATGTAGGTCGGACTGGAAGACCTTTGCGACAAACAATTAAGGAACATATATACAAAGCAGAGAAACACTTGACTGATTCTGCTGTAGCTAGACATGTCAATGATGTCCATGGGGGCAACTTATCCAGTCTAGCTTTTGTCGGCATTGAGAGGGTAAGGTTTCCCTGGAGAGGAGGGGATATTTCCAGATGTTTGGATGAGTGTGAAGCTTTCTGGATTTTGCAACTGGATACCAGGGTTCCAACCTGTCTCAATGCTGAATTGTATATAAGTCGTTTGTTTTGATGGTATAATATGGTTGCCCCATTAGTCTGGATGTGTTCCATGGAGAGATTTGTTTACCCAGAGGCCATCATGCCACATTGGATATATTTTTAGTGGATGGGATTTCCCTTAAAGTGGGTAGTCGTTTCATTTATCATTTGATATTAGTTTATCATTTCAAATTCCATTTTCCTTTATTAAGGACAGCTTTTGTCTATAAGAACACTTTCTAGTGTTTTGATGTTGTGCACAATTTTAATTAATATCTAATTAAGAATCAATAATAATAATATTATGTTAAATTAATTAATAATTTGGATAATTAATTTCATTGTCCACACCATGCTATACACAGGTGTGTTTGTGTTTGCTTTGTTTTGATCTGATGTCCAGTGGGATCATTATGGCCATAATGGGTGCATATATATTAGTGGAACACATGATTTGTAGGTATGTCATTTAAAATTAAAACTTCTACTTCTCTTATTAACTTCTTTCCTCTGAATAATTTGACTATCATATTGGTGCGGCACTACCACTGGTTAATTTTATGGCCTTGTTGGTCATATACGCAGTTAATAGTGGGAACTGAAGACTGAGTATGATCTTGGTTCTCACTATACATTGGTTAGTTACTTTGTGACTCTGATTTGTAGTGCCCAATCAAGTTTGACTTGTATGTTTTTAAATGGGTGTTTGGATACAAATTGTGTCTATGATTAAGTGCTTTTCAGTGAGAAATGAATTAGATGAGTCTCATCTAACTATCCTGTGTATGTCTTAGTGTCCTGCTCCCTCCGTTTTGGACTCATTTGTCCTTTTACATATACGAATAAAGTTGTCCAGTTTTAATTATCTCCATGTCAGAGCTGATCAATTCTACAATCAAGGCGCCGACAGAGAGGGTGCTCTCGTGAAGATAGTTTTTGTGCAGTGTCACCTCCCTATGTTGCAGCTGGTTTAACCTCAGATTTCAGTGAAAGACAGGAGGGTCGCTGAGCGTCAACTAAGGTGCCAGAGAGATTTCCTTCTAGGTGGACATATCTTTTCCAGAGTGCAGTTCAGAAGAGCATAACATAAAACAAAAACAATATAAAACATGTGCATGCTCCAATGAGGAACAGACTCTGGTTCTAGCCACTTCTTCCTCGGCATCCAAGAGCGCCTCCAGCGAGGCATCAGACAACAGCCTCTCCCCCGTCCACGAAGTGTATCCGAAGCAGCTATAGAAATCTGCCCATCGGGAAATTAATAAAGTATGGATATAAAGGGTTCCCATACAGCAATGAACCGAGAACCCAGCTTCTCCTTATCAGAAAGAGCCAGAATCCAATGCAACCTTGTGAAATGGAATAATTTATGAGTCCACTGTCTTAGAAGAGAAGGATGTGGAGATGATAGCCAGAGTGCTAGAATGCACTTCGTTGCCTCCATGATAGCAAAGTCAACTAGTCTAACCTGGCAGTTTTTTTTTTAATTGTTGAACTTAAGGCAGTTGTTTTGCTGGAAATGTTCTAAACATTTGCCTTGATATATATATAACATCTCACCAATAAAAATGGTTTCCTTGTGGCAGTCCTAATAAATGGAAACTGGAACACTTCTGCAGAAAACCAACTTAATTAGAGGAGACAAATAAAATATATATTGATCTCAGTGGAGCTTTTAACCCTTTGAGTGCCAGTGGAGTATGCAAAGCATTGGTCTGCAATGCATTGCACGTGTGCACTGACAACACTACAACCATTCATCCATCCATACATCCATCCATCATTATTTGGGTTTATAGCGATCTGCTGGCCTGGACCTTTTCAGATATTCTAGAATAGAATAAAGCAGTACACTATTTAACCCCTTACCGCCTGAGGACGTACACGTACATCCCAAGTGGATGTCCCTTGTGGACAGAGGACGTACATGTACATCCCGAATATCCGGGTCCACTCGTGGCTGCACGCCATTCGGGGACTCCGGATTCTTTTTAAAAAATAAAAAACAATGTTTAGCGGGCATTAAGTGCCAACCGCATGTGTGCGTGGCCAGTCACTAAGGGGATAACTCATCTGAGACCACAGACGGCTTGATCATTGTCTCTGATCAGCAATACATCAGATTTCAATTTGAATTGTTTAGAGCACTTATGCTCAATTATCCAACCAAATTAATACGAACTAAATATGTCTATGCACATTTGTCTTGAGCGTGGAATAAAAGAGAAATAAACTTCTAGGAATGTTAAATACTGATAACTCTCCCTTGTAGAATTACCTTATATCGTTCACCGAAAGGAAAAAGAGAACACAACAAGAAAGCTACTGCCTGTGCAACACCAGCTACACAATGCAAACACAAGTGCCTAGCAGGTGTTTGCTGCATGTTATCATGTTGCCCCACCTCCTGCCTGTACTTCTCTGCAAGACATCAGGGACAGCTAAGCAGGTGAGCACAGAGACTCACTGAAGGGGGGGGCAGAAAGCAAAGGAAGCTTAGCTGGCTCTCCACACTGCATTGTCTGACCCCAGAGCCCCAATCAAACATAAAGCCAACACTTTCTGGGGGCCCCCAAGTGGGTGGGTTGGTGGGCGGGCTGCTGGGCATGACAGGCCATTGACAGGAATTCCCTAGGCAAGTTCCTAGTCTGCCTATTAGTAAATCCAGCACTGGTTATCATTATGAGGAACTTTACCTGATGTGGATTGGAAAAACCACCAAACAGCAGGTTCAGCCAGTAGAGATATTCTAAATTCTTTAGTGACGTCTCTTAGTCAATTAGTAGAAGATCCAACTAGGAAAGAAGCCCATTAGATTTATTATTTATAAATGGTGACTTGGTATCAGATGTAACTGTAGGAGAGTGTTTGGGCTCCAGTGATCATCACTCAGTGGGGTTTATTATAAGGACAGAGCCTGAGTTGCACCACGCTAAAACAAAGGTACTGGATTTTAGAAAGGCTGATTTTTCTAAAACAGACACATATTTAGGTCAGTTTTTAACAGCCTGGAGATCTTTAGATAGAGAAGAAAAAGCAAACTGCTGCAGTACCCCTCAGAAGTTGCAAATATAGTAAAGGAGAAACAAGTAACATTTAGGAAATATAAGCAGACTCAGAAGGAGGAATATAGGTATATGTACAAGGCAAGGCTGAAGAAGGTTAAAAGCCCAGTCAGTAAAAATAGGGAACAAAGAATAGTTAGAATGAAGACAAAAGATGAAAACTATGTAAATGAGGATAAAGGTCTAGCTGACTGTCTCAACAAATATTTCAGTTCAGTTTTTACCAGGGATGTAAAGGGAAGGGATCTCTGTTAGAAAACACATATACTGAGTATATGAAGCATTCATAATTAAAGAGGAAGAAGTTCTACTTCAACTCTCTAAGGTAACAACAGAAAAATAAGTGGGACCAGATGGGATACACCTCAGTTTATTCAAATAATTTAGAAGTGCTCTGGTAAAACCTTTAGCAGAATTATTCATTCATTCACTATTGATAGGAGTAGTTTCAGAAGATTAGAAGGTAGTTCTGCTTCACAAAAAATGGTAGCAGGGAAGAATTTGGAAACTACAGACCAGCAAGTCTTACTTCAGCAATAGGAAAATTATTGGAAACAGTATTAAGGGAAAAAATGTTAAATATCTGAATTTAAATGACTTGCTAGAGAGCGCCCCTGTTTTAATTCTAGTTGGAGCCATGGATAGGAGTGGGGGGAATCGCAAACCTTCTAACATCAATGAGGGAAAGCCTCCCTCATTGACATGAGAGGGTTTGCCAATCCTGTCCACTTCTACCCAATACTCTAGGTACAATGGAAGCAGGGGAGCTCCTTTGCTCCCTTGCATCACCTCTATTGATCACCCAAGCAAATCGGCTGGGAGATCAATAGCTGGGGGGCATCAGGAGGGGTCCTTATGCCTCACGACAAGGTATGACTTTTTGTTTTGTAAGCTGTTGGTTGAAGAGACAGGGGGAGAAACCAGTGGCTGCACGTGGCAGCGTTGGTTGGTTTCCTCCTCAACCAATCAGCATTTTCCAATCATTCCACTTGACAGCCAACCAGATTCACTTAGATTTATTTATATATATTCTATATATAGAAATTGTAAAAAGTCTTCAATGTTTGGTATGCATTTTTATGATGATACAAAGATCTGCAACAGGGGAGGCATTCCTGTGGAAATAAATGGTAAATAATGGCAAATGATTTAGGTAAATGAGAAGAATGGACAAAAGTGTGGCAACTGCAGCTTAATGTTGATAAATGTAAAATAATGCACTTCAGATGTAAAAATCCAAAGGCAGAATATAGTAGTAAGGGTAATATGTTGTTGGAAACAACAGAGGAAAGGTATTTGTGAGTAATAATTTCTGATGACTTATACGTAGGCAGGCAATGTAACAAAGCAGAGGGGAATGCAAGCAGGGTGCTGGGTTGTACAACTAGAGATTAGTAGCAGAAAGAGGGAGGTGGTCATGCCATTCAACAGATATCTTGTCAGACCTCACCTAGAGTATTGTGTACAGTACTGGAGACCCCATCTCCAGAAGCATATATAAATATTGTGGACAGAGTTTAGAGAAGGGCTACTAAAATGAGGAATGGTTTACAGGATTAAAAAGTAGATAGATTAAAGGATCTGAAAATGTGTAGCTTTGAGGAGAGAAGAAAGAGGGGGATATGATAGAAACATTCAAATAAATAAAGGGATTCAACAAAGAACAGGAGATAATTACATTTCAAAGGAGTTGAAATGTTAGGACAAGAGGTCATAGTCTAAAACTGGAGGGTAAGAGGCTTAGATGTAATATAAGTAAGTTTTACTTCACTGAGAAGGTAGTAGCTAAGCAGAATAGCCCACCAGCAGAAGTTGTAGAGGTTAATACAGTGAGGGAATGTAAGCATGCATGGTATAGGCATAAGGCTGCCCTGACAATAAGACAATTAAAAGGATAGTAATATTTCACAATAAAAGCAGCTCCAATTAATCTTCATAGTATTTGGGCCAAGGAGAGTGTTATTTCAATACTGTCAGAGTTGTAGTTCAAGAGTAATTGAATCATAAAGTATCCCTCTCCCCGCCCCCTTTTTACTGATGTAACACTGCTCAGCTCAGAGCAGCAAGACTGTCCAGATGGATCACAGAGAGGGACAATCTTCAGTGAGCATAAGGAAAAAAAATGAAAAACCTGTTAACAGGGGCAGGGTTTTCCTTATGCTCACAGTAAGAAGACTGTCCCTTGTTGTGAGCTGTCTGGTCACAGGACCAGATTCCACATCTGAGGGGAGGTGGCTTACACTAGGTAAAAGGGGCAGGAGGGGGATACTTTCTCATTCAATTACTCATGAACTACAACTCTGACAGTATTGAAATAACACTAGTGTTGAGCGAGCACCCCGATGCTCGGGTGCTCTGACCGAGCACCCCCTGAGGCTCGAGTGCTCGGCCGAGCACCCGAGCCCCATTGAAATGAATGGGGCAACACCAGGCACCCCCTGCTCTGATGAGGGGAGGGTGCCTGGTCAATGCCCCCTTCATCTCCGCTATGCCCCCTTCATCTCAGAATGCCCCCTTCAGCTCCGCAATGTCCCCCTTCAGCTCCGCTATGCCCCTCTTCCACAATGTGCCCCTTCATCTCCGCTATGCCCCTCTTCCACAATGTGCCCCTTCATCTCCGCTATGCCCCTCTTCCACAATGTCCCCCTTCATCTCCTCTATGCCATAGAGGAGATGAAGGGGGACATTGTGGAAGAGGGGCATAGCGGAGATGAAGGGGCACATTGTGGAAGAGGGGCATAGCGGAGATGAAGGGGCACATTGTGGAAGACGGGCATAGCGGAGATGAAGGGGGACATTGTGGAAGAGGGGCATAGAGTCTATGCCCCTCTTCCACAATGTCCCCCTTCATCTCCGCAATGCCCCCTTCATCTCCGCAATGCCCCCGTACCTCCAGTCCCTGGTGGTCCAGCGGAGCGTCTTCGGATCTGTGCCTCTTCCGGCACAGATCCCCGCCACCCGAACATGGCGGGAGAACACATGGCGGTACTCGACGAGTACCGCCATGTGCCGAGCAGAGCGATGCTCGAGCCGATCCGAGCATCGGCCGAGCACGCTCGCTCATCACTAAATAACACTCACCATGGCCCAAATACTATTAAGATTAATTGGAACTGCTATTTTTGTGAAACATTTCTAGACCTTTAAGGACAGACTAGATGGGTCTAAAGTGGGCAGACTAGATGGTCTGCATGGTAGTTGTCTACAGTAAAATTCTATGTTAAACCTATGCACTAAGACCCCTCCAAAGTGACAGACAATTAGTCCATAGACTAACTCAGGAATTGTACAGTTTATCTCACTGGAGATTTCATCTCACCTTAGAGAGTCTCTCCCTCAGATTTATGGTAGACAGTTTATTCAAAATTTACATACTAACCTGGCAAGGTTATTTACCAGTTTACATACTCCATACTGATCATTATCTAATCACTTGGATGCTAAAGAAGTCTTAAACGCATTGCACAGCAATGTTTTGAAAAGCTCTCCAGCATCAAATGGGTTAAGAGTTGTTTATGTTTCTATAGTACAGATTAGGAGTATTTTACGGAGCTGGGGGTGGGCTCATGCTTGGAGTGGGGTTGGGGCCATTGTTTGGACTAAAGGCTCCCAGTATGCTTTGTCTAAGGGTGTCTGAGATTTAAAGGGATAGTAATGTTTCAAAATAAAAGCAGCTCCAATTAATCTTTATAGTATTTGGGCCATGGAGAGTGTTATTTCACTACTGTCAGAGTTGTAGTTCAAGAGTAGTTGAATGATAAAGTATCCCCCTCCCTCCCTTTTACTTGGTGTAAGCCACCCCCCTCAGATGTGGAATCTGGTCTTAAGACCAGACAGCTCACAGCAAGGGACAATCTTCTTACTGTGAGAACAATGAAAGCCCTGCCTCCATTGACAGTTTTTTCCCTTATGTTAATTGAAGATTGTCCCTCTCTGCAAGCCATCTGGACACCACCTTTCTGCTATGAGGTGAGCAGTGTTACATCAGTAAAAGGGGTGGGAGAGGGAAACTTTATCATTCAATTACTCTTGAACTGCAACTCTGACAGTATTGAAATAACACTCTCCATGGCCCAAATACTATGAAGATTAACTGGAGCTGCTTTTATTTTGAAACATTACTATCCCTTTAAATTTAGCCCTGATCTCATTAAATTAGGAATGGCGTAAATACTAGGGTATATCCAGGGTAGAATTCTGAAATCTTGCCCAACAACTTAAAACTGTATTTCTTGATTTCCTGCTTTTCGTATAAGAAGTTTCTTGTGAATGTTTTGTAATACATGGTTTTAAGCGGTGATAGATAGGTGATAAACTGGAGGTGACGTCTCCAGTTTATTGTTTCTCCAGGTCCTATGTTATTCTATAGAGCCTGTGCACTAAGGTTTCTTTATCTTTGGCGATCTTAGTGAATAGGTTCCATAGAATAACATAGGAACTGGAGAAGTGATAAACCAGAGATGTCCTCTCCACTCTATCACCTCTTTATCACCGCATAGTGAATCTCCCCCATGGTGCAGTTGTACCCAGACATGGAGCTCTCAAAAGACTTCATCACAAGCTTTCCTGTTTCAGTTAACTTTGTTCTGAAAACAGGAAATGAGTGTAGCAGACAGCTGGAATATACTGATGCATGATCTGTAGAGAAGGCTATGCAAAGACTTCCAGTAAAGTATCAGAATTTGCAATGTATCATAACCAGTGTACCGTGAAAGGTCATCCATAGCTGGTGGGATGAATGAAAGCTGTAAATGATGGTAACTGACAGCTGTGAAGTGGCATTTGATAAAAATCCCACAGATACCAACTAGGCAGGAACTGAGCCAACTAAAAAATAGGGTTGTTTCACCTGCAGAGGTGTTAACCACAAGGAACTCCAGGCGGTTCTCCAGTGTTATTTGTATAGTATTCTCCTTCTGCTGTTATTCTGTTAAAGAAGCGTCTCTGAATAATAAACCCATACTTACTATAATCTGGGTAGGAAATATGAATGGCCAATGAATCAATTCTGAGTCAATCAAAATGAATATTTAATTAGCACTGGATACCATGTCAGCTGAAGAAGTTATGATTCATTGCTAGAGGACTCTACCCCACTCATTGATAGCTTAAAACAATACTAGTGGGAGGAGTTTGGATTCCTGGAATCCTGCAAAAAAAAAAATCATGTCTTCCTACTGATAGCCTCTATAATTTAAAGATGCAGTCTGGGGAACCAATCCAAGCAGAACCGATTGACAAAATATGTTGGGGTATATTATAAGGAGGTGTTAGTGTTCCTGTAAAGGACATGTATGACTTTTAGTAAAAATAAATAAATAAATAAAGCCTGAGTCTGCTGTTCCTCAGAGTGGCTCCTATCAGCCATTCAAGGCATAAGAAATCTGTCCCCCTCTGTTGGAAGCAAACAGTAAGTCTTTGACTCACAGCCACAAAATCCTGGGTTGTTCATGCATTTCCCATAGACACGGCTGTGTCAAGTTTTCATGCATGATATAGTAGGTCTATGGAATGTATCAGATATACAATGGGACAAACAGGGATCTCATTTCAGAATCCAGTTCTGCCCCCGCCCCCTTGTTGGTTTGCAGGGCCTAAGTCACAATACAGTCCCAGATTAATGGGAAGGCCTTTTCCCAAGGGGGCAGATCTCCTGATAGGGCAAGTTGGGCAACTGTCTGGGGATAGTTCCGTAAACCCTCTGCAATGCACGGGATACATCGCTAGCAACCAAGGGGTTGAGAAGAGGGCCCTTGTTAACCCTTTAAAGAGTAGAGTGGTGTGTTATGCAATGCAAATCAATATGATATTATCAGAGATAAGTACATTATAGCTCTCTCACTGCAATAAAACTTGTAAAATTAAAACCCCAAAGCTACAGTCTTCATGAGATTTAAAGGGATAGTAATACTTTGTTTTAACTTTATTTTATTTTGTAGGCATTAAAAAAATATGAATGATATAAGTGTCATCTCTCAAACCTATATGATTTAAGAGATATTCACAAGCAAAGTTTCCCCTCCCGCCCCTTTTACCTAGTGTAAGCAATCTCTTCTCAGATGGAGAGTCTGGTTGTAAGACCAGACAGATAACAGCAGGGGACAATCTTCTTACAATTAAAACAATGAAAGCCCTGCCCCCTTGACAAACTTTTCAGGTTTTTCCCTTATCTTAATTGAAGATTGTCCCTCTATGCAGTCTACCTGGATACCTCCCTTCTGCTCTGGCTGAAAATTGTTACCTCAGTAAAAGGGGCGGGAGGGGGATACTTTGTCATTGAATTACTCTTGAACTACAACTTTGACTGAATTGAAATAACACTCTCCAAAGTCCAAATACTATGATGATTAATTAGAGCTGCTTTTATTATGAAACATTACTATCCCTTTAAAGGGATAGTAATGATTCATTATAAAAGCAGCTCTAATTAATCATCATAGTATTTGGACTTTGGAGAGTGTTATTTCAATTCTGTCAGAGTTGTAGTTCAAGAGTAATTCAATGACAAAGTGTCCCCCTCCCGCCCCTTTTACTGATGTCACACTGTTCATCTCAGAGCAGAAGGGAGGTGCCCAGGTAGACTGCAGAGAGGGACAATCTTCAATTAAGATAAGGGAAAAACCTGAAAAGCTTGTCAAGGGGGGCAGGGCTTTCATTGTTTTCATAGGAATAAGAGTGTCCCCTTCTGTTATCTGTCCAGTCTATGGACTGCATTCCACATCTGAGAAGAGATGGCTTACACTAGGTAAAAGGGGCGGGAGGGGGAAACTTTGCTTGTGAATATCTCATAAACCATAAAGGTTTGAGAGATAAGACTTACATCATTCTTCATGTTTTTTTAATGCCTACAAAATAAAATAAAGTTAAAACAAAGTATTACTATCCCTTTAAAGATACCCCAGTTACTTGTCTAACAAGATATTTTAAAGATGCCTAGGGCATTAATAAAAAAACTACTGTTCCAAGATGACATCTGAAGGCATACAGAGGCTGATGGAAGCAATTATGGAGTAAGCCAACTACGCCATAGAATACAAATTATCACATTGATTTAAATGGGACTTTTGATGCCTTGAATGCTAGAGAGGTCTCCAACACAAAGGAGTGTTTCAAGACTTTAAGAGGCTCCAGGTGTAATTGTACAAGAAGGACCCTCTGAGAGACAAAGGACAGGGAATGGAGTAGGATGGTGAGGACTGTGGGAGAATGGAGAGGACCGAGGAGAATAGAGAGGGGTTAGGAGAAAACAGAGAGGTAGTGGGAGAGGCAGAAACAAACTGTGAGGATATAGAAGTTCTGGGAGATGACGGAGAAGGACTGGGAGAGGACAGGGGGACTGGAGGAGCATGAACAGGGAAGAAATAATGGAGCCGGATGGAAGAGGAAGTAAAAAGGAAGATAGGGAGATGGAGGAGAAAAGAAAGATACTGGGTAGGAAGTGGAGAGACTGGGATAGGAAGAAGATAGTCTACAGGAGGAGGGAGAAAGAGAGTAGGAGGGGGATGAGATAGACTTGGGAAAGAAGGAGAAACTGTGGGCAGAGGAAGAGATTGACGGTGGGAGTTGGGGAGAAAGGGAACAGAATGACATAGAGGGTCAGGCGAGGAATGGTACAGTCTGGGTAGAAAGGGGAAGAAGGTGAGAAAGTGTTGGTAGGAATGAAAATAAGTACTGGGAGGATGAAGACTGATTCTCTTTTCTGCTGTTTTGGCAGTGGCAGGAGGAGCAGAGTGTGTGACTTAAATCAGAGTGTGGGGCTGTAGTGCCCATTGAGATAGTAAGTTCATTATTTAGCATTCTGACTGCAGAATAAACGTACTATCCCTGCAAATAGAAAAAATAGTGGAAGCACAAAAATACCTCTAAGAATAACAGCACATAAAGAGATTCAGCCCTGGCTAAAAAGGCCAGTGCTTATTAAATAAATAAATTGCCATCCACTCTGAAGGCACTGGACTCTAACTGAATAAAGCCCCAGGCTGTGCTCTTTCAAAGTTCTTCTGGTCCATTTTCTCCATCACCATCAGTTGTCGATCCGTTCCTCACAAGTTTCCAATCTTCCATTCTACCACTCGATGTGCATAATATAGGAAATAGAAGGAAAAATGGCTGCTTACGCCCATCTGTTGTGAGCCACTTCTATCATACTTCGCAGGTCCTTAATTTCCATGCCCCTCTTCAACAGCCATCTGATGTTTGTGTGCTCCTTTGGCAACTCCAGCTGCATCCCGTATGATCTAGCTCCTGCCTCCTGGCTGCCTAGTGGATGGAGAAATGAGCACTTACCAAAAACGATTTCTTCCGCACATCTGCAACAAAAAACATGTTGGAAGCTACAGAGGTTATTTGGACACAGACCTAATGTATTTTTTGTACATTCCAGACTTCCTACCAGTTGAATATCTTCCCCATTCAAACCCACCTTTGCCGCTTCTGTCACTACCCTATACCGAATGAGTGGGCACCAAACACTTGCGGGTCAATTCCCACCTGATGCACAACTTCTTGAGCACCACCTTGAACTGGAAGAGCAACAGCACTGTTCCTGCCTTGTGCACTAAAAACAAGGCGCCTCCCTAAGTATTCCTTTACCAGTCTGATAAGGCAGGTCCCCCCAACCACTGACACTGTGATCCACTTCCCTTTCCCCATCTGATCTGTCTTAGATTTATTTATACAACAATTTATCTTCTCCTCTGGCCATTTCATGTATTTCTCCAACTGCTCTGACCCCCTTGCCTTCCTTGAGGGGGAGACCGACTCCCTCGCCCACAAGACAAAGAGAGAGTGCAAAAAACACCCAAGAGTAGATCTCTGAACAACACTGGGAGGGAAGAATCTTTTGACCAGAGTGTGGATCTATTTACGCCAGTGTGTAGGGGAGCATATGTATTACCAGTGACCACCACTAATACTCATGTTCTTTTGAGCATGATACAATAAGTCATGGGGGTCCAACATGTAGCCCGTGGGCCAAATGCGAATCATCTGACCCCCAAGGTGCAGCCCACCTGAGATATAAAAACCATGTTTCCCTAATTAACTGGCACGCATGAACTGGTAGGCCATTATCTAATCCCCTGATTGCCATAATTTCCATACAGTTCAAGAATAGATATCTGTTAAATATCAGTAATGACACTGACATTTTCAATAAATGTATCTTGTGATCAATATATCAATTTTGTATGACAAAATATATTTTTGTGACAAAAATAAATTATACGTCAACAAAATCTATTTTGTAACAAAAAAAATACATTTTTTTGCAACAAATTGTATTTGTCACAAAACAAGTGCATCAAAATGTGATAAAAATTGACAGACTTTTGTGAGAAAAAAAAAATCAGCTTATAGACAAAAATTATTGTTTTTGTGCAACAGAGTGTTTTCTGACACAAAAATAATTTTAGTGAGACAAAATGTTTTTTGTAAAAAAAGAAAAAATAATATTTTGTAGCTAAATCTAAATGTTGTGATTTTTTGTGCAACAAAATGTAATTTCTGACAAAAGAGGGATTTTGTGAGACAAAATTTGTCTTGTGAAGAAAAGATTAATTCTTTGCAAAAACATCTATTTTTTATCAGAACAATTGTGTGCTCAAAATCTATGTCATCATGCTTCTTAAAGGGATAGTAATGTTTCATAATAAAAGCAGCTCTAATTAATCATCATAGTATTTGGACTTTGCAGAGTGTTATTTCAATTCAGTCTGAGTTGTAGTTCAAGAGTAATTCAATGACAAAGTATCCCCCTCCCACCCCTTCTACTGATGTAACACTGCTCAGCCAAAGCAGAAGGGAGGTGCCCAGGTAGACTGCAGAGAGGGAAAATCTTCAATTAAGATAAGGGAAAAACCTGAAAAACTTGTCAAGGGGGGAAGGGCTTTCATTGTTTTCATAGGAAGAAGATTGTTCCCTGCTGTTATCTGTCTGGTCTATGGACTGGATTCCACATCTGAGAAGAGATGGCTTACACTAGGTAAAAAGGGGCGGGAAGGGAAACTTTGCTTGTGAATATCTCTTAAACCATAAAGGTTTGAGAGATAAGATTTATATCGTTCGTCATGTTTTTTTAATGCCAACAAAATAAAATAAAGATAAAACGAAGTATTACTATCCCTTTAACAAACGATATAGACACAACCACTTTTTTCTGTAATTCTGTGTACAAAATATCAGGCCAATAAAGTGCACTCATAGATGGCTCCTCCTCATCCTCCTCTCTGAAATGAGATGGAAGCTGAACAGGCTTGCCAGTAAACCTCAATCTAACTGTGGAGATGGGATTGATATCTGGATCCTAAAGACCTACAAAACATAAAGGTAAAGCACTAACCCCTCTCCAAACCTGCAGCAACCTTTATTCCTTTGCTACACCCCTTCATCCCCTTATTCTTACTATTACTACTTTTTCTCCTTCCCTGCTGCCTTGGGAAGGGCCTGCCTATTTCCATTATCAGTTAGCCTAAAGGACCACTCTCCCCAATACCACGGAAGGAGATGGCTTCAAAACACAAATATGGCCGTGTGTCTATGAAATAGGTACAGAATATGTAAAGTTAGAATGGAGGTTGGCTGTCACTTTTAAATGCACTGGTAGGCTGGCATACCAGTACAATACACTGGCATATTTACAACAACATCATATGCTAATGACCAATATCTCTAATTCTTAGGTACTTCTTGGCAACATATGTCTTATTCTCCAAGGTGACATGGTTTCCACTCATCGATGAAAACTCTTTGCCATTATTCCAAACCTTGGTGCATTTCTCCCTCAAGTGAACTATAGGTTAACTTTCTGGCCACTAGAGGGCACTTCTAATATAAAAACAAACAACAGTTGAAACTGTAATATCTCTCCCAACAACTCAGCAGGAAAAGCCTGTAACATATAGGATCTTATTAAAAAGTTTACTGCTTCTTTAAATTAGACTTTTAAATACCATTGGGCACTTTACACATCAGTCAATCACAATACACAAAGCAAAATGAATCCTATATATTCTAATTGTTCAAGCAATCAACTCAAAGAGCTGTAAAATTAGTAATTTCTAGACTTGTGTGAATCGGTTCGGCCGATTTTGGAATTTGGACTAATAAGGGTCATTTGTCATCATTCGGGCCGGCCGAAAGGAAAAAGTCATTTGTTGATTTAAAACCGAATCCGAACAGCTCTGGTTCAGAATGTTGTTGAAAATTTCGAAAATTCGACGACGATTACCTGCACGAGCGATACTTTCCCTCCATACTTTCCCTCCCTCTCTAGTCCAATTAGCTTCTTCTTTTCATGATGGGTGTTGGACTAGTGACACGTCAGACACACAGACAGCCTGCATTTCCTGTTAGTCTGTTGTTGGATCTCAGAGAGAGCAGAAGGAGAGAGAGAGTGTCCAGTTGTTGTGTAGCCAGGCAGGTAACATAGGCAGGCAGCCAGCATTAATACCTTATTGCCACTGCAAGGGAGAGTCATCTTTGTTCCTGTGCAAAATGTAAAAAATATTAGAAATTAGTTTGAATAGTTTTCAGAGTGACACAGCCAGTCTCACAGTTGTGTAGGCACATAAGCAGGCCTAGTACCTTATTGCCACTACAAGGGAGAGTCATTTTTAATGTATGTTAAATTTGGCCGAATAATTCTGAATGTTGCCGAATTTCATCCAAATTGAACAGGTCTGATCTGAAATGCGGATTCTCCTAACGACAAAAAAAAATTAGTCCGAAATCGAATTTTACCAAAGATTTTTTGTCATGCACAAGTCTAGTCACTTCAGAGCCAGTCAAGTTCTCCATAGGGGACATACAAACATTCTCCAAATTCGTTTTAATTTAAATTGTGATTTTAACCCCTTGAATACTACAGACGTCTCCAACACATTTAAAAGCAAATTAAATCATTTGGAACTTTTAGTTCATCCCTATTGTGCGATTTGTTTTCCCCAATCTCCTGTACATTTCTTTTGAAAATATGCAAGGACTGTGTAACATACCAGGAACATGATGGAGATGTTTCTGTTGCTTTGAGATGCTTTGGAAATGTCTCTGGCATTCAAAGAATTAATACTTTAAATATCAGAAGACTGTGCAATATATTGTGTTCTACACCCATATGGCCCTTAAATGATTAAGACAATAAGAAAATGAAAAAAACTTGCTTAACTCTTTAAAGGGCCATAAGGACAAATACAAAGTGCAGCATTTCTTGGGCAAACCAATTGCATTAAAGGGATAGTAATACTTCGTTTTAACTTTATTTTATTTTGTAGGCATTAAAAAAACATGAAGAATGATATAAGTCTTATCTCTGAAACCTTTATGGTTTAAGAGATATTCACAAACAAAGTATCCCCCTCCCGTTCAGCCAGATCAGAAGGGAGGTGCCCAGGTAGACTGCAGAGAGGGACAATCTTCAATTAAGATAATGGAAAAAGCTGAAAAACTTGTCAAGGGGGGGAAGGGCTTTCATTGTTTTCATACAAAGAAGATTGTCCCCTTCTGTTATCTGTCTGGTCTTACAACCAGATTCACATCTGAGAAGAGATGGCTTACACTAGGTAAAAGGGGCGGGGAGGGGAACTTTGCTTGTGAATATCTCATAAACCATAAAGGTTTGAGCGATAAGACTTATATCATTCTTCATGTTTTTTTAATGCCTACAAAATAAAATAAAGTTAAAAGGAAGTGTTACTATCCCTTTAACCGTCAGAGTTCCAAACCTGTAGGTCATACTGCCTGTATAACAGGCAGCCCAAACAAACTGCATTAACCCCCAGAGTTCCAAGCCTGCATGTCATACTGCCTGTATGACAGGCAGTGCCAAGCCAATGCGTCGTATCACCGAATTATGGTCACTTCCATACCTGGGAACTTCATCCTGTTGAGCACCCGGAGAGGTCTCATGGACTGCAACCAGGCTTATGTTAAAGTGATAGGAATGTTTCACCAAAAAAGCAGCTCTAATTAATCTTCATAGTATTTGGGCCATGGACAGTGTTATTTCAATACTGTCAGATTTGTAGGTCAAGAGTAATTAAATGATAAAGTATCCCACTCCCGCCCCTTTTACATAGTGTAAGCTGTCTCCCTTCAGATGTAGAAACTGGTCTCTTGACCGGATAGGTTGCAGCAAGGGACAATGTCATACCTCCCAATATTTCAAATGGCCAAAGAGGGACTCTTGTTTTTGACAGTGTTGCTGGGGGTGGGGCTTGGGGGCAGGGCATTACTGAGATTTTTTTCATGACCTAGTGACATATTTGTGTGTCTGAATTATTTATTTTCAACATGACCAAAGTATTTTATACACACAGACTAATGTGTTAACACATATAGTGAAGATTATTCGATGGTTAATGTTAGTTTTATTGCTGTGGACTGTGGAGCAATGTAATACACTTAGATACACATCACATGGAGTCACCAGTTGTAGGGGATTGTCCTGGTGAATGAAGCCAGATTCCTGGTTTATAACAGTTACTAGTGACCACACTAGGGTGTGTGTGCGTGTTGTGCACTAAGATCAGTATTAATTTCAATAATTCCCAAACAAACAATGGGTGAAAATATCCAGTTGGCAGCACCTACCAAATCACAGTCCCACTGAGGTACATCTCTAGCAGCCCAGAACTGTTCATTTCTTCACCTGTTCTATCATTCACTTTCATTCCCTGTTGTTATAGTGTAAAGGCCTCTCGCAGAGATCTCTACTGCTTCTGCTGTCATTACTATCTTGTGTGATCCAGTAAATCCAGCCCAGTGAGAACAATCCAAGTAATTGTACTGCAGGGTCCAACTGCCAACATAAAAAGTAAAATACTGACAACAGGGACTAATATATATTACTACTGGACACAGACACTGCTCAACAGGCACTGAAATGCAGTGATAGTACTTCTCACATCCGCGAAGTAGGGCAGTGGCCATACCCAAACCCCCCACATGCAGGCACCGCCTCGCTGAATACTAGTAGTTCAGACTGAAAAAGAGTGATTCAATAATGTACCTTTCGGAGGACTGATCAGAACGCGACAGCAGGCTGTTTGACCTGGCACTCACAAAACATGCTGGTTGTTCTCAGATGGCACATCAGGCGCTACACTGCAGCTGAAGTGCTCAGACACACTCTCGCTCAAAACTTCTCGTTCACGTAGCCAAAGGATAGAGTACCTGCTGCCAACATGTGCATATATTGGAGCATGACACGCATGGGCAGTCAGTTAGGCGTCTCACTGCTCAAAGTGATGAGCGCGGAGTGCCTATAGGCTGCTGGGTACAACATATAAAGTGGGGAATAGGCCAGTAAATCGGGATACAGTGTAATGCAGGCAGGACAGCGGGTTTGGGCCCCAGAATCAGGACTGTCCAGAGTAAATCGGGACAGCTGGCTGGTATGCACTCTTCTTACTGTGAGCCTAAAGAAAGCCCTGCCCCCCAATTTTTTCCTTATTCTCATTGAAGATTGTTCCTTGCTGCTCTGAGGTGACCAGTGTTACATCAGTACAAGGGGCGGGAGGGGTTATTTTATCATTCAATTACTCTAGAACTACAACTCTGAAAGTATTGAAATAGCATTCTCCATGGCCCAAATACTATGAAGATTAATCTGAGCTGCTTTGTTTGTGAGACCTTACTACCCCTTTAATGACTGAATTTGCATCATAAAGTGGGTGGTGCTTGATCAAATGGAAGGGTATTACCTTGAATTGGACCATTAAGTGAGCAGAACAGGATGGAGGAAAAGAAGTGGGCAGAATTTCTCAGGAAACTCACCACAGCCTGAGAATCAGACTCTGGGAGGTAACAGATCCCTACATGCACCATCTAACAAACGCCCCCAGCCTGGTTCTATTGCCCACTATTGGATAAAGACCCCTGTATGCACCCTTTCAGCAACCAGCCTTGTTCCACTGGTAGTCATGGAAACTCACATATACTGCTTGTTCCCCAGCAGCCATGCTCCTGGCACCCACTACAGGGGTACTTTCTTTCTCAGGTTAGCACTGGGTACTGGCTAGACTACCAAATCCCATGGTGTTGAAAGATTTTAATATATCTGAAGTGACTGAAGTGTAAAGAAGTATGTTTGTTTTTTCCTATAGCACCATCTTCTGGTAAGAGTTGAGCACACTAACTTAGTGTTAAAAGGCAAATGGCTCCCCATTTGATACAGGTGTATGTCTGCTTTCCAAAATCGTATTCCTTACTGATCTTTTCTTTATATCTGTGATGGCTATGACCATTTTAGTGCAGACAGGTCAAAAGAAAAGTGGCAGGTATAGTTTTGTGCTTCTGGCACCCCTATGGTATGCCAACCCATATCAATGGGATAGCGGCAAAATAAGTAATTATGACATCATAGCTTGTAATATGATGCAAAAGGTAGGTTTTGTGAATTGCTATGAAAAAGCTGAATTAGTTGTGAAAAAAGCAATATATCGTTTTCCATATATAACTAGGAAATTACCAACGGAAATCATGCATAAACAGATGGATAGCAAGAATGCTGAAAATGTATTCCGCCAACAGGGTACAGAAAATTCCCCAAGCCCCTGATGCTGAAAGGGTTAAGGAGAGATAATAATCCTCATTGATTTCAATAAATGCTATTAACCCTCAAATGCTAGAGAGGTTTCCAATTTATTGTAAATAATCTATAAAATGGTTCTTACGTGACTCTTACTTTGTTTAATAGATTTGCTAGGTATCTCTGTTTACTGGGTTTTTTAAGGGTTGGACTTAAATCCCAGGCTCCCCTAGGCAAAGCACCTTAGGTGTCCTTAGTATGGATAGGCTAGAAATGCAGCTAAAACCACATGATTGTCTGCTTTTTAGCTCAAAAATCCACCCTCAGCTAACCAAAACATTTTTACTATTTTTTGCAATGGCTACAAACTTCCCACCCGTTTACTACATGTACTTCACACTTTTGCACCAAAAAATGTGATGTTTTCAGGAAGTGAAACATAAAACAAAGAGAGAGAGACAGAGAGGGTGAAAATCCTAGCTGTTCAGTGAGCAAAATAAAGGCAGCAGAGGCTCATAGTGTGGGCTATCATACCAGTAACCTTATGAGCACCTGGATTAAAAAGAAGAGGAGGAGCTGGAAGGACCGTGATGCGTCCAGTGAGTCAGAGGAGGAGGAAGTGACCACCACCAGTATGGAAGGTTCTGGGAGCCCTGATTCCCCAGATCCAATGAGATTCAGTCCCCCAACATTGTCCCTTGGGATCTGGGGGAAAATAGTGTCAAAGCAGGGGCAGGAAAAACTGAGTAGCAGTGCGAGCAAGAGAGGACAGCTGCAAGCAGTCCTACAACTACCACACAGTAGGTAAAGAATGGTTTGGGTGTGGTTGGGGATGATGATTTTGAGTGTGAAGAATCTGCTGGGACTAACTTGATTGTTGATTCTCCTAATCCTGAGGTGGAAGGGGAAGTGATGATGAGAAGCCAGACTAGTGGTCAAGTGAGCCCACAACATCCCCCTGAGCCTGTGATTTCCCTTCCCCGGCATTGTCCCTCTGGGACATGATGATGCAGAAGGCAGTACTGGCTAGCAATATTAGCATCAGTACACACCAGCTGCCTGTGCCTGCTGCTAGTGCTGCCAGTCTGCCTTCTTTACCTGAAGAGTAGATGGCAAGTGTGACAGTAGGGGACCGTCTGTCATATCTGTCATCATCGCCAGCCAGTCCAGCTCTCATAGAACAGCAGCAAGTAACTGGTGGTGGTGGTGATGGCACCTTGGCACAACCGCCCCCATAACACACTTGAAATACATACACCATGACATTTATGAGAAGCATGGTAAAGCCAAATCCCCACAAAAAAATCGGGAGCTGCTGTTGCTGTACTCCCTGTCACTCCCCAGGGGCACCAAGAATCTAGGCAGAAATTGAACATGAATAAGAATAAAGAAACCCAGTCTGAACCTGAAGGTTCAATTGCGAGTGAAACACCTGCCTCAACATCAGCTTCTTATGCTAGGGTCCAGGAGCAGGAAGATGTAGCAATGACTTCTGTTAAACCACCTCTGTCATCGTTACCTCCCTCACCAGCTGATAGTGATTGTGTAGATGCGAGGGTGTCGCAGTTTGTTTCAACACATTGCACATTGTATAGTGCTCTGACCACACATGGCAATGTGGTGGAGTATAATTTCCAGCATGGAATTAAGCAGCATATGAGTAGATTCCATTCCACAGAGTACGCTAAGCTGGTGGCAGGGAGGATTCATCATTATTATTAAGTCTGCTAGTTGTCACGTGTCCTTAGAGGAGCAAGCAAGGGGCATAGTGACAGCAGTACTTGGTTTCTGGGGGATGATTTGACATTGCGGACCTAGTAAGCATCAATGTGTTTGCTTGCAGTTGTGCCAGTTGTTTGAGTGTGAGTGCAGATGTGTCCGTTGTTCCCAGTCCTCCCATATTTCACAACTTTCCTACACACACTGTGCACATTGCAGTTGCTGATGAATGGCAAAGTTCATTCCTGCTCTCAAGGAAAAAATTATATTTCAACACCACACCCATGATTTTGGGGGAGGTGCAGGAGGAGAATCATTATTGGCCAACTTCTTTTCTCCAGATATAACTTAAGTGTTGGCAGGGGATACTTGTGGTGCTGCTACTGCCTTAGGCACATCACTGGAGCTACTGGCAACTGGAATCATCATTACCTGTCTCATCATAATGCTGTTGATCCCTTTCCCTTGGAGCACCCTAATTGTCCTGCTAGCTACTTAGAAAACTCAGCAGCATGAACAGCATTTACAAATGCTGCAATGTCACCATGCCATTTGCAAATGGTTATTGGCCAGTGGCCACCATAAAATAACCTGCTGGTACTAGGCCAGTAGGGCATGTTTTTTGTCTCAGGGTGTCACGGTTTGTTAAGACTCTCAGACGTAAGGTTTAGGTAAAAACATAACTTTATTGAAAAGTTAAGGCAATCCCATAGGGTTTTCATACACATATAAACAATACATAGAAGCGAATGATCATAGGAGTAGGTTCTACCGGCCTTGCCACTAATACCGGGCAAGGCAACCCAGGCGACACAACGAAGTACAGTAGCAGGCTCTACCAGTTTTGCCAATACCGGGTGAGGCAACCGTGAGATGGTGACGTACTGGTTCTACCGGCCTCACCAATACCGGGCAAGGCAGCCTGAGGGAATACAATGAGTAGGCTCTACCGGCCCTGCCAATACCGGGTGAGGCAACCGTGAGATGGTAACGTACCGGTTCTACCGGCCTCACCAATACCGGGCAGGGCAGCCCAAGAGAGGAGACCTCCCAGTACCTGACTACAGTCAGGGAGTAAACCAGCGTCCGCACGCTGGGACCAACAGTAGTAGGAGCCAACAGGCTAAATGGAGTAAACCAGCGTCCGCACGCTGGGGACCAATAGTAGAATATGCCACTAGGTTCAATGGAGTAAACCAGCGTCCGCACGCTGGAACCAACAGTAGTAGAAGCCACCAAATTTAATGGAGTAAACCAACGTCCGCACGCTGGAACAAACAGTAGACTAGGCCACTAGGTTCAATGGAGTAAACCAGCGTCCACACGTTGGAACCAACAGCAGTATAGGCCACAAGGTTTAATGGAGTAAACCAGCGTCCGTACGCTGGAAGCAACTGTAGTATAAACCACCAGGTTTAATGGAGTAAACCAGCGTCCGCACGCTGGAACCAACAGTAGTATAAGCCACCAGGTTTAATGGAGTAAACCAGCGTCCGCACGCTGGAACCAACAGTAGTATAAGCCACCAGGTATAATGGAGTAAACCAGCGTCCGCACGCTGGGATCAACAGTAGTATGCGCCACCAGGTTTAATGGAGTAAACCAGCGTCTGCACGCTGGGACCAACAGTAGGATGCGCCACCAGGTTTAATGGAGTAAACCAGAGTCCGCATGCTGGGACCAACAGTAGGATGCGCCACCAGTTTTAATGGATTAAACCAGCGTCCGCACGCTGGGACCAACAGTAGTAATATCGCCGGAGTGAAATGAGAGGCAATGTCACCTCAGCGACTTCAGACAGGGAAACACTGAGACCAGGCAGAGGATCAACCGGAACGAGCACCGCTGAACTGACAGGCGACCGGAACATCAGCAACCACCGGAACCGACTGGAACGACAAGCAGGCAGGTACACAGGAACAGGTAGACTCAGGAACTCTGAAACACTGGTACTCTGGAACACTGGAACTCAGGCCCAATCAGCATGGCAGGCAAGACAGAAAAGATGCTGTCAGAGACACCACGAAAGGGCAACTAAAGGGTGCCCAGGCTGAGTTTAAAAAGGCAATGTGAGGCAGGCTAACTGCAGATAGCCAATAGGAGCCCCCTACAGGTGATGGACACAGAACTGCAGCAATCACGACACCGTGATACAGGGCTTGTTCTTAGCAAACCAGAGGCCTATAAAAATATTTTGGGAGGCCTGTTTCTAACAAGCCTAAGCCTATCCAAACTGACCACTGCTGTTGCCGTCTCCTTCACATCTGGCAGCGTGGTCCTTCTGGACCTTACGGGCTAATTGCCTTCTGTCTGTCTACACTGTAACAGACCTTTTAACTACACTACCTGCCCCGTTTTGTGTCCTACATCTTTGGGGTCTGTCACCTATTCAGACTCCTCAGGGCATGGTGCTCGGATACGGGTGAGCACCTACCTGCTATCGGGCTCCAGTTAACCTGCTGCTACTGTGGCGCCTTACACTTTAACACTTACCTGTCATTGATTGTCCGTCTTCGTCTATCTTCCTTCTTTTTTCTGTAACCTTCTTCTTCTAACTTCTCTCTCTTCCTTCTTCTCTCTTCTTTCTTTCCATCTTCTTTTTTGTTTGTCTCTGTCTTCTATCTTTAATAATTCCTTAATATTTCTCTTGTTCTCTATTTTACAGGTATGCGAATGGAAGACAGAAGACGGAACAGAAGAAGAAAGAAGATGGAGAGAAAGAAGAGAGAAGAAGGAAGAGAGAAGATAGAAGAAGAAGATGGACAGTAGCTGACCAGGGTGCTGAAGACCCTGCTGGACATCAGGATTAATGGTGTTTCTTTTCTGGGGCTGTTGTTTTTTATCTTATTCAGAATAAACCTGTGAGTGCCAGTGAGGTAATTATACCTCACTGGGACTCATAGGGTTAATTTTACTAAGATTTGACATGTATTTTCAGTGCTTTGGATGTACTGATATGGGGCTTTGGGACGCATATCAATAGAACCACTGGGGACCTAGGGGTTTTTTTGTAACTATTTTTAACTTTCAATTGATGTCAGCTGTTTTAAGATCAACTGATCAATTGAATTGCATCTTTCGCAATTTTTTTTCTTTCAATGGCGAAAACTCTGCTACATTTATCGACCCACATTGTTGTTTTTTATCAGTATTTTTTCATAGCACAGGTTATTGAATAGCATACCGTGCTTGAAAAAATGCCATTGCCTGTTCTTTGCATCTATGTTTCCTCAGAATTTGTGCCTAACAAGTCTAAGTCCTACAAATCCATTTCTTTTTAGGACTTATTTTTGGCTAACCTGAGTCCTGCACAGTGCACAACACACACACATAATGTGTATTACTCTTACTTACCTGCGCTGCTCCTAAATCCTTTCACCCTACCCCTTGTGTGTTTGCCGGACATTAATCAACTACTGTGTGTGTGTGTTTTTTACTGTAAAGTACACCATATAACTGATTGTGTGTGATGTCTTGCCTTGGTCCTCTACAAAATACTCTATCCCATAAAGTATCAGTCTGCTACAGTCACAGGGGGATTCCTGTCTCTGTCACGTTATGTAGCTAATTTTTATTTTATTTTTTTAATTTTATTAATTTATTTATATTAACTAACTGACCCCCCTCATCCCAGTCAAAAAAAATAAAAAATCCCTGTTCAAATTATTCTTTCCCCAGACTCCACCAACACAGGGACCCTGAGACCCCTTTTATACTATGCCTATGGGAAATAAAGTAAATTTGCTATAAATTGGTGGAATTTCAGTCTTCCCATTGATTGAAAAAAGTGGAAAAACTGAACTTTTCATGTTCCCTGCTAGTTGGGAAGTACCATTTTTCTCCTATTTCTGTGTTGAGGTGAAAACTTTCACCCATCCCTATCCTTAGCTCTACCCAAATCTGGCCCTGTGTTTTTTTAATATGAACTCTGTTGTAAAAAGTAACTGAACTGAGCCATATTACTAGCATGGGAAGGCTTTCATGCCCCCTTAGAATCATAGGTTCTGCTCTCTCTTTATCTCATCTCATTCAAACTGTTTGGGCATTATGCATACAGTGCCTTCCAAAAGTATTCACCCCCTTGGCATTTTTCCTATTTTGTTGCATTACAACCTGGAATCAAAATGGATTTTAATTTGGATTTCATGTAATGGATATGCACAAAATAGTCCAAATTGGTGAAGTCAATATAGGGGTTTATGTTCTCACTCAAACAGGCAGAACACAAAAAAATGCGCTTAGAGAATCTCAGACCTAATAACTAAGGATAAACCTTTATGTAGTGAGAATTTTCTAAATATCATAAAATATTGTGTGCTGCTAGTTAAAAAGGCTTTCACAAATCGCTATCCTCATCACATTACAAAAATAAATAAATAGTAACAAGCGCATCCACAATAAAATTATGATAATAAATGTGTAATAACAAATAAAAAATCTAATTTGTATATACTAAAAATGGATTGGTGTAGTTCCCAAAGTTACCCCACACATCAAATAAATAATATGTGGACCACAGAAGGAGCTAAAAAATAATATATAAGTTGCAATATATAACCTAATCTATATATAGATGGTTAATATAAATTGTCAACTTAATAAAACAAACATAAAAATATCTTTATTACAAAAAAGTATACATAAAATTACCACAATGTAAAAAAACACACAGAAAAAGAAAAAACACTTTCATCACTAGACAGCAAAAAAAGGAAGAGAAAAAACAGTACAGCTTCCCAAAAAATATTATTTTTAGTGTGTGGTGAGGGTGGACAATGTGTGGACAGGGTGTGAGGGAGGACAGAGTGTGGGCAGTGTGTGGACAGGGTGTGAGGGAGGACAGAGTGTGGGCAGTGTGTGGACAGGGTGTGAGGGTGGACAGGCCATGGGCAGTGTGTGGTGAGGGTGGACAGTGTGTGAGGGAGGGCAGAGTGTGGACAGGGTGGAGGGTGGACACGGTGTGGGTAGTGTGTGGACAGTGTGTGGTGGTGGACAGAGTGTGGGCAGTGTGTGGACAGGGTGTGAGGGAGGACAGAGTGTGGGCAGAGTGTGGACAGGGTGTGAGGGTGGACACCAAGTGGGTAGTGTGTGGAGGTGGACAGGGTATGGGCAGTGTATGGACAGGGTGGAGGGTGGACACAGTGTGGGTAGTGTGTGGACAGTATGTGGTGGTGGACAGGGTGTGAGGGAGGACAGAGTGTGGGCAGTGTGTGGACAGGGTGTGAGGGTGGACAGGCCATGGGCAGTGTGTGGTGAGGGTGGACAGTGTGTGGACAGGGTGTGAGGGAGGGCAGAGTGTGGACAGTGTATGGACAGGGTGGAGGGTGGACACGGTGTGGGTAGTGTGTGGACAGTGTGTGGTGGTGGACAGAGTGTGAGGGAGGACAGAGTGTGGACAGGGTGTGAGGGTGGACACCAAGTGGGTAGTGTGTGGAGGTGGACAGGGTATGGGCAGTGTATGGACAGGGTGGAGGGTGGACACAGTGTGGGTAGTGTGTGGACAGTATGTGGTGGTGGACAGGGTGTGAGGGAGGACAGAGTGTGGGCAGTGTGTGGACAGGGTGTGAGGGTGGACAGGCCATGGGCAGTGTGTGGTGAGGGTGGACAGGGTGTGGACAGGGTGTGAGGGAGGGCAGAGTGTGGACAGTGTATGGACAGGGTGGACACGGTGTGGGTAGTGTGTGGACAGTGTGTGGTGGTGGACAGAGTGTGGGCAGTGTGTGGACAGGGTGTGAGGGAGGACAGAGTGTGGACAGGGTGTGAGGGTGGACACCAAGTGGGTAGTGTGTGGAGGTGGACAGGGTATGGGCAGTGTATGGACAGGGTGGAGGGTGGACACAGTGTGGGTAGTGTGTGGACAGTATGTGGTGGTGGACAGGGTGTGAGGGAGGACAGAGTGTGGGCAGTGTGTGGACAGGGTGTGAGGGTGGACAGGCCATGGGCAGTGTGTGGTGAGGGTGGACAGGGTGTGGACAGGGTGTGAGGGAGGGCAGAGTGTGGACAGTGTATGGACAGGGTGGAGGGTGGACACGGTGTGGGTAGTGTGTGGACAGTGTGTGGTGGTGGACAGAGTGTGGGCAGTGTGTGGACAGGGTGTGAGGGAGGACAGAGTGTGGACAGGGTGTGAGGGTGGACACCAAGTGGGTAGTGTGTGGAGGTGGACAGGGTATGGGCAGTGTATGGACAGGGTGGAGGGTGGACACAGTGTGGGTAGTGTGTGGACAGTATGTGGTGGTGGACAGGGTGTGGGTAGTGTGTGGTGAGGGTGGACAGTGTGTGGACAGGGCGAGAGGGAGGACAGAGTGTGGGCAGTGTGAGGACAGTGTGTGGTGGTGGACAGAGTGTGGGCAGTGTGTGGACAGGGTGTGAGGGAGGACAGAGTGTGGGTAATGTATGGACAGGGTGGAGGGTGGACACGGTGTGGGTAGTGTGTGGACAGTGTGTGGTGGTGGACAGGGTGTATATTGCTTTGGTGGTGGCATATAACTGTAGTGCTTTTTTCTCTGTTGTCCAATACAGGTTACTGGTAACACTGGGTAGGCGATCCGCCCCTTTAAGTAGGCAGGAACAATTCTAGAATTGATTGCAGGGGTGGAGCCTACCTTCCCTCCTTGGCTGCAGCTAGCCAACCAACTCCAGAAAGATTTGTTCCTTGGTGAAGACATAGACAAGAGAACAGTTCTGCTATAGTTTTAGAAAACGGAATACCACCATTAGGTGGATTAAAATAACTGACAATGCCCTTAGATGTGGCTAGCTCAGTATCCAGGTGCTTTTTATGGACCTTAAGCCCTGGGGGGAAAATCTTGGGTTTAAGTTCTTTCTTCAGGAGTTGCCCACCGAGGCTTCTTCTTACTACATGGTAATCTGAAGACAGACGATCTGCAGGAAAGGTGAGCAACCCTTTGAGTGCTGCAGGTCCACATGTCCCACAGTGCCCCTCCGCACAGGGGTTCTTTCCTTTAGAGTTCCTGTTGCACACTCCTGCACTTATTGGGTCTATCTGTATGTCTGCTGGGTGTTTGGAGCAGGTTTATGTGGTAATTAACCCTTTAACTGCTGGTTTTGCATCTTTTGGGGGGGGGGGTTACACTTTCCCTACTGGTTCAGTGTTTTTTGGGTCTCCTAACATGTTGTAGTTATGTTTCATGTATTTTTATTTTATTGTTTCAACTTTGTAAAATTTGAGTAAAGGCGCTCTTTACTACATAGGCGCCATTGCTCCATTCACTCCTATGGGACTGTACAGTTTTGGGACATATCTCTGCAACTGCTTCATCTAGCGACTTCAGAGATGGCTCATTTTTTTTGTCTGCCCTTGCGCTATCACCCGGTTCATGTTTCTAGTGTGTTGGAGGGCTCAGGGGGCTTCGGGCACTGTTGGGGTACTTTTGCTGGAAAAACTACATTTCCCATGAGCAATTGCTTTGCGATCTCGTTTCTAATTGGCTCCCGCCGTGGCAGCCATTTTGTGCCATTTCCAGAATGAGTATCCTACACAGGGCTTGGACTCTCCTTCTCTCCTCTGCTGATTAACTTTGCCTGTCAAATAAGTCTGTTTTAACGATTTCTGGGGTGAAACTTAAATCCTACATACTATAATTGGGTGATTTTTTATACTGT